>JAWDJE010000003.1:43112500-43700000 GCA_035047345.1 Bradypodion ventrale | reverse complement strand
CAAGCAGGCCGAAGTAACACTGGTAAGGTACCACCCCAAAATTGCCAACGGCAATTGGTTACAATGTATCAATTTGCATCAATTTGTTTGTTGACAACAAACAAATTGTTGACCGTAGTCAATAACTAACTCATGACCCCACCCTCTGAGGCGTATCCGTGAAATCACAGGGGTGATGCATGCTGGTTAGCAATCGTCATCACCCCATCGCCTGGTTCGTCGTTGACCGGACAACGTTTAACTAATTTATTCCTGTCTAGTGTTGTCCAGTCAATTGCGAACCTGCCGGATACTTGTGGGTCATACTGTTTACCTTACCAGTGCTACCCGCCACACGGAGGGGCTTCAAAGAAGACCTGACGCCCCCCCAGACCGTCAGCTCGGTCAACAGGCCTGCTCGCCAATCACCCAACAGGAGGTCCATACCTCCTCGCGACAGATGGACCCCATCCCCTGCGTACAAGTCATAATTTTGTAGGCTAATATCGGGGTGATGACTGACCCGTCCCCAAGCCCAGTCGGCAAGAAACCGCGCCACCGCCCTATTGACCGTGCGCCTAGCGCGGTCAAGGGCCAGGAGGTTAACGCCCCCTCTATAGGAATGGCGCGGGACAATGTCCGCAAAACCAGGGTTGTGGCAGGCCAGACATAATGCAAGTAGGCGAGGTCCTCGCAAATCGCATGCTTAAGCTATAAGCCGGTGACCTGGCCCAAATCATTGCCCCCCAGGTGGATGATGAGAATGTCAGGCGGGTCAGCACCCAGGCCAGAAAAAAGGAAAGGCCGCAGCTCCCGCCATAACATCCCAGGCTTACCATGCCATGTGAGACTGGCGTGTTCACCCAGTCCCAGTCGGGGTCCCCACTCTGTCGCCGCAGCGTAACGCGCTGCCCTGTGCACATAGCTGTGGCCCACCAGCCATACTGTCACCGGTGTAATACAACACCCAGGGTCTGTAAGAAAATTGAGAAAAATTGAGAAAAAGACGGGAAGGTGACTGGATTGGTACTCATGGCGGAAGTGGGCGCACATAAAACTGAAAACATTGCGAGCCCCACCTCCCCATGCTGCGTATGCCAGCCCCAGAGTACCCAAAAGCAGCTGCTGTAGAGGCTGCACCAGTACGGAATGAATGTGGGCCATAACGGGCACCTGTGAGGGCACTCCCTGTCACCTTCCAAAACTGAAATTTAGTAAGGGGAGACCCATCTTGGTGACAGAAAAACGGGCCGTGGTGCATGCCACGCAGTGCCAGGAACTCCTGTAGGGCACCAACCGGACAGATGTCTGCCAAAGAACACCGTAGCAGTCTTACACCACTGCCTACGCCATGCTGATCTGTATTAGAGGAGCGTATCCTCAACTGGGCCCAGTCTTTGGCAACATAGACATCCTCGAGTTCCAGTGCCCTACAACTTGCATCCGCCTTATACAGCATCTCAAGCTCGCTGTCGCGGAGCGCTCCAAAAAGGCCACCGTTGTAGCCGCATGAAGTGGGCTGCCTCATTTCCAAAACAGAGGCCAGGCCAGCCCCGGGCCAATTGGGTAAAACCCTGGGAAAATCTTGCATCCGCCTTACTCAGCATCTCAAGCTCGCCGATGCGGAGGGCTCCAAAAAGGCCACCGTTGTAGCCGCATGAAGTGGGCTGCCTCATTTATCGAAACTGAGGCCAGGCCAGCCCCGGGCCAATTGGGTAAAAACCCTGGGAAAATCTTGCATCCGCCTTACTCAGCATCTCAAGCCCGCCGATGCGGAGGGCTCCAAAAAGGCCACCGTTGTAGCCGCATGAAGTGGGCTGCCTCATCTATCAAAACAGAGGCCAGGCCAGCCCCGGGCCAACTGGGTAAAAACCCCTGGTAAATGGGGTGGCGGTCGGCCGGGGAACGCCCGCGCACGCGCACCCACCCCTCCCAAACATGTCTCACCCGGAAGTCATTGGTGCCATCCACACGACCTCCCACTTTGGCCACAAAAGCCAACCCGACAGCTGAGATGCTATGGTGCGTGGTGCAAGGCCCTAGGCATACAGGTAAACCATGAACCGCAGAACATGGGCTACTGGGATCGGCCAGGTTCCTGGCAGTCGGAATCGGGTACATAATACTCTGAAGGAACTAAATGCGTGGTGATACGCCTTACTCATGCATGGCGCTAGTGACAGGCCAATCGCCCGGTTCACCTCTCCTCGCCAACGTTCCATCTCTCGTCCAGGAGTGGCGAGGGAAATTCCTCCGCATCCGGGGGCCGAGGCACGGAACCGGGAGATCTGCAGGCGGGACAAAGCAGCAGCAATATCATTATCAACCCTTGGGACATGCCTGGCCCTGCAGGGAACGTTGAGGCACAGGTTGCATAACACAAACCAACACACTAGCCCCATAACCCCGGGCGATTTGGAAATCTGTGCAGTGACGATGCGGACAACAGCCGCGTTGCCATGCCAAAATTGCACAACTGAGTTGGCCCACTCCTTGCCCCATAGCATCAAAGCACCCAGGATAGGGAAACATTCCAGATACGTGAAACCATACAGGCGACACTTGCCTGCCCAGTATGTTGGCCACCCACCATAGGCCCACTTCCAATTGAAGTACATCCCGTAAACCCAGGAATCCTGAGGCATCAGACTGCATCTGAAAGCAAGGGGGAGCCAAGAGATCAGACCCCAAAATGACACCCCGGTGAACCACCTCTGGATCTATGGCCAGACAAGCACGTCTGCCCCGATACCCCGGGTAAATCTGAGCCTGTGGTGGGGCCTGGAGAATCCCGCTAAGGCATCGCACCAGCGCAGAGCAAATGCCCTGCCCGGTGCTACGACCCTGCCAGCTAAACTGGGGTGACCACGTAGCACCAAAAGTTCCCTCAGTGATGCCATGCGCTCGGCCAGCCAGACCGAGACAAGGGCCACTAGCTTTGGGACCTTATCCCACTGCAACCTAGAATCCTGCGCTACCGTGTTACTCTCCACCCCAGGAATACTAGCTGTGGAGATGGGCCCTCGGTCTTTTCGGGCGCTAAAGGGACACCCAGTTCCTCCATTAGCGTCTGAAATGTGTTGAGGAGACGTGTGTACGTGTCCCAGCCCCGTTCAGCCCCGAATAAAACCATCCAGGGAATGGGCTACAGACCGGGACCCTGACCTGCGGACAAAAGCGCAATCTAGGAAAGTGGTGAAACGCTCAAATACCGAGCCCCAATGGAATAGCCAAAAGGCATGGCATCATTGAAATAATATGCTCCCCGGGACGGGATGCAGGGACAGGGCCAGCGACCCTGCCCGCATAGACCCTATTGTCAAAGCTAGCAGCAGCCACCTCCTCCCTCCCCTTAAGGGATAAAAGATTGGGGGCATCCTGAGGGGACCTATTACCCATGAAAGGGATCCGGAACCCCTGCCTAGAACCCTGAAGGAGAGATCCCGCATCCTCTCCCTTCGGGTACCATGGGAGCCACGCTCCAACATGTCCACCTTAACTGGGGAGAGAGCCCTTCGGTGAACTAGATCCATCTGCGGCAGTCTTGCCAGCCCCCTGTCTGCCCCACCCTCTGCCCCGCATCCTTCTAGGCCTGGGACAGGCAGAGGCCGCATGGGGGCCAACACAGTTGGGATACTTCTGTCTGTATTGCAAGTCTTCCCCTCAGAGGAGCCATTGGACAAGAAAGTCCAGCACAGCAGGCGGGCTAGAACCCCCCGCCCCGCCCCCTGGCAGGTGACCTATGCTGGGGCCGCCTGCTGAACCGCATGCCCACAATGGTATATCTCCCCGGGCGCAGGGCGCGTGGGCGTCACGTACAAAAGCCGCGGCCTCTGGCCTGGCTAATCCCGCCTAATCTCGGGGTGCGGGGAATTCCGCCTACGGCATTCCTCGTCACAAGCCAACCACGCTGGGCCCGGAAAGTAAACCATCGCCCGGTGGACGTTGTCCAAATACTGGACCATCGGAATTGCCAGATCCGGCCGGGCCCTAAGGTACACCGCCATGCATATGATGCAGGCCGGCAACCATTTGGCCCACATACTTGGTGGCTTGAGACAACGTGCCTGCCACTATCCTTCTCATTCTGCCCCTCCCTCTCTCCTTGATGGGCACCTTGTTTAGGAGCGCGAAGATATCCACGCACTCCCCCCGCCAAATTTACTCTCTGGCGGCCTGTGCCAAGCGGTCACTCAGCGGTAAGGAATAGGGGCTTGGACCAACCCGGCCACCCAAAACATTCCCCTCAGGGTAGGGAACACCCCCCACCACGGGGCCCTGGGTGTTAGCTGTCATCGCCGGGTGAGGCGTCAGCGGGTACACCGCCGCACCACCCGCGCGAGGCCAAGGCCATTGAAAAGCCCCCCCCCCATATTGGGAATGTGTGTGGATGTACTTGCTTACACCGTATACTCACATGCTGCACCCCCGCGGGCCGCCCCCACCGGGGGTTCCGGCCCACTGGGGGCGTCGGAGCTCACGACCGACATAGAGCTCATCACCGGGGCCTGACCCGCACCTGGCTGCTGGCTGGGGAGCTGCGAGGCAGTGGGCGAAACCGCGCCACGCGCCTGCAGCAGCTCAACCCTCCCTGTCGGCTGTTGTCCTCCTGCCGGCAGCGCCTCAAAAGGAACCCCAAAGGGAGGGCCCCCGCCTGACTGGCCCGAGCCAACGACGCTTCAAGGGCCGCCAGGCGGGCCAGTAAGGCTTCCACGTTGACCTAGGGCCAAGGGCCGGCTGGCCCGCACGGTCCAAGGCGTGGGTACAGGTCGCTGTACCCCAGGACCCAAATATGGCCATTGGCCAACACCGAAGCCCGGCAGGGTCGGTGGAGAAACCTGCCAAGGCAGGGGGCCGCACCACCCCCCAAGGCTAGAGGGCCCCGGGAGAGGCTGCGACCCAAGAGCAGCAGGCCCAACCTGGTGGGCGGGTGCAGGAGCGGTGTCCACCACTCGCGGGCCGTGGGCCGGAGCCCCTACCGCGCCCGCAAATTGTTCGCCCGCTCCGGGCCAAGGGGCGATAGACCCCATTCCGCCGGTCCCGGCAGGGGCCTGCAAAGGCTGCTGCTGGGGAGGCGGCACCGCGGTCCTCCGACCCGGGTTGCGCCTCCTAACAGCGCGAGCCGCACTCCAAGCTGCCTTCTTCTTCGAAGGCATCTCCACCGAAGCAAAGGGAAGCCGAAAAGGAAGAATCGCTACCAAAAGGCTTCCCGGTAAGCTAAAGAGCGACGGAGACACAGGGGAAAAGACTTCTCCGCTCCGTCGCTGAGGTAAAATGGCAGCTCGGCTGCCTCGTGGCCACCCCTTTTATAAGGGAGCTGGCCACGCCCCTAACTACCCGGATTCTCTGTCCTGTGGGGGGGGGGCGCAAAGGGCGCGGCGGCCATTTTGGCGCCGCGCTTGCATTATGTAACTTGAAGCAAACCCATAGGAAATTGTGTAAATCAGGACATGGTTTTAGCATAAAATCATTATGTAAGTCGCATTTCATGTAACTCAAGGCATTTGTAAGTCGGGGTTTTACTGTACCTTTCAATTTCAATGCTCACTATACCTAATTATTGGAAAAAGTTAACATTTTTCTAAATTATACCATTGGTGAGTAACCATAACTAATTAAACCATGAATGTTTTTTTCTGTTTCATGAAGTCTTTGATGGCTTAACACAAAAACACACACAAAACCAAAAACTTCACCCCATTTATGACACCTGGAAAAGTCTTTCAGGAGTTGTGAATGAAATGGGTTCAGATTAGAAAACTTTTTAACAGGCCATTATAAATTTATGAATATTGATAAAATAATAAGATGTGCACATCTAAGATTAAATCTAGGCCAGAAAGATAAATCTTCTTGGGCTGTGAGTTATTCCAATTAGAGAGTCTTAATAAGCAATTTTCTAAGGAGAGCTTGAATTGCTCCCTGACTTCAATGCAGTTTTGTAAGGAGAATAGCCTCTTATATGTCTACCTTAAATAAAAACTATGATGACAACTCAGTCCCTACTTCTTCCCACTAATGAACCACATGAAGGTTGATCAAAGTATAGCAACGTAGTGAAGACGATGAAAGATGACATGAAACCCAATTAAATTTCTAGGTGGAAGAGATTTTAAAAATAGTCACATGTGAATTTGGCACATTTGATCAACTGAAATAGATGGTAATTCAGTATCAGATACTGTGTACTTCTGTGGGTACTTGAAATGGTCCCTTGTTTAATTTTCTGAGAATAATGGGCTAATAGTAATGGATATAGAATTAGCTCCCCTCTCTCTCTTTCTATGTTTGATTGATTCTGTGATATAAAGCAATAGTGTAAGAAAGTTTTGTGCTATATTCATACCTTACTGAAAAATAGAAAACTTCTAAAGATGCATTAAACACATAAGAACATATATAAGAACATAAGAACAGTCTTGCTGGAACAGGCCACAGCCCATCCAGTCCAGCATTCTGTCTCACACAGGTGGCTCACCATTTCCTTCAGGGTATTCCCAAGCAGATGCCTTCACCTGCTTAGGATTCCCTGGAAATGGCATTGAGAGATATCCTGCCTATCTCTCCAACCCAGAGGTTGTCCTTAAGTATCCATAATTATAGCCATTGATACTCTTGTCCTCCATGAACTTGTCTAATCCTTTCTTAAAGCTGTCAAGACTGACAGCTGTCAGCACTTCTTCTGGCAGGGAGTTCCATAGACCAGTAATCCTCTGGGTGAAAAAGTACTTTCTCTTATTTGTTTGAGAACTAGTACCCAAAAGTTTCATGGAGTGTCCCCTAGTTCTAGTGTTATGTGATAGGGAAAACAGGTTTTCCTTATCTACTTTGTCCACACCATGCATGATTTTATAAACTTCAATCAGGTCACCTCTTAGACGTCGTCGTTCAAGAGTGAAGAGGCCCAACCGTTGCAGCCTCAGATGGTAAGGAAGGTGTTCCAGTCCCCTAATCATTTTGGTTGCCCTCCTCTGCACTTTTTCCAGCTCCATAATATCCTTCTGGAGGTATTGAGACCAGAACTGTACACAGTATTCCAGATGGGGCCTCACCATAGATTTATAAAGAGGCAAAATGACACTTGCTGACTTATTTTCTATACCCTTCCTAATGATCCCTAGCATTGAGTTTGCTTTTTTCACTGCTGAGGCACACTGGGTTGACACCTTCATTGAGTTGTCCACCAGGACACCAAGGTCCCTTTCCTGGTTTGTCGCAGAGAGTTCAGACCCCATCAGTTTATAAATGTAATTGGGGTTCTTTGCCCCAACATGCATCACTCTGCACTTACTAATGTTGAAGCTCATTTGCCACTGTTTTGCCCACTCCCCCAGTGTCAAGAGATCCCTCTGGAGCTCCTCACAATCTCTCACAGTTTTCACTACCCTGTATAATTTAGTGTCGTCAGCAAATTTGGCTACCTTGCTTTTTACTCCTACCTCTAGATCATTTATGAAGAGGTTGAAAAGCAGAGGTCCCAGTACTGAACCTTGGGGGACCCCACTCTTTACTTCCCTCCACTTGGAAAAGTGTCCATTTAGTGCTACCCTCTGTTTCCTGTCCCTTAGCCAGTTGCTGATCCAGGACAAGACCTGTCCCTTTATTCCATGACTGGTAAGTTTATTCAAGAGCCTTTGGTGTGGGACCTTGTCAAAAGCCTTCTGAAAGTCCAGGTAAACAATGTCAACTGGATCCCCCTTATCCACATGCTTGTTGACACTCTCAAAAAATTCCAACAGATTAGTGAGGCATGATTTGCCCTTGTAAAAGCCATGTTGGCTCTCCTTTAGCAGCGTCTTCTCTTCTATGTGCCTATTAATTCTATCTTTTAGGATGGTTTCCATCACTTTACCTGGGACACATGTCAAACTGACAGGTCGGTAATTTCCTGGATCACCCCTGGATCCTTTTTTGAAAATTGGTGTTACATTCGCTACCTTCCAGTCATCAGGCACAAAGCCTGATTTGAGGGAAAGATTATATATTTTGGCTAGGAGATCAGCAATTTCATCTTTAAGTTCCCTGAGAACTCGTGGATGGATGCCATCTGGTCCTGGTGGAGATGCCCCACCCGCGTTGCTCAGTTGTAGAAGCTCCCTGGCCACTTTATATAACCCCCATTGCTGGTTATTGGAGCTGACAATAACAACCTAAATTGTACTGCCTCTTGCCCAATTTCAGAGCTTTTACATAGTTTCTGCAGTACTTCTTAACCACAGCAAGGTTGCCATCCTTACAAACTTTCAACCTCTTGCTCTTTAGCCTCCTACTAAGATGCTTCAGCACTTGCAAGCTGTTGTTAAACCACGGAGCATGGTGAGCTCTAAGTCAGATTTGGGAGAGATAGTGTCCACTGCCCCAGCAGTCTCCATGTACCACTTACCAGGCCAGAGACAGCATGACCAGCCAAAGAGGTCAGAAACACTTGCAATGCCTTCTGGAAACCACCAGGCTACTAGGTCAGACCATCACAATGGGTCTAGACTCTCTGCAGGGGCAGGGTGTCAGGTGTAGCAAAAAGTGATCTGACTACGACAAAAGGGGGGGTAACATCATCCACCCTCTGATCACCTCTCTGTGCTGCTGAAAACACAAGGTCCATCATGTGTCCTGCAATGTGGGTAGGGCTGATGATTCTTATGGAAGGTCATAGTACAAATAGAAGAAGGGTAAATGATTAAAAGAAAGGGAGGAATTCATATTTCAAGAGAACAGGAGTAGGCAGAAAGTAGATTTAGATCTAATGAATATTTTTAGATCTCAGGTGACTGGAGTATAGACAGATCCAAGAGTCTGCAGTCTAGATAATTTGCAATAGAACTACAGTATAAGGAATCTGACTCACCACTATTTAATATGATAATAACAAAAGGTTTCCACCTTAAATTAGATTGCCTTATTTTTGCATGAGATAGTGTCATGAAGTGGACAGAGTTTCAGTCTAGATCTGGATTCACATACTTGCTCAGCCATGGAAGATCACTTGAGAGAAGCGATGATCATGATAAATGATTCTTGGATATTTTTCATGCCTTCAAATCCTAATAACAATCTTAAACAAAGACATGAGGTGAATTTGAGGCTAATTTCCCATACATTTATTTGTGAGCACATTCTGAGAGATTGCCACATCTATAAGATTTGGACAATTTTGAAAAATGGATAATTGCTCCATTCTAATCTAGACTTGGGAAACATGAATAAGGTCAGTTTGATTTAAAATGTGGACCAAATAAAATCCTTATGTATCCATATAAAAACCTGTGAGCTTGATTCTGTTAATAATTGTACCCTCATGGTATAGTAGTAAAACTGCAGGGCTGCTCGTAAAAATCTGCTAATGATGTGAGTCTAATACCAATGGGATCAAGGTTGAGTTAGCCATCCATTCTTCCAAGCTTGGTAAAATGGAGGCAAACTGTACTTTACATAATTACAGTGTGAACCACCCACATAGTGCTTTAGCTTTAGCACTATGGGGCAGTATACAAGTACAGTAGTTGCACTTAGCTACAGAGCATGCAGTAAGAGAAATAGCCAGAATATGGAAATCAAGCAGACAATCCCACAGATACTTCTCTTCAGACAACCAACCAACCAACCAAGAGAACTGAGCACTGTGTCAGTTCTGCAACACATTACTGGTCATCCTACATATCTACAGGTTCAGTATACATGATTTCAGTTATCCATGAGTCTAAAAATATTCAATAAAACATCCTGAAATACATATTCTATGGTGCATTTCCAGAGCTGGCCACTAGAGGCCACTGTCTGCACAGTGGAATATAGGGTTCAATGTTATCTGCAATTTCAGGTATCTGCGATAGGTCTCAGAACATATTCTCCAGGTGACCTACAAGTGGTGACCTATACTTCAACATCTCTTTACATATAACTTCAGCAAAACTCTAAGACTGAAGAGCTCAGTGACTGGAAATTGGAGCTGCCATAAATAAAAGTATGCCTGTCTCCCCCTACTTCCAACTCTATTTTGTCTTTTCTCCAAGATGTATGGATATCTTCAGGAGAAAAATGTCTGATTTGGAGGTGCACTATTTCTGTCATTTTCTAACTACTAATTGCTAACAAATCCTTAATAACATCCTCTGTTTGGACTTGGTGTTGATTAAATCTGAAAAAGATCCAGTTCATGTTAGACAACTGTTAGATTGCACCAGTTCAGACCTAAATTCAAGATTTTTCAAAATCTGAAGCATATTTTTTTAATAATTTTATATACACATACACAAACTAAGAAGGTGAAGCCAGGTGATGTTGTATCTTTCATTTATAGACACTGCCTTCTTTATAGATTAGTGTTTCCTTTCAATCTGTCCAGAAAATCACTGCTCTGTTATGTAAAAATGGGGAAAGGAAAAGAAGTAAATAGCCAACTGAAGTCACCCAAAGGCCAGAAATTCTAGTATTGGTCTCTACATAATGAACCACAGTTAGATTGAAACTCTTTTTCCTCTGGCATTCTAAATGAAGATGATACTTGGAGTGGAACAAGTTGCCACATATACATTTGTGGTTCAGTTGCTGGATGAAGCCAGTAATTACTCGGTGCAGCTTTTTGGATTGTACATTGACCTCAGACGTATTTCCTCCATGGGTGACTCCGTAAATGTCATAGCTGAGGTGGGTTTCTTGACCAAGCTGCATATGTCTAGGAATGCCTTTGGAATTATGTGTACTTAAGCTTACCAGCTACTGCATACAAATTTTTCTTAAACTACTTTAGCCTTTTTTAAATTCCCCAAATGGTTATTTTGATGTTTTCAAAAGCAGGAACTTAGCCTATACAGCATAAATCTGAAAGGAATATAGTATGCTGAAGAATACCCAAACCCTTAAAAACTACTTCTACTTAGTTCAGGGGTAGGCAACCTACGGCCTGTGGGCTGGATCTGGCCCATGGCACCAAATAATCCACCTCCTGCCCTTGCTCCACCTGCCGCTGCCACTGGAATCAATCATAGACACATTTATGACAGTTGTAAATGCATTTATGACAGCCGTGGATGCGCGTTTACAGCAGCCGTAAATGGCGAGGGAACCACCAGTACAGCCCCCTCAACTTTCTGAAGGAGTGTGACCCAGCCCCTGACTTTAAAAGGTTGGCGACCCCTGATCTAGTTGATCATAAAAAGAGATGCATGCTTGAAAGCTATCAGCCTTAGTTGCAAAATCTATCATGGTTAACTTTGATTTTAGGCCACATAAAATAATAAAACAGTGAAATAATGTGGGAGAGATACTGGATGTTTTGATATCCTATTGAATGACAGAACCATACCTTCTGGCCGTACAGGTCCTGTGTAATATTAGGTTAATTTTCATTCCGTAATTAAACCATTATCCTAAGAGGAGGAGGGGAACGATGAAAGAGAGAGATTATAGAGGTAAAGCATGAACACTACTGCCTATTTTCCAATGCATCGGCATCTTGTACACCACCTGTTGATTTACAGCCCATGTTGGTGAAGAATGATGGGATTTACAGTTCTACAATATATGAAAGGGCTAAAATTTCCTCACTAATCCTGTGGACTGAGTGGCATATACCAATGATGTGACTCCAGAAGACCTTCATGTGCAGCCTTTGCAGTAACATAATCACTAAATTTTCTTTTAGCTGTATTAGGACTTCAGCAGTACAAGCATATGCATTTTAAAATAAATAAATAAAACTTGACAATAAACTTGTTAACATGAAACTCGCTTGATATATTGCCAGGCTCAAGGCTCTTCTAACAAAACCTGTTAGGAAAGCAAAACAAAGGAAAAGAGCAACATAAATTCTGTATTTAGAAAACTGTATGTGACATTGAATGTGACTCCAGTGATTTTACAACAATGCCAGCAAGAAACAGTAACATCTTTTACATTCAGCCTCATGCATGCTTTTTTTAATGAAATAAAATTCACAGGCGGTTTGATTTTTTAAGAAAGGATGGAAGCAGCCAGCATGGCTGTGTGTCAAGGAAAATATTATTCTGGTTTTTATTATTAAGATTTGCTTATGTTTAAGCCAACCAGCTTAATTTCTCAAGGTCATGGATGGATTCCAGCTTATTTCAGCTGCGATCTACGCTGGCATTTCATCCATTTACAAATTATTTTGGAACAAATTCATATGGGTTTTCTGAAGTCCCATGTTCTTGAGCAGCATCATAGTCATAAACTTAGGAATGTGTGTCCTCTTCCTGATGATCCCCATAAACAGTCCATGATGGCATGGCAACAATTTTGCATAAACTTCTGACTGTAACAACAAATTGTAACTGTGAATAAAGATATCCCCCACTACCACCACCATATAAATGCTTCCATTATACAATAGGCTAATCTCTGCAAGAAGGCCATTAGGCCTGAGATGTGGCCTACTCTTCCACACTTTCTCTTTCGGTGTTACTCTTTTTGTCCTTCATTTTACTTTCTGTTAATCCTTAAATGAATGGCCAAAATTCCACAACAGTCCATTCTTCTCTTGAAGAGTCCAAAAAAACCGAAATGCAACTGGACCTGTCCATGTCAACAAATGGGAACATACATTTTTTTAAAAAAAGATAATGGCTCTTAATTGTCCATTGAAGATGCCACCACCCTGAAAAACATTACTTTACAATAAGTATTATCTGCTACAATATACTATTCCTGGGGGAAATAATTCCTAGGAAAATCCAAGTGTTGCTAAGAAGGCAGAAGGAGCATGAGAAGGGCTTTTCTTGAGGATTTTAAAACTCATGTTGGTTTGTATAAGAAAATATGGGACCCAAGCCATGTTGTGCTTTATAGATCATAACTACCCATTTCAATGAAGTCTGGAAACAACCAGTAAAGTAGTTGTGTAAAGAAGAAAAACTGTATGTGTAATTTGCCCCAGTCAGCAGTCTAGATGCAGCATTATGAACCAGCTGAAATTTCCAAACACTCTGCAAAAGTAACACCACATAAATCATGTGGCAGTAATCCAAATAGGATGTAACTATAGCATGAATCACTGTAGCTAGATCAGTCATCACAAGCAACTGGCAGAGGAAGCATGCACATTTTTACTGTGAATCTATATTTTCATGGGGCATTTGTAAACTTCATCTAATTCAAGCAGAATGTCTAGTTTCTAATTGAACTTTTGAATGATGAGGAACACTTTTTGTCTTTCCTGGATTAAGTTGCAGTTTCTTCACTCTCATCCAATCCATCACATATTGTTACTGGTCTAGAAAGGAAAACAGCTACACATATTAATCTAAAGGAAAACCAGTTTCCTTGGAGTTGAATGGAAAAGAGCAATAGAGTTGTTTAACATTTGCATACTAGAGATATGAAATGCTACACTGAACAAAACCTCTCCCAATGACTTCAGATATGTATTAAATCTGGAGGCCAGGGTGACTGTAAACTTGTGCCACTGAAATGCAAAACTGCACATATAAGATGGTTGCGTGAGCAGTCTGGTAGCTAATGTAGCTAATTACTGGAAGCTAATGTAAATTGTCAACTGCGATACAGTGCTTAGGTTGTTTTCTTTGAAGTACTGAACAATGAGTGTGAGGCAGACTCAGAGGAAGCTGGAGAGTTATCAAAGAAATATTAGGTAAAGGTAAAGGTCATCCTTGCTCAAAAGTCAGTCGTATCTGACTCTAGGGTTCATTGCTCATCTCTGTTTATAGCCAAAGAGCCAGTGTTGTCTACGTCTGCAGATGTTTCTATTTACCTTCCCACCCAAGTGATCCCTATTTGCAATTTACTGCTTTCGAACTGATAGGTTGGCAGGAGTTGGGAGAGAGACGGGAGCTCACTCCGTCATGTAGTACCCGAGAATCGAACTCCAACCTTCCAGTCAGCGAGTTCAGTGTCTTAACCACTTGGACCACTGCGTACAAGAACACCAAATAAGACAGGAGGAGGCTGTTAGAAGTTCCAGAGAAAGAACCTTGTGTCTCCCTCAACACCAGAAGGGGTAAAAGAGGAAGCAAAGAAGAAGACTGAAACAAAAGTATACCATTTTGAAAAGTCGTCATTCCAAAGGTTGATGGTGTGCTCATGTCCTGTTTGTGAGCATCTTATGGACATCTCCTTGACCACATGAAAGAGGAAATGTGGACTGGACAGGTTTTTAGAGTCTGAGCCAGCAGAGGGGTTCCAAACTCCAAATCCAAACACTGGTGGGCAATGTAAACCTCTCCTCCTCCTCCTCCTCCTCATCGTTGTCGTCGTCATCACCACCACCACCACCACCACCTGCTACAAATTCCCACTGTACTTCCCAGGAGAAGGTCCAGTTGAGATATTCTGGATTGTGTGTGGTTGATAAAGTGTGTGCCTCATCACCTGTGCAGTCTGGGCAAGCCACACAATTCCAGAGCACCACCAAAAGGAGGGGCTGTGAGACCACATCAGAGTTTTTTACATATAGGAAGCCCCATGAAGTCATTCGGAATCAACCTGATGGCACATATGGTTATTAAATAACACTAGATTCCATTTAAATAAGCCTTCTCCCAGCATGCGTTGGAATAAATTGGGCTTTTTTTTTAAAGGAAAACTGCTGATTTAACTGGAGGGGGAAAGTTTGGTTGCTGCTCATTATACTGCATCTCAGTGGTTTGGACTGGCTGAAAGAAGAAATTATGCTCCATGACTTTATTTCGTCAAGGACATTGATTTTGAAAACCATATGCTTGAATTCATGGAATACTAGTATTTTCTGTAATTGTTAGCCCATGAATAATGGGCTGAAGGATCCCACTATGACAAAATCAAAAATTAAAATGAGAAAAAGCAAACAAGGCTGTCATTTATAGAAACCATAAAGAATAGAAGGTTGAAGAGGATGATTTTTTTTTTAAAAAAACCTGGTACTTAAAAGTGCTTGATGGGTAAGAAAAAACAGAGAACATATTGCTTTTCGGTGTATATCCCTCATGAAACCTGCTTGCTATTGCTTCAGAATTTATTTTGAAATAGTGATTTAATGTTGCCTGGTAGCATGCAAAGGGGGAAAAGAAAGACAAAATGGAAAAGGAAATATATTACAAACCACAATTGTTAATCAGGGGGTTTGGAGGCATGGATACAATACCATCTTTGTCATATCTGCTTAGAAGTAAATGCAATTTAGAACATAATAACAGTCACAATTAAGTGCAAAAGCCCATCCAGTTGGATGGCCATATGTCTCTTTTAGAGAAGACAGTATTCCCTTAGAAGAGCTGTTCATTTTAATTCTCATTTTTTTAAAAATGAAAAATTGCCCATTCCCACTTAATGGCAAATGATCAGTAGACTCAGCAGGTATACAAACCACCTGGATACTAGTATCCGCATGCAAGGGAACAGCTTTGTAATTCTGTTCAAAGTGTAAAGAACATTTCCCATTTTTGCACCTGTATGTGTATTCTATAGAAAGCCAGAGTGCTGTAGTGTATAGTGCAGTGATGGCCAACCTTTGCACTCCAGGTGTTCTTGGACTTCAATTCCCAGATGCCCAAATTAACACATCTGCTGATCAGGGCTTTTGGGAATTGAAGTTCAAGAACATCTGGAAAGCCAAGTTTGGCCATCACTGGTATAGAGTGTCAGATTATGACTCAGGAGAATTGGGTTCAAACTGAAGCGGTTCATAGTAGGGATGACAATGATAAACCATCTTATCTATCTTGAAAACTCTATTAGGGTTTCCATAACTCAGAAGTAACTCACAGAGCATAATACTGATCTATATAACTAAATTCAAGGTCCGGCGCTGTATGTTCCTTATACAAATCCACACCCCTGCACCGATCACGCTGAAACTTGACACACACATACCTTGGGCCGAAGAGACGGTCACTGCAGTGGTGACAAGCCCCATGGGGAGGGGTACGCCCCCTAAATCAATCTGCAAAGGGGATGCCCCACCAACAGGAAAAAAAGCAAGGGAAAAGAGCCAACCAGGGGGGGTTGTGATGTCATCGCCACAGCTCAACCAATTCCCAGCTGACCAGATCTGGGCTTCCGTGACATCACAGGGCTCCCTAATACAAAGCAACACCCCTGCACTGATTGTGCTGGAAACTGCATGCACACCTACCTTCAACGTCTGGGGTGGTCAGTGTGGGGAACTGGCAGCCCGCCTTGGGGTCCTTGCCCCTGAAAAGGGGCTGCAACACCCACCCCCAGCCAGCAGAAAGAACCAGGAGAGGTGACTGCACATGCATGAGAATCCATGCATGTGCCTAACCCTGCTTGGCGTTCCAGGCTATGGTGCATGCGCAAAATTCCACGCATGTGCCAAAGTCTGCCCGGCATTCCAGGTGGCACACGGCCTAGCAGCCAGTACAGACAATGGCAATTATGATCATTATGGCCGCCCCCGCCCCAGCAACTACTGTTAGCAGGTAGCCACTGCAGCATGGCTCCTCTGCACTCCTGAGGCATGCTGCGGGGGGGGGGGAGGGAGAACCCACAGCCAGGGGGCAGGTGGAGGATGGGACCGAGCCATCACCTTCCACAGGCCTCCCCCCCCCAATGGGTCCTCGCCCACCCACCCAAATGGAGCTTCCCTTCTGCCTGACACAACCCACGGGAGGACGGAGGGGCCGGGCTGAAATGGCTACCCACTGACTGTAGTCACTGGAGAGGCCGGTGGTGGTGGCCAGAGTCAGGCTGAGATGATGCCTTGCAGTGGAGCTGAGAGAGCAGCTGCGATGACAGCAGACAAAAAGGTAAGGCAGCTGGGGTGGGGGGTAGGCCTGGGTCTCTCCATGGACCGGGTAGGGTACCTCCGGGCAACGCCAGGTCCTCTGCTAGTGTGTGTGTGTGTGTGTGTGTGTGTGTGTGTGTGTGTGTGTGTGTGTGTGTGTGTGTGTGTGTGTATAGGGCGGGGTACAAATATATATATATATATATATATATATATATATATATATATATATATATATATATATATATATATATATATATATATATATATATATATATATATATATATATATATATATATATATATATATATATATATATATATATATATATATATTAACACTAGCAGCCTCATGGCAAAAAATCAGTGCCTAATAATAAATTTTGTGTCAGAAATTACTCTGGGTTGAAAGGATTTTTGCTGGAGAAACTCTGCTCAGGGGATGCCTGAATGAGGCTCCTTTCATGTCCCCTCAGGTTCAGTGATGGATCCCCTCTTTTTTCTGTTATGTGCTAAGTGATTGGCTACCCTACTATGCAGTCCAGCATTCATTTTATGCAATCAGTAGCCATGTGCCCATGAGACACCCACAGCAAGGCATATATTCAGTCACACCTTCCCATTTGTCCACCCTAACACTCAGTACAGGGTAAACAGAAAGAACCTCCTCAAAGATTGTGGTATGTTTGAACCACAATTGGGCATATCCTGGTAATGGCAAACTTGTGTTGCCAGCTAGTCTTTCTCACACTAGGTCAGGCAAAATGAACTGCAAAATGAACTCACCAAAAGGGGGCTTCATTTTTGTTGTTTCACATCTGATCTGGACATGGAAGAAGAAGAAGCACACAGTATGCAGTTGGATGTAGCCCTTCACATGCATACTTGGGAGTAGTTTTATGCATAGTAATCTTGAATAGATTTTGATTGAGTTCCTCTGTTATGCTAACCAGGATCACACCACTTACACAAGCATTGCTTTGAAAAGTGCAGGGCAGGTTTTCTCTATGGAGATAATAGCGTTTGCAGTAGCAACACTTGTGAAAGCAATGTGACCCAGATATATAAGTCTTAAAGACAAGTAGACTTCTGTGATTATGAGAAGTATGCTTTGAAAGGAGGACAGCAGAAAGTCGAACAACAGTATATAAGTTTTGATTAGGAAGCATGACTAGGTAAGATTTATTCTCTCCATAGGGCAGATTAGCATCTGTCTTTATAGCAGAAGAGAGAAGAAAGAATGGAGTTTCAGTTAATAGTCTGCTTTATAGAAATGAACCCAGATATCAGCTGTACAGGATGAACATTATGATCTTAATTCTTCAGAATTCTGTTGCTTGCTATATATGACATCTAGATGAAAAGATATGTTTCAAGCAGTATTTATAGATACACCCATTAGGTCTACAACACAAAATCTCTAGCAAAGAAATGTTGCAGTCCTTTATTCCATAGTGTTAGAGATCATTATGTCCTTCTCAATGCTATCTCTTTATCAAAAAGTCACATAACCTTTATCTGGCTAGTTTATAGCAATAAATTTTCTATTCTGCCAATGTTGCTTAATTGTTTTTTAATTGTAAATGTTTTGACTGTTTTATATTGTACTAGCAAGGGTTGCCCGGCGTTGCCGGGCTTTTCCCCCCGTGTGTTTTAATAAAAAATGAACCAATTTTATTTTTGCAATAGTTTTACATTGTGTTGGGAGGTTAAATTGTGTTAATTTTTTAAAAAAATTGCTTAGTCTGTAATTTTAATTTTTTAAATGTTTATTTATGTAAAAATTTTTTGGCTTGGCTGTTATTAACTGTGATCTGCTTTTTTGGGTTTTTTTGAGGATTAATAAAAGAAGAAAGTATGATATAATTTTTTCAAATTGTTTTATGTAAGCTAATAATGTTTTAGTTTTTTGAATTTTTTGAATTAGTTGTACCGTAGGTAATAATTTTAATAATGTAAAAGGAAATGTTTTTTACATTCAATGTTTTTAAAATGTGTTTAGATGTTTTGAGTTTAAATTTGAGTTATAACTCAGCACAGGATTTTTAAAAGTTTCTATTGTATTTTATTGACATATATTTGTGATTTGTGTTAAAGTGTGTTTAGTGTAATGTTTTTTACTTGTTTTTATTGGTGTGACCTTTTGTGTAAAATTGTGAATTTGTGTTATGTTTTTGATTTGTTTTTACTCTTCTGGCCTTTTGTTTGGGGCTGTTGTGTGTTTTTGAATTGTTTTTACTATTGTGGCCAGCAGGTGGTGCTGGTAGGGGTTATTGTATTTTGATTTTTTTTCTCTCCTGGCCTCTGGGTGGAGCTTCTTCTGGTAAGTAGTGTCTTTCTTTATTCATTTCTTTTCCAGTCCTGGTTGAGGTAGCACCTCTTTTGGTAAGTTTGCTTGTTTTCTTTCTTTTGTGTGTGTGTGTGGGCGGGGGGAGGGGGGGTTGGAGTTTGTGTTTTTTGTCTGTTTGTTTTGTTTTTGATTGTGTCTTTGTTTACTTCGTATTGTTTTTTGTGTTTTTGTTTTTGTGTATTTTTGGATGTGTTTGAGTGTTTTTAGTAATTTTTAAAAAATTATTTATTTGGTGGTGGGGAAGGTACGTGGTCATTGGGGGTTAGGAAGGGTGGGCTAGGTGGTGGGGAGGGGGGCATGGTCATTGGGGTTAGGAAGGGTGGCCTAGGTGGTGGGGAGGGGGCATGGTCATTGGGGTTAGGAAGGGTGGGCTAGGTGGTGGGGAGGGGGCATGGTCATTGGGGTTAGGAAGGGTGAGCTAGGTGGTGGGGAGGGGGCATGGTCATTGGGGTTAGGAAGGGTGGGCTAGGTGGTGGGGAGGGGGGCATGGTCATTGGGGTTAGGAAGGGTGGGCTAGGTGGTGGGGAGGGGCATGGTCATTGGGGTTAGGAAGGGTGGGCTAGGTGGTGGGGAGGGGGGCATGGTCATTGGGGTTAGGAAGGGTGGGCTAGGTGGTGGGGAGGAGGGAATGGTCGTTGGGGTTAGGAAGGGTGGGCTAGGTGGTGGGGAGGAGGGAATGGTCGTTGGGGTTAGGAAGGGTGGGCTAGGTGGTGGGGAGGGGGGAATGGTCATTGGGGTTAGGAAGGGTGGGCTAGGTGGTGGGGAGGGGGCATGGTCGTTGGGGTTAGGAAGGGTGGGCTAGGTGGTGGGGAGGGTGGATTTAGTGTGTTATGGTGCTTTGTGTGGACACGTGAAAGTAGATCTGGTTTCCCCTTTAATATCAGTGGGTGAGCGGATCGATTCCCTCCCCCCTCCTTAAAACAACTCCGTTTTTAAAGAGAAGAAAAGACGGAGTTGTTTAAAGGAGGGGGTGGGAATCGATCCCGTCTCCCTGGTGTCCTGAGTCCAGAAGGGTTTGGGAAACATACCCCTTTTGTTCCCACAAATCTCCCAACCCTAGGGGAGACAGGGGAGAGGGGGATCGCAACCCCCACCCACTGATATCAAAGGGGAAACTCCGGTCGGGACCTTCAGGTGCCGCGGGTGAGGGAAAGAAAGCCAGCTGGTGTTTGCTTGGCTGTGAGTTGTTTTTCTTTTTAATTTTTCGGGCGCCGGTTTCCTCAGCGTTCTGCGCGGGCGCGCAGGACGCTGGGGCTTGTAGTTATGGGTTGGTGCTTTGTGTTTGTGCTGCGTTTTTTTAAAATGCTTTTCTTTTGATTGGCTGTGGCGCGTTTCCAAACGCTGCACCGTGCGAGAGCCTCTCAGCCTGATTGGCTCTGGCGCGGCGCAGCGCAAGGAATGTTGGGAAGTGAAGTTGTTTCCCTTTCTTCGCGTTTGTGGGGCTGTTGCCCCACTGCCGGTTTTCTCAATCCTTCGTTGACCTGCGTACCCAGATCGGCCGTGTGCACGAAGGGTGAGTGCAGGCAAGTAGGGCGAGGCATAGCAACCTATAGCCAGTTCCAACGGTTAACCCTTGGATTTATAGGCTAAGATTTTTTACTCTGCTGTTAGCCGCCCTGGGTGGTGCTCCCACCAAGAGGGCGGGGTACAAATGAATGAATAAATAAATAAATAAATAAATAAATGTGTATACATTTTATAGCTAGTTTAGCACCATCCAAACACAAAAAAGAGGTTCAAATAAACCCACAGATTTCCAGAAGTACAAACCATGTTTGGTAGCTTTCATTTTAGATTTCATATTCCCCCATTTGCCAACTAACGTGGCCATTTAATACGACCGGACATTATCAGTGACTACAAAATACTGGCTGACAGTTGGAGGCAGAGGAGAATACAGGTGAAACTCGGAAAATTGGAATATCATAAAAATGTTCATTCAGTTCAGTAATGCAACTTAAATATGAGAAAGACTCAGTACACACAAAGCGAGACGGAGATCGGATGGCATCGGCAGGATTGTGGACGACGACGTCTCAGAAGTGCACCGTGCATCTCGAAGATCCCTCGACGGTGATGACATAAGCGTGCACAGCGTGTCTTTGGGGCACGCCCATTTTTATGTTGAGGTACTGTTGCAAGGGCTCCCAGTTAGAATGGAGTTAGACTCGGGGTCATCCTACTCCATTATCTCCCAGTGAGAGTTCCTGAGCATTCCCCCCAATGCGCGACCCAAGCTAAGAGCCTTAAAGACTAACTTGTGGGACATTCAAGGCTATGCAATTCCAGTATTAGGGGTGGGGGAGTTTACAGTTAAATTCATAAAGTACACTGAGATGCTTCCCCTAGTAGTCCTTAAGGAGGGGACCTGCTGCCTGCTGGGGACACAATGGTTCCAGCTGCTGGGGATTGTGATAGAAGGTATTCATGCCGTCGGAGCCGACCCAATCCAGGACGTGTACAACGCACACCCGGCAGTGTTCGAAAAGGGGCTCGGGAAATACAAGGGGCCCCCAGTTTCATTCGACCTGGACCCAGACGTCCGGCCCATGCGCCTCAAGCCAAGGAAAGTACCCTTTGCCCTCAAAGACAACATAGAGGCGGAAATGGACAAACTGGTGGGTCAGGGAATTTTTGTCCCAGTGGACTCTGTGGAGTGGGAAACCCCTATTGTAACAGCGCTCAAAGCTAATGGGGAGGTTAGGATTTGTGCTGATTACAAATGCACGATCAATAAGGCAATTTGCCCAAATGCGTACCCGGTGCCGGTAGTTAGCCACCTATTAGCCACACTGCACAGGGGGAGGTGTTTTGCCAAATTGGATTTGGCACAAGTGTACCAACAGCTGATGGTAACTCCAGCTGCAGCCGCTGCACAGACAATTGCCACACACAAGGGGGCTTTTAAGGTCACGCACCTACAGTTCAGCATTAATTCAGCCCCCGGGATCTTTCAGTCCCTTGTGAAACGCCTGTTAAAGGGGCTCCCCGGAGTTCTCCCATATTTTGATGACGTGTTAATATCTGCGGGGAGCGAGTCAGAATTAGACAAAAGATTAGACAGGGTTCTGGGCACATTCGAGAAAGAGGGGCTGAGGCTGAGAAAGGACAAATGTGTGTTTTTTGCGAGGGAGGTGGAGATCCTGGGTTTCCGAATAACCCCTGATGGTATAAAGCCCTCTGAGTCAAAGGTCTCGGCCATTCAAAATGCCCCTTGCCCTACAGCCAAGCCCGAATTACAGTCCTTCCTGGGTGAATGGGCCCCGGGGATTTGAACTTGCAACTGTGTCAGTTCCTGTTGTGCTATAAGTCGATGCCACTGGCATCGGGGCTCTTGCCTGCAGAGCTTCTCATGTGCAGGAAGCCTGTAACACTTTTTGACCAGTTGGATCCAACCAGGGTGGAGGATAAAGGGAGAAACATAGAAATTAGAAGCACCAAAAGTTTCAAAATAGGAGAGCTCGTACATTGCAGGAATTATGCGGCCACAGGGCCAACATGGGTCCCGGGAGTAGTACTTGGGCAAACGGTGCCTGTCTCATACAGTGTAGAAACCAGCATGGGCCTACTCTGGAGGAGGCATGCCGACCAGCTTAGGCGACGGGCGACCGACGGGCAGGGCATAGACACCAAGTCAGGAAATTCAACGTTAGGGTCCTCCCCCTCCTGCTTATCCCAAGGGGGAGACACAAGAACCTCCTCAGGTACAAATGCAGATCCGCAATCCTCACCAGGGGAGGAGGAGGTTGATACAATTCCGTACCCTTTGGATCTGTATACTTTGGAAAAGAGAGATGAGTTCGAGGATGATTTTGATTTGTGAAGCCGGGTGTGTGTGTGTTGCAGAGTGGTCCCCCACCTGTCTGAGTGAGAAGAGGGGTTTTGAGTTAGTCCCAGGTGCTCCCGGTTTCTTGGGGTTATAATTCACCCCCACTTCCCCACGTTCCCAGTCAGGGGCTGCGCAAATGGGGCAGACCGCTAATGAGTCTAACTCTCCCATTGAAGGTGAGAACTGAGCTGACAGAAAAGCCTTAGTGCCCATGAACCAAGCCCAGCAGCCGCATGTCCCAAGCGCACTTGTGGAAAACCATACTGAATGAAGGACTTTGTTCCATCCTAGGGGGGAGGGGTGTTGTGTATGGAATGTAACTGCTGCATTATACCTTTAAGATGAATGTAACTACTTCATGAAAGAATGTATCCTTAAGCAATCTGTAATAGAACACAATGTATCTCAGCTGCATTAGG
This sequence comes from Bradypodion ventrale, assembly GCA_035047345.1. Lineage (NCBI taxonomy): Eukaryota > Metazoa > Chordata > Lepidosauria > Squamata > Chamaeleonidae > Bradypodion > Bradypodion ventrale. Next base: position 43,676,727 of record JAWDJE010000003.1, on the reverse strand, counting down.
ATGCGAGCTTGCGACCAGAGATGGCAGCAGCGAGCATTCGGCTCACATGGTACACATTCCCCAACTACCTCCAGCCGCAGGAACTATTCCCGCCACACATACACCTGGTGAAGAAGGCGTGACCCCAAATGATGTCACACCGACCGTAGCCAATAGGCTACCGTGGTTCCACATTCAAATGTATAGTCACTGTATAAAAGGAGCTGTATCACTGCCATTACCTCATGTTCATTCTGTATACCATGCAATAAAGATGTGTTAACCTACTAAAGGCTATTTCTGTTGTCTTGACTACTGAACACCAAACATAGGAACTGAATAACCAGCTTTTATTTGAGAAACGTTTTAGCTGTATTCTCTACAGCCTTTGTTGACGTGCTTCTTGAACTATGGTTTAACAATCCCAACAATATAAAGCAGAGTGTGGAAAAGTTACTTTTTGGACAACTCCCAGAATCCCCTTGCCAGTTTTAAGATTCTGGCTGTTATCACCCAAAGAATAACTTTCCAAATTCTTATAACACGAGGAAGTAGGCTGGGCAATTTAGATCACTCAACAAAAATAATAAAATCATAAATATTTCAAGTGGAAAGATTTTTTTTTTAGTGGCTAAAGTGACTCTGAAAGGCATGTAATTTTAACATGTACAGCACTGGACTTGACTGTAAAGCTAACGTTGTACTTCATCAGAAAACAGAGGCAAGGAGAAATAGGTGTCATCATGTTATTATGTTTACCTTGCACTTAAACTTAAAACAGCCAAGCAGGGCCATCACAGTAATTCCAAGATATTAGCTCATAAAACACTGCTTTATTCAGGCCATGAAAAGATGATACCTCCAATTCAGAATAGCTATACCAAGTTAGAAGAGCTAGGTTGGCTATCTTTTTATTGCTGGGCTTTGACATGATAATTTATTTTAATGAAAATATTAGCCAACTAAGAATAGATACAGCATTTTAGGCCACAGCCTAAAAACCCACATATGGAATTAAGCTCTGCTGAATACAATGTGATTTATCATGTGATGATATATTCAAAATGTCCAAACTGCTTCACTGTATCTAACCTTTTGGACTCAAAACAGTAACTCAACATGGTAGGTCAGTATTTTATGTTTATGTTGCAGTCATAGACTGAGGAAAAACAGCTTCCCAGGGGCTAAAATCTTGATACTGAGCACAAGCCAGATCTTAATTTTTTAGTCCATTCCTCCCTGCTGCTAAGTGTGTGCGCACATACATCAAAGAACCGTGGTGGCATCACTTCATTTATCAGGAAGGAACTGACCAAAAGTCACAATTTGGCTTACACTACATGACAGGATTGAGGAAGCAAAAGTTGAGGAAGCAAACTGAAAAGGGTAAAAGTAAAGGTCACCCATGATCGAAAGCCAGTCACATCCAATCTAGCGTTCAGTGCTCATTTCCGTTTACAATCAAAGAGCCAACGCTGTCTGCCTCTGCAGATGTTTCCATGGACATGTGGCAGGCACGACTAGACATGCAATGCTGTTACCTTCCCACCAAAGTGGTACCTATTTATCTACTTGCAATTTCTTGTTTTCAAACTACTAGGTTGACAGGAGCCGAGAGCTCACTCCGTTGTGCAGCACTTGGGTCTTGACCTGCTGACCTTCTAGGCGTCATGTTCAGCATTTTAACCACTAAGCCACCACAGTCCCTTAATGCCTAAAAAAAATTTAAAAATTACTTTTGCTTCAGCCTTGTCAGAAAAGCCATGCTTTTTCTGCTTTCATAACTGTGGATAATGTTGACTTGGAGTTCAACCTTGTCAATATCCTTGTGCAGATAAGGTCACTGTGTCGAATTCCTAGGCAAAGAGTTCTAAATGCTGGGCCATTACCATGCCAATGATCTTCAGCCAGACATCACTGTGAAAACTACCTGCAGCCTATGGCATCTGTCTGACAGGAGGGGGAAATAGATATATTTTTGAAAGCTCCATTACCCCTGTAGCCTACAGAGTGTTAGAAGTTAGGACAAGGGTAACAGCTAACACAACTTTTCTGCTTGAAGTTCATTGCCTGCAAATGTACATTCAGTATATAAGCCCCTGGGTTTTAAATCAAATTACTTGTTTAAACTTTAATACTCATAATAAATCTATAAACATTGTTTTATTTAAACATTACATATACAACAATTCACAATAAATGAATCACAAATTGGCAAACAAAGACACAGACCACCGATTAAATAATATATACTCCAGATTATTAAACAGAAAACTCAAAGGTCTCATCAACCAGTGTCAAAGCGATCCTGCATGAAGAACATTAGTAGGTCACCTCCCAATCCCCTTTTTGCCTAGGGCCTCTTTCAGAACAAGTTAATCATATCTACTCCATGTCTACTCTAAAGTATAGTTTACTAGCATATTTTGCCCGGCGGTGCCGGCTCTTTAAAATGGTTTTGGAAGGTTTTTGTTTTATGTTTATGCAAATGAGGTTAGTTTTTAATTGTGGTTTTTTAAATTTTTATTTTTATGCATGGGCTGTTATAAACTGTGATTTTTTTATTTTAATTTTTGTTTTTTGTTTTTGGATTTTAAAAAGAGGAAAGGATGATATAATTTTTTATAATTATTGTATTTAACCAAATAATGTGTTACTATGTGAATTTTTTTAAATAGTTGTACCTTGGATACTTGTTTTTTAAAATGTGTAAGAATATGTTTTTTAAAAATCTAAGTTTCTATACTGTGTTTAGATGTTTTGTTTGGTTTTTTGAGTGAAAACTTATTTCTTTTTTTCTGAATTATTTGTGATTATTGTGACTATTTTTGAATGTTTTGATAACTTATTTCATTGATTTGGGAATTATTTCTAATTATTTCGATTATTTTTGAATGTTTTTCTCTTGTGGCCTCTGGGTGGGGCTGGTGAGCTTTTCTTGTATTGTACTATCTTTCTCTACTGTCCTCTGGGTGTCGCTTCCTCTTCCGGTAAGTAGTCTCTTTGCAGGCGCACCCCCCAAAAAAGGACTCAGACACTGATGAAAGTGGATAACGGCATTGGGCCACATTTATTGATTCATGCCCTAGTCCGAATTATAAATTTCGCTTGGTACTCAACCAATTATAATTCTTAAGGCAAGCAGGCCGCAGTAACACTGGTATGGTACCTCCCAAAATTGCCAATGGCAATTGGTTACAATGTATCCATTTGTATCAATTTGTTTGTTGGCAACAAACAAATTGTTGACCGTAGTCAATAAACTAACTACTGACCCCACCCTCTGACGCGTATCCGTAAAATAACGGGGTGATGCATGCTGCCTAGCTCGTGCCATCACCCCATTGCCTGGTTCGTCGTTGACCGGACAATGTTAACCAACTTGTGCCTATCTAGTGTTGTCCAGTCAATTGCGAACCTGCCGGATACCTGTGGGTCATAAATATTTACCTTACCAGTGCTACCCGCCACACGGGGAGGCTTCAATAAAGGCTCACCACCCCCCCCCCCCAGACCGTCAGCTCGGTCAACAGGCCTGCTTGCAGATCTCCTAAAAAGAGGTTCATACCTCCTGGCGACAGATGGACCCCATCCCCTGCGTAAAGTTCACAATTTTGAAGACTAATATCGGGGTGTCGGACGACGCGCCCCCCAACCCTTGTCTACCACGAACCGGGCTACTGCCCTGTTCACCGAGCAGCGAGCACAGTCAAGGGCCTGGAGGTTAATGCCCCCCCTGTAAGCGTGACGCGGTATGATGTCCGACCAAATCAGGGTTGTGGCAGGCCACACATAATGCAAGTAAGCCAGGTCACCGCAGATCGCATGTTTCAACGACAGGCCGGTGACCTGGCCTAAATCATTGCCCCCGAGGTGTATAACTAGGACATCAGGCGGGTCAGCATCCCTGATGGAAAAAAGGAATGGCAACAGTTCCCGCCATAACATCCCGCGCTTACCGTACCACCTTAGACATGCGGACGCACGTAGTCCCAGCTGGGGTCCCCACTCTGTCGCCGCAGCATACTGTGCTGCCCTGTGCACGTAGCTATGGCCCACCAGCCATACTGCCACCGGTGTAAGTCGACACCCAGGGCCTGTCAAAGAAAAAGGAAACAGGACAGTGACTTAACTGGTACTCACAATTGAAGAGGGCGAACATATAACTGAAAACACTGTGATCCCCACCTTCCCATCTGGCGTATCTCAGCCCCAGAGTACCCGAATGCAGCTGCAGTAGAAGCAGCTCCTATTCTAAAAGAATGGGTGCCGTAACGAGCCCCGGGGAGGCCAACACTGGATAGTGCCTTACCGGTCACCTTCCAAAATTGAAATTTAGTAAGGGGAGACCCATCTTGGTGGCAGAAAAACGGGCCAGGGTGCGTACCACGCAGTGCAAGGAACTCTTGTAGGGCACCAACTGGACAGATGTCTGCCATGGAACATCGTAGCAGTCTTACACCACTGCCTACACCGTGCTGATCAACTTTTGAGGAGCGTATCCTCAACTGAGCCCACTCATCAGAAACATAGACATCTTCGAGTTCCAGTGCCCTACACGTCGCATCCGCCTTAGACAGTAGCACCAGCTCACTGATGCGGAGCGCTCCAAAAAAGGCCACCGTGGTAGCCGCATGAAACAGGGCTGCCTCATACCTGTCAAAACACAGGTCATGCCAGCCCCGTGCAAAGTGGGTAAGTACCCCTGGAGAGATTGGGTGGCGGTTGTCCGGGCAGCGTCCACGCTCCCGTGCCCACCCTTCCAAAACATGTCGTATACGGAAGTCAGTTGTGCTGTCAGCATAACCCCCCACCTTGGCCATGAATGCCAGTGCTGACAGCCTGGATGCTATGGTGTGGGGAGCTAGGCCCTGGCTGTGTAGATAAACCATGAATTGAAGAATCTGTGCCACTGGGATAGGCCAGATTCCGGGCAGTCGAAATTGGGCACGAAAGGCCTGGAATGTACTGAATGCATGGAGATACGCCTTACGCGTGCGGGGCGCCAGCGACATGCCGATCGCCTGGTTCACCTCTCCTTGCCAAACGTCCATATGTTGTCCGGGAGCGGCGAGGGAAATTCCTCTGCGTCCGGGGCCAAGGCACGGAACCGGGAGATCTGCAGGCGGGACAAAGCATCAGCGATGTCATTATTAATACCAGGTACATGCCTAGCCCGAAATAGCACATTGAGGCGTAGGCTGCGCAAGACAAACTGGCACACCAGTTCCATAACCCTGGGTGATTTAGACGTCTGAGAGTTAACAATGTGCACAACCGCAGCATTGTCACACCAGAAATGAACGACCGAATTGGCCCACTCCACACCCCATAGCATCAAAGCTCCCAGAATGGGAAAGAACTCAAGGAACGTGAGATCGCGTAAACGATCCGTGCTCTTCCAAGCTGGTGGCCATTGACCATATGCCCACTTCCCCTCGAAGTAAATCCCATAACCCAGGGACCCTGATGCATCCGACTGAACCTAGAAGCGAGGGGACACCAGAAGGTCAGATCTCCAAAATGACACCCCATTGAACTCTTTAAGGAATTGAAGCTATATCAGCAGATCAGCCCTCATGCCCCTGTTCAGTCGGACCCTATGGTAGGGCCTGGACAAGCCAGCCATGGCGTCGCACAAGCGTCGAGCAAAAGCTCTGCCAGGTGCGACCACCCTGCAAGCGAAGTTAAGGTGACCATGCAGTACCTGGAGCTCACGGAGTGACACCTTGCGTTTGGCCAGCAAGGCCAAGATCAACAAAGTGATCCGGGAAACCTTGTCGATGGGTAACCTGGATGCCTGCACAACCGTGTCAATTTCAACACCCAGGAACATGAGCTTGGTGGATGGGCCCTCGGTCTTTTCGGGCGCTAAAGGGACACCAAGTTTCTGCATTAGCGTCTGAAATGTGTTGAGGAGACGCGTACACATGTCCCAGCCCCCTTCACCCCCGAACAAGAAACCATCGAGGTAATGGGCTACAGACCGAGATCCCGACCTGCGAACAAAGGCCCAGTGTAGAAAGGTGCTAAAGCGTTCAAATGCCGAGCATGAGATGGAGCAGCCAAAAGGCATGGCTTTATCAAAATAAAAGTTGCCCTGGAATTTGAAACCTAACAACTCAAAGTCGCCCGGGTGCACAGGCAGCAGACGGAACGCAGACTTAATGTCACACTTCGCTAATAGTGCACCCGGGCCACAAGAGCGCACCATGCGCAGGGCCTGGTCAAATGATGTATACCTGACCGAACAAAGGTCATCAGGGATGGCATCATTGACCGAATGGCCAGCCGGGTACGACAGGTGATGGATCAAATGAAACTCCCCCGGTGTCTTTTTGGGCACCAATCCCAAAGGGGAAACCTTCAGATTGGGAAAGGGCGGGGCGTGAAAGGGGCCAGCGACCCTACCTGCATTAACCTCCTTAGCGATACTGAGGGCGGCCACCTCCTCCCTGCCCTTAAGAGAAAATAAGTTGGGCGCATCTTGGGGGGACCTATCCCCTGTAAACGGAATGCGAAACCCCCGCTGGAAACCTTCCAGTAGGAAAGCTGCGTCTCCCCTCCTCGGGTATGTCGCGAGCCAATGCTCCAACATGACCACATTAACTGGGGAGGGGGCCTTTTGAGTGACCAGCACCCTCAGCGGCAGGTCTGCCCACTCCCTGTCCACCTCTACCCCTGCCCCGAAACCCGCCCGCTCGCGGGCACGCAGCAGCGGCGTGGGGGCCAGCGCAAGAGGGACACTCGTGCTTATATCGGCACTGTTTTCTATTGCACGCACCATTGGCCGAGAAGCTCCAACACAGCAGGTGGGCTGGAACCCCCTGCCCCGCCACTTGGCGGGGTGCCTGCGCTGGAGCGGCTCGCTGGACCGCATGTCCACAATGATACCTCTCCCCAGGCGTGGGGCACGTGGGGGTCATATACAGAAGCCATAGCTTCTGACAGGGCTCATCCCACCTCATCTCTGGGTGTAGGGGCACTCTCATTCGAAATTCCTCGTCGTAAGCCAACCACGACGGGCCAGGGAAATCAACCATTGCCCTGTAAATGTTGTCCAAATACTGGACCATTGGAATGGCCAGATCAGGCCGGGCCCTAAGGTACGCCGCCATGTATATGAGATATGCGGGCAACCAGTTGGCCCACGTGCGTGGTGGCTTGTGACGGCAGGACTGCTCCTTGTCCTTTTTGTCCTGCCCCTCCCTCTCTTCCTTGGTGGGTTCCCTGTTCAATAGGGAGAAAATGTCCACGTACTCTCCCCGCCAAATTTTTTCTTTTGTGGCTTGTGCCAAATGATCCCCGAGGGGCAAAGAGTACCCAGCCGTCGGGAGTGCCGACACCGGCATGTTGACAGTACGGGGCATCAAAAAAGGGACCGTAACCTGCCCTGTAACCCCCGCTGCATTCCCTGTAACATGAGACCCCCCACCCCATGTGGGGCCTGCAATCGGCAAAGCCACACCTGGGTACGCCGGGGGTTGCTGTCCCCCAGTCCCAACCTGACATGGCCACGGCCACTGTAGACCCTCCCCCGCAGTGGATGGAGGTGTGGGTGCATTAGTTTGAACCGGATACTCACAGGTTGCACCCCCATGGGCTGCCCCCACTGGGGGTTCCGGCCCACGGCAGGCATCGGAGCTCGCGACCGCAATCGAGCTCGGCGGACACACCTGACCACTACCTGCTGGTGGTATCTGCTGCGTGGGGAGCTGCGAGGCCGCGGCGGGCACCGGCCTGTGGGCCTCAAGCAGCTCAACCCGGCCGGCCGCCTGCTGAAGATTGGCCGCCACCGCGGTGAACTGTAGGCCAAAAGGTGCCCCCGATGGGGTGGATATCCCCATGGATGCCTCCAAGGCCGCTACGCGGGCCAGAAGGGCATCCACGTTCACAGAGCCCCCGACACAAAGGGGGCCAAGAGGGGTGTGCGGCCCACTGGTCTCAAGGCCTGGGCCCGGTGCAGAGGCACTTGGGCCCAAGTATGGCCATGCCCGAAGCTCTGGCCCTTGAGGTGCCAGGGGCATACCCTGCCAAGGAAGTGACCCCAGCCCACCCTCCTGGGTAAAACCAATGGCCGGGGGATGCAGGCCAGGGGCCGGAGGCCCAGCGGCGCTATGCCCACCCACCTGGCCCAGGCCCATGGCCGAAAATTGCGGGCCGGGGTCCGCAGCCCCCGCGGGGCCGGCCTGGGGCTGTGCAGCCTCAGGCCACGGACTAATCTGCCCCATTCCACCGGTCCCGGTGGGTGCCCCCGCGAAGGGAGCCTGTTGAGAGGGCGCAGTTGTGGTCCTCCGACCCGGCTGCCGCCTCCTTGTTGGGCGAACCGAATTCGCCATAGCCTTCTTTCTGGAAGGCATCGCTGATCCTGGGTGGGAAGCCTAATAAGCAGGTGAAGAAAAGCTGGCTGCTGCCAAAAGGAGGCTTCCCTGGAATGCGAAGAGCGACGGAGCTAAAAACTTCTCCTCTCCGTCGCGTTCGCAAAATGGCAGCTCGGCTGCCTCGTGGCCACACCTTTTAAAGGGTGCTGGCCACACACCCCTAACTACATGGATGTCCAAGTCCGGTGGGGGGGGGCGCAAAGAGCGTGGCGGCCATTTTGGCGCCACGCTTGCATTCTTCCCTCAGTTTAGTTCTGGTCGTCATGGAGTGAGGACGTCTCCTGGTAAGCTCTCTGGTTTTATTTTTTTGTGGGGATTGTTTTGGGTTTGGGGGTGGTGGGTGGGTCTGTGTGATGTTTTTGTGTTTCCTTTTTGGATGTTTTTGTGTTTCCTTTTTATTTTTTGTTTTTGTTTTTGATTATCTTTGGCTGTTTTTGGATTGTGTTTTTGGATGTTTCGTGTTTACTTTTTCTGTTTTTATTTTGGTTTTGATTATTTTTGACTGTTTTTGGTTTGTGTTGTTTTGTGTTGGGGGTGGTGGTATTTCTGTGGGCCGGTCTCGGGGGCTGGACCGCGGAAAAACCATCGCTGCCTCCAAGACTGTGACAGGTGGCTGGGTCGGGGCTATAATTAATGCATCTTTTCAGGAGGGGATATTTCCTGCACCGTTGAAACATAAGAACATAAGAACAGCCTTGCTGGAACAGGCCACAGCCCATCCAGTCCAGCATTCTGTCTCACACAGTGGCTCACCATTTCCTTCAGGGTATTCCCAAGCAGATGCCTTCACCTACTTAGGATTCCCTGGAAATGGCATTGAGAGATATCCTGCCTATCTCTCCAACCCGGAGGTTGTCCTTAATTATAGCCATTGATACCCTTGTCCTGGATGGTACTGGATGAAGCGGGATATCTTGACCCCTTCCAGTCAGGATTCAGACCTGGATATGGTACTGAGACTGCATTGGTCATGCTGATGGATGATCTCTGGTGAGAGCGGGATGGCAGTCATCCATCCGTCCTTGCTCTTCTTGACCTCTCAGCAGCTTTCGATACCGTTGACCACGGTATCCTTCTGGAACGGTTCCGAGGATTGGGGATCCAGGGCACTGTGTGGTCCTGGTTTTCCTCATTTCTGAGGGGCTGGACCCAGTTGGTGTGGTTGGAGAGTGAGAAGTCCAGTCCTAGGTCCCTAAAATATGGTGTGCCTCAGGGCTCAGTACTCTCTCCTCTCCTATTTAACATCTACATGAAGCTGCTGGGTGAGATCATCCGTTCCCACGGGGTGCGGTACCATCAGTACACGGATGATACACAGTTGTACATCTCAGCCCGTGGGGACCCCAGTGATGCAGTCAAAGTCCTTTCCAGTTGTCTGGAGGCAGTTGGGGTCTGGATGGGGGCAAATGGGTTACAGCTGAATCCTAGTAAGACTGAGTGGCTGTGGATGGGGGGTCCTGTGCTATCCCGGGAGCTTCCATCTTTGGTTTTGGATGGGGCTATTTTGCCCCAGACCGACCCGGTGCGCAACTTGGGGGTCCTCCTGGATTCGTGGCTGATGCTAGAAGAACAGGTGGCAGCTGTTGCCAGGAGGGCCTTCGCCCAACTTCGGGTGATTCGCCAGTTGCGCACGCTCCTGGACCGGGACTCTTTGCTCATGGTCACTCATGCTCTGGTGACCTCCAGACTAAATTATTGTAATGCGCTCTACATGGGGCTGCCCTTGATGACCATTCGGAGGCTGCAGCTGGTCCAGAATGCGGTGGCCCAGGTGGTGATGGGGTGTGGACGTTATGCCCATGCCTCACCACTGCTGCGGGAGCTGCACTGGTTACCCGTTTGCCTCCGGGTGCAATTCAAGGTGCTGGTTTTGACCTTTAAAGCCCTATATGGTAGTGGGCAAGTTTACTTTAGAGACCGCATCGCCCAAAGGACGTCTGTCCGTCCAACCAGAGCGGACCGGAGGGGCTCTCTAATAGTGCCATTGGCCAGGGGGCTCACCTCTCTGGCACAAGGAGGAGAGCCTTCTCTGTGTCCACACCTGCCCTTTGGAACCTCCTGCCTGTGGAACTGCGTCTCCAGATGGAGTTGTTGCCCTTTAGAAAAGAACTAAAAACCTGGATGGCGGGCCAAGTTTGGGGTGCAGGTGGAAGGGTGGCTTCCGTTGGGTGGTTAATATAGGGGAGGATGCCTGCCCCACGGTTTCTTCAGTTCCTGCACCCCTCTCTTTTTAGGGGTGGGTTTTTATCGCTGGTTTTTATCTGTTTTATTTGTTTTTATCTGTTTTTACCCACTGTTGTGAACCGCCCGGAGTCAGCTTTGGCTGAGTGGGCAGTATAAAAATTTAACAATTAATAAATAAATAAAAATGCGGCGTTGGGGTGGTGGTATTTCTGTGATCCGGCCTGGGTGGCCGGACCATGGAAATTGCCTCGCCGCTTCATGCGGTGTTGGGGTGAGGGGTTTTCTGCAGGCCGGCCTTGGTGGCTGGCCCATGGAAAGGGAAAGCAGCGGCCGGGGGGGGTCTTTCTTTTCCGCTGGCCGGGCTCGATGCCTGGCCCATGGAAAGGGAAGGCAGCGGTCGGGGGGTCTTTCTTTTCTGTGAGCTGGGCTCGATGCCTGGCCCACGGAAACGGAAGGCAGCAGCCGGGGGGGGTCTTTCTTTTCCATGAGCCGGGCTCGATGCCTGGCCCATGGAAAGGGAAGGCAGCGGCCGGGGGGGATCTTTCTTTTCCACGGGCCAGGCTCAATGCCTGGCCCATGGAAAGGAAGGGCAGTGGCGGCGGGGGTTTCCTTACCATGACCTGTGTTGCTGTGATGCGCTGCATTTTTTACTTTTATTTTTCCTGCACCAGCTGCCTCAGCGTTCTGCATGCTCATGGTACGCAGGACACTGGGGATTGTAGTTTGGCGTGCATGATTTTAGATAGTACAGCAGTTTGTTTCCTGCGGTTTATTTTTGATTGGCCGCGGTGCATTTCTGAATGTTCCTTTTGCTCGCGCTGCTCAGCCTGATTGGCTCTGGTGCGGCACTGCGCAAGGAACATTGGGAATTGAAGTTCCCTTTTTTTGTTTGCGTCCGGGGGGCTCCTACTCCACTGGCGCAAATTTCAACCCGACAGTTACCTGCGAACTGGGTTCGGGCGAGTAGGGCCTGGCTAAACATCATTTGTCACATTCCAACAGTTAACGCACCATTTTATAGGTATAGATTGAGAACTGGAGCCTTAAGGTGAGCTACTAAACAATCACATTGTTCTAAACTCCAAGGGCTGTTGGCAGCTAAACCATGTATCTGGTTGCTTAATTGCAGGTTGCATTCAATAACAAAGATGGTACAGTGAGATACCCAGTAAAGATAGACTTTATTGGGTGTGAAAGTGTGCAAAGAAAGTAAGAAGTCCCCATGGAAGCACAAGATCCCTCACAAGCACAGTTTTAAAAATAATGACCTACCATTATTTTAGTATTCTCATCTAATTTTATGAGTGGAAAGAAATTGGGGTGAGTTTCAACAATGGGGAAATAATATTTTATTTTTCCTTTTGTCAATGCCAATGAATTCTGGTAATGACTTGGCTTGATGAAATGGGAAAGTTTAGAAGTCTCTGGGATTTTGTTTAACTTTAAGTAGATTTTTTTCCTGCCTGTCAAAGCATGACAGTTCTTTTAGAGGAAACATACTGGTGTTTTTGGCAAAGAGTGCTAAAGCTATATATGACAATGCCGGAAATTCTTTTGGTTCAAATGAAGTCTGGAAAAGCAGGGTTGTAATGACTATAACAAATTTATCTGTTTATAATAGAAAGTTTGCCTGGATTATTCTTTTCCCTTATTGCCAGGGTTATTAGTGAGCTGTATCCCAAGAAAACCCAAGAGTTACAGAGGATGAAATCCCAAATGTTTTTAGCATGGTATGATGTTTTTAACATACTAGATAAAAGGCTACCACACTGACGGGAATGGTGTAGCATTGGCACATTTTATCACCACAGCAACATTGCTCACAGGTTTAGAAACAAATAGCAGCCACATGGAAAACATTCATATGTTGCGCTCTGAACAAGGCTTTCAAAGGTTGTTTGTTAGTAACCTCCAGAGCCAGTGTAAAGTGGCTTTTAAAAGGTTGCTTGAGTCAGGGGCAGAACAAAATACTGTTTGCAGTGATCCCCATGTCCAGACAGCATTTTGCTCCTCCAAAAGAGCAAGCTTCCCAGCTAATGGAGGATGGCATTGCTGAGTCTTCTAGTGCAACCCCAGTGTGCAGTAACCAGAGAGACAGTGTTGTGTTCTAATAGGGCAACCATCTTCATGTGATAACAATGTATCATTTCCTACCAGTAACAATATAGCCTTCAGCTGTATCACTATAAACCCTGTATGAGGACGCGAGCTAATGACCACCAGTGGGCAGCGGCGAGCGTCCAAGCTCTCTCGGTCCATACTCATCAAAGGCTACAGCGCGGAGTTTCCCGCCACTACCTACACCTGGACAAGAAGGGCGTGACTAACAATGACGTCACGCAGACAATAGCCAATAGGCTATCGTGGAGCCACATTCGAATGTTTTACTACTGTATATATTGAGCTATGCATCCGCCATTACCTCATGTTCCCTCTGACCTCCATGCAATAAACCTGAGTTAAACCAGCCCGTGGCTGTTTCCTGTGTCTTGGTTCTCATACACTAAATTGGCGACGAAGGTGGGATTATGGATTCCCAAGGAGCCAGGGCACAGAGCGGGTTCAACATTACCAAACCGCAAGACTGGGAGCTTTTTGAGATGGACTTCCAGGCGGCATTGGTGGAACTCAAAGTCAAAGACGACGAGGAAAGGAAGAGGGCCATCCTCACCCGAATGCTTGGGATGGAAACCAAGCGAACGCTGGTGAGCATCATTGCACCGAAGAAGATGAGTGATTTCAAAGCCGAGGACATCATGAAACTGCTGCGTGAGCGGTTCCGACCCTCGAGGGCAATGTTTCCCGCTCGGAGCGCGTTTTGGAGGCGAGTCCAAGCGCCGGACGAGTCGGTTGAGACCTTCGTAACAGCCATGAGAATAGCAGCCGCCCCCTGCAGATGGGACAACCTAGAGATGGCCCTCAGGGACGGAGTTCTGTGTGGCCTGAAGGACAAGGAAGTGCAGCGCAGCCTGATGAACAAGGAGCCACCACCCACGCTGGCAGAGGTTGTGGAGGCCGCGGAATCCGCGGAATCCACGAATGCTGGGGTAGACGAAATGCACCAGTGGCGTGAGTGGCGTCCTAGGGCCGGCAAAGCGGATAATTCGGTGCACGGAAAGTCCGGACAGTCGGTGCACGCAACCCGACGAACCTCGAAGTCGTCTACGGAAGGCAGCGACGGCGAGGAGGTCCAGAAGGTCCGAAAAGGAGGGCGCCGCTGCGATGGTTGCGGAGCGGCCCATGAGCGCGCGAAGTGCCCATTCAGAAAAACCGAGTGTTACAACTGCGGCCGTCGGGGGCACATCGCCAAGGCGTGCAGGAAGCGGAAAGAGGTCCGGAGGCATTCACAAGACCGTTCGGCCAGGCCGGACCGTCCAGCGAGGTCAAAAGATGGCGCCCGGACCACGAGGAGGCAGGACGGCGTGGGCCGCATCTCGGACGACAGCGAGGACGACGCTCCCGTGTTCAGCGTGTCCGCAGGACAACCCCATTACTTCGTTGAGGTACTAGTACAAGGGGCCCCTATTAGGATGGAAATTGACTCGGGGTCCTCCTATTCTATAATTCCCCAGAGAGAGTTCTTGAAAATCGACCCCCACGTGCGGCCCAAACTTAAAACGTTGAGGTCCACGCTACGAGACGTACAGGGGAACAGCATTCCAGTGTTGGGGGTCGGGAAATTTCGGGTCCGTTTTAAGAGACATTCTGCGGAACTCCCCCTAGTTGTTCTCAAAGGGGGAAGTTGTAGCCTCCTCGGGACACAGTGGTTTCAGCCTTTGGGTTTGTTCATAGGGGGGGTGCATGCCGTGGGTGCGGACCCAATACAAGCGGTCTGCGACGCGCACCCCGCCGTTTTTGAAAAAGGTCTGGGAAAGTTCAAGGGACCCCCTGTAGCCTTCGACCTAGACCCGGAGGTCCGCCCGATAAGACTCAAACCACGCAGGGTGCCGTTCGCACTAAAGGACAAAATAGAGGCGGAACTGGACAAGCTGGTGGACCAGGGGATTCTTGTTCCTGTGGATTCCGCGGAGTGGGAAACCCCAATTGTAACAGCACTAAAGGCTAACGGGGAGGTGCGCATTTGCGCTGATTATAAGTGTACAATTAACAAGGCGATCCGCCCTAATGCATACCCGGTGCCGGTGGTCAGCCACCTTCTGGCCAGGCTGAATGGGGGAAAGTGTTTCGCTAAGCTCGATTTAGCACAAGCCTACCAGCAACTCCCTGTAACCCCCGCCACGGCAGCGGCACAAACAATAGTTACACATAAAGGGGCGTTCCAGGTGTCGCGTTTACAGTTCGGCGTGAACTCGGCACCCGGCCTTTTTCAGTCGATTGTGGAACGCCTCCTGAAGGGGCTGGAGGGGGTGTTGTGTTACTTTGATGACGTATTGATAACAGGGGGGAGTGAGGCCGAACTGGCAAAGAGATTGGATAAAGTACTGACTGTGTTCGAGAAAGCGGGGCTGCGGCTGAGAAAAGACAAATGCGTTTTTTTCGAAACAGAGGTTGAATTTTTAGGGTTCCGGGTCACACCCGAGGGAATTATGCCGTCCAAATCCAAAGTAGCCGCCATCAAGAAGGCTCCTCGCCCCACATCCAAAACCGAACTACAGTCATTTCTGGGGCTCCTCAATTTTTACCATACCTTCCTTCCACGGAAGGCGTCGGTGGCCGAACCGCTCCATCGGTTGCTTAAAAAGGAGGAAACATGGCTGTGGGGGGACGAGCAAGAGAGGGCGTTTAAAGAGTTAAAGCAACTCCTAACATCCGAGGCAATCCTGACTCATTTCGATCCCAAACGGCCAGTGGTCTTAGTCTGTGACGCATCCCCGGTGGGGGTGGGGGCGGTGCTGTGCCACGTGTTGGACGACGGAAGGGAGGCCCCGATAGCGTTTTATTCAAGGTCCCTGTCCCAAGCAGAGCGGAATTACGCACAGACCGACAGGGAGGCATTAGCGATAGTAGCGGGAACCAAAAAATTTCACGATTTCCTGTATGGTCGCCCGTTCAAGATCGTGACCGATCACAAGCCCCTGTTAGGAATTTTCACTGCAAATAAGCCCACGCCACAGATCCTGTCCCCGAGGATGCTGCGGTGGGCTATCTTTCTCAACGCATACCAACATGAATTGGAATACCGGCCAGGGAAGGAGATCAGCCATGCGGACGCACTCTCAAGGTCTCCTTTGCCCCTGTCGGGCGACCAAAAGGCAGGGGTAGAGAGAGACCACCAGGTATTGTTAATAGAGGTCTTAGATTCACCCCCAATAGTACCAGCCGACATTGCCAGGGCGACAGGCAAGGATAGAACGCTGGAGAAAGTAAGCTCATGGGTACAGAAGGGGTGGCCGGCGTCCTCCCCAGGTACGGAATTCGACCCATTTTTTCGGAAAAAAATAGAGTTGTCCTTAGAGAGGGGGTGCCTTTTGTGGGGCCAACGGGTGGTGGTCCCTACATCCCTACGACCGAGGGTGCTCAAACTGCTGCACGTCAGCCACCCGGGGATCGTTCGTTCCAAGGCGCTAGCCCGGAGTTACTTCTGGTGGCCCCAGCTGGACGCAGACATAGAGCACATGGTCGGCACTTGTGAGGCGTGCCAGGGCTCCCGACCGGAGGCGGCTCGCCTCCCGCATAGGGAATGGGACGCAGCAAGGGGGCCGTGGTCCAGAGTGCACGTAGATTTCGCTGGCCCGTTCCGAGGAACCGTTTTTCTCCTGGTAGTGGATGCGTACTCTAAGTGGCTGGAGGTGATTCCGGTAAAGAGCACGTCCTCCGCCACTACAATTGGCCAACTAAGGAGAGTCTTTTCCACGTTCGGTTTACCCGACACTCTGGTCAGCGATAACGCTAGTTGTTTCACGTCCGCTGAGTTCAGGGCATTCACGGAGGCAAACGCCATTCGGCACGTAACATCTGCGCCGTTTCACCCGGCCACGAATGGCCAAGTGGAGCGGCTGGTGCGGACAACAAAGGATGCGCTGCGGCGCATGGGCTCGGGGGACCTGAATCACCAAGTATGTCAGTTTTTATTAGCGTATAGGGTGACCCCCTTAGCATCCGGATACTCGCCGGCAGAGCTGCTGATGCGGAGAAAACTGACCACGATTCTGTCCAGGTTAGACCCGACGAGGGTCGAGGACAAAGGGAAGAACGTAGGGGTAGCGGTGTTGAAAGGTTTCGCCGCCGGCGATCCTGTGCATTGCAGGAACTACGCCAGCACCGGGCCAGCCTGGGTACCAGGGAGAGTTGTAGAACAGACGGGGCCAGTGTCATATCGGGTGGAAACGAGCACCGGCCTACTGTGGAGGCGGCATGCGGATCAGCTCCGGAGCCGGGTTCCCAGGGAGCAATCCACGGACGGCACGGAGAATGCCTCAGCGTTAGGGTCCTCCCCCACCCGTTTATCCCAAGGGGGAGACAACGAAGGGCAACAGTCCCAAACAAGGGGGGGAGGCAGCGGTCCCGACTCATATCCTTTTGATACACCAGTCCTATCAAAGAGAAGCAGCGGTCCCGACTCCCTATCGGAGCCCGGGGGAGAGGGAGAGGAGTTTGGAGAGGAGTTTGCGACCGCTGCCCCCGAATTTGATTTTGATTTTGCGAGCCGGGGGGGTTTTTGGGAGTGTTCCCCCACCCATCCAAGCGAGAAGAGGGGTTTTTCGTTAGCCCCCAGTGCCCCCGGTTATTCCCAAATAAAGCACGCACCTCCCGACAAAGCCGCAGAACCGCGGCAAGGCACTAACAAGTCTCCCTCTCCAATTACAGGACAGGAAGCCAGGGGACAAAGAGAAGGTAGCAAACCCGGGGCAGGGCAGCCCACACCGAGACCCCAGCGTGTTCGAAATAAGCCATCTTGGCTGAGAGACTTCGTCTCATCCTAGGGGGGAGGAGTGTTGTGTTCTAATAGGGCAACCATCTTCATGTGATAACAATGTATCATTTCCTACCAGTAACAATATAGCCTTCAGCTGTATCACTATAAACCCTGTATGAGGACGCGAGCTAATGACCACCAGTGGGCAGCGGCGAGCGTCCAAGCTCTCTCGGTCCATACTCATCAAAGGCTACAGCGCGGAGTTTCCCGCCACTACCTACACCTGGACAAGAAGGGCGTGACTAACAATGACGTCACGCAGACAATAGCCAATAGGCTATCGTGGAGCCACATTCGAATGTTTTACTACTGTATATATTGAGCTATGCATCCGCCATTACCTCATGTTCCCTCTGACCTCCATGCAATAAACCTGAGTTAAACCAGCCCGTGGCTGTTTCCTGTGTCTTGGTTCTCATACACTAAAGACAGGAAATGCTAATCTGACCTAAAGGAACTTCTTTTGCATTGTTTGCCTCTAATGACAATTAGAAAGATTGTTGCATGCCTTACGGGCCTTTGTTTGCTCTGACCTTCTCTCTCTCTCTCATGTTCTGCCTTGAAAGAGGAAACATGTTCTTTGGACCTGCTTTGTCTTCCAGGTCACATGGCTGGAAGAAAGGCCAGGATTGTCAACAAGCTCTCCTTTTTGGCTCATCTGAGGCTGCCTCCCTCCTGCAATTAATTTTTAAGGTTTTTGTAGATTTTATATTTGTTTTTAGAAAATAGATGGCACGACGGGGGTTAATATTGTTATGTTTGTAAGGTTTTTTTTAACCTATTTTACCTGTATATTGGTTTTAATTTGTGTACACCACCCAGAGTCCTTTGGATAGGGCGGTATATAAATCTATTAAATTAAATTAATTAATTAAATTACAGTGATACCTCATACAATGTCCAAACTTGGTTCCACAAGTTTGGACTTTATACGGATTTGGACTTTGTGTGCTGCAAAAATCCCAGGAATGCTTCCAAATATTCTGATGAAAAAATTCGAAAAATCCAAAGTTGCACTCAAAACCACTCCTAAACACTCTTTGGCTCATGCAAAACCCACAAGAGCAATGCACGCATGCGTCCTGCCTTTTATACTGCCCAGGCACAACGCAACCTGGGGAAAACCCCAATACCTCATACAAAGTCACAGCGACTTTGTATGACTCACCTTTTTCCAAGGAATTAGGCAATGTTGTATGAATTCAATGTTGTACAAAGCGGATTTTGTATGAGGTATTACTGTATTTCTTTTTAAACCAACTTCATCAAGACTCCTGAGCATAATGTATCTTCTGACCGCATTTTGTGAGTAAATGATATTTTTCTTTCTCTCAAGTATTTAGTCCAAGTGTGTTTATTAGCTGGGCTAAAAAGGGGTGAACTGGGATACTTGCATTGAAACATAAAATTGCCTAAATACCTGCCTCACTTTGCTGCACAGCTGCTACAAATAACTTAACAAGTACAGTAAAACCCGGAGTTACAAATGCCTTGAGTTACATAAAATTTGACTTACATACTGATTTTGTGCTAAAACCATGTCCTGATTTACACGATTTCCTATGGGTTTGCTTTGAGTTACATAAAGATTCTTTTTTCTATGGGTTTGCTTCGAGTTACGTATAAATTCATTTCCCTATGGTTTTGCTTCGATTTATATAAAAATTTCATTTTTCTTATGGGTTTGTTTTGAGTTACGTAAAAAAATATTTTTTTCCTCTGGGTTTGCTTCGAGTTACATAAAATACCAATTTAAGCAAAAGCCTACAGAACAGACTTTTTTTCATAAGTAGGGGTTTTAGTGTATTACCATCAACTAAGATGTTGATGCTTTGTGCTGCTGCTAAGTGGATCATTTATGCCCAGCAGCAGTAGCAGTGACAGCAGTGCTTTCCAGCTGATGGAGGGAATGGCACCTCTCATCAGCCTCTCATAGTTCCTTGAGCTGCACGGTATTTTGTCCCATCCCCAGCATGCAAATGAAATGCAGTTGGGGTTTCAAACAGGGTTGGAGTGGATTTGCCAGATCAACATGTGGCCATGATTGGACCAACCTGCACCAAAAAGTGGGCTATATACCCATGAAGACAACCTCATAAAAAAGACACTTCTGTTAGGTGGATTATTTGTGGTTACTGGGCGTTGTGTATGTAACGGAATGTAATGCTGTAACAGTTTGTATTAATTGTTGGGATCAGGTGATCCTCCATTTTGTGTTCTTCTTAGAACTAAGCAAACCTGTCAAGTATCCCGGATTGGCCGGGATTTCCCGTATTTCGGCGCCGATTTTTGTCCTTTCCCGCCCAGAGCTGCCGCTATCCCGGACCTTGCCAGTGGGGGGAAAGGAGTTACTGCGCACCCCTTCTGCACAGATCCTTTCTACGCATGCGTATAACTTTTCTACACATGCATAGAACCCTTCTACACATGCGTAGAAGAGTTCTGTGCAGAAGGGGATGCGTAGAACCCTTCTACGCATGCGTAGAACCGACCAGCGCAGAACGGTTTTGCACAGGTCCGTTGTACAAATGCGTAAAAGCCTTCTACGCATGCGTAGAATGGACTTGTGCAGAACCGTTCTGCGCATGTCCATATGCATGCGTAAACGGCTTTTATGCATGCATAAAATGGACCTGCGCAGAACCGTTCTGCGCAGATCCCATATTGTCCGGAGCCGCGCTTGACAGGTATGGAAATAAGCTCTCGCAGGACTTGGGCTCCCACCCTTTCTAACGAGAAGTGTGAGGGCTCCATGGTCTTGGGTCACTCCACGTTCTCCCAACTGTTCTCCCAACCAATCCAGTTGCTTCCTGCCTGAATGTATCTTTCCTGTATTGTATATATAGGTGCTGCTGCGCCATTGCTCTCCATGTTCAGTTCCCGAAATAAAGTTGTGTTTGGCCCTGTTATGCTGGCTGCTGCATATCAATTCCTGAACATCAAACTGGGCCATTCTGAAGATTGGTCATAGATTTGAAAGAAAGAACAAGTGAAATGCTGTGATTCCCCCCCCCCCGCCCCCTTAATTCAGAGTATCATTCTGACATGCTTATCTGGGATGGAGCTGTACAGAAGATGCTCATTGCATTTGGAGATGACACCAAATTGACTCAGGGTTAAAAGAAAAAGAAGTTTTAGAGTACAAGCAGGATTAATCTTAACAGCATGAAATATTCACCAGAGTGAACAAATTTTGTTTTACTAAGGATTAATCTAAAGTTCTGCAATGGCAAAATTGACCCCCTTCTTCTTCTCCTCCTCCGTTCCTTCGTCTCCTTCTCCAGGTGCCATATCCATTCCAGATATTCGCTGTCATCATGGCAATAGTCATCCTGTTCTTAACTCCTTTGAACAGTTCTTCTGAGGTCATTCCACACCAGTCTCTCAGGTTCTTTAGCTATGAAGTCCATCTACATCTAGGGCCTCTCTTCTCAGAGATCTTCCCTTGCATAGCAAGTTGGAGTATTTCATATTTCATGTTGTTGCTCATGATATGCCCAAGGTATTGGAGCTTTCTTTGTTTAATGGTTTTAAACAGTTCTTGTTCTTTATCCATCCAGTGCAACTTTTCTACCCATAATACCCTTAGCAGTCATCTGTAGATCCATATTTAAAAATATTTGATTTTCTTTTCAGATGCTTTAGTCAATGTCCAGGTATGACTCCATATAGCAACACTGGGGATATGTAATGCCTCGCTATTTGGATCTTTGTAGCAAGAATTTTATGGAGGTGAATCTTGCTTTTTCTATTCGTAGAAAAAGTGGAATCTCAATTTTAATTTAACATACTCTCCCAAATAGGCAATTATATCCCCTCTTTTGATTGCTTGTGTTCCTGCCATTAGCTTACCATAAATTGGTGCTTGGCTTATAACAAGATATTTAGACTTCTTGGTATTGAGATACAAATCATAATCTGCATTTGAAGCTCTAACTGTCTAGAGAGCACAAAGGGCTTCTTGAGCCAAACTATTTTTAAAATATTTTTGGGAGGTTGAAGTTCTGGAGGCATATATAGGTCATGGCATATATGTTGCCAACCTATGTTCTAGAGAGCTAGATCTCAAACTACAACAACTGGAATTTTGACCTGGGAACACTAGATAAAACTGTTTTTAGAAGGATAGCAGCTAAGTTAGTTGAAGCTTGCCATCCTTGGTGTTTTTCTTAACTAGACTGATGGACTGGTGTTTCAAATGCAGTGCACTATTTGCATAAAACTAAAATCTTTTGCATACACAGTGATTATTTTATAAGCCAAACAGTTCAAAATATTTTAGCAACATGCAAATGTTTAAATTGCAATGTATAATTAAAGAGAAAGACATTTAATCTTCAACATTTCTGCAGCTGCATTTTTCCTTTAGTACACAACAGATGTCTTCTGGGAGGTTATTATTTGTATGGGCTTAGAACAGGCATCCATAATCATGTGAATATTTGTACGTAATGGACTCATTTTACCTTCCAGGATCACACTGTGCATATCATACAAAATCAGAATGAACCCCATTTTTTTGCATATTAGATGGACCTTCATAAAAGCAGGCTGACTCTGAATTGCCGCATTCAAGCTGAACAATTTCGTTGGCCATGTTACAGTAAAGGTTGACAGTAAGGTTTACAGTAAGGTTTAGAGTAATACTGAGGTTCTGACAAGGCTCAGCATCACAAGGTACTTACCAAGATCCCTAAATCCCCAATGTAAGCAAGGTCCAGAACTCTCTCCTCCCCCCTCCCCCCCCCCCATTTCTGTTCTTCCTCTCCATTGATTGCCACATCTCCCACTGAATGGTTGCAGTCTCCATTTGAAGATTTCTCAGAGAACATACTTTGTTTTACAGCCAGGGATCCTGTGTACCCATTTGTTGTTGAAGTACAATTCCCGTCAAGCCTTCTGAATATTTTCAAGAAAAAGGTAGAAGTATAATGTTACCATCATCTAGCTCAGGGGACAGCAAACTTGGCTCTTCAAATTTTCTTGGACTTCAACTCCCAGAAGCCCAGATCAGCAGGTATACTGACTTGGGCTTCTGGTTATTGAAGTCCAAGAACACCCAGCCAAGTTTGCTGACCCCTGGTCTAGATGCTCAGAACTTCCCTATTCATGCTATGCCAGGTCCGTTTGAAAGATGATAACCTCTATGAAGCTAATACTTAGTACTTGAAGAATAGGCTGGTATGGTACACAGTCTGGCCCTAATAGTGAAATATAGTGTAATTCTACTTATATCAGAACTGGGTGCTTGTGATTTTCCCAGTGTTGTTGGACTGCAGCCCCTAGGTCTGTTGGGAATTGTAGTCCAACAACATTAGGAATAATACAAATTCTCCATCCCAATTTAATTTGTGGCAACCAGAATTCTGTTGGTGGTGATTTACACATGTTTAAGTTAAATTTTTTAAACCTCCATGTCAAATTTCCACTAATTGGCTTATTCTATTACTAGGTGTATATGTTTTGCATAACTGGTCATGATCCTTGTAATGGGACTGGCACATTGATACTTAACAACAATTCACTATGGTAAGTTGTGCCACTTAACTTATCCATGAGTAAATCCTCCTGTCATTATTATTTTCCTATGTGTGCAATTCATATCATTTAGCACCTGAAAAATCATCCAGAATCTGTTTTATCCCTGGTTTTTGGTCATTTTTGCTGATGCATAAGTGGCCATGTTAGCTCTCTCATATACCCTACCCACAATTGCACAATCAATAAGAGCAAGGAAAAGATTCAACTTCCTATCTTCTTTTTTTCCCTTTTGAATATTATGTATAGATTGGACTGAAATGAAAAAAGAGACAATAGTAAGAATAATTAAGGATGATCTTAAAGACCGCAAGATGAGCTCTTGCTGTAAAGCTCTCTGTTCCTGAGAATGAATGAATAAATGAATGAATGAATGAATATTTTTATTTTATAAAAAATCTGGAATTACCTCTGGGGAGAGATTTCAAAATTATTTCCAAACACTTTCTTATTGTTATTGAAAGATAATTTGTAATTTAACATTTTTATACACAAGTAGCAAAGGTTGTATAAAACTTGCAGAATATCAGGATATAGCAATAGCAATTAGACTTTTATATAGTCCCATAGCACTGGCTTATGACTATAGCCCATTAATATAGCCATATGAAAAATGCTGAAAAATGCTTCAATGTGATAAAAACTGGAAAAGTTTTCAGCTATCCTCTAAATTTGTTGATGAGACTGAACTTAGAACAAATAAAAATAGTGGAACAATACATCCTTTAGATGTCGCGCATGTAACACTTGCAAATTAATTAATGTGCATGAAATCGTTTTGTACCAAATGTGATTTAGAAAAACCTTTCTTACTCCTATTTGTGAAAAATTGTTAGTTCTAGAACAATATTTTGTGAAATTATGGTGTCCGATTGTCCCACACATAAAGATAGAATGGCCAATTTTTGTTTTGCTTTCCTCCAATATACTCCAGTGTAGGATCTATTGAATTGGACCCTAGTATTACGTTGTTCCATGTATTTTGTGGGTAGGTGACATTTGATGAGGTTTTCTTATCAGCATTTTACTGCCAGTCCATCTCCTCCCCTTTGCCTTCTGTGTATGGGTAAAGCAAGGTGTGAATGAGGGAGCAGAGGAAGTAGGCCAATGAAAAGGGTGGTCCATTGTTGGGAGTGAGAGGTCCAACAAGAGGAATTTCATATGTGTGTGTAAAGGTAGACTGGGATGACTGAATTTATTCCAGTATATTCAGCAATCCGCTGCAAACCCCACCTCATGCCTCAACATGGTGCAGGGGTGACCCTGGCCATCTGACAGCTATGGTGGCAGGGGTGAATTCCCCCATCAGGTTCAACCATGGCACAAAGGTGTCGGCTAGTGGTCCAGAATGGAGAGTTCTCAATTCTGGAACCACAGGTCAGCAAAGTGGGGTCAGGTAATTGGGCAATGCTCCTGGCCAGTGCATTGCTTTAATATGGCCAACTTCGAAATGAGCCCAGCCAGCTGTGTTGTCATATCTAAAATGGCTAAAGGAGCATTGAAAACATGGGCCTCAGTTCCTTGCATGTCATTGGACCCTGCTACATTCGTGGTAGGACCTCCTGTTGGCAAGAGGCTGCTAAAATCTCGAAACAGTGGGAGACGATGCTTTGGTCTACCATGTCAAACTGATGTTTGAAACAAGGCTCAACCAAGTAACCAAGTATTCAGTAACAACTACCTCCCCATATGTGAATATTAATCCTGGAATGGGGATTCAGCAACAAGCTATAAAATGATAACCCCAAAATTAACTGGAGATGAGATCACTGTTTGGATGAGTCCTTAGGTGGTTTGCATTCATTGTATACGAAGATCAACTGGAGAGAAAAATGTGAATATTTGAGAAAGTTGTGGCAACCAAAAGTAATAACTTGCATCTGGTTACTGGCCTTTCATGGTTACTGGCTTGAGATCATAGATGCTTACATGGTCAGAGGTAAAAGCCATCTGGCTGAGCTTGACCACCCACTGAGTTCCCCTGGTTCCATTAAAAGGAATTACTGTAAATTACTGTGACACAACCTTACCTTACCATTCAGGAAAGAGCTTTTCATCATTCCTTTTGTGGCAAGATATATAAATATAGATGTGCATGTATAGTACTGAGGAAAAATTAGGGCTATAAAAGGCCTTTTGCTAAACATCCTTCGCTACAAATAACCAAGAAAGAGCAACTTGTTTAGCACTTAAAGAAACACTGGTAACTTAACTGTGATCCACAGCAGTCGAATGTATTTAGCAAGAATTCGCATATTTTCTCTAACACTTGCAGGGTACACAGAAAGAGCCTCCTCAAAGATTGTGAATACAGTTGGGGGTACCCTGGGCAACAACCTTGCTGGCTAATTTTTCAAGCCAAATGAACTGAAGAATAAATCCACCAGAAAGGTCTTTGTCAAGACTAACCATAACAATTATCTCAATAAATATTAAGGTACTTTTGAGTAATAAGAATGCCCTACTAGCAGACATGTGCAGGAAATAATAATGTGACATACTTCTGCTCCAGGAAAGACATAGGGGAGCAACAAGGTAAGACCCAAAGTAGCTAGAATGCAACTAGTGACCAGGATAGGAGTGCAATTTTTGTTAGACCTGGCCTCAGCAAAATATCAGCTGCACTGACAGAAACAAACAACATTGAAATTCTCACCATCCAAACCTCACATTTCTCTTTTGCCTCTGTCTATAAGCTGCCAGAAGCAAATTTTAGTTTTAATGAGCTGGACAATTTTACTTATGACCAAATAAATTTTGTTATTGGAGATTTTAATTGTCACAGTGATGCTTGGAGATATTACCAGACTCATAATGATGCTGCTAAGAGCAGTGAAAGGAATGAGAGCAGACAAAAGATACTAGAGTTATGCAACCAAGACTAGCTCTTTATTGCCAACACTTTTTTCCAACATTGAGATTCACAATGATATACATGGTACAAATGGAATGATATCACTATCAAAAGCCAGATTGATTACATATTAACAAGAGTTAAAAGAAAATTCAGAATATTCAATGCAAAAGCTATTCCCAACAGACCTTGCAACACTGATCATAAAATTGTGGAGTTAACAGCAAGAAATGATAAACCCAATATTAAAGGAAGAGAACCAAACAAAACCAAATAATTAATTAAGATAGCAAAACTTAAACAAAGAGAAATAGTAGAACAGTTGCAACAAAAGGTGGAGACATCATTTAACCAACAGCCCCAAGAGGTGAAGAAAGTAGAGGATGAATGGAAGGGTTACAAAACTACCCTGCTTAACGCTACTAAAGAACAATGAGAAAAAAGGAAAACTTGAAAAAGTCATTATGGTCCAAAAACACTGCATGATAGTATGAAGAGCTCAAAGAAGCAGTGAAGCTGAAAAAAGTATTATATAAATGTTGGATAAAATCAAGGAGGGAGGAAGACTATATAAACATAGAGATACCAACAGGATAATCTAAAAAGCAAAACAAGAATCCTGGAAATGCTTCGGAAAATTGTTAGCAGATAACAGGAGAACAGACCCACAAACATTTTTCAAGGTAGTTAAAAGTATGCAGAAAAGAGAGAAGAATTATGACCCAACTTGTAGGATTTGGGGCCGTAAAGCGGCCCTTGAGGTCCCGGAGGAGAATGGTCAAAGGAACGACACGAGGCAAGATGGAGCGAAGACCAGTGATTTATTGAGGGAAGATCATCAGTATATATTATGCAGAAGGCTGCGCATGGTAGGATGGTTATCTGACAGAAAATCACATCACCTATTTACTCAGGTTAATTGGGAATCTCTCTTGGGGAAGTTAATTAGTGCGGGCAAACATTGACTGGGAAAACACCATTGTGTTAGGGCTTAGGATAAGGCAATCATGACTCCTGTTTGCCTCTGGGATAAGACTGAGACTCGGAGATGAAAGATTACTCTACTGGGTGACATATTCGCTCTCTCAGCAGGTCCGCTGGTCAGGTCAAGGAATTGGGTGAATCAAACCCTATCATTTATTCACCCCCCTTAATTTCGGTGCCCGCCGAGCCCACGGGCCAGGAGCCTTTCTCACCGAAGTGGCCTCTGCCGGGCCGTTCCGTGCCCATTGGGGCACGGGGAATCCACACAACTGAAATAGTTAATGACAAGAATGGAAGACCACTAAGAGATCCCCCACAAGTTATAGAAAGGTGGAGAGAACACCTTAAATAACTCCTCAACCCCATAGGAGAGTGCCACAGTGAAACAACACAAGACTACAAAACAACAGCACAAGAACTGGACATATTAATTGAAGAAGTAGCAAGAGTTGTTAAACAATCACAAGTACCAGGAATAGATGGACTACCAAGAGAAATAAACCAAGCAGCAGGGGAAAGTAGCATCAATGCGGCATGGACATAATTAACTGCACCCACTGCTTGGCAGTAAGCAATCATAATACTACTGTGGAAAAACAAAGGGACTTTATTCATTCTCATTTATGCCCCACCCTTTTGATGAAAGCACCACTGGGGGGGGGGGGGAGCTTATATATATGAAACCTAGAGTTGGATACAACTGCCTTCCAAGCATGGGAAACCTTTATTTATATGTAAACACAAAATAATCCTTCTGTCTTGAAAAGAAAATTGTGCTGGGAAAGGTGAAGGGCAGCAGAAAAACATAAAGACTAAACATGAGATGGATTGGCTCAGCAAAGGTTGTGTTTGCAGGAGATGAGCAGGATTATTGAACACAGAATTTTTTTGAGAATTCCCACTGAGTCACCATGAGTTGGAGACAACTTGATGACATATCTGTGATGGCGAACCTTGGCACTCCAGATGTTCTTGGACTTCAATTCCCAGAAGCCCAAGCACCCTATGAATCCACATAAGTGGATTTACTGTGATTCATCTGCCCCGCGCTGCCCTCCTCACTCCTGGAAGTGGAACTAAAATGTGTGGTCCAGATGAATCACAGTAAACCCACTCGTATGGATTCACAGGGTGCTTGGGCTTCTGGGAATTGAAGTTCAAGAACATCTGGAGTACCATGGTTCGCCATCATCGACATATATCAACAAAACAACATCAGCAATACCAGCCTCCTCCACTAATCTTTTCCCTGTTTTGTTTTGTTTTGTAATTCACTGTGTTTAAAAGTGAGGAATAAATATAAATGCCAAAAAATATGCCAGCTGTGTTTATATAGTGTTTGGAATGTACTGGAGAAATCTAAGGAAAAAGACAAACACATCACAGTTATGAGAAAGGCCACTGTTGTTTGGTTATTTGTGTTATTATATTTTGCAGTGTCTTCCTTGAAGGACAAGCAGCAACTATGGATTCTTAGTTAGGTCTTTTTCTCATTTGTACAGTGATCAGACCAAGAACTTAGTTTGGGCAATTTTGTCTCCATTGTGTGCCTTCAAGAACATGCTGGGAGCCAAGATTAGTACAATGAACCTACAAAATTAGCTTTTGATTTAAACTGCATTTTTAACTATGTCAATCAATAAGACTCAAGTATAAGGGTCATTAAAAAAAAATGTAGCCTCTTAGAATGGTTGGAAAGTGAAGCAAGCATGGACTGTTACTGTGTGGCCTGAGAGGCCTCTCAACAGCTGCCGGACTGTTTCCAGGAGACCGATTGAAATGTGTTTGACCATCAAGATCTGGAGACCTACACATCAACAGTCCTGGATTATATTAGATTCTGCACAGCCAACATCACCAGTGAAAAGCATGTAAAGATGTATCTGAACAGGAAGCCCTGGATGACAAGTGAAGTTCGGAGACTGTTGAAGGCCAGAAACTTTGCTTTTAGAACTGGAGACCGGGTATTGTATAGTATAGAAAGGGCAAACCTGAAGAGGGTTATAAGGAAGGCAAAAGCTGTGTATAGAAGGAAAATTGAAGATCACCTGAGTAGTCACGACACCAGGCAAGTGTGGCAGGGGATCCAGCACCTTACTGACTACAAACCCAGTAATTCATCGCCTGTAGAGAGCAGTGCTTCTCTGGTGGAGGAGCTGAACACCTTCTTCGCCTGATTTGAGGTGACACCAGCAATGGATCCAGCAGTGTTGCCAGAGTCATCGTCATTACTCCCATTGGGGAATGTTGCCAGGGTGGAAGAGGGAGAAGTGAGGTGAATATTAAAAGGGATAAACACGAGGAAGACTATGGGTCCTGATGGCTGGTAGGATACTGAGAGACTGCTCAGAATAGCTGGCAGAAACCTTTATGAAGATTTTTAATTGGTCTTTGGCCCAAGCAACTGTCGGAACTTGTCTGAAATTCTATACTATTATACCCCTGCCTAAAAAAACCTAACATAGATAGTCTCAATGACTTCCGCCATGTGACGCTTACACCCATCATAATGAAATGCTTTGAAAAGTTGGTGCAGAACCATATTATGGCTTGTTTACCAGTTGGACTTGACCCTTGTCAATTTGCATATAAGAGAAAGAGATCAATGGAGGATGCTGTGGCTATGGCCCTACATGCTGTTCTGACCCATTTGGAGAAACAAGGGAATTATGTGAGACTGTTATTTGTAGATTTTAGTTCTGCATTTAATACTATTTTTCTGCATAGACTGGTGCCCAAATTATTAGATCTGGGGCTTCTGCCATGCTTATGCAGGTGGATACTAGATTTTCTATCAGATTGTTCCCAATGGGTCAGGATGGGCTCTCACGTCTGTGCGGATCTCAGTATAAGTACGGGGACACCGCAGGGGTGTGTGCTAAGCCCGCTTCTGTACACGCTTTACACATATGATTGTGTTCCCAGTTACCCCAGCAATAAGATCATCACGTTTGCAGATGACACAATAGTGGTTGGTCTGATTACTGCTGGGGAGGGGGAGTCAACTTACAGGAACGAGGTTGAGATGCTGACGGAGTGGTTTAGGGAAAACAATTTATTCCTCAATGTAAAAAAGACTAGAGAGATCATTGTGGACTGTGGACATTGTGCAAATTGAACATCCAGCCACTTATTATTGAAGGGAATTGTGTGGAACAGGTCTCAGTGTTTCAATTTCTGGGAATGGAGCTGAGGGATGATCTAACATGGGGAGCAAACACCAAAGATCTGATGAAGAGAGCACAGCAGAGGTTATACTTCTTGAGAATCCTCAGGAAGAACAATCTTTCAAAGGAGCTGCTGTTGGCATTCTACCACCGTACCATAGAGAGTGTGTTAACCTATGGTCTGTGTGTATGGTTTGGGAGTTGTACAGCTAGGGAAAGAATAATGCTGTCTAGGGTCGTAAAGACTGCGGAGGGGATAATTGGGCATACTCTTCCCGCTCTAGATCAAATTTATGGTGCCAGGTGTTATAAGAAAGCTGTAGAGATTGTGCAAAATAGTACGCACCCCGGAAATGATCTCTTTCAGCTTCTGCCTTCTAGAAGAAGGTATAGGGTCATAAAGACCAGGACCAGCTGCTTGAGAAATAATTTCTACCCAAAAGCGGTTCTGGCTTTGAATGCAGTGCAATGCAGTCTATGAGAGAGCTTCGTATATCGTTTTTAGAGTTTTAGAGTTTTTAGAGTCTTAGAGTTTTAGAGCTTTTAGGGGTTTAACGTGTATATGTGGGGTGGGAGTATGTTGATAATTTTGTATAGTTGTATATTGTTTAGATTTTGTTGGGTTGATAAGTGTTTTTTGTTTTTTCCCCCAATCTCGTTGTTCTGTGCAGGACAATGACAATAAGGATTTATTTATCTATCTATCTATCACTGTGTACAGTCAGCTATGCAGAGATAAACATTTGTTCCAATACTGAGTGGGAAATGACTGAGGAGGCAGTGATTAGCAAGTTCAAATGGTAAAGATTTTTAATTAAAGCTAGAGTCTTTGATGGTCAAAGATCATACAAATGTGGTCCCTTTAGTACAAAAGTCTGAAGTGCTTTTTAAAATAACATAAAATTAGGAGTAGTGAATTCATAGTTTCCTTTCAACAAAGTGAGTAAAACAGATCAATGGTGACAATTATAAGTTTAATATAATTTTTTTTCACATGGTGCTTTCAAGCCTGTTTCATAAATCTGAGTCCTCCAACTTCAGACATGTCAAGAAATGTGTGGCCAAACTACACTATACAGTTGAGTCAACACAAAAATTTCTAGTTGAAATCACATTACTGTATGCTGACAAGATTCTGGTAAATTTATGTCTTTATGTGTGAGGTAGAAGAGTTGCAAACAATGCACAATCACAAAGTTGCATGAAATAATATTTTGTTGTTGTTGTTGTTCAGTTGCACAGTGAGACCCTATGGACCCTATGGAAGCACCTCAGTCTGCCCAGTTCTGTGCCCATTACATGTACAATACTATCTAGCCATCTCATTCTCTGCCGCCCTCTTCTTCTTTTGCCCTCCACCTTTCCCAGCATCAGGGCCTTCTCAAGTGAATCCTCCCTTCTCATTTGATGTCCAAGGTTTTTAAGCTTCATCTTCACTATTTGACCTTCCAATGAGCAGTCAGGGTTGATTTCTTCTAAGATTGACCTATTTGTTCTCTTCGCTCTTCAGGGGACTCTCAAAAACTCTCCTCCAACACCACATTTCAAAGGCATCTAATCTTCTGGGCTCAGCTTTCCTAATGGTCCAGCTCTCACAACCATACATTACCACCGGGAATACCATTGCTTTGACTATGAGATTTTTTGTTTGCAAGGTGATGTCTCTACTTTTAACTATGTTCCCCAGGTTTCTCATAGCTTGTCTCCCAAGCATCAGTTGCCTTTTTATTTCATGGCTGCAATCCCCATCTGCAGTGATCTTTGATCTTAAGAATGTAAAATCTGTCACTGCTTCTACTTCTTCCCCATCTATTTTCCAGGGACTGATAGGGCCTGTTGCCATTATATACATTATATAATATACATTATATATACATTATATAATATAGGTAAAGGTAAAGTTTTCTCTTGCTTGAAAGCCATTCATATCTGACTCTAGGGTTTAGTGCTCATCTCTGTTTCAAAGCTGAAGAGCCAGCGCTGTCTGCTTCTCCAGACATTTCCGTGGTCATGTGGCAGACATGACTAGACCCCAGAGTGCACGGAACCCTGTTACCTTCCCACCGAAGTGTTCCCTATTTATCTACTTGTAATGTCTTGCTTTCGAACTGCTAGATTGGCAGGAGCTGGGACAAAGACAGGAGCTCATTCCGTCCTGCAGTACTCGGGAATCGAACTGCTGACCTTCCGGCTCCCAGTCAGTGTCAAAGTATGTGCAAAACCTATGCTCTTTTATTCAGCTATTTGCTCTTCTAAGACTGGCATCCAGAACATGCATTCACAAGCCAGGTACCTTATGCCGCCGCCATACCCACTCTGAAATAAGGAGACTGGGCCACTGGCCAATCACAGGTTATATGGTTGCATGGGTGGAGTTATGGGCTGAGTCACTCTGACTGGTTCTAACCTTTGTTTTCTCATTGCATGTTGATAGGAGCTGGCGACCCACCTTTGGCTGAGGACAAGAGTAGTTGGTTACTTCAGGACTGCAAAACATGCATTTAATATAATATTCAGTTTAGTTCTTAAAAGAAACAATTCTCAGAAAAAGCTTTTCTTACTATAAAATTAGCTATTCAGTGTTGGATCGGGGCCGTGGAGCGGCCCTTGGGGTCCCGGAGGAGACTGGTCAAGTAACGACACGAGACAAGATGGAGCGAAGACCAGTGGTTTATTGAGGGAAAATCATCATCATATATAGGAATTCAAGGCAGCGTGTGATAGAATCGTCATCTGACAGAAAATCACATCACTCATTTACCCGGGTTAATTGGGAACTTCTCTTGGGAAAGTTAATTAACTAAGGCAAATACTGACAGGGGAAATCCATTGTTCATGGCTTGCTCGAGAATAAACATGGCCACTATTTGCGCTGGGGCTTGGGCTAATCTGCAAGTGTGGAATTACCTAATTCCTAACTCGAGTTAGATATTCAACTTCCTCCTGCCGAACTGCCTGCCAGGTCAGATATGGGTGAATCAATCTTATGACTATTAATCCGCACCCCAATTTCTGTACCTGCAGAGGCCAGTGACCAGGAGCCTTCCTCAACCGGTGTAACCTCTGTCAGGGACAGTTTATGCCAATTGCGCCCGCGGACACCACACTCCCCCTTTATTTGTTAGATTGGACCTGACAGACGGCCCTGCGCAGGAGTGGCATCAGCTGGTGTGGGGGGATGACGTTTCGGGGTTCCCTCCATGGGGGACATCTCAATATCAGTGAGGGAATACATTGCACGAAACAACACACTGCGGTGCCCAGTATTATCACTCCCACAATCACCTTGAGTGTCGTCTGAAGCCAACCCCACGGGAACCACGACCACAACGAATCCCACCACCCCCATGAAGCATCCTCCTTGATGTTCTTGACCAGGGTGTGGAGGTCCGTGAGCTGGCTCTGTACTTTGTGGGTATTGTCTGTGAGATTAAAGCAACACATGCCATGGACAGATTCGCAACCCAAATGATGTAACAACAGAAGGTAGTCGATAGCTGCTCGATTGTCTAGTATGGCATGGCGAAGTTCCGCCTGCTCCTGGTTGAGCAGCGCTATCACCGAGGAAGTGTGGTTAATGGCTTTTGCTAGCCCGCAAGCCAATTGACCGATTCTCCAAGCGTTGCCAACGGCTAAGCCTGGCACGCCAAGTATGCTGACTGCCAACGAGACGTACTCAGCTTGACTCAGAACCCTAATGTTGCTATCGCATGAGCTGTCTAGCTTGGTGGCGCGAGTGCGCCGTATGGGTGAGGAAACATTTGTGCTTGGAACAATCATATCTCTAGTGGGGAGTAACAATGTCAAGCGACTGATACAACATGTGGAATTGGATACATTAGCGGGAATGTAATTCCAAGTGTACTGATTGCATGTAAAGAACCAACCTGAAGGTAGGGTAACATGAGCATACATTGATCCAATTGTCTCTGGGTTATCACAAGTCCAGTTGCCGCTGCCAGTGTCGAGGCAGCGACACTGAGTCCGGCCGACTGCAGAGCAGCCGGTCATTCGAGCACATGTAGCGTTCGGGCTGATCCCTCGAGGGGTGTAGAGAGTGGCTGCATCAGCCGGCAAAGTCATGGTCAGCTGGGCTCCCCAGCGAGCGTACGTGGAGAAACCCATTGGGTAAAGCGGGCCAAAAATCCACTTCACCAGCCAGTCGCCATTCCTGGTGTGCGCCTCTGGAGTGTGGCACACCGGGATGAGACAGGTGTTCAAAATTGAGGCAGAACCGGTGTTCTGCTTTAGGCAAAAATCGAACTGGTTGACGAGACTCACCAACCTTTCCCATAGGTTGTATTGCATCCGGACAGAGAGGTCTCCACCTGGCATCAGATCGCTGGCCTTCAGGGAAGCTGCCTGAACGCCTCCCCCCGCAAGTAGGGAGAGGGTCAGGATGATGGTGACTGCCATGGTGTTGGCGGTAATCAGGGCAAAGACTGCAGACACGATGTTCTCCGGAGTCGGTTCCCAGTCCTCGCATTGGACAACGTCCTTGGCCTCATTGCAAAGGCCCTTGACCATCCCCCAGGTGACCTTCGGTGCTGTCGTCGGCTGTCGCCACCTCCTCCGCCGGGTCCCCTCAGTCAGGGTGAGGTCCTCCATCTCCGGGATCAGACTCGGGTCGGTCTGGGTCCATGCCATGTGGCTCCAAGTGAGGCTTGACGCACCGGGCTGGGATCCAGATGACACCTGTAGGAGACATAACTGCAGCATACCCTCTTCCCCAGGTTACGAGTGGCGCCGGGCCCCTCCAAGAAGGATCCAGTGGCACTCGGTAACAGACCAGCGGCCGCGGGAGAGCTTCTGAGCGGCGGAAGTGTTTCTCCTGCGGTGTGCAATCCGAAAAAACATTAAGGTGATTGTACATTAACAACACCTTGTTCAGACAATGCTGTGCCTGACCCTGAGACTTGGGGAGGGCTGGTGGCTCCCCCCTTTCTGTTTGTTTGTCAATGTAGGACTTGAGTGTCCGATTGACTCGTTCCACAATCGCTTGCCCCTGCGGATTGTATGGAACGCCAAAGGTATGTTTGATATCCCAGGTGGCCATGAAGTCGGCCAGCTGCCTGGAGCTGTAGGCCGGGGCGTTATCGGTTTTCACGTGCCGTGGTTTGCCCATCGCCACGAAGCAGGAAAGGAGATGCTGCTCCATGTGGGAAGCTGTCTCTCCTTTTTGTGCCGTTGCCCAAACGAATTGTGAAAAAGTATCAATGCAAACGTGCATGTACTGCCATCTGCTAAATTGCGGGACATGTGTGACGTCCATTTGCCACACCTGGTTAGCCTCTGTCCCTCATGGGTTGACCCCCCACGAGTGCCCCCCCCGGTGCCCCTGCACAATGCTGACAAGAGCGAACTATGCCTTGGGCTTGAGAAAGTGGCAGGTTAAACTGCCTGGCGAGCGCTTTGGCGTTCTGATGGAAGAATGCATGACTCTGAATTGGAGTTGTGAATACACCCAAAACTGACCGCTGCTGAATTTCCCTTGTGGCCGCATCCGCTCTGCTATTGCCCGCGGAAATCGGACCAGGTAGGTCCTGGTGACTTCGGATGTGGGCAATATAGAGCGCTTCTGTGCGGTTCCGCAAGTGAAATTGAGCTGTGAGGAACAAACTCAGCAAATTTTTGTCTATCACGGGAGTGATGTATGCTCCCGGTAGACTGTGAAGCAGATTCCTAACGTACTGACTGTCAGTAATAATGTTGAGGCGCTCTTTGGCGAAAGTGCGCAAAGCAAGGTTCACCGCTGCCAACTCTGCCCGCTGTGCGGACTTCTGTGGAAGAGTTAGCAGCGTGCGCCAAGCCTGGCCCTCCTGCCAAGTTAAGACACCATATGTGCGATCCCCATCAGTGAAGCCTGTTCTGGCCCCCTGAAGGGGAACCAGCCAGATCAATTCGTACAAGCTGATTGTCTGCGTTTGAAGCGAGACAAGTCTGGGGTCCTTTGGCAAGTGGTATGCCAAGCATCCGGTGAATCCCTCCAAGGCAATTGGAAGCGAGTCACCGAGCTGCATCAGCTGCTGAACTTGCTCCTTGGTGAATGGGATCACGATTTTGGCTAAGTCGTGCCCTGAAATGTCCCTAGCTCTCAGCCTTCCGCGGCAAACCACCGCGGAGACCAATTCTTGGGGAGGAACGATGTTTTGGGAAGAGGTGTTCGGTAAATACACCCATTCCACGATACTCGCTTCTCGCTCGGAGTCCACTCCTACGGCTCCGGTGAACATGGATTTGGCCCGAACGATGTACAAGTTCAGGATCGGGGCATATGGCCCCTGAGTAATCCTGTCCACCCATTTTTGGCTGAGAATCTGGTTGACTTTCTCAAGAGCCAAGCGTGCCTCTCGAGGAATTTGTAGCCGGTCTGCCGGCTGCTTACCTAGCGTTAGCAGCGAGAAGAGCGGCTTGAGAAGATCCGTATCCAATCTGAAATACGGTCTGGCCCAATTAATGTTACCTAAAACCTGCTGCAATTCTACCAAGGTGACTGAGTCTTTTAAGTTGATCTGGGGAAAAACTGGTGCTGCGAAAGAGCGGAGAAGCCGATGACCCAAATATGAGAATGGCTCGGTTCTCTGCACTTTCTATGGGGCAATGAGTAACCCTTTTCCCCCCAGGGTGGCCTGGAGGTCTTCAAACATTTCGCTGCCGAGTTGCGGCGCTGCGACCAAGATGTCGTCCATGAAGTGACACACTAAAGCTGTGGGGTGAAGGTTTCGAAACTTTGCCAGTGCATTGTGAACATAAATTTGGCACAGGGTGGGCGAATTGACCATCCCCTGTGGCAAATACTTCCACGCGGAACGCTGCGTGGGCTCGCTGTGGTTCACAACCGGCACAGTAAAGGCGAACCTTTCCCGATCCCTCGGATCTAGGGGAATGGTATAAAAACAATCCTTAAGGTCTACGACCAGGATCTCCCAACCCTCGGGGATCATATTTGGATTTGGGATGCCGCATTGAAGCAGACCCATTGGCTGTATACATTTATTGATCTCTCTGAGATCGTGGAGGAGTCGCCACTTCCCCAACTTTTTCTTGATGACAAAAATGGGCAAATTCCAAGGACTGGTGGACTGCTCTATATGTCCTGCATCTAGCTGTTCCTTGACCAGTTGCTTTAGGGCGACTAATTTCTCCCCTACTACCGGCCATTGCTCCACCCAGACTGGCGTGTTGGTAAGCCATTTAAGTGGCAGAGCCGTTACCCGAAGGTAAGAGTGGCACGGTATTGCTGCAAAATGTCTCACCCCCAAAGGTTGATGTGCACGTCCAGAATGTGCGGCCGAATGACCGCCGTGCCGTCAGCCTTAGGGATCATGACTTCCACCCACTCCTGGCTTCTAAACGCTTCTTGGATGCCGCCTATCCCCCACACATCGGAGACCGGCTCAATGGCCCATTCCTTCGGCCACTGACTTCGGCTGATAACGCTGATGTCAGCTCCGGTATCTAGCAACCCTGAGAACGATTTTTATTCAAAAATACCTCAATAACTGGCCGCTGTTTTCATTCTATGTTGGTCTCCACTGTCGCTAAGACCTGGTATCCTTGCACTGCCTCCCTTGTGCTCGAGCGGTCTTCCGACCCGGACTCTGAGCTGTCCCTGAGCCTTCCCTGGCTATCTGCTGGTGAGTTACAAGGAACCATAATCAGTTGCGCTAACGTGTCTCCCTTGTGAATGGTCTGGGGTAGGTGCATCCAGAGTTGAACTTGGAGAACACCCGAAAAATTGGAGTCAATGACTCCCGGAATTACAAGAATTCCGCGTGCTCCTGCGACACTACGAGGCAAAACTAAGCCTA
Source organism: Bradypodion ventrale (assembly GCA_035047345.1). NCBI lineage: Eukaryota > Metazoa > Chordata > Lepidosauria > Squamata > Chamaeleonidae > Bradypodion > Bradypodion ventrale. The sequence continues at coordinate 43,638,952 of JAWDJE010000003.1, read as the reverse complement.
TGAATCCTTTGGGCAGGGGTCCCATGTACTGGGAGTCCACCAGATAGACTGTGCCTGGCAAGTCGCATGTGACGTCTGCCTGGCAAGTCAATTCCAGCCCTGTACTACCCTTGGGGCTGGCCTGCACCTTCGCAATATCTGGAATGTGATTGGAATCTAATCCAGCTCTGGCTCGCCCAGAGCGAGGGAAGCCTCTGTTTGGACCGGGGCCAGTGACGTGCTCGTGTTCCGGTTTCCCGAATTCGGACAGTTCCTGGCCCAGTGAAGGCCCTTGTTGCACTTTGGACATGGGGTGGTTGGAGCCTTGGGACGGCCGGTGCGCTGGCCACCGCCTCTGGATCGGCATTCCTTAGCGAAGTGACCGATCTTGCCACAAGTGTGGCATGCTCCTTTGGTACGGGGTCTCCTGCCTCCTTGCACTGCCACTGCCAACAGACCCATTTTGTAGGAATCTGTGCCAACGTCGGCGCATGCCCTAATCATATCTGTGAGTGTCAAGTCGGGACAATTGCCCAGGGACTGCAAGATCTTACGGCAGTCGAGATTGGCGTTGTCCTTGGCCAATTTCATCATGAGCTCTTGTTTGGCTTGCTCATTATCGATCTGTCTACTGATCGCTTCCTCTAATCGATTGATAAAGTCCATGTAGGACTCCTGGGATCCCTGTTTGACTGCGGTGTAATTTTTGGCTGCTTTGCCAGCTGCCGGGACTTTGAGGTAAGCCTTGAAGGCTGTCTCCGCTGCGATGTGGAGAGTGGCGAGTGGCAGGGCAACTTGCGCATCAACGGATTCGAACGGACCTGAACCATATAGCTGGTCAGGAATTACTGCTCTGCCCATCCTGGCGGCCCTTGCCTGTGCTTCGAGACGATACTCGCTGTCCCGTAGCAGATACTGGCTGGGGTTGAGCATCATTCGCATGACGGCTTTCCAGTCGTATGGAATGAGCATCATGGTTTCGCACACTTGCTGAAGCGTGCCCCTAGTAAATCGGCTTTGGAGTCCTGTCTCTGTGATGGCTTTCCGTATGGCCATGTGCAGCTTATACGGAACTGGCGAGTGGACTGCTTGCTGCTGGCCCGTGAGGGCATCTACCTCTATGCAAACTGGGCATAGCTGCCTAAGCTCAGCTAGATCTTCTGCTGGCAATTCCCCCTTGCTGATTTCTGCCTCAGCCATGCGCTGAACCGTGCTCTTGGTAGCTAGGGAACCCGTAACTGTCAGTGAAGCGCCAGCGCTTCCCATCTCACACATTCCGTCGGTGACGTCTGCAGCTGTCACCGAGGGAAAGCTCCCTACACTACCCTGCTTGAGCTGGAGTGATGGATAGAGAGCCGTTGGGGCTGATGGCTCTGCCTGCGCTGGGGGTTCCTGGGTCTCTATCCGGACTGGGTCGTCCTCTGCTAAGAGCTTCCTACATTTGCTCCATGTGCCAATTACGCTGTCTGGAGCTTTTGGTGCTTGCTGAATGCAGGCTCCTATCCGATCCCAAAGTGTGAGGTCAAGCACACCCGCTTCTGGATAAAGCGGACAATTGGCCCCCAGGTACGCTAAGAGTTCCGCTAACTTATCGCTGTGAAGGCGTATTTGATATACCCTGGCCAGGGCCTTGAATTCCATTATATGAATTCTCTGGTTAGCGGTCGGACGTTGCCGCTGAGGACAAGTCCCCATATTACCTGCCGGGTCCTTCGAAGGGTTTCTTCTCGGGATGATTTCGACGTGTCCTTTTAGGCAATAGGTCTCAGCGTGACGAATCTCTGGGATGGAGCTCGGAGCGTGGTCTCCTACCACGGGCCCTCGGCGGCCTCTGCGCTGGAATCAGGGTTTCACAGCCTGCCCCTGAGCGGAACGCGTTTCCGCGATGCAAGCCATAGGATGCCTCTCTGGAGTGCCTCGCCGCGTAGCTGTCACCGGATGGCTTTCCGACCAGAGCTGCCGCGCTGTCCTCCGGGATGATCGGACACGGTTCTAGCGTAGAACCTGACCGCGTAGATCGCTTACTCACGAGTAGAATCACGTCGGGGTCACCAGATGTTGGATCGGGGCTGTGGAGCGGCCCTTGGGGTCCTGGAGGAGACTGGTTGAGTAACGACACGAGACAAGATGGAGCAAAGACCAGCGGTTTATTGAGGGAAAATCATCATCATATATAGGAATTCAAGGCAGCGTATGATAGAATCGTCATCTGACAGAAAATCACATCACCCATTTACCCGGGTTAATTGGGAACTTCTCTTGGGGAAGTTAATTAACTAAGGCAAATACTGACAGGGGAAATCCATTGTTCATGGCTTGCTCGAGAGTAAACATGGCCACTATTTGTGCTGGGTCTTGGGCTAATCTGCAAGTGTGGAATTACCTAATTCCTAACTCGAGTTAGATATTCAACTTCCTCCTGCCGAACTGCCTGCCAGGTCAGATATGGGTGAATCAATTTTATGACTATTAATCCACACCCCAATTTCTGTACCCGCAGAGGCCAGTGACCAGGAGCCTTCCTCAACCGGAGTAACCTCTGTCAGGGACAGTTTATGCCAATTGCGCCCACGGACACCACAATTCAGCTGCTTTTTATAGTCTACTTATTCCAGAGCTGATAAACAATCCTCATCACATTCATCTTGAAGTAAAATCCCTGGAAAACACAGGGATTTCATTTCACATGAATGAGGTTACTGGAATTATATAAAACAAATTAATTATTTTTAAAACACACTGATTCCTATGAGCGACCAAATCTCTCCTCTTTCCAACAATCCTAGTTTTATAACTAAGGTGTTGGAAGAGAGCAATTACGGCAGAGTTGGGGACCATGTCGTACTTCAAATGTGGTTGAACAGAGCTTTCATTCTTCAGTACTGACTATTCTGGTTGAGACTAATGGAAGCTGTAGCCTAACAAAATCTAGAGGACCATTTGTTCTCCAGACCTAAATTGTGAAATACTACTGTAGGGCCATTGTGGCTTAGTGGTTAAGATGCTGAGTTTCTCAACTGAAAGATTGGCAGGTCAGCAGTTTGAGATCCAAGTGCTATGAAACAGAGTAAACTCCTGTCATCTGTCCCAGCTCCTGCCAACCTAGCAGTTCGAAAGCAAGAAATTGTAAGCACATAAATAGGTACTGCTTTGGCAGGAATGATAACAGTGTTCCATGTGCTCTGGCATCTAGTTATGCTTACCACATGACCATGGAAACATCTGCAGATGCAGACAAGACTTGCTCTTTGGTGGTAAACAGAGATTAGGAATGCCCCCTAGAGTCAGACACGACTGGCTTTTGAAAAAGGGAGACCTTTACCTTTACTTTATAAATGGTGCAGGAACCAGCTGCAATCAATCAATTAATCTGAACTACAGTATTAGCAAACTAGGAAACTAAGTAGTTTGTGGATTAAACACATCAAGGCATGTGCCAAAATGAAGACAGATATGAAAGGTGAATATTACTATTGGCAAGCTGGCTTTTATTCAGATAATGCCTCAAAAGAATCCATGACTGAAATCTTATTGGCTAGATTAATAAATCAAGTCTATAATAGGACCACTGAATCAATAGAAATTACAAAGGAGTTGGCTGACCAAATCCCCTGATTCAAGGGGCCTAGTCTAGATGCAACATATTATATTAAGCAACAGGATGTCAGTCACGGAATCTTTTCACTATCTAGTTTATTTGAAAGTTCTTTTTTCCTGGCATTGCTTTTTGAAGGAAAACAGAGAGAGAAGTTGCTTCCTTGTTAATAGTTTCCCCCCAAGAAAAACAAGCCTGCTTTTCATCACATTCTGCACTAAATATCATTTATCTTGAATCTTTTTTATTATATGTGTGTAATTATGTCACTATTTCAACAAGAAAATCTTCCATTTCCTAATTGCCCATTTTCTGGAGTTCTTCAAAAGTGGTTTCTGAAAGTATCTGTATCATTATAATTTCAAAGTGTCATTATCTTTTTATCTATATACATACAGAGAGAGAGAGATACTTTTATACTTCAGACAATCTGTCCCTAACATTTCCGTGTTAGGCCTCTATGTGAGCCAGAAAGGGGAGGGTAAGTTATGTACAATTTTAACCTTAATCTCAATGTTTATTAGAACAGGCTACACCTTTGCAGACAAATGATCATAAACACCAGATTTCTACTAGTGCATTGCTAAATATTTTGGAATAGTAGCCATGTGTTTCAGGCATATCAGGAAAAAACAAACGCTGTAGTACTTTAAAGATTAACCGCTATATATTTAACTAGCATATTTTGCCCGGGGGTGCCGAGCTTTTTAAAATTGTATTGGATAGTAAAGGGTTTCGTGTTTTTTTTCTTGAACAAATGGTGCCAGGTTATTTTAAATGGTGTTGAAAGGTTTTGTGAATTTGTGGCTTTGAGGCACTGCGTCCGCCTGCTGCGGACTTGTGCTCCCAGTGTGTTGTTTATTTTTATTTTTTGCGTGCCAGCTTCCTCAGTGCCGGGCTCTTTAAAATGGTTTTGGAAGGGTTTTGTTTTATTTTTATGCAAATGAGGTTAGTTTTTAATTGTGGTTTTTTAAAAAAAATTATTTTTACGCACGGGCTGTTAGAAACTGTGATTTTTAATTTTTTGTTTTTTGGTTTTGGTTTTTAAAAAGAGGAAAGGATGATATAATTTTTTATAATTATTGTATTTAACAAAATAATGTGTTACTATGTGAATTTTTAAAAAATAGTTGTGCCTTGGATAATAATTTTTAAAATGTGTAAGAATATATTTTTTAATCAATGTTTCCATACTGTGTTTAGATGTTTTGTTTTGATTTTTTGGGGTGAAAACTTATTTATTTATTTATTTTGAATTTTTTGTGATTAGTGTGACTATTTTTGAATGATTTGATTACTTATTTCATTAATTTTGGAAGTATTTATTATTTTTAATATTTTTGAATGTTTTTTCTCTTGTGGCCACTGGGTGGGGCTGGTGAGCTTTTCTTCTACTCTACAATTTTTCTCTACTGTCCTCTGGGTGTCACTTCTTCTTCCGGTAAGTATTTTTTTTATTTTCTCAGTTGTGTTCCGGTCGTCATGCAGTGAAGACGTCTCCTGGTAAGCTCTCTGGTTTTATTTAATTTGGGGGAGGGTTGTTTTGGGGTTTTCTTGGGGCGGGGTCTGTGTGATGTTTTTGTGTTTACTTTTTGGATGTTTTTGTGTTTCTTTTTGACTGTTTTTAGATGTTTTTATGTGTACTTTTTTTGGGAGGGTGTCTTTTTTTTCGTGGGTCAGGCTCAATCCCTGGCCCATGGAAAGAAAAGGGCAGGGTGGTGGTCTTTTTTTTCGTGGGTCAGGCTCGATCCCTGGCCCGTGGAAAGGAAAGGGCATGAGGGGGTCTTTTTTTCACGGGCCAGGCTCGATGGCTGGCCCGTGGAAAGTAAGGACAGTGGCAGTGGGGGGGGGGGTTTCTTTTCTTTTTCACGCGCCGGCTGCCTCAGTGTTCTGCGCGCTCATGGCACGAAGGACGCTGGGGCTTGTAGTTTGCGTGCGTGATTTTGGTTACTGCAGCATTTTTTTCCTGCAGCTTATTTTTGATTGGCCACGGCGCGTTTCCGAACATTCCTTTTGCTACACCGCTCAGCCTGATTGGCTCTGGTGTGGCGCGGTGCAAGGAACATTGGGAATTGAAGTTCCCTTTTTTTGTTTGCGTCTGGTGGGCTTCTGCCCCCCTGGTGCAAATTTCAACCCGACAGTTACCTGCGAACCCCGTTTGGGCGAGTGCACGGAGGCTCGGATGGGGCTAGTGGGGCCTGGTGCAACATCCTTTGTCACATTCCAACGGTTAACGCACCATTTTATAGGTATAGATGTGAGTTTTCATGGACCAAGTCCACTTCGTCAGACATAGGAGTGAAACGTCAAGGCATGAACACCAGATACAGAAGCATAGAGTGATTAGTCAGCATGACAGATAAGTCCTCATCGGCTGCAAACTGGATCCAAGTATGGTTTTTTTCTGCCCCAGGGCCCCCTGGGCGCTGGGAGGCCTGGTCTCAGAAGGCAGCAGCTTCTGGGCTGCCTTCGCCCTCTGAAGCAAGCAGGAAAAATGCCACTGGCGTGAATTTAAGGTGGATCCCAGCTTGCCAAGAAGTGACCCACACACTATGATCTCAAAGCCATCTCCTGCAGCACATATTAAATGCAACATGCAGAATTTGACACCGGAACTGTAATGGACTGCCACAGCCTTCAGGATATGGACAAGGTGTGCCTTCACAGCCAGTCAATCTGGCATGGCCTCTTCTGCTGCCATGACAGTTGGGAATCAGAGTTCCTCCTCTGCTCCATTTGTTGTTGGGCCCAAAACGATGGTTTCCAGTGGTATTTCCTCTACTGAGGGGACCATCACCCTACCTAAAGGGGCTCATCCACCCATAGCCGTTGGCCCCTTTAGGGAGTCAGGTTATTTACCACTGCCCAAAACTCAGCGTTGAGTTGCTGGCTGTACGGTCTCCACCATTACCATAGTGGGATGTCTGGCCAGACAGATAAGTATCCAAATCAATACAGCTTCCTACAGCTAGAAGTAGCAGATGACCTCTGGTTGTTATTCAGATTAGCTCTAAATGTCCTCCTTTCAATTGTAATAGTGGGAAGATACAAAACAAATACCTGACATTGAACATACTTTAGGAGCATCAACATACATTTAAAGATTAGGAACTGCAGTGGCTCAAGTGGCTAAGATGGTGACTGGAAGGTGAAAGGTCAGCAGTTCGATACCCGAATACTGCAGGACAGAATGAGCTCCCGTCTTTGTCCCAGCTCCTGCCAACCTAGCAATTCAAAAGCAAGAAATTGCAAGTAGATAAATAAGGACCACTTCGGTGGGAAGGTAAACAGCATTCTATATGCTTCAGTGTCTAGTCATGCCTGCCACATGACCACTGAAACATCTGCAGAAGCAGACAGTGCTGGCTCTTCAGCTATGAAACAGAGATGAGCGCTGAACCCTAGAGTTGGATACGACTGGCTTTCGAGCAAAGGTGACCTTTACCTTTATATTTAAAGATTATGGGGAACATAGGAGATAGTTGGTTTGAGATCAGTACAGTTTCTTTAATATATTTTGGCTGCAACATATACCCACTTAACTGGCAGTAAACCATAATGAATTCAAAGAGACTTACTTCTGAGTAGACAAGTATGGGGTTGTGATGTTCAAGATCTTAGCTGGTTAAAAGTGTAACAGAGTAGTTTAAGAGATTTTGCTGCTTAAGGCAGAATAACAGAAAACCTTCTAGTTCCATCTCAAGGTAGATAGTATAGTTATTTGGGCACAAAATTCAACAATTGCTTCCGTTGTCCTCAGCAGTAAAAATATAGTAATAAAAAGAATTAATAATTTGCTGATCCTCTGTGAACTAATTATAAGACATTGAATACATTATTATTTTTCAAATGATGGAGATAGCTGTGTTTGGTAGCCTTTCTTCTATTTCTTCTACCTGTTGTTGGTTATAGGTATTAAGAAAAGAGAAACAACTATGTTGTGTTGATTTTAAAAATATATTATTTATACATTCATTCATTTCACTGCTATAATTTCCTACATAAGATAAGTAACAATAATCTTGCTCTCTTACATCTAACATATTCAGTGTACCTCCCTTTAAAATATACTTTGTTTTTTTCTTCACCCCCTTTGCAATTAAAGAATGAAATTTCAACCAGATATTTAGATTTTCCCGGCTCTCTACAAAGGGCAATATTTTATTAACAAAGGCAATTTGGAATCACTGAAACATTAAGCATAAATAGGAATAAACAGAGAGTCACTGGATGCTGACATAACATTGTATTCCAGGAATGAAAATAAAAAGTTTAAAATGAACTCATTTATTTACATTTATTAATTCTTAAATTAATAAATCTGCACCTAATCGGACCACATTTTTACTAGTGTTTAACTGTAGTTCAATATTGCCCTCTTCTGGTTTGAGAAAAGAATAATGAAAATGCTCAAGTTTTTTCAAGCCTTAAGCTAATAGTAAATGTATGCAGTTCTTCGTGTTGACTATGACACAATAACTGGAAATATACTATCATTACTATAATCAAACCACACCAATCTTTTTCTTCCAGCATGTTGTTTCTTTTAGTTGAGCTAAATATGGAGTTTGTTATATTGTTCATTATTTCAATATGCTTTCCAAGCACACAATCAGATATTCCTTGTTAGCAGAATGATCAGAAAAATTTCAAAGAACTCACCAAACCAATTTGATGCAATAAAATGCTGTCAGAAACACATGAATGTTAAAAGTCACATCTAAGAAAAGCATGATCTTAACTCACGCCATGGCTGTGAGAGGCAGGTGGTGGGTGCAAATAGACAATCTTTTCTGAAAACAGCAATTTCCTTATGATGGCAGTAACTGCTTCTGCTGGCTGATGTCAAAGATCTGTTAGCAGAGTCATCTATCAGCAAAACAAATAAAATAGGCAGAGAAGGGTCATACTGAGGAAGGGAAGAAAGAAGTTATGCATACCTTCTCCATTTCAGGGGTCACACAATGAAACATAGGTCAAACTGGGAGTCATTTTAAAAAATTTCCAACATCTCTGGGATGGGAGAGGTTTGGATTCACCATAGCAACAGTGGCCAAGAGTCAGCTCAGCTGACCCTCATCTATCTTGAGAAAGGCTATGCTGGAAGTAAGTAATTAGACTTTTCCACTTGTAATCCAACAAGTAGGAAGTTACAATCTTGCTAATCAGACTTACATATATAAACGTACAGTACAATATTGTCTTATGAATCATGTCATTAGACTATTTAGTTCTTTCTTTATTAAATGAATTTGTACATTTTCCCTATATATGAAAAAGGATATAAAACCAAGTGTTCTAAAAACAAAAGAATTTCATCAGAGCCATGAATATCACCTTAAAATTGATGGAACCAGATAAATTCAGAGGTATTTGCTTGTTTTATTGGGGGAAACCCAGTAGTGTGTGAAACAAGAAAGCAACCCTTGGTACTGAATGCTTTAAAATAATTATAGTCCCATTTCTTACAAGTGGGGGAAAATCTGTTACTAAGATCCCATTTTAACTTTGTGACATCATCACAGACAGATTATTACATAGTCATCCAGAAACATACACAACATGAAGCCGATGTTGTACTTCTCTTTGATTTGGTTTTGCAATATTATCAAGATAACTGGTATAATATGTTGTGTGATGCTATCACATTGATTAAGTACACTCTAAGTAATTGAGGAAGTTGAAAAAAGAATCTCAATTTCACTAAAAGTACACCAAAGAGCTGATTGGAGAAAGAGATAGCTATGAACACCAAAATCACATGTGAAATTTCCCTGAAATTCATTGTAAAACTTTCATATCTCCCTCCTTATACTTTTTTAAAGGAATGACTCACTCTTCTCTGCTAAAGAAACATGAACTGCAATGTCTGGAAGCCTCTACCAGTGCCAATTCATCAGCTACACAAATACCCATTTTTCAATCCTCAGAGTGGACTTTATGTTTTGTGGGATTTGCAGTTGTTGGCAGTTCTGTATAACTTGAGAATATCTGGTCAATGTACTTGTCAGATATAAAGTTATATTCTTTTTTCTGGTGACTGTGGAAAATTTTAATTTAAAGAAATATCAGTAATATTAGAAAGAGAAACAAAATCTTTAACCCTTGATTAGAAGAAAAAGATGCATAAGCGATGATAAAGCATAAACCAATTGTGTGTATTGCTTTGAGTATTCTTGAGCTTCACATCCAGTTCAAAATCTTATTCAATATGCCAAACCCAAAACCTCATTCTCATCAATTTCGTATTTTCGAGAATTGTAGATATGAAATTAGTGGCTGGGTATGTGTTTTGTAAAGGCTTTTCTTTGAGGAAAGGTGGATGTTACTAATCGAGTGGCTAGCCCAAGACAAACAAGTTCACAGGGGAATCACCCAGAGAAAACATCTGGAAGTAGTCATAATGCTGAGAAGAAAATCAGAAGACAAGGCCAAATGCCTGCTTGCCAAGGATGAAAACAATGTGAACAGGGGGGAAATTTCTTCTCTCCAACTCTTAAAGAAGATTGGCAACTCAAATGTAACATTACCAAAAGAGAGAAGAAGAAAAATGCTCTCTTCCCCTCAGCAATGTATGTTCAGCTGACATTTCAAGGAAAGTCCTGGGGAAAACACAGCTGTCTAGATTGTGATATGGAAGGCGTAGGCTATCCATATGGCAATGGTTCTAATGCAGTGTTTCCCAACCTTTGGTTTTTGGACTTCAGTTCCCAGAAGCCAAAGTCAATTCCCCCCAGCACCGATCAGCTAATGGGCTGATTTAGGCTTCTGGAAATTGAAGATCCCTGTGGGTGTGTGGCCCATGTTGGGAACCACTGTTCTAGGAGCACAAATGTCCTAATCTATCCCAGGAGATAGATCATCATTTCCTTGAAAGTTGCAAACAAATTTTATAATTTAAGTGTTTTCTGTTAGCAAACTTCCCTTCCCTTGAGGGTTTTATGAACTCTGCAGCAAACATGTTGAGGGGAAAAAAATTCTTCAGCATAATTATGGAACCAGCTAACAGCATCAGAGCAGCATTCTTTGCCAGTGATAGGAAATTTAAAATGGTTGGGGGGGGGGAGAGAGCGAGCAAGCAAAAGCCTTTTCATTACATGCAGAAGGTTTAAAAATGAGATATGATGAAAGAGGAAAATTACTTCTGTAACCAGCATCTTGAGTTTGATGATCTTCCTTCATAATCTGTTAGCATGCCAGAATTCTTGAGCTTTGGAGGGAACAGATGATTTATCAGCTTGTGGGGAAAATAGGCCAGCTGTAGATGCTGAACTCAGAGAAGCAATTATGTATACTTCATATGCATGAGGGATTATTACTCTACAGTTTATGAGGAGACCTTACATAAAAGTTTTGTAAAAATCTGACAATTTAGAAGAAGTTTGCATTCTCTGAGGAAGAAACTGATAGTAGCTCAATTGAACTAATTTAATAGTTTTACATGTTTTCATTCTTTTTCTCTCTTTTGGTGAGTCTGTTTAACAAGTCTTATGTCTCTTCTTTAGGTGGGCTATTATTTAATTATCAACTGCATTCTTTTTCTTTCCTTTATTCCCAAACCAACATCTCCCCTTCTTACATAAAGTTCACCATAGTCACTTTGCAGCGATAGACCTGAAAAAATATGATGCATTTTTCAATTGATCCCATTTCTGCCAGAAACAATAAACTCCCTAAGTCCTAGTTACACTTAGAAAACATGTTTTGAGCGTTTGAGAGACCCTCTGGAACAGGACTTTGATGCCATGCAGAGCTGCTGTAAAAGCATGAAGAAGTCCTGATTCCACTGGCATTGGAATCATTGCATAAGGAAATATAGCACTGGCCTGTCCTGCAAACAGTCAATGTATAGTAGACAGTTTGTTGTTCAGTCACACAGTCGATTCCAACCCTTTGCAACCCCATGTACCACTGTACACCAGGCAACCCTATCCTCCACCGTCCTCCTCAGCCCACCCAGCTTTGTGCCCATTGTGTCAACAATGCCAGACCTCAGTGCGAATCCCCACGTAGCATGGAAACTTATAGGAGGTTGAAAGTGGCATTGCTAAAACTACTCCTTACATGTCTGTTGTGTATGTAACTTTAATTATTGCTGTAATGTTGTGTAATTGTTATTATGGGATCGGGGTGATCCTCCATTTTGTCTTCTTCTTGGTACTGAACTATTGCAGGACTTGCGTTCCTGCCCTTTCTAACAAGACACACAAAGTCTTCACTCAGGTCCAGTAACCCCACAATCACCCCACTCCTCTCCTAACCAATCATATTGTTTCCTGCCCAAATGTATCCATTGTACAGTGTATATAAGGAGCTGCTGCACCATTGCTGTTCATGTTCGGTTTGCTAACAATAAAGCCGTGTTTGGCCCTTTCATGCTGGCTGCTTCTCTTTAATTTCCGAACATAAAAATATCTCACATACTTTGAGAACCTCTATTAGAGTCACTGTAATTTAGATGACAGGGACTGCAGTGGCTTAGTGGTTAAGACACTAAACTTGACAACTGAAAGGTCAGCAGTTTGAGACTTGCGTACTGCATGATGGAGTGAGCTGCTGTCTCTGTCCCAGCTCCTGCCAACCTAGCAGTTCAAAAGCAAGAAATTACAAGTAGATGAACATGTACCACACTAATGGGAAGGTAAACAGCATTCCGTACACTCTGGTAATAATAATAATTTTGTGTCAGAAATTATTCTGGGTTGAAAGGAATTTTGCAGAAGAAATTCCACTCAGGAAATGCCCAAATGAGGCTCCTTTCATGTTCCCAAGAGCTGGGACAGAGATGGGTGTTCAATCTGTCATGTAGTACCTGGGTCTTGAACTGATGAATTGCCAGCCTTACAGCTAAAAGGTGAGGTTCTTAACCATTGAGCCACCGTAGCCCCCAGTCATACCTGCCATATGGTACACAAAAATGGTACACGCAGACAGTGCTGGCTCTTTGGCTATAAACAGAGATGAGCATTGAACCCTAGAGTTTGATATGACTGGCTTTATAGCAAAGGTGACCTTTACCCTTTACCTACTAATTTAGATGCAATTTGGAAGCATAAACCAATATTACTTGCACTTCCTTGCCTGGCAGCTCCACAGAATTGGTAGGACAAGCCTAGAGCATAAATTATAAACCATAAAATAATAAATGTCCTTGATTGACTTATAGAATAAGTGCAATTAGTCCTTGCCTGTCTTTTTCTTTTAAATTAAGCTCACATTGCAGGGAGAGAGGTGCCTGTTGTAATACTAGTCTGTGAGTTTTGCACCTTGTAGCCCTTGCCAGGTTGGTTGGGTTAGACAAGCTGGTCTTGAGGCCCTTTTGTTCCCTGCTATTATTACTCACCCCCAAAATCAAAGAAAGAACAAGACCAGGGAGTAGTCACTGACAGCGAATTCTTCTTGCATAAGGCAAATCAGGGTAAAGGCAAGAGGCACAACAGCAAATCCTGGAAGATCTGGGGGCAGAAATGCTCCCCCGCTTCAGTCTATCCCCAACAGTGCCACCTTCCAGTGTTGACAGTGTTACAATATAATCACAGAATAATGGACTTGAAAGGGGCCCGCAAGGCCATCAGGTCCAACATCTACAGTATTTCAGACAATAAAATAAAATAAGAGGCATTATTTCTTTGAAAAACCCTTAGTTAGCTCTCAAGTTGGGGAAATAACAAAACGTGGAAGGGAAAAATATACAAATGTAAGATGGTCAGTCATGTCATTGTGATAACTCTGGGGAGTTTTACAGGTCCTCTTTCACCCATAGAGTGTTTCCCTTGGATTACAGACATCTAGACAGGCACATCACAAAAGGCAAAAAAGTGGAAATCTATTCTTAAAAGGGAGAGAAAAGACTTTATATTTTCCTTAGCTGTCAGAGAGAACAGCTGAAGGAGAGAGGAACTGAAAGAGAAATGGCCGGGGTTGGGGGTGGATGAGACAGTCTGAGTTCATTTATGCATTCTACTATTTGGCTTTCCCTCAGTGCTAAAGCTCCACTCTCAGGGGAAATTTATCCACTGAATCCTTTAGCAGCCCTTGTCTCAGTTTTTTACATAAAATTAGACAAATCAGCTTTATCTCATAGGAAATAATATTCTGCTGATGTATCTCACCTGGTTTGTTTTGTTTGTTTTACAAAGGAAGTAACTGCCAAGCCCAGCGGGTCTCCATTCAAGAGCTAGTAACTGAGCAGAACCCTGTTGTCAATTTACTTAGTTCAAATGTATTCTTTTTCTTGTTGCAAAAAACAAAAAAACAATCCTTCCTCCCAGCTACAAAACTGCTGGATGGTGCAAGGCTGAATCTTTCCATTCAGCTTGATGAATCAGCAGTGTAGGTTTCATTTTGTGCATCAGAACTGGAAACACAAGCACAGCAGAGCAGGCCACATTAAAACCCTTCAAAACTTTTCTGGGAAAACTGCTTACATTCTAATGTACAATTAGAACAAGATTTATGACATGGGCTGTATTGATTTTTTAAAGTGATCTCGCTAGTAACCCTGCTGGTGATTCTAGCCCAAAGTTCTTTTTAGATCAGCATTTGCCATTTTAAGAGATATCTAATAATCAGAGCATACTGGAGTATGTTTAAAACTAAATGCTATCTTTTGCTTGAAAATATACCTTTTACATAGTATACAGAGATAAATTATACAGAGATTAAAAATACTTAGGGAAGCATCTAAGTATTATAATATTTTACCCTATCCTTTTGACTTGCAGAAATAAGACATATGTAAATAAAGCTGATTGATCACCATGTCTATAAACTTCTCTCTGAGTTTATGAGACTAGATCATCAATTGACAACTTGTAGCTCTGCAGATGTTAGAAAGTTGGCTTATAATGAATATGCTTAGAGATAATCAACACTGGAAGTGTATCTTCTGGGTTTCATGGCAGAGACTCTAGAGATCCTTAGCTCTACTTGAAGATGCCAGGAGTTGAATCTGGAGCTTTCTGCATTCAAACCATTTGCACTACAGTTATGGCTTCTCTTGTTGTTGCACTCAATTTCTATTATTCCACCAATGGTTAAGGTTGTTAGGCACTGTAAATCCAACAATATGTGGCAAGTTATATGTTCTCCACTGCTGGCATAAGAGCATGTATTCTCCTCCCCTTCCTCCTTCTTAAAACAGCTCAGTTTCTTCAAAAATGGGAAAGCTGGATTCAGCCCTGGAAACCAGCTTCTGTGGTTTGCTGAACAACTGTATACAACAGGAATGAGCCAGCATCAATCTGTGCTATGCTTCCTCTCTGGAGAGATGGGTGCAGTTCCATACATGTGGTATGAAATTAGTGCAAATCTAGACATCATTCAGTTTATGGATATCATTAGCGAGATGGTAGATCATATCTGTCATCTTCTCCAGTGATGCATTCTCATAGATTGCTGAAAATTATGGCAAGACAGTCCTTGGTTCCAAATCAGGGTCTATATACAGAACACTATTTCTGGAAAAAGTGGTGTAGATTTATAAACTTTGAGTGTAGAAGAATCCCAGATGTACTAGTAAAGGCAAAGGTCATCCTTCCTTGAAAGCCAGTCATATCCAATCCTAGGGTTCAGTGCTCATCTCTGTTCATAGCCAAAGAGTCAACACTGTCTGCATCTGCAGACATTCCTTGGACACATGGCAGGCATGACTCAACACCAGAGAGCACAGGATGCTGTTTACTTTCCCACTGAAGTGGTACCTATTTATCTACTTGCAATTTCTTGCTTTCGAACTGCTAGGTTGGCAGGAGCTGGGCCTGAGATGGTACTGAATTATTAACTCTATGTCCTTGCTGTTTACATTCAAGAAACCCAGAAAGGAAGAAAATGAGCATAGTCTGGGTGCCTTGTTAATACATTTCATCTGCTTTTTCTTTAATTATCTTCTTGGTGTGAAATTTAGTGTAGCAGCTCACTTAAGAGCAAGCTTTTGTTTTGCAATGACCCTGCCTTACTTATGGAATTTTGTAAGGCATTGAAGAGTGAATTCCTTCTACACCTCACTTTCCCCACCATATCTTCTTTTTTCTGCTTGCTTACTTGCTAGCTAGCTAGCTAGCTAGCTAGCTAGCTAGCTAGCTAGCTAACTAACTAAAACTGAGAGGAAAATACAGAATTGCACCATGGTCAGTATCCAATTGCATAAATGTAGAATGGAAAAATAATTGTGTGACCACCACCGCCACTTGGCTTTGAATCATGTGACCAACCTCCCAACCAGAGAGGCAATGGTACATGGAAGAAATCCTGCTGAAGTAGAGATAGAAACTTTCATACTTGCCCTTCAGTTCTCCATTTATACAGTAGAGAGTTGTCAACACTGACTTTAATTAGTATAGCTAAGAATCCTCTGTCTCTAAACGCCTTTAGCCTTTAGCTAAGAGCTGGGCAATTGGCCAGAATGCAGGTAAACTTAGAAACTTCTAACCTGAAGGGAAATTGGCAAAACATGACTTCTGTGTTATAAACTATGTTTTGAAGCAAAGCCACAGTCCAAGAAAAAGCTCAGTTTAATAAAAACAAATCTAGTGCTCTCAACAAGCACAGCAATTGCTCTTTTACAGTCAGTGTAGAATTATGCTTTGTATGAATGATTGAAGGCTTCTATTCCCCAACATGGCACTCTTGGCATTGCATTTGAATGTTTCTCAAAGATGTCATGTTGATGAAGACTGTTCTAAGGAAGGATTTCCACATTAACATCCCTCTTTTGTAGGGATTTCTCAGCAATTCTGCAATGAATGCTGTATAAGAGACAGCTTTTTTCAGAGCAAATTATCTGACGATTTAGGAAAAGACAAAAATTATTTGTGATCACACCTGCACACAACAGAGGACCCTCTTTCTGCTGGTGTCCTTTGTTGAAATGTCCTCTCAGTTATAGCATTGCACTGGTCCAGTCATTCAAAAACGATTCTCATGGATTATCTGGCTGTGACAATTTGCCTGCAACAGTCAAAATGGCTAGACTGAGCTGGGAAAGTGTGAATTGTACATCTTGTTGCATAAGCAATTATCCATAGAGCCAGGATTATATCCCACCTGATTAGTGCTTGCTGTCTTTGTTGTCAGATTGCTTCAAACAAGAACATAAAGGAGCTTTAGCCTTTAAAGAAAAGATGGACAGTGTTTGGTAGTACTGACCACATTGTCCTCTCTCAAACCCACTGGGGTTTGTACCCCTCCCTGTTAGATTTGTGGTCAAATACTGGATTTGTTGGCAATACTGTAGTAGTAACAGAAAAAGGTGACTTTTTTCATTTCTACATGCATGCATTTGGGATTTCACAAGGATTGCTAGGAAACATTTGAATTTTAGTTGGCAAACTTTATTCTGTGCATTCTTTTAGTAATCAAGGAAAGAAGAAAATTTATTGATCTAGTGAACAAACCTCCCAATTCAAATCATACACAACAAGTCTTCTATATTTTTTGAATCACTTTCCTACATATGTGAGATTGTTATTTACTATGCTTGATTGCACACTGCTGCAGTGTTATAGTGTTCTGCATAAGTTTTATGTTTGTTATTATAAACTGCTTTGCACATCTTGGAGAATAAGGTTTAACCCCTCGTATAACAGACCCAGGAAGTAAATTCTCTGAACCTGTTACATGGTGGCAGCTGTGGGATTTACTTCCTAGGTCAGTCACACACACACACACACACACACACACACACACACACACACACACACACACACACACACACACACACACACACACTACTGACTGTGGGTGGGGTAGGGTGAATGCACAGATACTTCTTTATAAAAGACTATTTCTGAATCAACATCCAAATTATAATTATTCTTGGGTAATCCAACATTCAAGAGGTTAACACATAATCCAAGAGAGGAAAGAGATGCTGTTATCAGAAGTAACTTGCTTACATGTTCGTTTGCTAACCAGTCAGAAGACCCTGAAATTTAACTGCTTAACCCTAATCCAGATCTCCTTTTTGTCAGGAGCAGATTGCTGCTTTTTCTTGAGGGAGATGAAACCATCTTGAACCCACTCTCTATTTTTTCAACCACATAACTGTAATACAGGAAAGCCTACTTTCTTTTGTCTTCTAAATAATCTAAATTTTCATCCTCTTCTAATAAACCTGAAACCAACCATTACGGTTTCCAAGCATATTATAAATAAAAAAATTTTCTCTTTTGGTCTGAGTAATTAGCATAACTGTCAACTATCCCGTTTTGCCTGGGAAAACCCCTTATTTTTACCACTCTTCCCACCCCCTCCCGTTTTATTAATTTCCCCGTATTTTCCCTTATTTTTTAAAAAATATCCTGACCGGAGCCCTCACAGGCGAAGCTGCAGTATTTTTTTCCGGCCACCAGAGGTCGCTGTGTGGTAGGCTTTTCACTTGTGGAAGGAGAGAGAGAGAAGGGGGGGCATTCTGTAGTTTCTCTTTCCTGCCAGCCACATGGTCCTGGAGGCTTCGCTTTGGCTGCTGGGAGCAGGAGTCTATTCTAGGTAAGCGATATATTTCATATATGCAAGGGCAACCTCATGCTTTATTGAGCTGTTTCTGCCCTGCCTCCTGGCTGGAGGATTTTGTTTCTAGAGTTCTAGAGTTAACTTGGGAGGGGGGGGTTGCTTGATCCCTATATGAGAGAGAGGGGGGGAATTAATCCCTTGCTCCTCCACCCTAATTGTGTGTGTGTGTGTGTGTGTTGCCTGATCACTATATGAGAGAGAGGGGGGGTTCCCTTGCTCAAAAGCCAGTCATATCCAACTCTAGGGTTCAGTACTCATCTCTGTTTCAAAGCCAAAGAGCCAGCGTTGTCTGCGTCTGCAGACATTTCCGTGGTCATGTGGCAGGCATAACTAGACACCAGAGTGCACAGAACGCTGTTACCTCCCCACCAAAGTGGTCCCTATTTATCTACTTGCAATTTCTTGCTTTTGACCTGCTAGGATGGCAGGAGCTGGGACAAAGACGGGAGCTCATTCTGTCCTGCAGTACTTGGGAATCGAACTGCTGACCTTCTGCCTCCCAGTCAGCATCTTAGTCACTTAAGCCACTGAGTAAACAAGAAAGAAAACAAAACAAAAGTCCCCCAAGAAGATGTGGAAAGGGTTCTTTGGCCCACACAGCTTTGTGCCCATTGCATCTACAATACCATCTAGCCATCTTATTTTTGGCCACCCCATTCTTTTGTCCTCCATCAAGGCTTTCTCAAGTGAATCCTCTCTTCTCATTTGATGTCCAAAGTACTTTAGCGTCATCTTTACTATTTGACCTTTAGTGAGCAGTCGTGGTTGATTTCTTCTAGGATTGACCTATTTCTAACACCACATTTCAAAGGCATCTATTTTTCTGCGCTCAGCTTTCCTAATGGTCCAGCTCTCACACCCATACATTACCACCAGGAATACCATTGCTTTGACTATGCAATTTTTTGTTTGCAAGGTGATGCCTCTACTTTTAACTATGTTCCCCAGGTTTCTCATAGCTTGTTTCCCAAGTATCAGTCGCCTTTTTATTTAATGGCTGCAATCCCCATCTGCAGCGATCTTTGATCCTAAGAAAGTAAAATCTGGCAGTCATATCCAACTCTAGGGTGCAGTGCTCATCTCAATTTACAGCCAAAGAGCCAGTGCTGTCTGTGTTTGCAGACATTTTCATGGTCATGTGGCAGGCATGACTAGAGCCCAGAAAGTCACATGGCTATATTTGGCCACGCCCATGGATTTGGCCACACCCACAGAGGGGTGTGGCCAAACTTTTCCTTATTTTCAAATCCAAAAGTTGACAGTTATGGTAATTAGACTGGGAAACATGCTGATCATGAGGAGAACTTCACAGGAAACTTCCAATCATTGTGGAAGGCTACAATTATAATAATTATAATAATCTTTGTGGACAGGCTACAATTATAACTAGTTATCTTACACAGAGATTTTGATACCTACCATGATAATTTTCAGTAACAATGATATACTCTTGCGGCAGGCTTAGCTTCATTTGTAGGCAGTCTAATTCCTCACTAGCAGGGGAAAATGAATTACTCAAAAAGAATGTTATTATTATTTATTATTTATTTGATTTGTATGCTGCCCATTCAGCATACACCGACTCAGGGCGGCTCACAACATATCAAACAGAATAGAATCATAAAAACACATACAAAAACTGTTATAAAAACATTTAAAACACTATCAAACATAAAAACATTTAAACCCACCCACCCCTTCTGTAAAACAAAGAGCTAAGAAGAGGAATCTACTTATCTATACCAGCCAGCAGGCGGGGGTCACTCTTCCATCAGTGCCCCTCACCTGCGCTGCCAGCCAGGTTTTGAGTACTTTCCTGAAAAGCAGAAATTCCGTCTGGAGCTGTAACTGTTGGCAGGAGGTTCCAAAGGGCTGGTGCAAATACAAAAACACTTTGAATTGCACCCTGAGGCAAAATGGTAACCAGTGCAGCTCCCAGAGCTGTGGCAAGGTGTGGGCATAACGCCTGCACCCTGTCACCACTCGGGCAGCTGGATTCTGGACCAGTTGCAGCCTCCGAATGGTCATCAAGGGCAGCCCCATGTAGAGTGCATTACAATAATCTAGTCTGGAGGTGACCAGAGGATGTGTGACCATGAGTAAGGAGTCTCGTCCAGGAGCAGCCTCAACTGGCAGATTACATGAAGTTGTGCAAAAGCCCTCCTGGCCACGAATGCCACCTGCTCTATGAGCAATAGTTGTTAGTCCAGGAGGACCCCCAAGTTGTGCACCGGGTCTGTCTAGGGCAAGACGGCCCCATCCAGAACCAAAGATGGTACTTCCCTAGATAACGCAGGACCCCTAATCCATAGCCACTTCAGTTGTAGCCCGTTGTCCCCCATCCAGACCCCCACAGCCTCCAGACACCTGGATAGGACTTTGACAGCATTGCTTGGATCACCACAGGCCAAGATGTACAGCTGAGTATCATCAGACTACAGATGATATCTCACTCCATGGGAACGGATGATCTCACCCAACAGCTTCATGTAGATGTTGAATAGGAGAGGAGAAAGCACCGAGCCCTGAGGCACCCCATACTGGAGGGGACTAGGACTGGACCTCTCACTCTCCAGCCACACCGACTGGGTCCGGCCCTTCAGGAATGAGGAGTATCAGGACCACACAGTGCCCTGGATCCCCAATCCTTTGAGCCATCTCAGAAGGACACCATGGTTGACAGTATCAAAGGCCGCTGAGAGGTCAAGAAGAGCAAGGATGGACAGATGACCACCATCCCGCTTCTGCCAGAGATCATCCATCAGTGTGACCAATGCCGTCTCTGTCCCATATCCGGGCCTGAATCCTGACTGAAAGGGGTCCAGATAATCTGCTTCATCCAGGACCCCCTGCAACTGCTGCACCACTGCCTTCTCCAATACCTTCCCTAAAAAGGGAAGGTTGGATACAGGCCTATAATTAGTTAACACTGCTGGATAGAGAGATGGTTTCTTTAGGAGGAGGTGCACCAAAGCATGTTTTAAAAATGCAGGAAACACCCTCTCCTGGAATGATGAATTAATTATTGCCCCGACCCAGCTACCTGTCACTGCCTTGGAGGCTTTCCCCAGCCAGTCAGGACAGGGATCTAACTGGCATGTGGTGGTGCGAACAGCTGTAAGGAGCCTGTCCACTTCCTCAGGGACAACTGGATCGAACTGACCCCAGATGGCATGGCTGAACTGCTGTCCGGTCCCCTCCAGACAAATTGCTGCATACATTTTGTTATACTGTTCAGTTCTGAGAACATGACTTTGATGTCTTGATTCCCACTGTTAAAATCTCACACAGCTTTTTTTTAGAATCAGATCCTGCAGAAAATTATATGAGAGACTTTTTTTGCATCTAGAAATTTAATCAGCTCTGTGTTGTCTCAGGAAATAAAGGCAGGGTAAATTTTCAATATAAATATGTTCTATGTAAACAAACTCTCCTGAAAGCCCCTTAAAAACTTACATAAACACAAATGGAAAAATAAATTTAAAGGGATCAGGTTAACTGGAGTGGTGAAATTTTTACATCTAATTCCAATTTTCTACAAAAGAGTAAAAATAAATATTTGAGGGATGAAAGACCTAGGACTTGTACAGCTAACTCTGAAGTAGAAGCCTGTCTCTGTTCCTGGATTATCTCAGCAATATCAATTTCTGGGGGGAAAAATCTGAGTTCTCAATTGTGTAGGTTTGTTTCATGGATGGAGAAAGATTCTGTCTCCAGATTTAGATCTACATATAAGAGCTAAGACAGGAGCTACTTGCATGCTCACTTTAACCCTTTTAAAGAATGCCTGTATAATGTCTAAACACCTGAGAAATATCCAAGGATTATGGTAAATAAGGAGTCCTAGCAAATGTACATTAATATGCATGGTTATTCTGGATATAAAAGGTAGAAAATGATAATAATTTTTGATTTTTATAAGCAGCTTCTTGTAACAGAGATCTAAAATCAGACATTCTCAACCTCCAGCCCTTAGGTCAAAACCTGGCCCCTGAAGCCATTTCATCCGGCCCCCAACGCTCTTGTTGCCGCCACCACCCCAAAATGCAGAAAGAGCCCAAAACTGGCAAAATGCATATTTTTGGTGAGTTCTCGTGTGAAAGTGTGCATTTTTGGCAAGTTACATGTTTTGGCGCTTTGGGGCATTGGCAGCAGCAGCAATAGGCATGAGGGCATTTGGGAATACGTGACCAGCCTGCGAAGCCATCCAAGGGGAAGTGATCCAGCCTGCACCCAGAAAAGGTTGAGAAAGCCTGTTTAAAATAAAAATAACACATTTTTAAAAAGCGTTTATTTATTTATTTATTTGCTCGATTTATAGGCCACCTTTCTCACCTCGGTGACCCAAGGCGGCTCACATCAATCAAACATCTCATATGTTAAAAACCCACTAAATAATTAAAATCTATAAAACCATAACCTCTAAATTAAAACCCCAACAGGGCTAGATGAGCCAGCAGGGCTGGGATATGCTGCCAGACGCACCCCATGCCTGCTGGCAGAGCCAGGTTTTTAGCAGTTTTGTTGGCAGCATGCCAGAATAGAGTAACTTTATGAAGCATGGTCAGTAGGAAATAATCAGGATTTACACAGAGAACTTTCTGTTTAATCATGGAAAAGTAGGCTATGCTGATGAGAATCAGAAGATGCTTGGATAAATTAATCATCTTGAAGATTTTACTTTTTGTTGTACAATTTCAACTCCATCGGTATTTATGATTCTCAAAAATCATACCTGTGTTGACAGAAACAATTTTCTAAAAATGAAAGCAATAACAATCAAAACCCACCTAAGCAAAACCAAGTTTATTCAAATGAAGAATTAACAGTTTGGATTTAGTGTGCAAAAAAAAAAGTTATGCTTCTTAAAGTAACTAAATTTTGCTATTTCTTTTACACCTACATCAGATTTGTTAATATATTAACAATATATATGCTTTGTTGGAAGTAATCTCCCTTAAAGCGACCCATTGGTTTGTAGAGGAATTGGTCCAGTCCCCCAAAAGTGTATCTCTCCTGCTGTACTAAAAAGGTCCAGCTTGGGCATAGAGCAAGCTTAAAATGGTTTACAAGTTCCTGTGCATCATATGATCAATAGAAAATGGTTTGCACTGGACCACACCACAAGTGGTCCAAGAGACAAGTTGTTTCTCCATCTTATCACATCTTTTTTATGTCACCTAAAGGCAAGGATTTACTGCAAGTGTTCATTTTAAGAAGCACAGTAAAGATAGGGAACCTAAATATCTTAAACAGTAACTTCCACTATACCTTACCCATTGGCCATACCAAGTTGGACTGGTAATAGATTCACCCCAAAGTATGCATAGGGGCAAGTCCTCCCACCCTACTTTCAGCAAGATCTTATAGGCTGCAGAACTCTCTGCCTTCCTCTTTCTTACTCACAAATTGTTTCAAGAAATTATCTCATATTTTATATTTCTTAACTTAAAATAAATTCAAGCTACTTCTGATTCAGAAATGACTTTTCAAAAATTGAGCCATATGTAGATTAAATACAAAATGTCTAAGAAGGAATGAATAAAGCTGCTCGGAGATGCAGAGTTAGACACATATTTTCCACCATTCAGTTTTAAGCTAATTTATCAAAAATGACAACACGGAGCAGCCAAAGTCCAACACATTAAAGTGCATGATTTCAGTGGGAGAGCAAGATGTTCTTTCAAATTATCTCACAATGAAACCAAGGGAATGTGAAAGAAAACATTTTGAAATTAATCAAAATAAACCAAGCAAAAATAGACAGGTAGCAAAAAATAAACCCAAGCAAAATAGTTGTGGTTCTTCAAATACCTTCAATTACCTTTTTTGGGAGTTTGGTCAATATATATATATATATATATATATATATATATATCTGTTTGCAAAGTTCAGGACAACTAATGTAAAATTAAGGCAGTCTATATTCAGCCTCTGTATCTTTAAAAAATATATATGTGCAGGCATGTGTGCACTGAGAGATAGAATGAAACAGAGCAAAAACTACTGTATTGTACTGTATTGTACTGTTTTAATTAGTGTTTTGCAGCTGTTTTAAATTATGTGGAGTGCCTTATCTGAGTTGATATAGTAACCAAGAAATTTCACTGCTCCTGCAAGGGGACAATGACAATAAAGATTTATTCTATTCTAAAATGTAAACAAAATTACTGGACACATATATTTTATAGAGGTAAAATAATCCTAAACTTAGCCCCAGCCATTAGATGTTCTGTATCGTCTCTGAAATAAGTACAGATTTAAACTCAAGCCATCCCTAAAAGAGGACTTAATAATAGGGTTAGTCCTCTAAGATTACTAGGCTCTAAGATTACTAGGCCTAGTAATGCATTTAGGACATTTTGTCAAATAAATACAGTAATTTAATTTGGGATTGTGGAAGATGGGAGAATCATAAGCCAGTTAAGCAAGTCAGCTAGATCAGGTCATTCCTGTGCTTCTTTTCTCTTCTTTTTCCTCCTTTTACTTAGCCAACATTGGCTATATTCTTGCCACTTAGTTATAGTAAACTACAGTAAAGCAGACCCATTGAACCAATAGGGATTTGGTGAATCAACTCCATCGTAAATTCCATTATGGGTCTATTCTGTGACTTTTTTATG
The DNA here is from genome assembly GCA_035047345.1 of Bradypodion ventrale. Lineage (NCBI taxonomy): Eukaryota > Metazoa > Chordata > Lepidosauria > Squamata > Chamaeleonidae > Bradypodion > Bradypodion ventrale. The sequence goes on along the minus strand of JAWDJE010000003.1, from coordinate 43,614,244 downwards.
CTAGAGTAAAGTTATAATGTAGTGAAATTCATTATGCTGATTTAAATTTGTCATTAAGGTGCTAAAATCACAGTTAAGAGTCAGCCAATTTGTTACATTGGAATTTACAGAGGAATTGAATTGCTGAATCCCTGTTGATTCAGTGGGCCTACTCTAGTGTGGTTTACTAAGCAACAAGATTTTGCCCATTTTTTCAAAGCCCTAGAAAATGACGGAATCAAATTACTGCATACAATATGCCAGCAGATTTGGAGAACAAGACAATGGCCACAGGAGTGGAAAAGATCAGTATACATTCCAAATCCAAAAAAAGGGAAATGCCAAAGAATGCTCAAATTATCGAACAATTTCGCTCATCCCACATGCCAGCAAGGTGATGCTCAAGATAATACAAGATAGACTTCAGCAACACATAGAGAGAGAACTACCAGAGCTGCAGGCTGGTTTCAGAAGAGGCAGGGGGACTAGAGACCACATTGCCAACATACCTTGGATCATGGAGAAAACAAAGGAATATCAGAAACAAGTCTACTTCTGTTTTATTGACAACACCAAGGCTTTTGACTGTGTGGACCACAACAAAATGTGGCAAGTACTTAAAGAGATGGGAATACCAGAACACCTCATATGCCTCATGAGAAATCTGTACATGAATCAAGAAGCAACAGTTAGGACAGAACATGGAATGACAGAGTGGTTTGGAATAGGAAAAGGAGTAAGACAAGGTTGCATTTTGTCACCCTACTTATTCAATCTATACACAGAACACATAATGCAGGGATAGAGGAATCACAATATGGGATCAAAATTGCTGGGAGGAACATCAACAATTTGAGATATTCAGACGATACCACCCTAATGGCAGAAAGCAAGGAAGCCCTAAAGAATCTATTGATTGGGCTGAAAGAGGAGAGTGCAAAAGCTGGCTTGGGACTCAATATCAAGAAAACCATAATAATGGCAACAGGCCCTATCAGTACCTGGAAAATAGATGGGGAAGAAGTAGAAGCAGTGACAGATTTTACTTTCTTAGGAGCCAAGATCACTGCAGATAGTGACTGCAGCCATGAAATAAAAAGACGACTAACTCTGGGGAGACAAGCTATGAGAAATCTGGGGAACATAGTAAAAAGTAGAGACATCACCTTAAAAACAAAAATCCGTATAGTCAAAGCAATGGTATTCCCAGTGGTGATGTATGGGTGTGAGAGCTGGGCCACTAGGAAAGCTGAGTGTAGAAGAATAGATTCCTTTGAGATGTGGTGTTGGAGGAGAGTGTTGAGAGTCCCGTGGACAGCAAAGAGAACAAATAGGTCAATCTTAGAAGAAATCAACCCTGACTGCTCATTGGAAGGTCAAATAGTGAAGATGAAGCTTAAATACTTTGGATATCAAATGAGAAGGGAGGATTCACTTGAGAAGGCCTTGATGCTGGGAAAGGTAGAGGGCAAAAGAAGAAGGGGGAATCCAAAGATGAGATGGATAGATGGTGTGATAGACGCAGTGGGCACAGAGCTGGGCGGGCTGAGGAGGATGGTGGAGGGCAGAGGTGTCTGGAGGGCAATGGTACATAGGGTCGCAAAGGGTCAGAATCGACTGTACGACTGAACAACAAAAAAGTTCTTTTTTATGAGGTGATGTAGTGGCAAAGAAACAACCATATATTATACTTTGCTATAGGATTCCCCATGGTGTGAAACAATGAGTCTCATTTTCCCTGGAAAGCATTTAAAATAATCTGAGTAAATAATAGCTGCAGGTTAAAAAAATTATAGATGTATGGCTTAATACCCGCCCTGAGTCGGGTTCTGCCTGAGTGGGCGGCATATACAAATGTGACTATAAATAAATAAAAAAATATAACAACCCTGAGAAAGCAGAATACCTCAGGAGGAAAGTCTTCCAGAATTTTTTGGACAAGCTATTTGTTCTGGTGAGCAAGAGCCCAGAACTGGGTACCAAGGACAAGTATATAGTCTGTTGTTGTTATTTTTTGTAATAATTTATTTTAAAAGTAAAAACAGGCATTTACAACAGAAATTTATGGAAGACCCAGACCCTGCTCCAAAGATTAATTCACAACATAAGTGTCTGCTTGATCAGGATGAAGCATGAACATGGCTTACTGTGTACATTTAGACTGGTGGATTAGAATAATTGTAAAGATCTAAATAGCAATAGCAATTACAATTACAGCACTTAGAGCACTCTCTGGGTGGTTCATAGGACATTAGAGATTTGTCTCCAAGTAGGGTACTCATTTAACTGGCCTCAGAAGGATGGAAGGCTGAGCCAACTTTGAGCCTGATCAGGATCAATCTCAGACCTTGAGCAGAGTTTTGTCTGTAGTATTGCAACTTCACCACTGCACCAGGGGTCTCTTTTAATGGCTGAGTGCTTTGATACAAGAGAACATAAACAATGCATCTTATGCTATGTAATTACATTACTCACATCCACACCCCAGATAACTTTACCTTGCTATCTCCAGCAGTTAACCATTGGTGTTTTCCAATGGAACATAAAAAACTTAGTTTGATATGCCCTACATTTTTAAAATGACAATAAAAGTTCAATTGGCTTGGCCAAATCATTCTGGACAACCATAAGAATCTGTTAGCTAGAAATAATCTCATTACAGAGAGAGATTTTCTGTTATGTGAAATTATGGATCTGTTTGAGACCTGTAATTTTCAACAGGTACATCACAAGCCTCATCAAAAGAGACCAGTTATTTGGTACTGTTAATATTTTAAAAATCTGCCTAGAGCAGTACTGTACAGTGCTTTTTTGCTATCTGTATATGATGTGGAAAATAAAGGAAAGGCCAAGCTGAACTAGGAACTAGGCCAATGTTCTGAAATACTGCCACCATATGAGGGATTGAAGGAACTCCTGTATGCTCTTTGAAAAACTATTTGTGATGGGGCCAGGCCATCAAAGCACTGTAGACAGAATCAAACCACAACAAAGTTTCAAGCACAGATTTCCCCCAAAAAAGAAAGAAAATCAGCAATAAATTGTTTTGAGAAGGCAAATTCAATTTAAACTGATATGGTACTTTCTGTCCTTTTTTTGTTTTTTGTACATTGTGATGATCATTTCTCTGGCCATGGGACACTCAATTTAAACAATTTTACTGCTTAAAATTCTAAAAGAGGCATGCAACAGCAATTAAATATTGCCATATGTATTAGTACTTTAATACAATGGCTAAAATCCAGTTGTAAATTGCAACTATAGTAGGCCCACTGAATCAGTGCAGCTTACATGGGTGTTCACTTATCAAATCCTCATCCATTCAATGGACCTACATGAGTGAGAGCGACCGTTGCTCCATGGCAGGAGGACATTTTCCACCTTCGTCCATGCCACAGAGCCTGAGGATGTTGCAGAGGATGTTGAGTACCAGGCTCTGTCACTAACGTTGAGCCTGGATGCTGTCTCTTAGGCTCCCTTGGATGTTCAGCTACAATGTTTAATTGTATTTCAAGTTTTATGTAATTTACCATCTTTGTTTGTCTGTAAACAGCTTTGGGTCACCAATAGGTGAGGAAAGCGGTATAAAAATATACTAAATAAATAAATACTTTAGTTGCAAGGTCTTTGGATTTCAGTCAGTAAGGTATTAGCAAACAAGATTATGAACTGTAGGTGTTACCCAATCATTCATTTTAACACCTGAGAGCAGCAGCCCAATTTTTTTTTTAAAAGGGAACATTTCTAACTTTGCCACCCCAGCCCCAAAAAATGACACAGACAACATTGGTTCGCGTTAACTAAAGGACAACAAATTTATTAATCATTAACTCTAACTGGGAATAGTTCCTCCCTTCCTGCATTAGGGGCTACATAGCGTGGGTTCCTGGGATGAAGCCAAGGGATTCCTTCTTACAACTGCTTCTGTTTTCCACAAGTTGAGTCCCAAAGCCCGAGAGTATGCCGTCTCTTGACAGTCCAATCCTGGCCAGCCACTCTGGTCAAGCTTGACCAGTCACTCCCACCCCAAATCTCAGGATTTTAGATGGGCAGCACCAACAGTGGATCACCAGTGCACATCCCCATCCCAGAACTAAATCTTGAGATTCCAGTATCCCTGTTGAGTACCCTGGGACGCTCTCCTGTGATATCCTGGGAGCTCACATGATCTACTCTTGCCCCCAACACTACCCACCAGTTGTGACCTATTTAATACAGCCCTCCAGGTTAACCCGTATGGCCCTTTCAGAAACAGTATGGTATAGGTGAAAAATTGTCCAACCTTCAGGCCAATCTAGGGTGAGTGCAAAAATTCCTATCACGTCCTGAAGTTTGTGCCTTGCAGGTAAGATTGGGGTGGGGGCAAGGAGTGATTCCCCCATTTTAAAATGGCTCTCTTCCCTATCTACCTCCTGCCATTTGGCACACTCTTATTGGCCTATGCCTGTGATGGCGAACCTTGGCACTCCAGGTATTCTTGGACTTCAATTCCCAGAAGGCCAAGTCTCTGTGAATCCACACAATTCACAGAGATTTGGGCTTCTGGGAATTGAGGTCCGAGAACACCTGGAGTGCCATGTTTCGCCATCACCGGCCTATGTCATGTGGAGTAATGTCTGGGGTAGGGCAGCATAAAACTCCCTCCCAGCAGTGGTGTCTTTGGGTTATTTGTTCCCTTTTTATGAAGACTCCTGCAAGATCCATGAAACAGAATCTAGTCCTGTAAAACTAAAGTAGGAATAGGAAATCTTGCAATTACTGAGCTTTGAGGAAGCCAGATTGCTTTCTACTGTAGGGGCTGAAATAACTGAAACACCCCTTTCTACTAACAACTACAGTTGAATGAAACCATGAAAAGCCTTTAGTCATTTACTCAAATTCTCCATGTACACTGTATCATTTTAAAATCAGCACGACATACTTCCAATCCAAATTCTTTCTCTCATAAGCTCTCTCTCTCTCTCTCTCTCTCATTCACTCAATTTTAAAGCAGAGTCATGACTCTCGCTTAATTTAAAAGTTTTTTATTTTGTCCATGTGTTTCAAAATGTTGTGAATTTTAGCACCTTTGGTTTTATGGTTTCAGCATTTTTTTCTTCAAGTGCAACCTTTTTAAATTACAAAAAGCAGGAACAGCAGGAATTATTTAAAACTGAGCCCTTAAAAAACAAAGGCAAGTCAAAAACCTGCTTTCCCCCCAAAAGAGAATAACTTCAATTTTTTTATCTCCTGATAGAAAATTCAAGTAGTTTTAAATAAGAATAGGAAATTTGGCTTCCGAGATAAATTGATGTTAGAAAGTTTTCAAGAGGGCTTCTGCTGCAAAAAAAAAATAAAACAATCCAACATACTGGTATTAATCAAAGCACACTTGGTGTGCAGAAGATAATTCTAGGAGGATATCGTCTTCTTTTAAAGGCATTCTTAGCATCCAAATAAATCACTTGCATTTTTGTCAATGATTTCCATGTATCCGTGATGCATTTCCTTCATACAAAAATATGCAGTTATCAAATATGACTCTTTCAAATCAACTGTACGCACAAAATGACACTGATGTTTATGTTGCAATTGATGGAAAATCCATATGGAAAAAGCTTTACCGACTGCTGATCCACCAGGGGAACCCCTCCCGTTTTAAGGTAAAAAAGGAGATAATTTAAAATGTCTTCTGCTTTGTAACTCAAGGCTCAGAGCAGATGTTTGCAAGTGTCTGATTTTGCTCCCCTCCCCAATATTTTAGCCAAAAGTAAAGCAGCCATCTAGAAGAAACTTCTTTTGTCACCATCTTCTGGGAGAAGAATTATAAATAAGAGTTTGTCATAGATTGCCAAATTTTGTCTCTAAATGGGCTGGGAAATAAAATTAAGGGTCAATGAATGATACTGCAATGTATCTTGTTCCATTCAAGATGGGGAGTCCTTCATGTAAATGAGTAAGTCTTCCTGGATGCATAAAACTCCATCCTTTCCTGGGTGAATCAATTGAACAGTTGTACCTCAAAAATTTACATCCACCTCCCTATAACAGAATTAGAAATAAAAAATTAGATCTTTAAACAATTTTACAGAAAATCAATAGCCATTATTTATTGTGAAATATCTCAAAAACAACCAAAATTCCCCATCATGTTATCATTCTATTCTGAAACAAATCTGTTAGTTTTGACAAGCAATATGTCACATCTTATCTTTAACCTCTATTTGGGGCTATAATTCCAGTATTTTCTGATATGCCTAGTCACATGCTAAGTTATATGAACAACAATTCGTGTGGAAATGGCATAGTATATATAATTAATTCAAGATACTGAAAGATTTAACTAACCCAAACCGGATATGCTCCATAATTACCTGAAAATCCTCTCCAACTTTGTTCAGAGCAATGTTAATGGTAAAAGTAGATGCATCATGATGAGGTCTGAGGGAACGTTGTCTGTCAGGAGTGTATTTCACAACAAAATTCAGCAAGGAATGGCCCTGAAGGGAAATAACAGGATAATTTTTAAAAGGATAATGTAAATGAGGGGATTAATCAATCAAGTGCTTGCTTTAAAACACTGAATAGTATAATTTAGTTTACTGTGTAATTTATGGAGGGACTGCGGTGGCTCAAGTGGTCAAGATGCTGAACTCAACAACTGGAAGGTCGGAGTTCGATTCCCGAGTACTGCACGACAGAGTGAGCTCCCGTCTCTGTCCTACCTCCTGCCAACATAGCAGTTCGAAAGCAAGAAATTGCAAGTAAACAGTGTTCCATGTTGAGGCATGCCTGTCACGTGTCCACAGGAATGTCTGCAGACACAGACAGTGCTGGCCCTTTGGCTATAAACAGAGATGAGCACTGAACCATAGAGTCAGATATGACTGGCTTTTGAGCAAGGGAGACCTTTACCTTTACCTATAATTTATGGGTTGTGGTGGCTTAGTGGTTAAGGCATTGAGCTTGACAACTGGAAGGTTGGCAGGTCAGCAGTTTGAGACCTGAGTCTGAATGCTGTGTGATGGTGTGAGCTCTATTCATCTGTCCCAGCTCCCACCAACCTAGCAGTTTGAATGAACTCACCAAAAGTTGCTTTCATTTTGGCAGTTTCACATCTGGCCTTGATGAGGAGGAGGGAGGAGAAGAAGAAGAAAAAGAAGATATTGTATAAGCATCCCTTCCAGCTTATACAATATATCCCACTTCCCACTCTCGTTTTTGCCACCTTTTCTGTTTAAGATGCAGAGCCTGAAGGCCTTAAGTTAAAAACAACTATACGTGGCTTGTAAAATATTGCGTAAGCACCAGAGATGGTGGTGATGATGATGGATAATTACTTTTACTCTATTACACTACAACAACAGATGCTTGAATTAGACAATGGGAAGACTGTACAGACCTGGTTCCCCATGTACTTTCCCATCATGCTGTGTGCATATGTGTCCACATATGCAAATGTGTGCATATGTGACACATTTAGCAAAGTGGCTGAACAAATATGGATCTGTTGAGCCTGCTTTCTGTAAGAATGTTAGAATTACAGAGTCTTTCTCACAGCTGGGCACAAAATTGTGCACTCTCATGCTTGAATTAATCAGCTCCTTTACATATTATATTTAATAAGTTTCCACTTGCCTTTGTATAATAACCAGCAAATACTTTTAGGGTCACAGGTGCTATGAATTCTCTAATAAAATGTATCCATACATTCTCCAGCCCTATTTGTTTCATGTGGATGTCATCGGTTGGAACATTTTCATATCCTCCAGAAATGCGGCTGTCCTAAGGTAAGGTTAAGAGAGAACTGATTTTAAACAGAAATATCTTGTATGTAAGACCAGCTTCTTAGGTGATGAGCATGCTTTTGTGTACTTCTATGGCCAGAATCCTGTTACAGATTTACACCAGCATAAGATGAATTGCAAAAACTGAGTCAGTAATGAACAAGTTACTGCTCACAAAATGAGTCCCATGTCAAATTAAATGACTGGTATATAGAGTTGCATGTGACCTAAAATTCATTAACCAACAGCAATTCACTGCTGTGATTTTCACAATTATAGTTACATAGATATACATTCACAGCAGGAATCTGGACTTAGATTTCATATTGCAGTAATTATTAACATGAGCTACATAAGTGCTCACAAAGAACTGACATACAAGTTTATGAACATGCAATATGGAATTGAGTTTTTGCTTGTGGGTGGGTCTGTTTGGTCCTGTTCTGCCCTCTTCACTAGACCTCAAAGCACTGGGAGGAAGCATAGAGCAACAAAAAGTACCTAAATGTATTTACTTAATTTTAAAAGGTACAGAACAGAACTCTTCTTAGACAATGGCTGGAATTGCATTTGTGCACCTATGCCTCATAAGACTGATGAGGTACTCAGCCATGGTAATTTTTGGCAATAAAATTTCCCCATCCCTTCCCACACCACCTGTCTGACATATAAAGAGGATTTCAATTGAGTGCAACTGTAGGAGAGACAGAAATAAGAGGGCAAACCAACCAATTCCTAGCACATGCACATAATGCATTAAAACCATTACAGCATTACAATTCACTATATTATCTTCAATAAAGCTGCTCCTTAGCTTTTGAGTCAGGGATATTTAGTATCAAAAGCAAACAGAAATGTTATTGAATTCTTGACATTGCTAAGACAACCAATGACATCACTGTCTAAGACAACCAAATGCATTGATTCAAAGTTTTGTTCTGTAAACTAATAACTGAACTCTACAAACAAAATAACATAATCCTGCCCCTTCTATATGCCATACATATGAATTGTTCTTATGGCGCTTTTCATGATTTCCCCATGAAAATGAGTATTAGTGGTAATACCTACAGTGGCATGCAGCAACCCTACACTGCATGAACAGAAGGATTAGTTTTTGCCCACCCTTTGTCAGTAACCTTCTAATGGTTTTATATATAGGGGCTGTGGTGGCTTAGTGGTTAGGAAGCTGATCTTGATGACTGGAAGGTTGGCAGGTCAGCAATTCACGATCTGAGCACTGCACAATAGAGAGTGCCCAACATCTGCACCAGCTCCTGCCAACCTAGCAGTTCAAAAGCAAGATATTGCAAGTAGATAAATAGGTACCACTTTGGTGGGAAGGTAACAGCATTCCATGGACTCTAGGTGACTAGGCATGCCTGCCATAAGTCCACGGAAACATCTGTAGACACAGAGAGTGCTGGCTCTTTATCTATAAGCAGAGATGAACACCGGACCCTTTTGAGCAATGACTGTATATAGTTTACACACACACACACACACACACACACACACACACACACACACACACACACACACACATATATATATATATATATATATATATATATATATATATATATATATATATAAACTGTATATAGTTTTTATATAAGTAATGCTTACATGGTGCTTTCCACCCGACCATTTGCCATAATGTTCCATCTCCTCCACCAGTTCATCACAGGCCGTTTCAGAAAATATGGGAAACCAGAACACATCTGGGCATGGCTACAAGTAGGGAGCAGAAACACATACAGCCTTGTGTTAACATATAGTGTTCTATTCATCACTAGACAATGTTGTTGTACAACTTTCATTTTGTATCTCCAAATCTAAAGAGAGACGAACAAGAAAAACGGATCCTTGTTCCATTCTCTACTGGTCAGATTCTCCCATTTTATTTTTTGTAAAACATCAGTTCTTGTCATTTAACATCGATGCTGAAATTCTGTTGCTTCTCACAGTAAGTTGAAACTAGAGCAGGGACCATTGAATCAATGGATCCTGTGGAAAAACTGACTTGCAAATCCCCAATGATTCAAAGTGTCTGCTCCAGCTGTGACTTGCTAATGAAGCAACAAGATTTCAGTTATAGGTTTAATAAAGGAATTATGCACAGGTTATTCTGCATATTGTATCTGAACAAATATAATATAATAATTGTGTGATGTCAAGTCCATTCTGACTTATGGAACCCTTTCCAGGGTTTTCTAGATAGAGAATACATGGATGTGGTTTACCATTCCTTTCTTTTGAGGGCACCCGGGGACGGTGAAGCTTGCCCATGATTACACAGGCTGTTCTCAGAGGAGGCATAGCAGGGAATAGAACAGCCAATCTCTGCTTCTGCAGCCAGATACCTAAAACCACTGAGCCAGCCACCTGACCAACTACATAAGAGGAAATTATGTGAAATCTCTAATTATCTGAAAAGAGAAAACATGGCATAGCTGCTTGAGTCAGTCAGTGAACAGTAGTTTCCTCTCACATTTCCAGAAGTGCCCACTTTGGTATGTGACACTGACATTAATCTTTTAAATATTCCCATCCTTGGGGGAAAAATAACATTTTCTTTTTCCAGTTATTTGGTCCCTCCTGGCATCACTTGTGCTGTGAGGCAGTCATCACAAGCATCTCCCTAGGTGTCCAGCAGTCCCGAGGATAGGGGCACCCTTCCAACATTTGTCAGCTCTGATACTGAAGCCAGGCTAGTGGTTTATTATTATATTCTGCTGGTTTTCCCCACACACACACTTGAGGAAAGACAGACATGGAGAGTTTGGTTTGTGGCTAGAACAACACATTTCCAGAGTTGATGCAAACTGATACTATGCCACATACCCCAAGATTATTTGCAATAATGCTGCCAAGTTTTGGACTGGAGCAGTACAGAAGGTCGGGGGGGGGGGTGAGGCAATTTTTCTGAATTAACTTTCACTTTCTGATCAGTCACAGTTCTTTCACATTTTGGCATAACTTTTAAATAAGCTGTCATAATTCTCTTTTCCTTAAAAATCTACCTTCCAACAACAACAACGGTTCTAGTGTGGGAAACATGGACAACTATTGCTCTTTGGCCCTTCACCATAACTTAAAGCCTAACAGGAAATTCCTGGTGGAGAAACTTGAGGGGTGGGGGGGGAGCCCTCCTTCTTTATTCTTCTTCACATATGCTGAAAGCTAATTATGGGCCAAAAGGAAGGCCAATTTACATGAGGGTTAAGGAGGTCTTCAGGACTCTTCAAAGGACAAGTAGATTGTGTGAATTTTCTTTCTAGTCAAATTTTCCCTCTCCATCCATTGCAAACTTTAAGAAATTGGTAGGATAAGAAGGAAGGCTTAGGATAGTGAGGGGATGGCAGGGAAATATTTTGGATGAATCAGGTTCTGGCTCATTTGGGGAGGCTACATGGACAGTAAATGTCTTCCTGTCATTAGATCTTCACTTTTGCCTGAAGGGGACATGCCTAATGCACTCCTCTTAGGGGGAAAACCTGAATAGAGATCCTATCTATACCAATAAATCTGAGCGTTAACCATTGTGATTTGACAAAGGATCCCGCACCCGGCCATACTGTCCCGTACTGAGCATTTGTGCACTCGCCCAAACTGGGTACGGAGGTAACTGGGGGGTTGAGAAATGCGCCAGTGGGGCAAGAGCCCCACAAACGCGAACAAATAAAAAGGACTTCACTTCCCAACGTTCCTTGTGCAGCACCGCGCCACAGCCAATCAGGTTGAGAGGAGCGAGCAAAAGGAACGTTCGGAAATGTGCCGCTGCCAATCAAAATGGATCTGCAGGAAAAAAACCGCTGCACCAACAGAATGTACAAACCCATAACTACAAGCCCCAGAGTCCTGAGCGCCATGAGCGCGCAGAACACTGAGAAGGCCACCACGCAAAAAATAAAATAAAAAACACAACATGAGGGCAAGTCCGCCAGAGGCGGATGCAGCGCCTCACAGCCACATGAACACCCGCCAGCCTTCTTTCATGGAGAAATGGTGAGAAGAGGGACTCCCTCTCCTCCACGCTACCCCGCCAAAGACACGGCAAGACCACCACTGGCCTCAAGAAAAGTTGAGCCGGGGTGGAAAAAACCCACAAACACAGGGATGATTCAAAGGGGGGAAAGGTACTGATGCCTTCCCCCCCTTGAAAGCGAAACAATTCCTCCGCAAAGGAAAGGCAGTGAATGGCGCTCCGGCTGCTGCCTTTACTTTACGAGTAAGTGTTTCACTTTCAAGGGAGGGCAAAGGCATCAGTGCCTTCCCCTGCTTGAAAGTGAAACAATTCCTCCAGAAAGCAAAGGCAGCAAACGGCGTTCCGGCCACTGCCTTTACTTTACGAGTAAGTGTTTCGCTTTCAAGAGGGGGCCAAGGCACTGGTGCCTTGGTCCCCCCTTGAAAGTGAACCCATTCCCAGGGAAGCAAAGCCAGTGGACGGCGCTCCGCCCGCTGACTTTACTTACCGAAAAAGTGTTTTGCTTTCAAGAGGAGGCCAAGGCACCAGTGCCTCCCCCCCCTTGAAAGAGAAACAAAACTAAAAAACACAAACACCAAAATAATTAAAATAAATAAACCATTAATTAAAAAAACACAAAACACAAAAACATCCAAAATTAATGAAAACCAAAAATAACAAACAGAAAAAACACACAGAAAAACACAAAAAAGAAAAACAAAACAAATCCCACAAAAGAAATTAAACCAGCCAACTTACCAGCATGTCCTACTTCCATGACGGCTGGAACTGAAATGAGGAAAGAAAGAGACTACTTACCAGAAGAAGCGCCACCCAGAGGCCAGTAGAGAAAAAACAGCCAAAGTAAAAGAAATACTCAACAGTCCCACCCAGAGGCCACAAGAGATAAAACTGTCAAAAACATAACATTACATCACACATTCACACAAATCACAAAATAATAAAATAAAAACATTTCTAAAATCCTGTGTAGAGTTTTCACTCAAAAAAAGCCCCAAAACATCTAAACACAGTTTAAAAACATTGAATGTAAAAAAACATGTACTTTCACATTTTTAAAATTATTATCCAAGGTACAACTATTAAAAAAATTCACATATTAAAACATTATTTGGTTAAATAAAATAATTGTAAAAAATTATATCACCCTTTCCTCTTTTTTTAATCCACAAAAACAAACCCAAAAAAGCTGATCACAGTTTATAACAGCATGTGTGTATAAATAAACATTTTAAAAATCACAATTACAGACTAACCTCATTTGTACAAACATTAACAAAACAAAAACCTTCAAAAACAATTTAAAACAGCTCGGTACCGCCGGGCAAAATCTGCTAGTACTGTATATAATTTGACCAGGGTTTCAGAATGAAGTTGTAGAATGACTTATTCTTCTCTTTTCCCAGCTCCACTTTTCCATGAATTTTCTCCATTCTGCTCAGTCTTTTGCCATACTTCTAACTATCCTTTGCCTATCTTAAATAGAATCTTCTATTCTACCTCTATACAGGTAGCTCTTTGTACTAATAACCTTTGTGCTTCCACTTTAAGCGGCAATGGGAATTGGAACTGACACACCACATTACTAAGCATATGGACATGTTTTTGAAAAAATGGAAAAATAATACAAGAAAATTTACACCAGTAGAAAGCATGCTGTTTTGTTCTTTTCAAGACATTCTAAACTGGGTAAGACAGCATTTCCACAGGCATCTACAGTGGAACCTCAGTTAACAAATGGCTTGGTTAATATAAAAATTGCATTACAAAAGGAAATTCATAGAAAATAGTGGCTCGGTTTAAGGATTTTTTTCCAGAACAGATTAATTGGTTTTCAATGCATTCTTATAGGAAACTGCATTCTGGTTAACATAATTTGGGTTTCAATGCATTCCCATGGGAAATTGCATGCAATGCATTCCTATGGGAAATTTGGTTAAAGTAATTTTCACTTTAAGAAACGCCCTGGGGAATACATTAATTATGTTAAACCAAGGTTTTACTGTACAGGACAACAGGAAGAATATCAGCTGGAAACTGAGAGTCTGATATGATGTTAACTGCCATGTCTCCCTCTTACAGAATCTCATGATCTGTGGTTTTGGTGAGACAATTAGCATTCTTCACTGCAGAGCTCTAGAACTCTAAGTGCAAAAGGGGAATGAATTAGGCATGTTCTTTCTGCACAAAATACTTAGCCTGGTAGTACATCTACTTTAACTTGAAAAATCACATCGTACTTTCATCCTAAGGAAAAACATAATTTTACCTGTTCCACTATATGGTCAGTGAAAATTTTTGAGTAGTTGGGGTTTATGTAGGTTTCCTTCCAGTCCTGAGAAGAACAATGTGAGGAAAATGCTTGTTAGACAATTTTTTGTTTGTTGTTCAGTTGCACAGTTGATTCCGACCCTTTGCAACCCCATGGACCATTGTCCGCCAGGAACCTCTGTCTTCTACCATCCTCCTAAACCCACCCAGCTCTGTGCCCGTTGCGTTTACAATACCATCTAGCCATCACATTTTGGTAGCCCCCTTCTTCTTTTGCCCTCTACCTTTCCCAGCATCAAGGCTTTCTCAAGTGAATCCTCTCTTCTCATTTGATGTCCAAAGTACTTTAGCTTCATCTTTACTGTTTGACCTTCTAAGGAGCAGTCAGACTCTTTTAAGGGTGCATAATTTATTTAGAAAGCACTTCCCCCTTCAGATTGAATAAGGTAGAAGTGTTAAAAACCAAAATACTGAAACCTTGCATTTAAAGAACACTTTCTGTGAACTGTTTTTGGTTGTTTTTTTGTTTACAAATGGAACCATTACTTTATAAAATCAGAAAATAATCTTAGCGCACACTTTTGATACGTACCACAGGATTCTCGAAGATTTGCCAGAGGTCATTATTGTAGTGAGATATATTGTAGTTGGCCGTTGATAAAAGTCTCCCAGTTTCATGTCTGTTAGTGAGGTACATAAAGACACCCTACCAGTAGACAAAAACATCCTCATGTTAGTGACTAAAATTCACATTTGGAAACAACAAAGACACAAAAGGGTTATATCCAGATTTAATCATATTGTCAGTAGATCAAATGAAACGAGAAAGCTGGTCATGAAATCTAGCATCCATTTACAGTATTTCAATGAAAACTAACTTCAACTTAGATAGAATTCATCCTTTAGACCAGGCCTGCCCAAACTACAGCCCATGGGCTCCATATGGCCTCTGAAGCCATTCCATCAGGCTCACAATGCCCTTGTCAACCAGGAAGTATATACGGACAGTTCTGTGCATGTGTGGAAACATCCGTATTCACTTCCTGGTTCACTGCGGACATGCTCGCGCATGCCCAGTAGCATCCGTATTCACTCCCTGGTTCACTGCGGACATGCTCACGCATGCACAAAATCATCCGTTTTCACTTCCTGGTTTGACACAGATGTACTCATGCATGCACAGAAGCATCCGTGCCAAACCAGGAAATGAATATGGATGGTTTTGAGCATGCACAGAAGTGTCCATGCTGAACCAGGAAGTGAATATGGACGCTTTCGTGCATACGTAGAGACATCCATGCCAAATCATGAAGTGAAAGCAGATGTGCATGTCCAAACATGCCCACTTCTGGGAGCATGGTCTGACCCACTCAGCTCTTCCAGGTGTTTCAGGCCCCCAGCATAAAAGGTTTGGGCACCCCTGCTTTAGACTATATTCATCCTGACAGAAAGAGCCTCCTTGAAGATTGTGGTAGTTTTGCACCACCATCGGGTTTAGCCCGGGCAATGGCCACTTGGTTTTGCCAGCTAATCTTTCTCACACTAGGTCAGGCGAAAGGAACTGTAGAAATGAATTCACCAAAAGGGGGCTTCATTTTTGCAGTTTCACGTCTGGCCTAGACATGGAAGAGGATAAAATCCTGACATTACTCTGCCTTCTGATCATTTAAGACATTAGCCAAATTTACTATCTCCCTGTTCAAGTATATGAATTGCATTCCCCTTTTATCTAAAATTCTAGCTATGCAAGGTCCTTCAGGGATATTTAGAAAAACTGCATTGATGATTAACTACCCATGGTTTGTGAGGGATTGAAGTATGGATTTTGATCACAGCATGGAAAAGATATTTAATTTGGACTACAGCTCCTAGAAGCATGCTATCGGGGATACTCTGGGAATTACAGTCTGAGAAATTAACTTATCCAATATTTTCTTTTGAAGTCTGCAGAGGCCACTTGATTTTTTTTCATGTACAGCATTCACTGGGATGGAAGTTTTCAACTATGTAAGCAAAACATTCCCAACTCAAGGGAGGGAAAGGTCCACATCTCTACCAGGGACATGCATTATGTATATGAGCTCAATAACATACTACATGATATTAATAATCCTAGCATATTAAGGACACAGAATTAATAACCTCATGAGTAATGTCCTTTACATCTATCATTGGCATTATCTTTGATGACCAATTATTGAGACTTGTTAGCAAAAAGAAGAATAGAATTTTTATCTATATAATTTTATGACTGTCCAAAATCAGAGGTTCCCAACCAATGGCCTGTGGGCCGGCCCACGGCACCATTTTATGTGACCCATCACCATTGCCACTGCATCCAGAAGTGGAAGCAGACATGTTTATGTCAGCCGTAAAATGTGTCCGCGCATGTGTAAATGCACCCACGGCTGTCATAAACGCAGAAGTGGGCACATTTATAACCATAAACAAGCCCACTTCTGCTTCCGGGAGCGTGGTCCAGCCCACTCAGCTGTCCAGGGGGATTGGTCAGGCCCATGGCGCAAAAAGGTTGGGAACCCCTGTCCTAAACCCTCAAAATATCGGTTTGATGGATTCGAGTAAGAATACTGGAAGAAAAAAGAAATCAGTCTCAGATACTATCGATTACTTCAACTTTTTTTTTTTTGCAAGAACCTTTGATTACTCGACCTGGAATAAAAATGTTCACCTCCAAACTGTTAATCTTATGGATGAAATGAAACCAAACATGCTCATGTAATGTTTAAATAATGATGAGGACCAAAATAAACACCTAAATGAAACAAAAACTATGGTTCCAGTATTACTTATTTATTTCCAATCTGGAAGAGATATTTTATTTTCAATCAAAGATATGGTAATTTGTTATGGTTCAACCATATGATTTTCAATACTGTCTTGAGAAAGAACACATGAAAGGAGCTACGATTTGAAAATAATATAAATATACTGTATAGGCACAACGGTTGACTGGCTGACCAGTACTGTTGGTATATCAGCAAGGAAAAGCTACTGAACAAAAACAGCAGGAAATTGAAACTTTTTGTCATATTTGTATCTCTGGGAAAGAACATGGGACAGTGGTACTTCTGTTGCAAATTAAATAACAATAATAACAATAACAATAATAATAACAATAATAACAATAATAACAACAACAACAACAACAACAACAACAACAACAACAACAACAACAACAACAACAACAACAACAACAACAACAACAACAACAACAACAACAACAACAACAATAATAATAATAATAATAATAATAATAATAATAATAATAATAATAATAATAATAATAATAATAAAATTTTAAAAGACTTTCAATAAGCAATAAAATAGTGATAGTACCTCGAAACCAGGGGTTCACAACCTATGGCCCCCGGGTTGGACCTGGCCCATTGCACCATTTCATGTGGCCCACCGCTGCCACTGGAAGTGAACATGTTTAAAACAGTCGTAAATGTGCCCACGGCTGCCATAAGCATTCCATAAATGTGCCTGCAGCTGTTCTAAATGTGCAGTAAATGCGCCCGAGACAGCAGCGGATGCATTTTATGGCAACATTTATGGCAGGCGGGGGGGGGGGGGACCAGTCTGGCTGTTCAGTTGCCTGAGGGGCCATGGTTTGGCTCTTGGCAGGAAATCGTTGAGAACTCCTGCTCTAAACTTAACTAATAAGGTGCCTTTTACTTGATACACTTTCTATTTTGCTTCTGAGTTCACTATGGCAGCAGTCCTCTGTAGTCAATACAGGCATGGAAAATATTACCCTTGACCACTTTGTGGCTCTTGTTTTTTAAAACTTACAGAAAGTTGCAATTAAGAAGCAGCGTGGGAAAAAGTTAAATATTGATTACATCATACTTTTTGTTTAACAGCAATACACCATCCCACTGCACAGTTTTATGCTCCATTACATCCAATGGAATTGCATCAGCATAGAACTGAATAGATGCAGTGGTGAAGCATGCTTCTGGTAGTGGGTGTATTTAAAACTGTGTGAAACAAAGGAAAGCCACAATATCTTCTCTCTTTCTACCCAGTGAGAGAACATCAGTTTGGATCAAAACAAAGTATTGAGGAATATACTGTATGCTAGGGGAACAGTCAGCAACCTTTATTATTTAAGCTTTTTCTAGGTTCTAAAGCTGGACTAGCCTATACAGATTTGGTAGAATGGCTTCAATTCCATAAGCTACTTGAACTATATCCAATAATAAATATGTAATGCCCATTAATTGTATTCATGAATTCTGTTAGATGTAATTACTTGAGTTGTAGCTTAGAAGATCTCACCTATTTTGGCAGCATATTCCAATGTTTGTTATGTTCCTGTATTAAAATATTTGTTGAAATCTTGTGCGGTTACACAAAGGCAAATTGCTATAAATTAAGAAATCTCCTAGACCAGTGGTGGCAAACCTATAACACATGTGCCAAAGGTGGCATGCAGAGGCCTCTCTGTTGGCACTCGTGCTGTTGAGGGGAAGCCCTGCCCAGCTGACCAACACCAATGGCAGCACCGCTTCCCCCACCACCCCTCTCCCTCCGCCAATGGGAGGGGAGGCTGAAATCCCACCTGGGAGGTGGTGGTGAGACAACCACACACACCCCACCTCTCCTAGGAGTCAAACACACCCCACCTCTCCTAGGAGTCAAACACACCCACGGGGGGTGGGGTGCACACATGGGGGATGGGGAGCACCTGTGGGGTGGTGGGTAGTGAGCACCCATGGGGGTCAGGGGCACCTGCAAGGTGGGGGATGGGGAACACTTGCAGTGGAGTGGGCAATCCCACATGAGTTCGCCGGAGGTGTGCTGGCAACATCACATGGGTGTGTGGGCACATGCAGTGCCTACCAACGTCCCTCCTCCTCCTCCTTGGGCACTCAGTCTCTAAAATGTTCGCCATCACTGTCCTAGACCCTTTTTGTTGTTCATAAATTTGTGCAATGCAAGAGTGCAACAGAGAAGGTCTATGAAGGTTTTTTTTTTAACTGATGGCAATTTTTTCCTAAAATTATGCCATTTCTAAAACTTTACAACAGGATTTCAGTCCTCACAAGCATTCTGAAGTTGAGTTTCATGCCACCAGTCATAGGGTCTCCCATGGACTCACAAAAATATCATTTCACTAAACCTGTTAATTAAAAGGGCCTCTCTCTCTCTTTTGCTTTTTATACAGGAAAAAATAAGATAAACAAAAAGCTCCCGAGTAGACTCTTCAACTTCTATTGATCTCAGTGGAAATCACACTGAAGTTGCAATGAAACTAATGAATTTTCTCACAGCAGTGTTTAACAGCTTATGCCTGCTGTTACTGAATTGCATAATTCCTACTTCTCAGGATATAATTTACATTAACGTATCACCAGGGAGGTGTACCATAAGAATTTGTTGTGTTCAATTTCATTATGTTCAGTCATGAAAAGCACACTTTGGTGATTATAAATTATCACATGTAGCTGTTAATGTAGGACATCAGATATACAAATGACAGAAGACTTATATTGTGTCCTTCCACTTTACATGAATAGCAGTATATACAAACATATTTGTCTTCATTTTCAAAAACTGGGAAATGTATTTCTGATTTATTCAAAAGTTGTTTGCAGAATATATTTTCTGCTCATAGAAAGGTTGTTTTACTTCTTAAACCAGATGATTTTGGACTGTAACCCCCTTTAACCCATACCACTGGTCACAGTGGCTTGGGTGATGGTCATTATAGTCTAATAGATGAGGACCCAAGGTTTTAAAAAAACCTACCATAGCACATGGCAAAAAATTAAAATATGTTCTCTGAGCATGTGGTCTCAAGACTTTGCGTAAACTGAAGCATAAGAACTAACTGTAAAGCCCATTTAATATATCCCTGAGTGAACTCCAGCAAAGGGATTTGTGGAACAGTACTAGCGACTCTTCTGCTCATGGTACTGTGGATCTTTTTATAGTCTCCCAAAACAGATGTTTGTTTGTATGTTTGTTTGGAAAAATCAGTATACATGGGGCTTACTAGTCAAGAGGGGAAAGTTCTATCCTGTTTGTTTTTTAACAGAAAGAAAAAGGACAGGAAAACATCTTCTAAAAGAATAACACTGCATTGTAATAAATGAATAAAAATGCAAAACCTTTGGGGGTATGAGCATATGGAATGATTCCACGGAAGGGGAGTCTTTTTCCCTTTGTAAGGTCTAAAATGAAGGAGGAGAAGCACCACATCAGTTGACCTTTCATTGCTCTCTTTCCCACTGTTAGAGCTGTACTAAGTTTCTGCTGCCATGTTAGATAAAACAACATCCTTTAGTCAAAAGCCGGTGATGCAGAGGAAGTTTTCAAAACAGCATGCAGCTCCAAGCAAAGCTTCTAATATATGGGTTAAAATAAGCTAGAGTTATTCGCCCTTCCCCAACTGCAGTGATAAATACACTGACACATACATGCTCACTACAAGTCCACTTCACAGAATGAGAAAAAGACATTTTATTTCGTTTTCTGATGAGCCATCAAATCAGATTGGTTGAACATGAACACATGATAAGCACAGATTGCAATAACTGATGCTGGAAAGGTTGAGAACAAAAGAAAGTTGGTTGGAATATTCTGCAGAATGAGTACAAACAAAACAAAATAAAATCATGCCTTGTTAAAGGAGGGAAATAAACTTTAATACTTGCCAACTTTTCTTGTTCAGTTCAGCAAAATTATTTTTCAATGCTACATTGCCTGGAAATAGCTGTCATTTGTTTCTGCTCTGGAACTAATGTAAATATCAGTACAAATACAGATTTACATTTGTATTGCAATGATATTCATGAAGGTTCTCATAATGTTAACATCCATTAAATGCTATTAACAACCAAGAACATGGCTTCTGTTTAGCAAAATTTAATCAGTCTTGAATTAATCAATTCAATCATTCATGTCCTTGAAACAGACAATTCTCAAATCAACAATCCAAGATCTATAGTCTTTTGTATAATGTGCAATATTTGCAATCATTAAGAAAGGTAACCTCATATTTAGAGGGAAAGGGGGGTGGATTAGTGTCAACAACCAACATGGTTTCTAACAGGCACTAATCAAGTAAACATTATGAAATGTAATTCTCCATTCAAAACATGGAAGCTTACAATATTTATAAATGATTTTTGCTTAAAATATTATGAACCTGTTACACCACGGTAGCTATGTGGAACAGGTAAGATGTCAAGAAAACAATATTACAACTGGAAAAAATTGGCTAGTACTTGAGCTATGAAAGAAATAACAACAATCAAAAGGGTAGCTGGACATTTTCAAAGCCAATGCAAAGCATTCTCCTTACCATTTCCCTGACATTCCTGCAAAGTGCCATATCAGGATCCATTCTATCACGTGCAAAATAGTTTCTCTCCTTCATCTCAGATCTGAGCAGCTCTCCTTTGATCAAGTATATGTTAGCCATATAAGGGACATTCCATACACCTCTATGGGGGGAAATGATAAATGGAAATGACAGGTGTCAGGTTCACAAAACTGGGCAAGAGATGAAAAGACATGAGTGAAGCTTTTTGCCACACACACCTAGTCCCTGTATTCCTTCCTTCATGTGAGTGAGCAAACAACTGGGGATGCCTCTTATTGCCGGTAAGTATCTTATTTCATGGCCACCACAGTAACTATCTACAAGAAGCAACATCAAACTAGAAAAAAACAGCAATGGAACAACTGCAAACTATCTTCCAATCTACTAAGTAATTGCTGGGTGCGAATCACAGGCTATAGAGGAAAGGGCGGAGCTTTCAACTCCACAAGAGCTCTGGAATGTTCTGGGGATACACTGCATGAGCAGGATTTAACCCCAATTATGTGCATTCACAAGGACCACAATGACACCACCAAATGTTTCAGCTTAATCTGATGTCTGACTCTTGATTATTACTAATCTTACTCATAAAAGCACAAATACTGTACTATGCTCTTAAATATCCTGTTCCAAACAGACACCTTTGCATTAATGATTTTCAAAAATAAACAAAACACGCTTTCAAAAAGCCAACTCCAGTTTGTATTGTTCTACCTATGAATGAGAATAAAAAGTGCAATGGAACCATAACAATAGTGTGATAAATTTTAACAAACTGGTTTTGTAAAAACAACATAGCTCTGAATTTATTTATTTTTACATTCACAGTTTGCAGTTAAAAGAACATGGAACTGCTAAACAACATAAGATTAACTCACACTCTTTTTCCTTGGACAATATCCACATAATCTTCAGAACGAGCATAATATCCATCAACACTAAGTGCACCCCAAAAGTTTGACCAGAGCTTTCCATGTCGTGTTACAAGAGGAGCAATTATCTTTCTAGATTAAAGAAAACAAAAGCCATATAAAGTCAAGTTGTAGGTAAAAGAGCAATAGCCAATATCTTGATTATTATAGGAATGAAACAGTAGACAAAAATCAAATAGGAGCAGCTCTATGGCTTGAATAAGGGCAAAAAAGAAACTACTAGATACTAACAACTGTTGTGCCTAGTAAAATTTCTGGTGATTTTAATTCCCAATGATTGCCCTAAACATGCATAGTGACATGACCTCTGGGTACATTTTTAGGTTATACCCTGGCACGTACAGGTTCACCAGTTAATGACTATCACTTGACATGCAAGAAAATAAATATTTGCAATACAGCAAAGGCAGAAGGTAGAACTCAATCATTAAACCAATTCCTTAATAATTAGAAGTCCTCAAGTAGTCTTTGAGCTTTCTATTAAAAAGTTATCGGACAAGAATTTTGGAAAATACTTCCCAGGGTCTTAGAGTGCCTGACAAGTGCAGCAAATAATACTGGGCAAAATTAATTAACTGTGTAACTAATACATTCAACTATTTTAACTTGTCAATGAAATGTTGTCAAACCAACTCAAAAATATACCCTAGCCAGTAATCAAATGTTTTGAAAGAACTATGTAGTACAGGGGTGGACAACCTTTTCATGCTGTGGGCCAGACCATGCCCCCTCAGATAGCTAAGTAGGCCAGAGGTTTGGTTCCTCCCACTGCTTCCACCACTTCCGGTAGCAACAGCAGTGCACCTTCTGCTGTTTTCGCTGCTTCCGCACTTCACGTGGCAATGGGAGCAAGGGTAGTATGTTTTCAGCGCTTCTGGTGGTGGTGGCAGCAACGGCACTGTGGTCCTCACCGTGGGCCGGATTAATTGGTGCTTTGGGCCAGATCTGGCCAATGGGCCATATGTTGGCCATCCCTGATGTAGTACTTCATAGTTCATTCAATTTCAGTGACAGAATGCTGCAAACCACATATTGGATAAGGATAACCTAAAGTCATGGTGCCTGGCCAGCTGTCACATTACAGGGTAGAATATGTATAGCTTCCTGATATAGTATTAAGTGATTCAACACTATATTGGCCATTGCAATGAATCTCCATACTGCCTAAAAATCAGCTTTATAACCTGTTCTGATGTGCATTTGAAGGAGAGCTGCAACTAGGAGGGAGCATGTTTTCTACTATTTCTAGTTCATCTTGCCATGGTGTTTGTGAAATTGCAACAGGATTAAAGAGAAGGTTCCATTCACCCAAAGATAAATGAAATTAATCCCACCACCACCTTAAAACTTACCTGTTTTGTTCTATGAGAAGCTTTAAGGTATTTGGGTTTGTTAAAGCCACATCTGCATCTATGCTGAAATAATAGTCACATTCTTTATTCTGCCGACAGATATCCCTTGAAAACGAAAAGAAAGATAAGCCATAACTATTAAATTTGGCATCTGGAGGAATCAACATTGTCTTCTTTCCACCCCACCCTGATGCATGAGTGTAAGCTCCTCCAAGAAAATGAAGAAGTTGGTGCCCATTCAAAAATGTTGATCAGGAGTTAGGTAAAGCCAGTCATATCCAACTCTAGAGTTCAGTGCTCATCTCTGTGTACAGAGAAAGAGCCAGCACATCTACAGATGTTTCCATGGTCATGTGGCAGGCATGCCTCTACACCAGAGTGCAAGGAATGTTGTTTACCTTCCTACTGAAGTGGTCCCTAGTTATCTACTTGCAATTTCTTGCTTTCGAACTGCTAGGTTGGCAGGACCGGGAGAGAGATGGGAGCTCACTCCATCATGCAGCACTCGGGTTTCAAACTGCTGACTTTCCAGTCATCAAGTTCAGCATCTTAACCACTTGAGCCACCACAGGAGTTAGAAGGTGTTAATAAAGAGATCAAAGTGGCTCATTGGTTAAGATGCTCAGCTGGACTGGAAGGTTGGCAGGTCAGTAATTCAAGATCTGAGTGCTGCACAATAGAGAGTGCCCATCATTTGTCCCAGCTCCTGCCAACCTAGAAGTTTAAAAGCAAGAAATTGCAAGTAGATAAATAGGTGGGAATGGTAACAGTGTTTCATGTGCTTTGGCATCTAGTTATGCCTGCCACATGACCATAGAAATGTCTGCAGATGCAGCCAGCACTGGCTCTTTGGCTGTTAACGGAGATAAGCAATGACAGTCAGACAGGGGTTCCCAACCGTTTCAAGCCGCAGGCCTGGTCAAACTCTCTCAGTCAGCTTTGAGGGCCGGATAGCCATTTCCCCCAGTCTGCACAATGCGGGTGGCTATTTTGTCCCAACAGCTTCAAATAGTATGGCCATTTTGTTTCTCAAATGGCCTTGAAGGGGTGGTGGCCACATGAAATGGCACTGTGGGCCAGGTCTGGCACGTGGGCCTTAGGTTAGGAACCCCTGCTCTAGGACATAGCCCCAGTTGCTGTATCCTAGTTATAGCTCTCCCATGAATGCTGTAAGCATGTCCAATTACAAACAGATCATAATAGCTTGCAGCAAATGCTTACAACAAAGTACAGAATGTGAGATTTTAAGAACTTTCTTTAATGTGATGCTTTAATTGCCATTCAGCTATTAAATTAAGTCAATTTCAAGCAATTATAGACTTTTTTTTGTTAAATAAGTGGTTGAGGATAGTTGAGGTTTTTTCCCTTAAAAGCTTTATTTTAACTGGGAGTTGTTCTGCAAGTATAATAAATGTATACTGAAAATAAATAACATTTTATACATGGATATTGCTGGAGTTACTAGGGATCAGTGTATTATACAAGCATGGATGCATTTCTGGGCACTGCAATCTGCTTCCTCCGCTGCAACAAGCCTTAAATTATGTGGCATGGAAAATTCTACACATTTCAGATGTAAATTGCTGGGCTACCTCTGTAGATCTCTCCTCGATCCAAAGATACTTCCAAAAGTCAAAACCAAACACATCTATAGCATCCTATTCTAGCAACTATTGTGCCAGAGTGTTGCCCACTGTTATGGCACCAACTTCATGTTCTAATCATTGTCCATTTTCTGGTAATTGGGATGCAATAGACTCTTGTGTCTATGAAAGCTATTTCTGGACATTCTGCAACCCAATCAGTGACTACGTTAGTGGGATAGTTTGACTAATTGTGTCTCAACTTCAGATAAAACATGGAGATGGCATGTGGAGTGTACACAAATCTTCTTCATGACAAGAGTGAACAAGAATAGAATATTGTCAATGTCAATGTGTATTTCCACATCCTGCCTCATTTTAATGTTGTCAAGTTTCCCATATCAGACATAATGGGAAATGTTAATTAAAGAAGATTTCCTAGTTTGTTTGCTCTGTTGCTCATCAGAAAGAAGGCATGGCGGCCAAAATAATTTTCAAGTCCTGACATACTGAGACATAATCATCCCAATATCACCATTGAGA
Source organism: Bradypodion ventrale (assembly GCA_035047345.1). NCBI lineage: Eukaryota > Metazoa > Chordata > Lepidosauria > Squamata > Chamaeleonidae > Bradypodion > Bradypodion ventrale. The sequence goes on along the minus strand of JAWDJE010000003.1, from coordinate 43,588,470 downwards.
GCCTTGTTTTGATACCACCAGTAATCTTGCTTCCTCCTGCCATAAAAAATAAACTGTCTTAAGTCTTTTTTTTGCCATTTGCAAAAGCCAGTCATATCTGATTCTAAGGTTCAGTGCTCATTTGTTTCATAGCTGAAGAGCCAGTGCTCTCTGCGTCTGTAGACATTTCTGTTGACATGTGGCAGGCATGCCTAGATACTGGAGTGCACAGAATACTGTTTACCTTCCCACCCAAGTGGTCCCTATTCATCTACTTGCAATTTCTTGCTTTCAAACTGCTAGGTTGGTAGGAGTTGGGACAGAGTTGGGAGATCATTCCATCATGCAGTACCTGGGTATCGAACTGCTGACCTGCCGCCTAATTTCACCCTAATTCTTGCCCAGGTTCATGTTGGTATTTGTGCTTTTCCAGATACCCATGAAAAATTCCATGTCTGCTATATTTCAACATAAACCTTTACCCTTCATATTATGGAAATATATGTTTAAAATCTCCATGATGGATCATTAAATCCTAGCCAACAAGACAAATTGCTCATAAACACAATAGCTAGGGAATGTTATGAAATATTCATTTGTTTCTTCTTCATATTAATCAGAATTTCACTCATTATCTATGTTTGGTTTTATGTGAAATATACATATTTAAAAGAGTAATCATTTAAAATAAAATTACATTCCCATGTTCCTAGCATCAGCTTGACTGAGATTTTCTTCAGGTCCAACAATGTGTATATTTTTAATCATCTGCTTGGCTTTCCCCCAAAACCTCTGGATATGCTTCTCATGGTGAACTTCCTGGAAGTGTTAAAGTACAAATTAATTATAGACCAGTCACAAAATATAAAAACTAAATGTGCAATTAAGCAGGCAAAAGGTAGCCTGTAGGATAGCACAGAGCAAACAGTTGACACAATCCATCACAGCTGCAATGTATTATGAATGTAAGGTTCTCTCTTCTCCATTTTTGCTCCATTTTCCCCATGACACTGAAATCCTATATTACCAGGGTATGAAATATCCATGAGTCATACATTGTTTCCATTCATTTTTATGGCTCGCTGTCCACTACGCAATTTGTAGCAATGCCACAAAATGTATAAGTGACACCAACCCAACAATTTCCCTTTAAAAACACAATGCTCCAGGACAGCCAACCTTGTTTTAAAAAGGAAAACTGGTTAGTTTTGACACTTGCCATCATGCCGCTAAATTTGCAGTAGTGGCAAAGTGCATGCCTTGCTATAGTAAAGGGGAGCCATTATACTTCTTCCAACCTGGAAGTTGCTCGCCTTCCTATATGTGTTTATGTGGGAGTTAACACCTATTATTCATTTAGGCAGCAATCCTATATTGTTTGGGAGTAAGCCCACTGAATACAATTGGGTTTCCTTCTGTGTAGATATGCAAAGATATCTACTATTGAGATATTTTCTTTTCTTTTGGTGTGATGATGAAGTACGCACTTTTAACCAAATAATTGGGATGTATTAGTCCTTAGTGTTTTCCACACCGAATAGTATGCAGAATAACTGAATTTTTATGAAATGGGATTCAGGCCTCCTAAAGTTTTCCAAAAATCTCCCAAAGACCCCCCCCCCCCCCCCCCCACACACACACACACAAAAGTAGAACGCTGAAACAATCTGGTCATTTTTCAGGCCTTTCTCGTCTCTGGTAATCTTGGAGGTAGAAATCTGACCTGTTCTCTCCAGGATGCCTTGCTGCTGATATGTCATAAGCTAGAAAATATAGTTTATCCTACCTCAATTTTCTCCCTTTTTGAACACTGCTTCAGGGTAAAGGTAAAGGTTTCCCTTGCTTGAAAGCCAGTCATATCTGACTCTAGGTTGCAGTACTCATCTCTGTTTCAAAGCCGAAGAGCCAGTGCTGTCTGCTTCTGCAGACGTTACCGTGATCATGTGGCAGGCATCACTAGACACCGTAGCACACAGAACACTGTTACCTTCCCACTGAAGTGGTCCCTATTTATCTACTTGCAATTTCTTGCTTTCGAACTGCTAGGTTGGCAGGAGCTGGGACAAAGATGGGAGCTCATTCCGTCCTGCAGTATTTGGGAATCGAACTGCTGACCTTCCACCTCCCAGTCAGCATCTTAGCCACTTGAGCTACTTTGTAGTAATAAGGTCTATTGTAGTAAACTACATAGGATTCTGACCAACAGAATGATGACACAAGATTTGTGGGGTGCTAGCTGGGTACTTAGGAGTTTTTCCTCCACTCCTTTCCTCCTCCTCCCCCCTCTCTCTCCAAGTAGCTCTTTTTATTAACAGTTTCACACAAGCATACAGCATATGGCAATTCAATGACATGATCCTTCACCATACTGCCATGCTTGGCTGTACTAGGCCTACTCAAATAGACATTTACACAAACAGACATTTACACAATCGATGATAGATGAATGCAACCTATTTCTGTATCCTTACAATAGTAGAATGCATATTATAGCTAAGAGAAAGGAACGTTCTGGGTTCATTTGAACAGGAATGGACATTTCCACCATCATAGGGAATGAACAACCTGTGTTACTTGGTCACTCCTGATATAGATGTTTAGAGCAAAAATGTTCAAGGATTCAGTTCAGTTTACAAGTGGGAGTGAATTGACCTATCTACACTGGTCCAAGAAGGCTCATTTGGAAGGCTTTTCCAAACATCCTGGGCTAAGGTTTATAAATCAAAACAGCACCTTGAAATGAGATGAGAAGGAAACTAGATGCCAATGCAGTTAAGTATAATCCTACCACTTTGAAAAAACAGTGTTTCAAAGATTAATTTGAGTTTCAAAGAACTACTTTTGGGGATAACTATTAGTAAAGGTCATGGTAGCTGATACATTCAGGCAGCTGAACTCCGCCCCAAAAAGAGTAAATTTCTGAACATCTTGCCTTAAAATTGGTCTCAACATAACAATACAATTGATATTTGAGTACGTTTGATGAAATGCTCTAGAGAATTTAAGAATGCATGTAATTTTAGATCAACTTTTTGAGAATTAATTTACAAAAATAACTATTCAATTATCACTTGGTTATACAGTACTTACATTATTATGAATGAAGAGGCTAATTTTTTCCTTTCTGTAATCCAGAGTCAACAATCTGTCTAAAAACTTGGACAGGAAAGGAGTTGGTTGTTCAATGAAAACACCAATTGTTACTCTTGGAGTCTCCTAAAAACAATGAAAAACAATGCATGGACAAAAAAAAGTGGAAAGTATTTACTTCAAACCTTGATATGGTATTGAATTCAAGCAAAATGAGTAACATTTTATCTCTTGGAAAAGAAACTGCAAGCTTCATTATATAAGAGTTTTCTTCTTTTTATCTCCTTTAGCCTTGAATAGTGATTTTCATTGTACTTGAATTGTTCTTGCTCTCATATTTGTAAAATACCTTACATGATACTTTAAAAAAATCTATATAATGGTCTCATAATGCATCTGTAAAAATTATTTACCCAAATCCTGTTACAGTACACAGTTATAGGTTAGAAGGGAAATACTATAGTAGGACATGCAGTGGTAAACTACTGCTCTCCCCTGGATCCCTCGTTAATTGCCAACCATTCCTGGTCAATTGAATCCACAGTTTTCCATGAATACATTCAAAATTCTTTTTATCAAAAGGTATCTATGCATCTCTTACAAAATAAAACTTCACCAAGGCATTGCCAGAACAGAGATGAGTAGGTCTGCTCATGTCCCCACCCCCACCCCCAAAATCCAGTGTGTTCCAACCCAACCAACTTTGAGTCATACACAAACAAGCTGAACAGCAAACTTTGTTTGTGTGTCTCTGTGACTGGAGGTGTGAGGGCCTTTGGATTTTCAATAAATCAGTGCAGACAAAGAATGTACTGAGTGTACCAATGATTCTACCTCTACCAGACATTTTGTATAAACATTGGAAACTGCATTTGAGTCAGAAAATAAATATGGGCAAGACAGGTCTGGCAAATTACCAACAACTTGTTTTGTGTCTGTCTGAAATACCGAAATGTGCTAAAATTTCATTTAGTCAACATCTAGATGTGAAACAACAGAACATTCCATTCATCTCAATAAGAATCATTATCTTCTTTGTATTGCCCTTATAAGGATTTTTAAAAATTCTTCTGATTCTTCTAAATTCTTTCTGAAACCTACAAGAGATTTGGAGACAAGACACGAAAAGTCAATATGCTAAATTTGAGGCCACCTTCCATCTACTTTTTTGGGCTTCCTGAACCACAGCTCTCCAGCCTCCAGAAGCTTTTTGACATCCTACCCTTGTCAAACCAGTTCTATACCATGTAGAGTAGTTTTGACTTGTCTCCATCCTTCAGGATCTTTGCACTCCATTATCCTTCCTTATATATCTGCTTTTCAATTTACATACCACCTTTCCTTACTTTGTGTATCTCTTCCTTCAACCACCTTTCAATTCTGGGACCTTCTTATTCATCCTCTACTTTTCCTTACTCTACACACATTTATCCAATTGCCCTTGCCCTTGCTTCTCATATGCTCAACATGCCCTACTGTTGCCTCAATTCACCATCTCCTCCCTTTATTACTTTTTTCAGGCCTCTGAGAACTGGAGGAGGATACAGGGGTCAAGGAGGCAGGTCAGTGACTGGGAGAGGATGCAGTGGTAAATAGACAAAGTCAATGAAAGTAATTTCCAAAGACAGATGTGCTGCATGAGTTTGCAGAGTGAGCAATGGTGAAAAAGAGACAGAAGGTTCTGAGTGGAAGAGAGACTAGTTGGAGTATAATGGGAATGGAAGGAAGAAAATCAATTTGGAATTGGAGGAAGTTGGTTGTTGTGGAGAGGCTACCTGGTAAAGTAGCTTCCTCCTCTTCAGACAGTCACTTTGACTAAAGAATGGATCTGTCACGTTGCCATAACATATGTAGGTCCTTCCTTGTTCAATCACACAGTCGAGTCTGGCCCTTTATGACCCCATAGACCACAGCAGCCAGGCTCCTCTGTTATCTGCCATGCCCCAGAGTCTGCTTAGAGATACGCCACCCAATGCATCAACAATGCAGTTTAACCATCTCATCCTCTCCTGTCCCCTTCTCCTTTTGACTTTGAGCTATCCTAGCATAAGGACATTCTCCAGTGAGTCCTCTCTTCTCATTTAGCGGCCAAAGTGCTTGTGCTTCAGCTTCAGTATCTGTCCTTCCAAGGAGCAGTCAGGGTTGATTTCCTTTTGGATTGACTGATTTGATCTCCTTGCAGTCCAGGAACTCTCAAAAGTCTTCTTCAGCACCACAGTTTGAAAGTGTCTATTCTTTTCCTCTCAGCCTTCTTTATGGTTCAGCTCACATAGCCATACAAGTGGCTACCTCATGCGATTAAATACAAATGAATCAGGCTGTTGAGGTGACAGGGTTGTGACAGTTGTACAAATGAGATAGAAGCAGATAATGGTCAAAAGGTAAATGTTGGAACGGCAAGGAGCAAGAAGCAGAAGCAAATGCTTTACTTCTGGAACAGCTTAACTGCATGCAATGTATACTTACAGACAACATCGCCAGGTCTAGTACATCTTTGTCACAGGTTCCACATCCAGTTTCAGGGGCCCAGCCATTGGGGATGTAGTTTCCAAAGTAATTCAGATTAAGCTAGATCCAGGGAAGAAAGTTTAAATCAGATCACCTGATGAATGAACACTGTGTTTCTGCAGCTCTTAGCAAAAGATTCCTCCCACACATCTCCAAAATGCTCACACAACAGAAATAACTGGCAATAGGACGATTGTGATAAATTGTACCTTCCTGATGCCACTAACTAAAATTATGCTATACATTTTCAACGTCTTCATGTCAAAAAGTCTCAACTGAACAAAAGTTGCTATCACTTACTTTAGTTGGCCCGTTTCCATGAAGAGTGACCGGCAACGTGTCATATACAGAATTCCTAACTCTTGTTCTTCCTTCTTCAAACATTAGAAGAACTTCATCTGCAGGTAATAACATGTCAACAGTAATTTTCTCTAAGAAGACACCATAACATTCTTTGTATATGCCTAAGTATCCACATTAATAATAATATGCCTGAGTATCCACATTTATAAGAACATAAGAACATAAGAACAGCCTTGCTGGAACAGGCCACAGCCCATCCAGTCCAGCATTCTGTCTCACACAGTGGCTCACCATTTCCTTCAGGGTATTCCCAAGGAGATGCCTTCACCTGCTTAGGATTCCCTGGAAATGGCATTGAGAGATATCCTGCCTATCTCTCCAACCCGGAGGTTGTCCTTAGGTAGCCATAATTATAGCCATTGATAGCCTTGTCCTCCATGAACTTGTCTAATCCTTTCTTAAAGCTGTCAAGACTGACAGCTGTCACCACTTCTTCTGGCAGGGAGTTCCATAGACCAGTAATCCTCTGGGTGAAAAAGTACTTTCTCTTATTTGTTTGAGAACTAGTACCCAAAAGTTTCATGGAGTGTCCCCTAGTTCTAGTGTTGTGCGATAGGGAAAACAGTTTTTCCTTATCTACCTTGTCCACACCGTGCATGATTTTATAAACTTCAATCAGGTCACCTCTTAGACGCCGTCGTTCAAGAGTGAAAAGGCCCAAACGTTGCAGCCTCAGATGGTAAGGAAGGTGTTCCAGTCCCCTAATCATTCTGGTTGCCCTCCTCTGTACTTTCTCCAACTCCATAATATCCTTCTGGAGGTATGGCGACCAGAACTGTACACAATATTCCAGATGGGGCCTCACCATAGATTTATAAAGAGGCAAAATGACACTTGCTGACTTATTTTCTATACCCTTCCTAATGATCCCTAACATTGAGTTTGCTTTTTTCACTGCTGAGGCACACTGGGTTGACACCTTCATTGAGCTGTCCACCAGGACACCAAGGTCCCTTTCCTGGTTTGTCCCAGAGAGTTCAGACCCCATCAGTTTATAAATGTAATTGGGGTTTTTTGCCCCAACATGCATCACTCTGCACTTACTGATGTTGAAGCTCATTTGCCACTGTTTTGCCCACTCCCCCAGTGTCAAGAGATCCCTCTGGAGCTCTTCACAATCTCTCACAGTTTTCACTACCCTGTATAATTTAGTGTCGTCAGCAAATTTGGCTACCTTGCTTTTTACTCCTACCTCTAGATCATTTATGAAGAGGTTGAAAAGCAGGGGTCCCAGTACTGAACCTTGGGGGACCCCACTCTTTACTTCCCTCCACTTGGAGAAGTGTCCATTTAGTGCTACCCTCTGTTTCCTGTCCCTTAGCCAGTTGCTGATCCAGGACAAGACCTGTCCCTTTATTCCATGACTGGTAAGTTCATTCAAGAGCCTTTGGTGTGGGACCTTGTCAAAAGCCTTCTGAAAGTCCAGATAAACAATGTCAACTGGATCCCCCTTATCTACATGCTTGTTGACACTCTCAAAAAATTCCAACAGATTAGTGAGGCATGATCTGCCCTTGCAAAAGCCATGTTGGCTCTCCTTTAGCAGCGCCTTCTCTTCTATGTAACTATTAATTCTATCTTTTAGGATGGTTTCCATCACCTTACCTGGGACACATGTCAAACTGACAGGCCGGTAATTTCCTGGATCACCCCTGGATCCTTTTTTGAAAATTGGTGTTACATTCGCTACCTTCCAGTCATCAGGCACAAAGCCTGATTTGAGGGAAAGATTATATATTTTGGCTAGGATATCAGCAATTTCATCTTTAAGTTCCCTGAGAACTCGTGGATGGATGCCATCTGGTCCTGGGGATTTGTTAGTGTTTAGCTTAACAAGACATGCAAGGACCTCCTCCCTGGTTATTTCTATCTTGATTAATTCTTCGGTTTCCCTCCCTACGAAGATAGGCTCTGTTTTGGGCATGTGGTCTCTGTCTTCTTCAGTGAATACTGAAGCAAAGAATTCATTGAGTCTCTCTGCAATCTCTGTTTCCTCTTTAATAACCCCTTGCCTTCCATTGTCATCTAATGGTCCAATGGCCTTCCTAGTTGGGTTCTTACTTCTAATGTACTTAAAGAAGTCTTTGTTATTTCTCTGAGTATTTTTAGCTATACGCTCCTCAAAGTCTTGCTTTGCTTTCCTGATTGTTGCCTTGCATTTGTTCTGCCAGAATTTATGTTTCTGCCTGCTGTCCTCATTTGGACAAGCCTTCCATCTTCTAAATGAGCTTTTCTTGCTCTTGATCACTTCCCGAACAGCTCCTGTAAGCCACATCGGAGTCCTCTTGGACCTGGCAGTGCCCTTTTTCCTTTTGGGTATGCATTCCAATTGGGCCTCTGTTATTGTTTTTGTAAACAGCCTCCATGCCTCTTGGAGTGTTTGGACTCTCTCAATTTTCCCTTTCAGTTTCTTTTTTACTAGTTTCCTCATCTTTGGGAAATTTCCTTTTTGAAAATTTAAGGTCTCTGTTTTAGATTTTATCAGTGACTTGCGGTCTATGATCAAGTTAAACATAATTGAGTTGTGGTCACTGTTCCCTATTGGATCAGTCACATTAACATCTTGCACCAGATCCTGAGTATTACTCAGAATCAAGTCAAGGATTCTTGAACCTCTAGTTGGGTCTTCAACCATCTGTCCCAGGGAACAATCATTGAGCATATCTAGGAACTTTATCTCTTTATCATGTGCTGAACAACAGTTCACCCAGTCTATGTGAGGGTAATTGAAGTCCCCCATTATAACCAGGCTTCCCTTCCTGGATGCCTCCTTTACAACATTCTCCAACTGCCAGTCTCCCTCAAGAGTTTGGGTCGGAGGCCGATAGTATATGCCTACTGTTAGACCATCCTTGTGGCCTGGTACTCTTACCCACAGAGCTTCTAATGGTGACTCCAAATCACCTAGATATTCCAATTCATACGATTTTATCACTTCTTTGACATACAAGGCTACACCACCTCCTGTTTGCCCCTTCCTATCCTTCCTGTACAGTTTGTAGCCTGGGATAACTGTATCCCATTGGTTATCATCCGTCCACCAGGTTTCAGTGATACCAATAATATCAATATTTTTATCTATTGCTAAGTATTCCAGCTCCCCTATTTTGTTCCGGAGGCTTCTGGCATTTGTATACAAGCATTTATATATGCTTTCCTGATACAGTCTTTTGAGTCTAGTTGCATTGTTAGACTGCCTCTTGCATCCTTCTGCTAGAGTGCTGGTGACTAGCTCCTTGCTCTGCTCAGTAATTTTTGCATCCTCCTCACTACTCAAGTACACACTTTCCCGAACCGGATGCTGCCCAGCTCCTGTCGGCTTTCCCCCAGTTATCAGTTTAAAAGCTGCTCTGCAGCCTTTTTGATGTTGAGTGCCAGCAATCTGGTCCCGTCATGGTTTAAATGCAACCCATCCCTCCTGAACAGATTTGGCTTGTCCCAAAATGTTCTCCAGTTCCTGACAAATCTGAAGCCCTCCTCTCGACACCACCGCCTCATCCACGCATTGAGGCTTCTGAGCTCTGCCTGCCTGGTAGGTCCTGCGCGAGGGACAGGCAGCACTTCTGAAAATGCTACCTTGGAAGTCCGGGACTTCAATCTTCTTCCTAACAACCTAAATTTGGCTTCCAGGACAGACCGCTTGGCCTTCCCAACATCATTAGTACCAACGTGTACCATGACAACTGGCTCGTTCCCAGTTCTCTCTAACAATCTATCTAGATTTCTTGTGATGTCTGCAACTTTTGCACCTGGCAGGCAAGTCACCATACGGTTATCATGTGCATCACAAATCCATTTCTCTGTATTTCTAATTATTGAATCGCCTAGTACAAGGAGCCTCTCTCCTGCAATCTGTTCATCTACATGCACCTCATCAACCATATTAAGGGAGAGAACCTCAGTTTGTTCCTGTTGTTCATCTTCCTGGATCTCATCAAGTGTGATGAAGGAGAGATCATCAGGTGGAACCAGTTGTTCCTCTGTGTGTTCCTCATCAGGTGTGATAAGGGAAAGAGCCTCAAATTTATTCTGTAATTTCAGACTCTCAGAGTGATCCCCTACTCTTCTCCTCCTTTGGGTCACATTCCTCCAACCATCTCCCTCCTGAGTTAGTGAAGGGCCTTCTCCCTCAGAACTGTGCCCTGTCACTTCTTTGTCCAGCATAGTCTGCTCCGCTCTGTCCAAGAACAGCTCAAGCTCCTTAATTTGTTGGTGGTTAGATATGCGGGCCTCTAGCTGCTGGACCTTCTCTTCTAGTAGTGCAACCAGCTTGCACTTGCTGCAAGTGTAGTTCTCCATATGCTTTGGCAAGAACACAAACATGGCACAAGAATTGCAGGTAACTACAGCTGTTCCCTCAGAATCCATTTTAACAAGTGCAGTATTCTGGGCCTCAAAAATGTACACGTTTACTACCTTTCTACCTAGTAAGACTATATTCTTCTTTTGTTTCTAGTTTGTAATCTCGCGCGCCATTAGGCGCGCGGGCCTCTAAAGCAGCTCTACTCCAACTACAGATTCTTATATTTATGGTCATTTAAATTGATAGTCCTCCAAGGCATTTTCCAGTGTTTAGGGAACATACAATGAATGTGAAGCCTCCCAGTCTTTTAAAAGTAATAATCTATCTATCTCTGCCTATTATCTCACAACTTTGAGGTGTCCCTTTTCTAACATGTTTTTGGTAAGTTTGTGTCCTACGCAGATACTGTTCTTCCACTGAAGATCATACTGAAAAGAAGCCAAAGCCAGCCTCAACTCCTCTCATATTCCCAGTTCTATCCTGAGGAAAATTAAATAAACACACTGAGAGATATTCAAAGTCACTTTAATCCTACAGCATCTGGAAAAATTTTATGTTCAAATCTCTGCAGGAGATTGTAAGGAAGAGCACAAGCCCAGATATCAAGTACCAGTAATCTCATATTATATTAACAGGTACAAATAAGTCCTTATTGATAGCACATCACTGGTGAAAAAAGAAATTGGATAGTCAAGAGGTATTATAAAATACATACCAATAGCTCCATTTAGAGTCTGGAAAATATTGCACTTGTGATCCAAAGTAATATTAATACGTTCCTAAAATAAAAGAAGAAAATATATGCTAAATGAAGCATAATAAAAACTGAGGCTGGATAGCTCAGTGATTTAGGCATCTGGTTGTAAAGCCAGAAGTTGGGAGTTTGATTTCCCACTATGTCTCCTGGGAAAAGAGTCAGCATGTGTGGCCTTGGGCAACGTGCTCAGTCCAATGGCAACCCAGAAGAAAGGAATGGTAAACCACTTCTACATATTCTCTACCAGAAAAATCCTGGAAAGGGTTGCCATACATCAGAATTGACTTGATGGTAAAGGTAAAGGTCACCCTTGCTAGAATGCTAGTCGTATCCGACTCTAAGGTTCCGTGCTCATCTCTGTTTATAGCCAAAGAGCCAGCACTGTCTGCATCTGCAGACGTTTCCATGGACATGTGGCAGGCATGCCTCAACAACGGAATGAACGGAATGCTGTTTACCTTCCCACCAAAGTGGTCCCTATTTATCTACTTGCAATTTCTTGCTTTTGAACTGCTAGGTTGGTAGGAGCTGGGACAGACGACGGGCGCTCACTCCATAATGCAGTACCAGGGAATCGAACTCTAACCTTCAGGTCAGCAAATTCAGTGTCTTAACCACTTGTACATAAGCTTTTTTATATAAAACTGAAGCCAAATACTTCCTTAAATGTATGAAGGCTAAAGGTCATGTTTAACAGTTTCCCTGTTTTTTTTTTAAGAACCTTAAGTTTTCATCAGATCTTTCTCAATGCTTTCTATATCCGCATAGTTCTGCTATGTCACAAAGCTTTATCTTGCATCAACATCATGATTCATTAAGAAATTGTTTATACGATCTCAGTACCAAATGCTTGCTTTATGCTCTGTAATCTAAGCAAATGAAAGTCATGACTTCAAAAAGAATGATGATTTGGCAGCATAAAAGTAAGAAAATATGTCAGTTTCCACTGATAAATCATAAGTTTAAAAAAGTAAAAGGACTAAAAGTTAACTATGTCATTATATATACAGAATGGTGTTTATAACTCTAATATAAAGATTGGTGCTTTCAATTAAGTGTTATATATACAGTATACAGCTTTCAACAGTATACAGTGTGTGTATAGAGATAGATATAGATGTAGATATAGATATAGATATGATTGCTTTCTTCAGTTTTTAAAAGAGAGTAGCAGGGCTTATTTCGGGAGACCACTCTGCCAAAACCTATCCACATTTTGTCCCTGTGTTCAATGTGAATCAATGGAATTTTCACTAATAACTTTAGCATTAGACTATCTAAACCTCAAAAAATACTGCTCCAATCCCCCAGAGTACAACCAGTGATGAATGGCACACACTTCGCACTTTCAAACAAACAAACACGGCTTCAGGACAGGGACATTTAAAAAATGGACAATCAGTGCAAACTTGCCAGGACCAGGGTAATGTGATCATTATGGTCTATACCCAGACAGTCATAGAGGTGGAAGAGACCATGCCTGATGGACTGGCTGTGAAGGTGCACCTTGATAATATCCTCAAGGCTGCAGCAGTCCATTGCAGTTCCAGTGTTAAATCCTGCATGTTTCATTTCATATGTGCCACAGGAGACGGCTCCAGGATCATAGTGTGTGGGTCACCTCATAGCAAGCTAGGATCCATCTTAAATAAATTCACTCCAGTGGTATTTTTTTCCCTACTTGCCTCAGAAGGCAAAGGCGGCCCAGAGCCAGCCGGCCTCCAAGACTAGGCCTCCTATTGCCCAGGGGCAGGGGAAAACGTATGCTCGGATCGAGTTGCAGCCAACGATGATACCCTTACGTAACCTGGCAGCAATATTTTTTACCCACTGCAATCTCCATACCAGCCTGAAGGACAGCCCCACATGGAAAGCATTGCAGCAGTCAATTTTGGAGATTATCAGTGCATAGATCAGAGTTATTAGGGACTCTATATCCAGGAATGGGCAACTAATCAGCTAATGGACTCTATACACCAGGGATTAAATAGGTGCTTGATAATTTATTTGAATCCCAGCACAGTAATTTCTGACATTTCAATTCATTAGAGAATCTGTCCAAGATCTCATGGAGACTAAGAGATTTCTATGAGCAGCAGTGGGGTGATGTGCTGAGTACTATCACCTGTTCCTCAAATGGGTGTTTTAGTCAATGTAAGGGCCTGAAATTGATGAGCACTGTTAGCAAGGAATCCTGAGGAAAATGGCATCAACTGCTTTGCTTTATCTAAGGTGGGGGTGGCCAAACTACAGCCTGTGGGCCGGCCCTGGCCTGTTGCGCCAAATCATCCAGTGCACGTTACTACTGCAAACTGAAGTAAAATGCACCTGTGCATGCACAATCACTGCCGTAAATGCACCCGCGCCTGTTGTAAATGTGTTTATCACAGCCACAGATGCACTTTATGGTGGGAGGACCACGTGACTGGCCTACTCAACCATGTGACTGGCCTGCATTGCAAAAAAGTTTGGGAACTCCTGATCTAAAGAATAAGGTTTGTCAGGAAGATACTGAGGACATTCTGTTGGCTGGGAAATACTGGAGAAAAGAAGAAAAAAGTCAGAAAGTTCATATAAAGCTGTGTGACCAAGAAAGATCTATATTCAGAACTCTACTATACAAATTTCAAGAAATGTGTTTCCAGTAAGTTCAAGTACTGGATTTGCTAGAAACACATTTACAGGACACAACTAAGCCAAGCCATCATACATAGAAAAACATATTACACAAGGTCCAATTTTATGTCTTTCTCAATTTTTAAAACCTGTAACCGTGATGGCGAACCTTGGCATGTTTCAGGTGTTCTTAGACTTTAATTACCAGAAGCCCAAGTCAGTACTCCTGCTGATAAGGGCTTCTGGGAATTGAATTTCAAGAACAGCTGGAGTGCCAAGGTTCGCCATCACTGACCTAGATGGAGCCAGAATTGCAGCTTGGGCCTTCATTCATAGTTAAAAACAGTTTGTGAAGCAGACATGCTTCGAGCTACAAGAATTACTGCTGATTAGATGCTACATACCCTCTTCAGTGGGTCAATATAAACTTTGGTATAAAAAAGCTGGTCATCATCGTTATCATGCAGGTTCCATTGTTGTAAAATGCTGTTAACAGATGAAGAATAACCAATAAATCCTGAAAGAAACCAAATGATAGACTAAATAAATGTGTGCTGTTCCAATTTCAACCAGAAAAGGGCATTTCTGTTCTAAGGTAAAGGTAAAGGTTTCCCTTGCTCGAAAGCCAGTCGTATCCGACTCTAGGGTGCAGTGCTCATCTCTGTTTCTAAGCCGAAGAGCCAGCGCTGTCTGCTTCTGCAGACATTTCCGTGGTCATGTGGCAGGCATGACTAGACACCGGAGCGCACGGAACGCTGTTACCTTCCCACCGAAGTGGTCCCTATTTATCTACTTGCAATTTCTTGCTTTCAAACTGCTAGGTTGGCAGGAGCTGGGATGAAGACGGGAGCTCATTTCCGTCCTGCAGTACTCGGGAATCGAACTGCTGACCTTCCGCTTCCCAGTCAGCATCTTAGCGACTTGAGCCACTGAAGTACCCGTTCTGCTCTAGGGTACCAAATATAAAAATACAATGGATTTTGGTAATTTGGAGCTACCACTTCTAGAATGCCTGATCATTAACAATACTGGCTAGGCTAAATGGTGGTCTGCAACATCTGGAGGGCCCCAACTGGACAAAGGCTGCTGCAGAAAAAAATAGCTGATAAATTTATCCCATCCAGAGATCTTATACAATGTTGACTTCCTGACTTTCATATCTTTCTAAACTTTATTTCAGATTTATTCCTTACAACCTGAATAAAAACATTTGAAGTATGGATCCGGTTGCAGTAATTGCTGCGATGGAAGAATGCAGGAATCTAGTTATCTTCTATTTTGCCTCCAACCCCAGATGCCATCACAGCAAATAAGTAATCCATCTTAAGCTCACAAAAAAAGAATGAAAAAAAAATACTCACACGGGGGGAGGGGGGGAATATTCAAAGCAATCATATATTCACCTAACCAGAAATTAGTCACATTGCATTAAGTTGGAGCTTTCTCCCACATAACTATGAAGAGGATTTCACTCCTGATATCTTAAGCTTTTTTTCACCTTGGGTGGACATTATTCTTCCTCACAGGAAAGCTAAAATTAAGGGGTGTACAATCTTAAAAAAAACTTCTATCCATGTACACTTGAAAACAAGTAAGAACTCCCATGCCAAACCTTTTGTCAGTGGCTTAATTATATCTTACAGATGCCAAATTGAGGGCTTTTGTTACTGTTTTTGACATGTGTATCTGAAGACAGCAGCTAGACTCAACAAGAGTAGAGACCCTGGATCCATGAAATTTATATAAATGTTGAATTATTGATTCATTGGATCTACTCTCACTGGGACGAGCAACTGAATGTAAGCAACGGTTTGTCTATGTCAGCTAACCTTTTAGAGACTGAGTGCCCAAACATAGGGGCTGGATGAACTTTGTGCTGGGGAGCATTGGGCTGCTGGGCAGGAGGTGGCCAACCTCTGTGCTTGGGGAAGGGAGGATTCATTCCCATTTGGCTGCTGGGCAGAGGAGCAGGGGGAGCTGTGTGCTGGGGAAGAGAAGAAGGGCTCCCATCCGGCTGCTGGGCAGAGGGATGGGTGGACTCTGTGCTTGGGGGAGGGAGGAAGCATTTCCATTGGGCTGCTGGGCCAAGGGGTGGTGTCTGTACTGGGGGAGGAAGGAAATGCTCCCATTGGGTTGCTGGGCAGAGTGAACACTGCTGGGGTGATGGTGCACATACCAATAGGAGGCTTGGAAGTGCCATGTCTAGCATGTGTGCCATAGGTTCGCCACCACTGGTCCATGTTTATGTAAATACCTAGTCCTATATGACATATATTTCCCCTCTTTTCCCCCTTTCCTCTCACTTTTATTCTTCTATTTGCAATTAAAATTTAATTTTAAAAAGACCCGTAGACCTGAGAAAATATTGCCCATTGAATATTATCAATTAACTCTTGATGATGGTGGTAATGCTGTTGGAAAAGGAATTTTTGCACAACATTTGACAGTGAAATAACATATTTTTCAAGAACAGTTGGAAAAACTTTTTAGACTCTTCACACACTGCTCACCTCCTGCATTAAGGAATCTTTTTCCACTGCGAACAACAGGGTATTTGTCTGAAAGTCTTTTATCAGGCCATATCAGTCCATCTGCTGCAAACACAACCTTGTGATTGGTTTGCTGAAACTTCTTTAACAGTTCTTCAGGTCCTCCAGCAAATATAACATCATAGCTATTGGTTGCAGGGATAAAACAGAATGGAGATTAAAAGCCTTTTAAATCACAACAGAAACAGAAGCACTCAAAGCAGGAGTAAAAAAAAACCAGCTACTTCACTTCTTCTTCTGTGTCTATGTCTAGCCAGACGTGAAACTGCCAAAATCAAGCCACCTTTTGGTGGGTTTATTCTGCAGTTCCCTTTGCATAGGAACTGCTATGGCTTAGTGGTTAAGACACTGAGTTTAACAACTGGCAGGTCAGCAGTTCAAGACCCAAGTGCTGTGCAACCCCGTTACCAGGGTATGCCCAAATGTGGTTCCAAATACCACAATCTTCAAGGAGGCACTTTCTGTGAATCCCAACTACTTTGCTATTATATACTGCAAGAAGAAATATCATATTCATTATCTGTTTAAATGCTGATTTTATTTTTAATAAAATGATGTGATCCCCACCTGTGAATCATTTAATTAAGGAATGCAAGATCTGGCTGTCAACATCCTGTTTCCATATAAAGCAAGGGTCAAACTTTGAAAGGTACATGAAGAAGAGTTGATGCCAAATTCTTCATTTTCCTTCTTCTGATTTATCTAATCTGCAATACCTAATTACCACCTAGTAAAATTTACAGATCACTTAGTAAAGTCTGGGTCATCTAACATCTTTGTAGATGCTGATACTATACTTTAATAATTATGTGTCGTCATAATAAGTTGTAATCAGGTCAACTACAACTTATTCCAATCATTTTCGGTTTTTTCCCCCAGGTATAGAGTTCTCATAAGTGGTTTACTATTCCCTTAGTCTGGTGCTGTTCTGGGACTGTGCAGCATTCCAACAACCACACAGACTTCCTCTTCTACATGCCACACTGAAGAATTGGACTCCTAATTCCTGGTGGTGATCCATCTCATGAGCCTAACAGTTTAGTAGTACATACAGCAGAACCTAGGATAAAGTCCAAACTCTGTTCCACAAGTTTGGACTTCATTCGCATTTGGACTTTATCCGAATCAAATGGGCGATGCATCAGACAACGTCAAAAATGGACTTTATCCAAGGTTCCTATACCAAATACCTCAGATAACACCCATTTTTAAAGCGGTTTTGGACTTTATGCGATGCATCACATGTGCATGAAAACTGCAGCTTTATCCGAATTGGACTTCATCCGAATTGGACTTTATCCGAATTGGACTTTATCCGAATTGGACTTTATCCGAGGTACCACTGTATATGGCACCTCAAAAGCAGCTGTTACTGAAATACAATTTTTATATATTTTTATAGGTATAATGTTGTTGCAATAGTTATATTGTCATTTCCTTTCGCCTTTCATACTCCTCAAGAAGGCAACAGAATATTCCATTGATCAAAATACACAAAACTGTTTTAATGAATAAAAACATTTTGAAAACTCTTTTTAAAAAAGGGTTGATAACTTTTTGAGCCCTGGTGACTCAGTGGTTAAACTGCTATATTGAAGCCAAAACTGCTGACACTGTAAGTTCAATTCTGACCAGGCTCAAGGTTGACTCAGGTCAATAAAATGAGTACCCAGTATGTTGGGGGCTAAATGCTAATTATCTTGTGAGCCACTAAGTACTATGGGACAGTATAGAAGTGTAAATGCTAATTGCTAAAGACAGCGTCTCTCCTTGTCATCACTTCTGCCATCTTTCTGCATTCCTGGCTTATGATGTCAAGGACAAAGGACTGTAGAGCAGAAATGTAAGGAGAGAAATGCCTCACCCCTGTTTTAAACATGAATGAAACAGTAGTACCAACACAGAACAATGGTTGTCCAAAACAGCAATAAGAGATGTTTTCCCTTTGCACTCTTTGGACCAGGAATTTGCAACCTATGGCCCGTTGGCCAGCCCCAGCCCCTGATGCCATTCCATCCAGCCTGTGGTGACAACCCTGGAAATTGAAGCAAATGCACTCATGTAAGCACCCCTGCACATGCGCAAATGCACCTGCCATCATTGCATCCAGCCCGTGGTGCAGTCTGAGGGGGAGTTGCCTGGCCTGTGGTGCAATAAGGTTGAGAACCCCACAAAGCTCCTTTTCTCTAACTTTCAGTTGCCCCTTTGCCTCTGCTGCTAAATTGTAGAATTGCCCCATGGGGCAGAGTCACAGGTACATCAATTATGATCCCTTAGAATATAAGTCTGGACCTCTTAAATATGAACTTTTGTAAGTCCTGAAAATTCTTCTCACCACCACCCCCCATCCCCAACCCCAAGTTACAACCTAACAAGAGTAATTGTGTCCTTCAGCCTGCATGGGGACCATCACAAAGTGTGAAGTATGCTAAACTAATTTCCTGACGCAAGCATGTGCTTGTCTCTACAGCAAGAAATGTGTCCCCCCCCCCCTCTTAAACTTGTTCCTATGCTACAGTTGCTAAGGAATTGCACTACTGAAGAACAGATTGAGGTCTCTGGCTGAGATAGAAGCCAGTTACAATGAGGAGGGATCCAGAACAACATCCAACTCAAGGCCTTCCTCGTTTGCTTTTAATTAAACAAGCTCCATTCTGCAGAGCAGTGAGAGGGGAAATTAGAGTGGAATTCATGAACTGTTGTCTCAGATTTCTGGACTGGCAAGATTTCCTTAGTCACAACAGATCAGCCTTTTTTGCTTTTAAATCAAGGTTCTTAAACTGCTGTAACTAACACCGGGACTGCAGTGGCTCAAGTGGCTAAGACACTGACTGGAAGGTGAAAGTTCAGCAGTTCCATTCCCAAATACTGCAGGACGGTATGAGCTCCTGTCTTTGTCTCAGCTCCTGCCAACCTAGCAGTTCGAAAGCAAGAAATTGCAAGTAGATAAATAGGCACCACTTCGGTGGAAAGGTAAACAGTGTTCCGTGCGCTCCGGTGTCTAGTCATGCCTGCCACATGACCATGGAAATGTCTGCAAAAGCAGACAGTGCTGGCACTTTGGCTATGAAACAGAGATGAATATTGAACCCTAGAGTCAGATACGACTAGCTTTTGAGCAAGGGTGACCTTTACCTTTACCTAATACCATGGTAAATCAGATGTAGATTTGTATTTGTACAGGCAGGCTAGATGCATTGGACGATTAGCTCCAACCTTTGAGATAACATGTTTTATCTGGCCATACCTGTCAACTTTTGGATTTGAAAATAAGGGAAATC
This sequence comes from Bradypodion ventrale, assembly GCA_035047345.1. Classification (NCBI taxonomy): domain Eukaryota; kingdom Metazoa; phylum Chordata; class Lepidosauria; order Squamata; family Chamaeleonidae; genus Bradypodion; species Bradypodion ventrale. The sequence continues at coordinate 43,569,024 of JAWDJE010000003.1, read as the reverse complement.
TGTGGGCATGGTCAAATATAGCCATGTGACTTGCCTGCCACATGGCCATGAAAATGTCTGCAAACACAGACAGCACTGGCTCTTTGGCTGTAAATGGAGATGAGCACTGCACCCTAGAGTTGGATACGACTTCCAGATTTTACTTTCTTAGGATCAAAGATCGTTGCAGATGGAGATTGCAGCCATGAAATAAAAAGGCAACTGATGCTTGGGAAACAAGCTATGAGAAACCTGGGGAACATAGTTAAAAGTAGAGGTATCACCTTGCAAACAAAAAATTGCATAGTCAAAGCAATGGTATTCCTGGTGGTAATGTATGGTTGTGAGAGCTGGACCATTAGGAAAGCTGAGCGCAGAAAAATAGATGCCTTTGAAATGTGGTGTTAGAATTAGGTCAATCCTAGAAGAAATCAACCACGACTGCTCACTCAAGGTCAAATAGTAAAGATGACGCTAAAGTACTTTGGACATCAAATGAGAAGAGAGGATTCACTTGAGAAAGCCTTGATGCTGGGAAAGGTGGAGGACAAAAGAATGGGGTGGCCAAAAATAAGATGGCTAGATGGTATTGTAGATGCAATGGGCACAAATCTGTGTGGGCCAAAGAACCCTTTCCCCATCTTCTTGGGGGACTTTTGTTTTGTTTTCTTTCTTGTTTACTCAGTGGCTTAAGTGACTAAGATGCTGACTAGGAGGCAGAAGGTCAGCAGTTCGATTCCCGAGTACTGCAGGACGGAATGAGCTCCCGTCTTTGTCCCAGCTCCTGCCATCCTAGCAGTTTGAAAGCAAGAAATTGCAAGTAGATAAATAGGGACCACTTTGGTGGGAAGGTAACAGCGTTCCATGCGCTCTGGTGTCTAGTCATGCCTGCCACATGACCACGGAAATGTCTGCAGACACAGACAACGGTGGCTCTTCAGCTTTGAAACAGAGATGAGCACTGAACCCTAGAGTCGGATACAACTGGCTTTCAAGCAAGGGAAACACCCCCCCCCCTCTCTCTCATATAGTGATCAGGCAACAACTCCCTCCCCCCCAAATAGGGTGGAGGAGCAAGGGATTAATTTCCCCCCCTCTCTCATATAGTGATCAAGCAACCCCCCCCCCTCCCAAGTTAACTCTAGAAACGAAATCCTCCAGCCAGGAGGCAGGGCAGAAACAGCTCAATAAAGCATGAGGTTGCCCCTGCATATATGAAATATATCGCTCACCTAGAGTAGACTCCTGCTCCCAGCAGCCAAAACGAAGCCTCCAGGACCATGTGGCTGGCAGGAAAGGGAAAAAGAAACTACAGAACGCCCCCCCCCCCTTCTCTCTCTCCCCTTCCACAAGCGAAAAACCTGCCACACAGCGACCTCTGGTGGCTGGGAAAAATACTGCAGCTTCGCCTGTGAGGGCTCCGGTCAGGATATTTTTTTAAAAAAATAAGGGAAAATGTGGGGAAATTAATAAAATGGGAGGGGTTGGGAAGAGGGGTAAATATAAGGGGTTTTCCTGGGAAAAACAGGATAGTTGACAGGTATGTATCTGGCTGCTGTATACAAGATACTGGTCAATATCCTGATACTTAGCATAGTAAATTATTGGACCCTGGTGGCATAGTAGTTAAACTGCTGTACTGCAGCGAAAATGTTGTGAGATCAATCCTGACAGGTATCAAGATTGACTTCCAAGGTTGGAAAAACTGAGTACTCAGCATTAGAGCAAAATGCTAATTAACTTGTGAACTGCCCACAGAGTGCACTAAGCACTATGGGGCTGTATATAAGTGTAACTGCTATTGCTAAACTGTACTGAAATACATCCATTGGATCTATGGGGATTTGGCAAGTTAACTCCTCCATAAGTTTCACTGATTCAAATGGGGTCTAAGTGCAACTTAGGTAAAGGTAAAGGTTTGCAGCTTATTGTGCAAAAAAAGTCATAGTTATAATAGACCCATTTGATTCAATGGACATACCTGTCAACCTTCCCGGATTGGCTGGGATTTCCCATTTTTCGGCGCCGATTTTCACCATTTCCCGCCCGGAGCTGCCGAAACCCCGGAATTTGGCAGCGGGGGGAAAGGCGTTACTGCGCATCCCTTCTGCGCAGATCGCTTCTATGCATGCTTAGAAGGCTTTTACATATGTGTAGAACCCTTCTACGCTTGCGTAGAACCCTTCTACGCATGCATAGAAGGCTTCTGTGCAGAAGGGGATCTTAGAAGCCTTCTACACATGTGTAAAAGCCTTCTACCCATGCGTAGAAGCAAGCTGCGCATAACAGTTCTGCGCAAGTCACTTTTACGCATGCGTAGAAGGCTTTTACGCATGCGTAAAAAGCGACCTGCGCAAAACCGTTCTGCGCAGGTCCCGGATTTTCCGGAGCCGCGGTTGACAGGTATGTCAATGGAACTTGAAGATTATTTGGCTCACTAACCCACTGATTCAATGGGCCTACTCTAGTGCACTATGTGGAACAACAAGATTTTAGCCACTATTTTCCTCATGGTACTTACTGGTGGTAGATTTGTTTCAGGGTTATTTTCAAAATTTCCTTTAAAACAAGATAACATCTACTCCAGCTGAGGAGACCACATTCTATTGTTCCGTTACACTTAAATAGCTGAAAGCTACTGGAATGAATAGCTATACCTTGACATAAAGCTCTGAGAAACATTCAGTCATAAAAGATCAAATTTTTATTGCAGAATTAATTTTATTTTTCAGTAAGTATGTGGGTCACATGGAGCTTGTAAATTTTCTTGTATTAATACCTCATAAATCTAGAAGAAAGTGGCAGACAGAACTATCCCTTCACACACGTTTCATATTTTCCAAAGAAAAGTATTCCTTGATGATCTGATAAGCAAAATAATTTCAACGGAATGTTCTCGCACTATGGTTTTTATGTCAGGAGTCAGGATAAATGTCTGAAACAAAATATGAGAGTTTAGACAAGGGGTTCTCAACCTTTTCAAGTCATGGGCCGGACCGGACCCCCTCAGACTGGGGCCAGACTGGTGGTCCCTCATAAACACTGCCGAAAAACGCGTCTGCAGGCTCATTTATGGCTGTCATAAACACATCCACTTCTGCTTCCAGTGGCAGTAGTGGTGGTGGCGGCAGCGTGGGCCACATGAAATAGTGATGTGGGCTGTAGGTTGAGAACCCCTGGTTTAGCCCTAAACTCTTCAACCTGTGCTGGCTGGGGGCGGGAGATCAGAGGTGCTTGTCCTTTGGATACATTTAGGATATATTATTTGGGGGAAGTGAATTGTACACTACACTTTTCAACACAAAAATAATCTAACATGTTGCAAGTACAGATACTCTTAAATCAGGTTACTTTTTTAAAAAGAAATACAGACATTTTCATTTTATTTATACTACTGTGTTGTTAAAAATTCATTGCACCAGTGGCAACAGTCATATCTTAGATTATTAAACTGAGTTTAAACTGAGGTATGCCTAAATGGGCTTTTGCTCATGAAAGAGACCATCTACATAAGCCAGGGCTACACCAGAAATCCTATAATGAAAAAGGGTTTCAGTTTTATCAGTACTGTATAAGTGTACTTTGTTTCAACAACACAACTCCCTATGACAGCTAATGTGTCTGAGAATTCAAACTATGAATTAATATGTATTTGTGGATAACTTTTTATCATTTGGTAAATCTCCAAATTATTTTGAGGATGCTCATCTTAAATTTTAGAGAGGGAAGGGAAACCAATTGCACAGAACCAGGACTCATTTAAGATATTTTGCTGCCTGAGGTCAAAGAACAGATGGTGCCCTCCACCAAAATAAAGATTTAATGTACTCAAAGCCAGCCATGCAATTTTAGCATCCAATCCAGAAAATTGCACAAGTAGCTTCTCCCATTTTGGGGAGTAAAAATATTATAATACAGTAAAACCCCGACTTACATATACCTCGAGTTACATAAAATTCGACTTACATAATGATTTTGTGCTAAAACCATGTCCCAATTTACTAGATTTCTTATGGGTTTGCTTCAAGTTACGTAAAAATATTTTTTCCTATGGGTTTGCTTCGAGTTACATAAAAAACTGATTTAAGCAAAAGTCTACGGAATGGACTTTTTCATAAGTAGGGGTTTTACTGTAATAGCAAATTATACTGTCAACAGGACTGTGGTGGCTTAGAGGTTAAGATGCTAAACTGGAAGGTCAGCAATTCGAGACCCGAGTAATGCATTATGGACTGAGCTCCCATTTCTCTCCCAGCTCCTGTCAACCTAGCAGTTCTTAAGCAAAAAATTGCAAGTACTGTACCTAGATAAACAGATACCACTTTGGTGGGAAGATAAACACCATTCTGTGCACTCACCTGTCTAGTCATGCCTGCCAGATGGCCACAGAAACGTCTGCAGATGCAGACAGCACTGGCTCTTTGGCTATAAACAGAGATGAGCACTGAACCCTAGAGTCAGATATGACTGGCTTTCAAGCATGGGGAACCTTTTCCCTCACCTGTACTGTTAACAATGTGCTGCCCTTTTGAAGAAACCTGAAATCTGCTGACTAATGCAGCTACCTCAAGCTTCCAACTTGTCAGGTTTTCCCTAGACAGACCCCAGAGAAGATGCTGAAGAAATTCAGATGATCAGGCTGTGAAGTTCCATATCAGGAAAGATGTGAGCATACACTTGTAACTTTTTGCCCTTTTCCTTACCTTCACATTTCCATCAACACTTGTGACTACAGGCAGGCTTTACACTGAACATTGTAAACACAGGCACATTCCCACCCCCTTGTAGTTCTGTTTTATGAAGATGCACATAATTTTTAGAGCAGATGATGCATTGGTTTCTTCTCAAAGTAATATAAGCCAAATCTTGTAATGTTAAACCGTGAATTTATTCTGTTTCTGTCACTGGAATGTAAAATAAATCTTGGACAGCTACTGAGGTTCACCTGCTTCTCCACTGAAAACACTACTGAGACTCCATATATTGCCAAATGGCTCACTAAATACTTCATGCATATTTTCAAACCTACCATTTTTATCAATACGGGTTATAAATGTGCTGCCCAGGCAGAATATAAAAGCTTCTAAGAGCTTCTATTAATAATGGTAAGATATGTGAGGTGTGGCAGCTCCGAACATATTTGTTCTCCCTTCTAAAATATGAGCTAGCAAGGCACGATGGAATAAAATGGCACAACATTTCATCACATTTCTTATATTTTCAACAAGCAGTTTGGCTATTAGAACTGGAAGCGACCCTATGAATTGTTGAGTCCTTGTCAAGGAGGCAGAATGGGGAACTGAGCTCTCAATATCTGGTTCTATGGCCAGATACTTAAACTACCAATTATCCAGCAGTGAGCTGTATGTTTATCATATGCTTTTATTTTGTACTGATTCATCACATCACAGTAGTAAAAAATATTCTAAACCTGGGTAGACAGCCAGATATTTTAACTCCCATTATCTTCATCCAATAGCTATGGTGACTAAACCTGATGTGAGTTGCAATCCAAAACAACTTAAAAGTGTCTCAGTAACTACACCTGCTTTGGCTGTTGGCATGCACTAGGCATTCACATGCAAATATGAAAGAGTACCACCTTCTTTACATTTGTGTTATAACACTCCAGGCCAAAACATTTGTCTGAATGTGTTCTGCTCACACAACCGCTTTTGACAGCCAAACAGCTCAAGCTTTATGCCTTCAACAGCAGCAAGCATTTGTTCATGGTGAAGCACATTGAATCTGAAACATGGGATATCACAAAGGATGTCCTTTTAGGGGTTATCACCAACGTTTACACTAGTCTTCAGTCAGTTATCTGAAAGCAATATTTAGAAGTACAGCACTGTTGTTGTTCAGTTGCATAGTCGAGTCCAACCCTTTGTGATCCCATGGACCACCACACACTAGGACCCCCTATCCTCCACCATCCTCCGCAGCCCACTGCACTATATTCAGTACTTACAAAAGTTTACTGTGGTAATTTGGTCAAGGTAAATGGGTTGTTTACATCAAGGTAGTTTGTAATAACAACTTGGTGTAGCCTATTTTTGTCAACATATGCTTCCACAACAAAATTGATATTTTGGTTTTGGTTGACATACATAGGCTCAAATCCAGTTGGCACAAGTTACACTACATCTATACCTATAAAAAGGCCCCTTAACCATTGGGTTCATTCAAAGGCTCCTGCACCCAGCCCAACCCTCCCCAACCGAGCCCTCTGCACTTACCTTAACCCCTGCCTCACCAATGCTGCGGGGGTCTGGAGGTCGCCAGTTGGGAAGCCGCCCCATGACCATGACCAAAAAAATAAAACTATGAGTCCCAGAGTCCTCTGCCCTGTGCAACCCCTCAGCCAATCAGGCTGAGGGACGTGAGCGCAGAGGGGGCTGGGAAAGTGTGGTGTGGTGGTTTTAAAAGACAAACCACACTGGCCTGAGAAGAGGAAAAGAAAGACTTGCAAAGACCCATCCGGAGCCAGGAAAAGGTACGGGCAGCCAGTGGGGGTTAGGGAGGGGGAGAGGCATGGCCCCAGTAACCAAGCCCCCCCTGCCCCACCACCTAGCCCTGCTCCCTAGCCTCCACCAACTGCACCTACCTTTTGCCGGCTCCGGATGGGTCTTTGAAAGTCTTTCCCTCCCATCGTGGCCTTCTGCGTAGGGAGAAGCACCGGCCTCTTCTTCATTCCTGCGGGTGACATGGCCTCGACTGGGAACGGAACTTTCATCCCCAGCCAACCCAGAGAGAAATGATTCCTTCTCTTTGGGAGGCAAAGTTCCGTTCCCAGCCAACCCAGAGAGAAGCAAAGCCCCTCCATGATGTGGATTCTTTCTCTCAGGGAGACAAAGGTGCTTTTGCCTCCAGAAGAGAAGGAATCGCTTCTCTCTGGATTGGCTGGAGACAAAAGTTTCATTCCCAGCCAACCCAGAGAGAACTCTCTCTCTCTCTCTCTCTCTCTCTCTCTCTCTCTCACACACACACACACACACACACACACACACACACACACACACACACACACACACACGTGGGAAACACTACACACCCACCCCACCCACCGTGGGACAACCCTCCCCCCGCCCCACCCACCCACCAACACACACACACACACACATACAACAAACCTTCCCTCTCAACGTACCTGCATGCAGCATCAGCAAAGTAGCCTCTGCCCTCTTCCCCTGTCTCCTCTGTCTGACTGTCTCTGTCTAACTCACTAACCCCCTCTGGTGGTCTACTCTATCTGTCACTCTCTCTCAATCTCAATCTCTCTCTCTCTCACACACACACACACTCCTGCTTTGCCAGGAATTTTTAATGTGTGTGTTGGTGGTTGGAGTGGCATTGTATGTAGGGGTGGGGGGTGGGGATGCACACCCAAAACCACCCCTAACCACCAACACACACATTAAAAATGCCCGGCTGGCTGGGCACAAATATGCTAGTAGCTCTTATAATATCATGAGCCACAAACATGTAGCATATTTTTCTGGGACATTAAAGTTTCCTATTCCACCCTACCTCTCAGTCCTAAGTACGGTATACCCTTTATCCTAGGAAGCCTTTGGGAGACAGTGAAAAAGGTAGAGAATGATTTAAAGCTGAATTGAAACTGGTGATTCTCTGGCTTTAAGTTGTTACCTACCCTGTACTGTGGCTTCTGAAGGCTTCTTTGGATGTAAGAGGTCCCTGGGGATCCCTTGAACCTGGTGGAGGGTAATAGGAAGCTTTAAAGTCCCCAAGAAAGGCTGTGGCATGGCTGTAGTTTTATTTACACTGCTGTGACATGGAATACATATGGTTATTTGCCAAAAGTCAACCTTTCTTATATTCCAACAAAAACACAGGGCTTGTCTATTGTTCCAAAAATAGATGCTCTACTGAATGAATGGGAATTGTTAAGTCAAATCTTACCAAGTCCCCTAAATTCAGCAGGTCTACTCTAGCAGCAACTATATTGGATTTCCCCCATTGACCATAAATAAATGTAATTACAGCCCCTTCTTCATTAGAATTATTATGTTGCAGTTTCGTTAAACTAAAAAGGCCTTGCTATATAGAGCAAAGAGCAAATTATTGCTAGATCCCATCCATGTATGCTACTTCTCTACTCTCATTCTGCTGCCTGACAATTATCTTCTTTGCAAATACTGTACAGTTGAGAAAATAGTGGCCAGTTAATAAAATGTAAAAGTGAAGGATTTACTTGTCTTCCTTAAAGTTATCTAGTACAATCAGTACAGCTGAAGAAACACTGAGATCTATGTCAAGAGCTCTTATTTCAGCAGCCTTTGGAAAGCTCACTACACCAAATTGTTCTTTTCACTTACAATGCCTGACAGATTTATATACAGACACATGTGACTATGTTTCACTCCACAATTGCTCATATTTCATTTAGTTTCAGCCTCTCCCCTAATTGTTCCTTTACAGCTCTTCAAATATGTTTCTGGACAAATATCTCTTGCTAGATTATAAAAAAAAGCCTTCTTCCTCGCAACTCCAAAAGCTTGCCAAACTGTTATCCCATTTTCAATAGTCGAAGACCCTTGCAGTATCCATCCTTTTTATCCTGGTCTCTCTGTCTCTTTTCCTCCTCTATAATTTTCTCCAGGCAGCTACTCTTGCAAACACAAAACCAAGCAGAGCTCTGTGTGATCTGGCAGTTCCAGTCCACATGCAAAGAGAACAAAATATTTTTATATGTTTATACTTTTGCTTTAATTAAAATACATGTGCACTCAAACCAACCTTAACTCTGTGCCACTCCGGAGGAGGTCACAGATGTCATCTTTATTTATGTGTTGCACTTATAACCTTCCTTCCCCCTAATGAGTTCAAGGTGATGCACATAGATTTCCCCCTGCCACTTTATCTTGACAACAACCCTGCAGTGATCTCAGTAGCTCAGTCAGTTCAATGGCCAAGTGTCAATTTGAATCTATGTTTCCTGAATCCTAAGTCTAACCCAGGAGTTCTCAACCTTTTTAAGCCGGGAGCTGGGTCACAGTCCCTCACACAGCTTCTGGGGCCGGATGGCCATTTTGCCCTTCGTACACCACATGACACTTCCTGGTGTGGTGGAGGCGGGGGGGGGGGGCACATGAAATGGTGCCATGGCCCACATCTGGCCCATGGGCCACAGGTTCAGAATCCCTGGTCTAACCATTACACTCTCTGGCTTCTTTCACTATTCTCCCTTCTATCCTTTGCTGTTCCCCCATTTATTTCTCAGACTGTGTTCCCTTCCCAGCTCCAGGTGTTTCAGAAATCCTGGCTCCCTTTACTCTTTTTCTAAACAATTTTCCTCTCTAGAGACAACTTCCTAGGCAGCTGATCCAACAGAGGTGGAGCAAAGAACTCTCACTGGAACCCACAAGCCAACTCAGATGAGGGAGGGAAAAAAGTAGATTCATTCCTATGTGAGACTGCAATAGGAAATCTTGGCTTTGACAGAAGATTTTGCATCCAACTCTGACTGCACAGGAGAATGAGCATTGGAATCATGTCCAGGAACTGGGAGATTCCAAACCTCACAAGTGGGGAGGAAAAAAACACCCAAAAAAACTGAATACTTCTGCAGTGGGAGGTACTACTGAAGAAAACCAAGCCTGAAAGCTGATCAAAAACAGAACATGTCCTGAACATGACACAGTATGTTTGAGGAGAGGTCATAGAAGTAACAGCTGGCACAGAATTACTTCTCCTTGCCTTTCAGTAGCTTAAGCTTTAGGTCAGAATTCAGCATAATATCTCATGGCAAAATATGGTGTGTTTTTTTACATTCTTTTAACCTTGGCAAAGTATCTTTCCTTGGCTTCACATCCATTCTATTTTTCATGTCGAAAGGTTGACCTTTACATACAAAAGGGTAATGTTTCATTATAGCAGAGAAGGCAGCAGAGCTGAGCCATCTGTCCGCTAAGTGCAGTCAAGAAGCTGAAAGCTCCATCCTATTCCCTTTAAAGCAAAATATTGTGCATGCAAGGTATTTCCTGAGGAGGAGAAACCAAACACCAAAAGCAGTTCAGTCTTGTGGAGGTAACTTAATGGAACTGAATAGAACCCCTGTCAGAGCACTGTATGGGAGAAAAAATATCCTCAGATTTAACTAATATGAATGTTGTTGTTTTTTTAAAAAACCAGCAAAATAATAATAATTTTGTGTCAGAAATTATTCTGGGTTGAAAGGATTTTTGCTGGAGAAACTCCACTCAAGGGACACGCAAATGAGGCTCCTTCCTTTCGTGTCCCGAAGAAATAGGACAGAGAAGGGCGCTCAATCCGTCTTGAACTGCCGACATTCTGGCCTTCCAGCTAACAAGGCGAGCTTCTTAACTACTGAGTCAATGTAGCCCCTTATAAGCAACATAAAATCTTATTCTAAATCACTACAAAAGCTGTTACCACCATGGTCAAACACTACTATTAATGAAACACCTTGTTCAGAAGCTGTTGTGCAATTTTGCTGGCCTTTCCTCAGTATTTACCCTTCAATGGGAAATCTCTTATAAAGGAAACAGGCTGTTAAGACAGATTCCTGAGGCTCTAGCAAAGAACAGAAAATGTAAATAAAGGATCAATCCTAGAGGACATGGATTTGCTTGTTTACTGACTCAGGCAGTTGACAAACCACATACCCAACCTAGAATAAAATTGAGAGCCATATGGCTGCTTGAAATGAAAGCAGGACTTGTGATGGGAGAGTATAAAGTAAACAACAACAATGCACATACAGAGGATACCTGAGAAAATTGTTCCACTCTTATTTCTACTCTGGAAACAAAAGAGTGGTATGATTTTGGAAACATCTAACCCATGGTGGACTGTCCCTTCATCACTTTAGGACTGTACTCTTAACTTACAAGGCAATGGCATGTGATGGATAGAATGAAAAGATTAGGTTTCCATGAATGAAAAAACAATGTTTACATTTTAAAAAAAATCATTGCCAAGAACTGGTTCACCTATCAGTTGTGCTTTTGGTCTCCTTTACATACGTCTTACTTCTGTGTCTGATAATAATTGTGTGTCAGAAATTATTCTGGGTTGAAAGAATATTTGCGGAAGAAACTCTACTCAGGGAATGCACAAATGAGGCTCCTTTCATGTCCCCAAGAGATGGGACAGAGACGGGAGCTCAATCCATTATGCATTACTCGGATCTCGACCTACCCGCCTTCTAGCTAACAAGGTAAGCTTCTTAACCCCTGAGCCACCACAACCCTTGATTCTGTGTCTGATGTCAGAACAGTAAATTATTAAATACAGTGGTACCTCAGATAAAGTCCGATTCAGATAAAGTCCGATTTGGATAAAGTCCAATTTGGATAAAGTCGCAGTTTTCATGCACACGTGATTCATCACATAAATTCCAAAACTGCTAAAAAATGGACGTTATCCGAGGTATTTGGTATAGGAACCTCGGATAAAGTCCATTTTTGGATGTTATCCCATGCATTGCCCATTTGATTCAGATAAAGTCAAAAATCGGATAAAGTCCAAACTTGTGGAATGGAGTTTGGACTTTAGCCGAAGTTCTACTACTGTAATAGAAACCAGCCAAAGTCACTGAAACACACATGAAAATCAACAGCACTTCACATTTTTCCATAAAAAGCATCTAACCATTTAAACAATTGGCTGTTAAACATTGTAAGACAAGGATGGCCAACCTATGACCCGTGGGCCAGACTTGGCCCATGGTACCATTTCATGTGGCCTGCAATGATGATGATGCACTGGAAGTGCAAGTGGATACATTTACCCCTGTGTACAACAGCGTGTTTACAACAGCCACAGATGCATTTATGGCAGCATTTATGATGGGGGAACCACATGACCTACCCACTCAGCTGTCTGGGGGCATGGTCAGGCCATATTGTAAAAAGGTTGGGAATCCCTGCTGCAAGCCATAACAAATTTCCTTAATATTTACTGAATAAAGGTGATAGTGGTTCGTGGCAGGTTCTCAAGCATTTTTTTCTCTTTAAAAAGATACTAAAGTCAAAGGAGAACTACTTTTTCATTGGCTTTACACTTAGTGAATGGATTCTAAATGACTTCACAACAGAACAAAGTGTAGTATTTTTCAGAATAAAAAATAAGTACACTGTAACATTTATAACAAGCTACCAGATACTGTAATCCAGCAAGTGTACAGAAAGTATGATTCATTATTACAATCAGATAAAGCATCAATAGTGAATGCCAGTATGGTTTAGTGATTAAGATTTCATCTTATGGCTCAAAAGACCTGGATTCAAATCCCTGTTTAAACATAGAAACTCAGTAGGGGATGTCAATGGCAGACCTCCCACTGAACAACTCACATAACCTAAAAACTATTAGGGTACACTGTTATTTGGAAGCCATTTCACAATATATCAACACAACAACATGTGAATTTTCACTGTGTGAACAGAATGATGTGCTACATAGGCTTTTGGTCTGATCCACCTATCACAGTGATGGCAAATCTTTTAGAGACCAAGTGCCCAAACTCAACAGGCTGCTGTCTGCACCACAAAGGGGCAGGGTGAACTCTGTGCTGGGGGAGGGAGGAAGCACTCCCATTGGGCTGCTGGGCAGAGGGGAGGGGCGAACTCTGTGCTGGGGAAGGGAGGAAGTGCTCCCATTGGGCTGCTGGGCAGAGGGGTGGGGCAAGCTCTGTGCTAGGGTGATGGCGCACATGCCCACAGAGATGGATCTGAGTGCCCCCTCTGGCACACGTGCCATAGGTTCGCCACCACTGATCTATCATGTTTGTTTCATGTTCTTATAATTTATCAAGAATTACAACTGGAACTTGGTTGCTTGGTGCAAAAATAATATAAGCATGGACACTAGAGAAGCTTTTCTCAAAGAATGTCCCAGAGTTGTGGTGCCACCATCAAAATAGACCTCTCTCTGGTGGCTGTCGGAAGCAGAGAAGGCACACTAAAAATCCCAGAAAACTGGTATAAATAAGAAAATGGGCAGTGTAATTATTAAATAAGCCCAGCTGAATGACAGGCTGCCTTGTTTAAAGGCCATTAGCCCTAGTGTAAAAGAAACATGGAATGGAGTGTGACTGGGTTTACAAGAGGAAAGGGAAATAAAGTATGACTTCTTCCATGGCTCTAAGCAGAATATCAGGTATTTAAGAACTTTGGGGAAAGAAAGTCTGATAAATACATGGAAAAAGTTCCCTATGAAAAGTTCCACTGTCTTCCTTTTTCTGAATTTTGGCAGAAAGATATACGTAAAATGTTTGCCTTGGAGCTTCTTCAGGTTTTTTTTTAAGTGGTCTGCTTATGCTACAGACAAACCTCCATTCAAGCTGGTTGAATCCAGAGGCTGATGTAAAGCACAAGGCATAACAGAGAACAGCCGGATGGAGAGGAGAAAGTGTCCAGTAATTAAGAACTGTGCTCTCTCCCTTTGCAAATTCATAGCTGAAACTTTCAACCAGTGATAAGAACCAGACATACTCTGGAGCATTGCTTTCTACACAACATTTTCCACTGCAGAGTGACGGAATGGTATTCCTTCACCAGTTTTGGTCACAGAGCAGTAGCATATTAAGGCGCTCAGACTGTTTTGTGATGTGGTAAATGTGCCAACCTTAGGGAAAAGGATTGCTTTAGAGATTTAAATTGCATCTTTGTTAGCCTCCGTAATTACAGTTCATTAATCACACATTTTGAAATTCTGCCTCTTAACATTCACTTGAATCCATATCTATCTTAGTTTAAAAGAACACTAATAAAAGATACTTGGATTACTACAATCCTGAATTCTTTTGACATCCAAAATATATTTCAAACAATATAGGATAATTTACCCTTCAATGGTATCAATGGCTATAATTATGGATACTTAAGGACAACCTCGGGGTTGGAGAGATAGGCAGGATATCTCTCAATGCCATTTCCAGGGAATCCTAAGCAGGTGAAGGCATCTCCTTGGGAATACCCTGAAGGAAATGGTGAGCCACTGTGTGAGACAGAATGCTGGACTGGATGGGCTGTGGCCTGTTCCAGCAAGGCTGTTCTTATGTTCTTATGCTTTGATCTTTAAAACATTCATAATTCCAGAATTCCTTCCATATATAAATCTTCATGGCTCATATCACCACTGATGACCAAATAATTAAACATCACCAAATATTAAATGACAAACACACCAAGTGGGCTGCTATTAAGTCTAAGGAGGGAATTAACCACAGCAAAATACACAAACCTTATAAAACTCCAAAAGGGCTCAGAAGATTACATCCCATTAGGCTTTGAAACAGTAGCAATTAAGGATATTATATCATTTCATGACAGAAATTATTCTGGGTTGAAAGGATTATAGCTGGAGAAAATAAGGATCATTGCCCTCATATCTTGGTCAAATAATTCCAAAAGGAATTTGGAGAAGTGCAGTACAGTAATAGGATATTGGCATCAACTGATTTTTTCTCTCTCCAACAGGCCTGTTCTTATGCTGGTTAATCAAATTAACGGTCAAACCCAACCATTAAAAGATCAATCAAATGAAACCATGCTCAGTTGACCTAAACAAGTACTCAGCCCTGTAAATATAAGCACTTTAAGTGATACAATACAGAACACAGAGATGATCATCCATTACCATTATAAACCTTATCAGTTGCTCAAGATAAAAATGGAGACATTCATTCAACCAAAATCCAATCATTCAATACATTTACATTCTGGAACATCCAAGAGGATTCTCCAAAGTAACTTGCACTACATTGTCAGCATCTACATGGTGCTCTCCCAGTGTTCTGAATGATCAGCCAGCAAAGCAGGAAATATGGGAATTGTAGTTTGAAATAGGGATAGACAGGTTGTCCATTCATGCCTATTCTTGGTCCAATGTGAGAGCATTGTTCCCCTGCCTACTAGTTCACTCTGTTCATTCTGGATACACAGTGTTTCCCAACCTATGTTTTTTGGACTTCAAGTCTCAGGAGCCTAAGTCAATTTCCCCACAGCACTGATCAGCCAATGTACTGACTTAGATTTCTGGGAACTGAAGTCCCCCTGTGGGGTATGGGGCCCACATTGGGAACCACTGGTCTATCTGAAGCACCTGTAGAATACCACAATATTTGTCCTAACCTAATACCTTTACTATAGCTTTTCAACACAAGGACATTGAAGAAGATAGCAATATCACCTTACTAACAATCCAATTAGTGAATGGTAAAAAAGTGTGCAAGAAAGATCAAAGAAAGTTCACTCCCAAATTAGCCTGCAGAAGCAAAGCACTATTTCAGGAATGAATTTACATAATCATTACACAGCACTTCATTCTTAAATCCTCTGCTCATTAGTCTATGAGCTTTGAAACAAGAACTCTGAAGCCATCATGCAGGTAACTAACTATATAGTCCAAGGCTGCAGACATCTACAGCTAACCTTAATAAGTAGGAAAAAAACATGTTCAAGCAGACTGAAAATTACAGGACACCCAGCTCCTGACAATACACCTTGACCAAAATCTTACTGGTTTTCACATAAGGTCGGTATGACCTATCATTGTTAACTGTGTAAAATTAATGAGGTGCCAGGGTGCAGATGCATAGATACATAACTGATAAATAACATGGCAGCTCATTGTTGTTGTTGTTGTTCAGTCGCACAGTCGATTCCGACCCTTTGCGACCCTATAGACCATTGTTCTCCAGGCGCCTCTGTCCTCCACTATCCCCCTCAGCACTCCCAGTTCTGTACCCATTGTGTCTACAATCCCATCTAGCCATCTCATCTTTGGCCTCCCCCTTCTTCTTTTGCCCTCCACCTTTCCCAACATTAAGGCCTTCTCAAGCGAATCCTCCCTTCTCATTTGACGTCCAAAGTACTTTAGCTTCGTCTTTACTATTAGACCTTCCAATGAGCAGTCAGGGTTGATTTCTTCTAAGATTGACCTATTTGTTCTCCTCGCTGTCCAGGGTACTCTCAAAACTCTCCTCCAACACCACATTTCAAAGGCATCTATTCTTCTGCGTTCAGCTTTCCTTATTGTCCAGCTCTCGCATCCGTACATTACCACTGGGAATACCATTGCTTTGACTATTCTAATTTTTGTTTATAATGTGATGTCTCTGCTTTTCACTATGTTCCCCAGGTTTCTCATGGCTTGTCTCCCAAGAATCATTCGCCTTTTTATTTCATGGCTGCAATCTCCATCTGCAGTGATCTTTGATCCTAAGAATGTAAAATCTGTCACTGCTTCTACTTCTTCCGCATCTATTTCCCAGGAACTGATTGGGCCTGTTGCCATTATCTTGGTTTTCTTGATATTGAGTCTCAAGCCAGCTTTTGCACTCTCCTCCTTCAATCCAATCAAGAGGTTCTTTAGATCTTCCTCACTTTCTGCCATTAGTGTGGTATCGTCTGCATATCTCAGATTGTTGATGTTTCTCCCAGCAATTTTAATCCCATATTGTGATTCCTCCATCCCTGCATTGCACATTATGTGCTCTGTGTATAGATTGAATAAACAGGGTGATAAAATGCAGCCTTGTCTTCCTCCTTTTCCTATTCCAAACCACTCCGTCATTCCGTATTCTGTCCTAACTGTTGCTTCTTGGTTCATGTACAGATTTCTCAGGAGACATATGAGGTGCTCTGGTATTCCCATCTCTTTAATTACTTGCCACATCTTGTTGTGGTCCACACAGTCAAATGCCTTAGTGTAGTCAATAAAACAAAAGTAAACTTGTTTCTGGTATTCCTTTGTTTTCTCCATGATCCATCGTATGTTGGCAATGTGGTCTCTAGTCCCCCTACCTCTTCTGAAACCGGCCTGCACCTCTGGTAGTTCTCTCTCCACATGTTGCTGAAGTCTATCCTGTATTATCTTGAGCATCACCTTGCTGGCGTGTGGGATGAGTGCAATTGTTCGATAATTTGAGCAGCTCATTAATTAGCCATTATTTGTTGTGACTAGTTGTCGTGTCCGGCCCTTGTAAAGAATAGTCCAGGAAACGATGAACAGAACAACGAACAGCGGTTTATTGTAAAGTCTTGCAGGCAACCTTTACAAGGATAACCAGACATCAGATGGCTACACAAGTCCCATGCAATCGGTCCCTCCGAAATCAACCATTGTGGTAAAACTAAGCTACACCTGCATGTGAGTGTATGGAGAGGACCCAAGGCTAGCCTGTCCAGGTCTAACCTGCAGAGAATAGAGAAGTATAGATCTGGCCCAGCCACACCCATATTTACCCATGGTGCTTATATAATGTCCTGGCTGTGAGCACTCAATGATACAATGAGCACTCAATGATACAAATAACCTTAACTAACCAATCATAACATGATACCATAGTTTTAACCAATCAGGAACAGGATCCAAAGTTGCACCCAATCATAGAACTCTAATTAACATAAGGAGTGCACCCAGAAGGGGAGAATATGCGCCAAATCCTGCTCTTAATTCTGATGGCAGGAAATCACCATTTTGTCTTGCAAGCGTTGTTGGAGCAACTTGCAGTTTACTTGAATACACAACACTAGTCCTCTGGCTAATTTTGCAGTTTAGACAAAGGACTAGTGCTTTAGCCATAGGGGGGAAATTAGATTGACAGGCTTCTTATAGTCAAACGAACAGACTGAAGTCCAATATTCATAGACATTCTCATAAAAGCTCTGATATTGTATGTCTAGAATCAGAGCTTGGAGAAGTTCATTCCTTGTATTATTATTTCCAGATTCTCCCAGCTAGCATAGTCACTAGTCCTCCTCTATCTATTTAGCCTGATTTCTAAGTATTAGAGGTAACATCTCACAATTGAGCAATTATGAGAGCACCAGAGCTTGTCCCTGCAAGACTGTCATCTCAACATATGGAGATTGGGCTCAAATAATGTGCTGGACTAACAAGCGAGATCCCAATAGCCTAGCCAGCTCAGCTAAGTGCCATGTTCAGCTATATGTATAAGGATATTTGCACAAAACTTTAATGTTTATGCCATTATACCAGATGATTTTTTCCTCTTGCTCTTCAATATCATACATACACATTTATTCTGTATTGATTAACTTTGATTCTCAACTCACAAAGTTCAAAATGGGTGCAATCCCTATTTTAGTTATAAATCTCTACCATCTTTCAGCATTCTAACTCTGGCTTCAAATGGATAGCTACATTATTTTTAAATATATACATATTTCCACTGAAGCCAGCCCTACCATGAGGCAGAGTTGCAGAAGCCTCCACAGGTAGAAATGTATAAGCATATTTTGTACCAAGAACAGGGGAAGGCATTATTTTGTCTCAGGCAGCAAAATATAGTGACATCTCTGAGCAAAGGATTTCTGAGAACAGGATAATGTTACCATTGAGTAATTCCCACCATTTCCTACCCATCTGAGATTATTGGGAGAAAGTCCACTTTAAAAATAAATGCATGATCAGGAGTGCTTATATCAGGAGTTCCCGACCTAAGGCCCGTGGGCCGGATCCAGCCTGCGGTGCCATTTGTTGTGCCCCCCCCATCCTTCCAAGGGCATTTGAGAAACAAAATGGCCACCACTTTTGAAGCTGTTGGAACAAAATGGCCACCCCATCGTGCAGGCAGTGCAAAATGGCTGTCTGGCCCTTGAAGCTGACCCAGCCCCCAGCTTTAAAAGGTTGGGGACCCCACCTTATGTCCTGGAACCTGACCTCCCACTTAGAAATCAGTCATTGTTTGAAATGAACATGATTATTGCCACTCTTACTACTGAAATGTGTCCACTACCAGAATACCACAAACTTAGTATTTTAAAAACAGTTCTTTCTTTCTAGACAGTCCTTTTTCCCATCCATTCCTAACAGAAATTATTACGTCATAACACAGGAATGGCTCTTTGGGTCTGTGTGTCTCACACGTTGTCAACTCCCTGGACAACAACAAGGAGTACTGCAGTCAAAGCCCTGTGATAATTTTTACATCTGTGAATCCACTAAGCAAACACCGTCTGGGCCATAAACAGCTTAATGTCTCCACAAGTGGAAAATAGGTAGTCACTCTCCCTGGTTAAAAAAACTAGGACAGGGGGAAAATATATGCATATTAACCAGGAGTGTGTCGCAACAAAATTGAAGTTCAGAAGCTTCCCACTGATTGCAACATGAAAAACCAAACAAGGAAATCTTCTTACCAGTCAACATACATAACCACCAAATCCTCCTGATCAGCATATGCTTCCACTGCAGATTTCAACAGGCGTACTTTCTGGCCTCCTCCAATAGAGTTTAAACCGTTTCCTCCATTCCATTCTTCGCCTTGACCCAGAACCTGGGAAGGAGATAAAACAGTCTCCCTTGTACTGAACAGCATCTATTACAATACCATCACATGAAAGAGAAATCAGAGTCAAACGTGTCTCACAATCTGCAGTTTGTTTTTGTTTTTTCATTTTGTTTCTTTGCTTTGTTTTCACAGGGAAATGTCTGAGTTTGGATGACAAGAACTCAGATTCCAACTGTTAGAAAGAACTTCCAGCTATTATATAAGGGTTGCTTGCTAATAGAATGGATTACCTTAGCACAGAGATTCTCAACCTGCAGCCTGTGGGCCTGATGTAGCCCATGGCACCATTTCATGTGCCCTCCTACCGCTTCCCCCACACCAGGAAGTGTCATGTGGTGGAGGAAGGGCAAAATGGCCGTCCAGCTACCAAAGCTGTCTGAAGGAGCATGACCCAGCCCCTGGCTTAAAAAGGTTGTGAACTCCTGCGTTAGCAAGTGGTGGATGCTCCTTTTTTGGAGGTTTTGAAACAGAACTTTGACAGTTGTCAGGGATGTTTTAGCTGTATATTCTTATAATGGCAAAAGTTTGACCAGATGGCCCTTGTATACATTTCAACTCTATAATGGTATGATTCTATGGCCCAAATCCTGTTGCTTAGCATAGTAAATTGAACTAAAATAGACTTACTGAATCAGTGGGGATTTAGTGAGTCTATTCCCCCTCCATAAATTCAACTGGGGTGATTAGCATAACAGAGAGGTCAAATCAGTCAATCCTAAAGGAAATCAATCCTGACTGCTCTTTCTGAGGACTGATACTGAAGCTGAAGCTCTAATACTTTGGCCATCAAATGAGAAGAGAGGACTCACTAGAGAAGGCCCTGATGCTAGGAAATATCAAAGGCAAAAGGAGATGGGGTGGCAGAGGATGAGATGGTTAGACAGGATTGTTGACGTAGTGGGAATGGATCTGGTCAAACTCAGGAGACTCGACTGTGTGACTGAACAACAAAGTCCAATTGAGCCCTACTATGCTGAAGTGAATTGCAATTAAAATCCCATCCTTTTAAAAATTAAACTCCAATGAAAAAATGCTGTAAAATCCTCCTTCTTTTCCCACAGCTCAAAGATAAAAATTGGGTGCAGCAGCCAAGAAATCAGAAACATACTGAGACTTGGCAGGGTAGCAATGAAGGGATTAGAAAAGATCATCGGGGTAAGGATATATCACTGGAGACCAAGACCAAGGTCACTTACACTATTGAGTTCCCAATTATCATGTATGGATGTGCACAGTAAAAAAAAGCTGACCAAAAACCCTCCATGCATTTGAAATTTAGTGCTGGAGGAAAGCTCTGCAGATACCCTGGACTGTCAGAAAGTTTAACACAGTGGTGCACAAACTACAGCCTGGGGGCCGGATGCGGCCCCCAACACCAATTCACCTGGCTCGTGAAGCCCTCGTCACTCCTGGAAGTGGAAGTAAAATCCTACGAGGGCCAGGTGAATTGGCGTTGGGGGCCGCTTCCAGCCCCCAGGCCTTAGTAACTGGCTCCCTGAACCATGTGATCAGCCCACAGCCTGAAACGTTTGGGCACCACTGGCTTAACAAGTGGGTCCTATTGCAAATCAAGCTTGAATTGTCTCTGGAGGCAAAAATTATAAAACTGAAGCAGTCCTACTTTGGACACATCATGGGAAGACAATACTCTTTGAAAAAAAGAATAATGTTGGGAAAGGTTGAAGGCAGCAGGAAAAGAGGAAGACATAAGAACATAAGAACAGCCTTGCTGGAACAGGCCACAGCCCATCCAGTCCAGCATTCTGTCTCACACAGTGGCTCACCATTACCTTCAGGGTATTCCCAAGCAGATGCCTTCACCTGCTTAGGATTCCCTGGAAATGATATTGAGAGACATCCTGCCTATCTCTCCAACCCGGAGGTTGTCCTTAAGTATCCATAATTATAGCCATTGATACTCTTGTCCTCCATGAACTTGTCTAATCCTTTCTTAAAGCTGTCAAGACTGACAGCTGTCACCACTTCTTCTGGCAGGGAGTTCCATAGACCAGTAATCCTCTGGGTGAAAAAGTACTTTCTCTTATTTGTTTGAGAACTAGTACCCAAAAGTTTCATGGAGTGTCCCCTAGTTCTAGTGTTATGCGATAGGGAAAACAGTTTTTCCTTATCTACTTTGTCCACACCGTGCATGATTTTATAAACTTCAATCAGGTCACCTCTTAGACGTCGTCGTTCAAGAGTGAAGAGGCCCAACCGTTGCAGCCTCAGATGGTAAGGAAGGTGTTCCAGTCCCCTAATCATTCTGGTTGCCCTCCTCTGCACTTTTTCCAGCTCCACAATATCCTTCTGGAGGTATGGCGACCAGAACTGTACACAGTATTCCAGATGGGGCATCACCATAGATTTATAAAGAGGCAAAATGACACTTGCTGACTTATTTTCTATACCCTTCCTAATAATCCCTAGCATTGAGTTTGCTTTTTTCACTGCTGAGGCACACTGGGTTGACACCTTCATTGAGTTGTCCACCAGGACACCAAGGTCCCTTTCCTGGTTTGTCGCAGAGAGTTCAGACCCCATCAGTTTATAAATGTAATTGGGGTTCTTTGCCCCAACATGCATCACTCTGCACTTACTAATATTGAAACTCATTTGCCACTGTTTTGCCCACTCCCCCAGTGTCGAGAGATCCCTCTGGAGCTCCTCACAATCTCTCACAGTTTTCACTACCCTGTATAATTTAGTGTCGTCAGCAAATTTGGCTACCTTGCTTTTTACTCCCTACCTCTAGATCATTTATGAAGAGGTTGAAAAGCAGGGGTCCCAGTACTGAACCTTGGGAGACCCCATTCTTTACTTCCCTCCACTTGGAGAAGTGTCCATTTAGTGCTACCCTCTGTTTCCTGTCCCTTAGCCAGTTGCTGATCCAGGACAAGACCTGTCCCTTTATTCCATGACTGGTAAGTTTATTCAAGAGCCTTTGGTGTGGGACCTTGTCAAAAGCCTTCTGAAAGTCCAGATAAACAATGTCAACTGGATCCCCCTTATCCACATGCTTGTTAACACTCTCAAAAAATTCCAACAGATTAGTGAGGCATGATTTGCCCTTGGAAAAGCCATGTTGGCTCTCCTTTAGCAGCGCCTTCTCTTCTATGTGCCTATTAATTCTATCTTTTAGGATGGTTTCCATCACTTTACCTGGGACACATGTCAAACTGACAGGTTGGTAATTTCCTGGATCACCCCTGGATCCTTTTTTGAAAATTGGTGTTACATTCACTACCTTCCAGTCATCAGGCACAAAGCCTGATTTGAGGGAAAGATTATATATTTTGGCTAGGAGTTCAGCAATTTCATCTTTAAGTTCCCTGAGAACTCGTGGATGGATGCCATCTGGTCCTGGTGATTTGTTAGTGTTTATCATAACAAGACATGCAAGGACCTCCTCCCTGGTAATTTCTATCTGGCTTAATTCTTCGGTTTCCCTCCCTACGAAGATAGGCTCTGTTTTGGGCATGTGGTCTCTGTCTTCTTCAGTGAATACTGAAGCAAAGAATTCATTGAGTCTCTCTGCAATCTCTGTTTCCTCTTTAATAACCCCTTGCCTCCCATTGTCATCTAATGGTCCAATGGCCTTCCTAGTTGGGTTCTTACTTCTAATGTACTTAAAGAAGTCTTTGTTATTTCTCTGAGTATTTTT
Source organism: Bradypodion ventrale (assembly GCA_035047345.1). Taxonomy (NCBI): domain Eukaryota; kingdom Metazoa; phylum Chordata; class Lepidosauria; order Squamata; family Chamaeleonidae; genus Bradypodion; species Bradypodion ventrale. Next base: position 43,546,075 of record JAWDJE010000003.1, on the reverse strand, counting down.
AGTTATACGCTCCTCAAAGTCTTGCTTTGCTTTCCTGATTGTTGCCTTGCATTTGTTCTGCCAGAATTTATGTTTCTGCCTGCTGTCCTCATTCGGACAAGCCTTCCATCTTCTAAATGAGCTTTTCTTGCTCTTGATCACTTCCCGAACAGCTCCTGTAAGCCACATTGGAGTCCTCTTGGATCTGGCAGTGCCCTTTTTCCTTTTGGGTATGCATTCCAATTGGGCCTCTGTTATTGTTTTTGTAAACAGCCTCCATGCCTCTTGGAGTGTTTGGACTCTCTCAATTTTCCCTTTCAGCTTCTTTTTTACTAGTTTCCTCAACTTTGGGAAATTTCCTTTTTGAAAATTTAAGGTCTCTGTGTTAGATTTTATCAGTGACTTGCGGTCTATGATCAAGTTAAACATAATTGAGTTGTGGTCACTGTTCCCTATTGGATCAGTCACATTAACATCTTGCACCAGATAGTTCGGTTTCACTTACCAGTGATAACTTTCGTTCTTCGAGTATATAGTTTGTGAATCCACACTCATGGGGTTATGCGCCTGCACAGAACGGCCGATCGGAGGCTTGAAAAACTATTGGTCAAAAGTCTTGGCGGTAAGACCGCCCACCGTACCGCCCACCCTGAGGCGCCCGCGCGCCATTTTACCTCAGTTCCATACTTAAGCCAAGCACAGGATAAACCAATTGATCTCATCCGTGCAGCTCAAGAGGGGAGGCAGGGTGGGTAGTGTGTATTCACAAACTATATACTGGAAGAACGAAAGTTATCACTGGTAAGTGAAACCGAACTTTCTCCTTCGTATAGTTTGTGAATCCACACTCATGGGAGATTAGCAAGCTCACACTTACTTGGTCGGTGGGCAGTCGGATGAGATGATCCCACGATGAAGATGATGACGGTCAGGCAGGGTGGACCGTCAAGGGCGATGGGCCTGGAGCCCCCGAGTGAGGATGACACGGCCAAGCCTGGCGTCCGCAGTGGCTCTGGTGTCCACCCTGTAGTGCTGGACAAATGTAGAAGGTCTGGACCAGGTGGCAGCCTTACAGATGTCCTCAAGCGGTGTGCCCTCCAGAAAGGCCGTGGAGGTTGCAACCGCTCTGGTAGAGTGCGCCCTGACATGCGGTGGAGGGGGCAGCGATGCCGACTCGTAGGCCAAGTAGATGGTAGAGGTGATCCATTTGGAGAACCGCTGCGCAGAGATGGGTTCACCTTTGGACTTGCCCTCATACGCCACGAAAAGGCGTTGCGACTTCCTGAACTCCCTTGTCCTGCTGGTGTAAAACAATAAAGCTCGTTTTACATTCAGCGTGTGCCAAGTCCTTTCTGAGGACGTCTGTCCGTCCAACCAGAGCGGACCGGAGGGGCTCTCTAATTGTTCCATCAGCCAGAGGGGCTCGCCTCTCTGGCACAAGGAGGAGAGCCTTCTCCGTGTCTGCACCGGCCCTCTGGAACCTCCTGCCAACAGAGCTACGTCTTCGGACGGAGCTGCTGCCTTTCAGAAGGGATCTTAAAACCTGGCTGGCAGGTCAAGTGTGGGGTGCGGGTGGAAGGGTAACCACCATGGGGTGGTTGGTGTAGAGGAACCCTTCCCCATGGTGCCTTTTCGATCCTGCAGCCCTTGCTTTTTAGGGGGTGGGTAGTCTTAACTTTTTTACTGTTTTAACTGTTTTTAGGATTATTATTGTATTTGTGAATTGTATGTAAACTCCTTGGGTTGCCCTGGGGTTACTTTTTATGTTGTTAGCCGCCCAGAGTCGGCCTTGTGTTGAGTGGGCGGGATATAAATTGAATAAATAAATAAATAAATAAATAAATAAATTTCTTGGGCGTTAGTGGGGTTCTGGAAGAATGTAGGCAAGGAGATAGTCTGTGCCATATGAAACTGGGAGACCACCTTGGGAAGAAAGGTGATGTCTGCTTGGAGTACCACACGGTCATTGAAGAATTGAAGAAAGGGTGCGTCTGCCAGCAGGGCAACTAGCTCACCAGCTCGTCGAGCAGACGTGATGGCCACAAGAAAAGCCGTCTTCCAAGTGAGGAGACGAGCATCCGCGGTAGCCATGGGCTCGAAAGGAGTCCTGGTGAGCGCGTTGAGGACGGTAGAGAGTGACCATTGGGCCGTCGGAGTCCTGACCGGAGGGAAGGCCCCTTGAGGAAACGTTTCACCGTTTGGTCGCGGAAAGCGCCAGAAGCGGGCGAGCCAGCCGGCGAGTGAGCCACCACCGCCGCGAGGTGTACTCGGATGGAGGTGATGCTGAGGCCAGACTCCGCCAGATGGAGGAGGTAGGTCAAGACGTCCTGCAGTCCCACCTGTGGAGGGGACGTCCGCTGGGATGCCAGGAAAGCACAAAAGCGTTTGTATTTGGAAGCATAGGACTTCCTTGTGGAAGGGTGCCTGGCTAGTTCCAGGATCCTGGACAGTCTGGGGTTATCCTCCACGCGGTGAGGTGGAGGCTGGGCAGGTCTGAGTGGTGAAGCTGGCCCTGCTCCATTTGGAGAAGCGTCGGTGACTCCGGTAGCGTGCGATGCTGAGATGACATGCGCAACAGCAGCGGAAACCATGGTTGGGGCCACAAGGACTGCGCTGGTCCTGTGTTGGTACATTTTGGTGAGAACCTTCTGGACCAGAGGAAACGGAGGAAAAGCGTAGAAATAGTCCTGATCCCACCGTTTCATGAAGGCATCGCCCTCGGAGTTCATCCCGATGCCTGCCCTGGAGCAGTACCTGTGGCATTTCGTGTTGGACTCCGATGCAAAGAGGTCGATGTTCGGAGTCCCCCAGGCCTCGCAAAGCGACTGAAAAACCTCGTCATTCAGTTTCCATTCGTGGGTCGTCGAGGTAAGGCGGCTGAGATGGTCGGCCAGGACATTCAGCTTGCCCTGAATGTGCACTCCAATCAGGAAAATGTGCCTTTCTAGGCACCACTCCCAGAGTTTCACGGCGAGGTAAAGAAGGGTGGTGGACCGTGTTCCTCCCTGCTTGTTCAGATACGCCACCGCCGTGGTGTTGTCCGATGCCACTTGGACCGCCTTGCCCATGAGCAGGCTCTCGAAGGAACGGAGGGCCTTCCAAATGGCCAGTAGCTCCAAGTAGTTGATATGGTGCACCATCTCCTGAGGCGACCAAGGGTTGTTGACCGTGTGAGTCCCGCAGGCAGCCCCCCAGCCGAGGTTGCTTGCGTCGGTCAATATTTGCAACAAGGGTTGCGGGGGGTAAAAGCTCTTCCCCGTTGTCATGTTGAGTGGCATCGTCCACCACAGTAGCTGGTCCCTTAGCTCCGGGGACGGAGTTAGCCGTTTGGACTGACTCTCCCGGAGCGCGTCGAATTCGTGTAGAAGCCACGACTGTAGGGACCGGAACTTTAACTTGGCGTGGGGGACCACAGCCGTCGTTGAGGCCATAAGGCCTAGCAGTCTTTGAGCCTTCTTCTCTCGGACGCACGGTTTGGTGCGAAAATCGTTCACCCCCTGCGCGATGTCCTGCAAGCGCTTCTGGGGTGCAAAGGCTCTGGTGGCAAGCGAGTCGAGTACCGCTCCGATGTACTCGACGCGTTGAGAGGGAATCAGCTTCGATTTGGTGAAGTTGATCCTGAGGCCGAGACTCTCCATGAGGTGGACCGTGAATTGGGTGTCCCGAATGGCCGACGAGCTGGTGTGGGATACAATCAGCCAGTCGTCGATGTATGGGAAGACCCTGATTCCCCGCTGGCGAAGGAAGGCAGCCACCGGAGCCATGCATTTGGTGAAGACTCGTGGTGCCGTGGCCAGACCGAACGGTAGACATCGGTACTGGTACACCGAATCGCCGATGCGGAACCAGAGGAACCTTCGGTGCTCCTCGAGGATGGAGACATGGAAGTAAGCGTCCTTGAGGTCTATGACTGTGAACCAGTCCCCTTTATTGATGAGGGGAAGGACGGTCTGCAGGGTCACCATCCGGAACTTCCTGGTGTGGATGCACTTGTTGAGGCGGCGCAGGTCCAGAATCGGGCGAAGTCCTCCGTCCTTCTTCTGAACCACGAAGTACCTCGAGTAGAAGCCGTTGTCCCAATCGGGCGGCGCCACCCGCTCGATGGCTCCCTTGGACAGAAGAGTTGATATTTCTTCCTCCAAATGGGGGGACGAGGTGGTGAGACGATGTCTTCCTACCCGAGGCGCCCGCACGAACTCGATGGCGTAGCCAGAGGACAAGATCTTTAAGACCCACCGGTCGTCCGTGAGGAGGAGGTACGGGATGTGGAGCGAGAGAGACTCGGCCGTCGCAGCTTCAAACGCGCGACTTGGACTTAGCATCCGAACGCTTGCCGTGCCCGTATGGCTGGTAGCGGGGCTTGTGCTGGCGCCGTTGCTTGAAGGAGCCAGACCTTGGCTGCTCCACGGGGCCACCCTGTTGTTGCGGGTTCCCCTGGTACCGCCGCGTGAAGGGCTGGAATCTCGGCCTGGCAGCCGGAGCCGGCGTGGTGAGCCCCAGGAACTTGGCGGTGGAGTTGGTCTGCCGCATCTCATTGAGGACCTTGTCCGTGTCCTGCCCGAAGAGACCCTGTCCGTCAAAGGGAAACTCCTCGATGAGCTTCTTCATAGCATCATCGAGGGAGGTGCCCCTAAGCCAGGCGTGGCGACGGAGCAGGATCGCAGACGACATGTCCTTCGCCGCATAGTCATTTATATGCCTGGCTGTTCGCATTTGTTGCTCCGCCAGGAAATCGCCCTCGGATGCCAGCGCGTCGATCCGTTTCTGGGCGTCGGCAGGTAACGCCGCCGGTTCGGCCTTCACTCGCTCCCAGAGGTGAGACTGGTACAGGCCCATGGCGGCCGAGTAGTTGGCGGCGCGGAGGAAGAGGGAACCGGTGGCGTAGAATTTATGGCCCACCGCGTCCAGCTTCTTCCCTTCCGGGGTCGAAGGCACCGGGAACTCGCTGGTGGCCGTCCTGTGTTGAAAGGCCTTGACCACCAGGGAATTGGGCAGGGGGTGCGCCTGCAGGAACTCGACATTCTCGTCCAGGACTCTATACATGCCGTCGAGCCTGGACGAAACGGAGTGTGCTGACACCGGCTTCGTCCATGTCGCCTTCGCCGACGTCAACATGGACGGCAGCATTGTGATGTGTACCGGCCGTACCGCCCGTCTGTCCAGCTTGGCGGTCATTTGGTCTTCACCTTCCAGTGGGGGCTGGTCCACCTTCAGGTTCAGAGCGGTGCTGAGCCGTGTCAGCATGGCTGTAAGCGAGCGTTGATCCTCACCACGCAGTGGGTCAACCGCGCCGATGGCCTGGTCCGGCGTCCTCTCGGCGTCGACGTCTCCCTCGTCCTCCTCCGAAGAGGCGCTGGAGTCATTGGAGGACGAGGGAGGAACTCTTACAACCACGTCGGGACCACGGCAGTACGGCCTGGGCGGGCCGGCGGGATGGGAATCCACCGCATCGACATCTGGACCAACCCGCGACGATGTGGGTGGGCCAGCGGAGCGGATACTCGACCCTCGGGAGGTCGGAGGGGCCACAGCAGGGCCAACATCCCTGGGGCTTGCGGTGGTCGGTACCGGAGCCGCAGAGGCCGCAGGCATGGAGGTCTTAAACTGGCTGGCAAAAGTCTGAGCCATGACCTCAAACATCCCCTTCAGGAGCTCCATCTGGGCTGGATCCGGCATCGTCGGGAGCGACGAAACGGTGGCCAACGAAACGGTGGCTGGTATATGCGGCGATGAAACGGTGGCCGGCATGGTGATCGCCGCGTCGTCGAGCGTTGGAGTCCTGGGCCTAGGGGAGACGGAGGCCTGTCTCGTAGGCGAACGGGCCCTTCCACGAGGCGGCGATGGGAGTACCTGAAGTGGGCGAGCTGGAGCCCCAGCCCTGCGTCCTTTTTCAGGCGATCCCGAGGAGGATCGTCCTCCCCAGATGGAAGACCCAGGCGACGGACATCTTGCGACCGAATATGGCAGCGAAGGTCCCGGGGAAACAGGGGTGCGCGGAGTAGGCGGGAGCGATCGCCTCTTTTCCGACCCGTGTTTCTTCTTCTTCTCCCCGTTCTTGTCCCTCTTCTTCTTCTTCTTGATGGGAAGAGTGGAAGAAGAAGCCGAAGGCGGAGGAGGCTGAGAGACACTAGCCGAGGTAGAAGCGGCCGCGACGGGAGCCAGAGAGAGTTCCATCAGGTGGGCTTTGAGCCGGTAGCTCCAGTTCTGCACTGCCAGACGGGTGAATTTCTTGCAGTGAGGGCAAGACTGGCTCTGATGAGACTCTCCGAGGCAAAAAAGGCAGAGGCTATGCCCGTCGGAGGCCGGAAACTTTTTCAGGCAAGCCGAACACTGTTTGAAGGCCGCGGCCATCAAAGAAAAAATTCTTCCAACGGAAGTTTCTGGAACGCGGATACCCCGAAGGGCTGGCCAGCCGCCACCCCCTTAAGGGGGGAAACGGTGACCGAAGCGAGTAGGTAACTGAGTCCACCAGAAGGAAGAAACAGCACCGGGGTGGCGATCCTGCCCAAAGGACAAGATCACCGCAAAAATTGAAAGGTTTGCCAAAAGACTTTCCCTCAGAAGGGCGAAAAAATTGAGGAAGCTCTCAACGATCGTCCTGCTGCTACGGCGGAAAGAAGAGAACTGAGGTAAAATGGCGCGCGGGCGCCTCAGGGTGGGCGGTACGGTGGGCGGTCTTACCGCCAAAACTTTTGACCAATAGCTTTTCAAGCCTCCGATCGGCCGTTCTGCGCAGGTGCATAACCCCATGAGTGTGGATTCACAAACTATACGAAGGAGAACCTGAGTATTACTCAGGATCAAGTCAAGGATTCTTGTACCTCTAGTTGGGTCTTCAACCATCTGTCCCAGGGAACAATCATTTAGTATATCTAGGAAATTTATCTCTTTATCATGTGCTGAACAACAGTTCACCCAGTCTATGTGAGGGTAATTGAAGTCCCCCATTATAACCAGGCTTCCCTTCTTGGATGCCTCCTTTACAACATTCTCCAACTGCCAGTCTCCCTCAAGAGTTTGGGTCGGAGGCCGATAGTATATGCCTACTGTTAGACCATCCTTGTGGCCTGGTACTCTTACCCACAGAGCTTCTAATGGTGACTACAAATCACCTAGATATTCTAATTCATACGATTTTATCACTTCTTTGACATACAAGGCCACACCACCTCCCATTTGCCCCTTCCTACCCTTCCTGTACAGTTTGTAGCCTGGGATAACTGTATCCCATTGGTTATCATCCATCCACCAGGTTTCAGTGATACCAATAATATCAATATTCTTTTCTATTGCTAAGTATTCCAGCTCCCCTATTTTGTTCCGGAGGCTTCTGGCATTTGTATACAAGCATTTATATATGCTTTTCTGACACAGTCTTTTGTGTCCAGTTGCATTGTTAGACTGCCTCTTGCATCCTTCTGCTAGAATGCTAGTGACTGGCTCCTCGCTCTGCTCAGTAATTTTTGCATCCTCCTCACTACTCAAGTACACACTTTCCCGAACCGGATGCTGCCCAGCTCCTGTCGGCTTTCCCCCAGTTATCAGTTTAAAAGCTGCTCTGCAGCCTTTTTGATGTTGAGTGCCAGCAATCTGGTCCCATCATGGTCCTGAACAGATTTGGCTTGTCCCAAAATGTTCTCCAGTTCCTGACAAATCTGAAACCCTCCTCTCGACACCACCGCCTCATCCACGCATTGAGGCTTCTGAGCTCTGCCTGCCTGGTAGGTCCTGTGCGAGGGACAAGCAGCACTTCTGAAAATGCTACCTTGGAAGTCCGGGACTTCAATCTTCTTCCTAACAACCTGAATTTGGCTTCCAGGACAGACCGCTTGGCCTTCCCAACATCATTGGTACCAACGTGTACCATGACAACTGGCTCGTTCCCAGTTCTCTCTAACAATCTATCTAAATTTCTTGTGATGTCTGCAACTTTTGCACCTGGCAGGCAAGTCACCATACGGTTATCATGTGCATCACAAATCCATTTCTCTGTATTTCTAATTATTGAATCGCCTAGTACAAGGAGCCTCTCTCCTGCAATCTGTTCATCTGCATGCACCTCATCAACCATATTAAGGGAGAGAACCTCAGTTTGTTCCTGTTGTTTATCTTCCTGGATCTCATCAAGTGTGATGAAAGAGAGATCATCAGGTGGAACCAGTTGTTCCTCTGTGTGTTCCTCATCAGATGTGATGAGGGAAAGAGCCTCAAATTTATTCTGTAATTTCAGACTCTCAGAGTGATCCCCTACTCTTCTCCTCCTTTGAGTCACATTCCTCCAAACATCTACCTCCTGAGTTAGTGAAGGGCCTTCTCCCTCAGAACTGTGCCCTGTCTCTTCTTTGTCCAGCATAGTCTGTTCCGCTCTGTCCAAGAACAGCTCAAGCTCCTTAATTTGTTGATGGTTAGATATGCGGGCCTCTAGCTGCTGGACCTTCTCTTCTAGTAGTGCAACCAGCTTGCACTTGCTGCAAGTGTAGTTCTCCATATGCTTTGGCAAGAACACAAACATGGCACAAGTATTGCAGGTAACTACAACTGTTCCCTCAGAATCCATTTTAACAAGTGCAGTATTCTAGGCCTCAAAAATGTACACGTTTACTACCTTTCTACCTAGTAAGACTATATTCTTCCTTTGTTACTAGTTTGCAATCTCGTGCGCCACTAGGTGTGCAGGCCTCTAAAGCAGCTCTACTCCAACTGCAAAACTTACCAGTGCTCGCTTCCTTTGTTTGGCTCTCCTCAGCAGCAGCTCTGCTTAAGAGCACATGCAGAGCCAAACATGAGATGGATTGTTTCCATGAAGGAAACTACAGGCTTGTGTTTGCAGGAGCTGAGCAGGGTTGTTGAGGACAGGACATTTTAAAGATACAGTATCTCACTAATAGGGCCACCATAAGTTAGAGATGACTTGACAGCACAAAACAACAAAATTTTGTCTTTCCCCACATTCTGGAAGCTGTTGAATGAAAACCAGTGGAACTCATCTTGAAGCAAGTATCCTTAGGATATCTCCTTTCCTTCATGGAAGAAAGTTAAAATAAAGCAAAACAAATTTAATCTAGAACTTGAAATGGCTTTTTAAAAATTTGGATTACATTTTTTAATTATCCAGCCAGTAGACATGCTGGTTTTGGAATTCTAGAGGTTGTAGTTTTTTTAAAAAAAATTACTTTTCCAAGCTCTGCCTAATGTACACTTTCAGATATATATTTTTCTGTAAGAGTTAATACTTGTTAAAAGAACATTTCACTGCCATAAATTTTCCAGTTCCAAGCTGCATTGAAAACAATGATATCACTCTAGAAATATGAGACTATTCATAACCAAACAGTAACCCAGCAATTACTTTCCACCACATAAAGTGACTGTGAGCACAATTCTCTGAGAAGGAGGAGGAAAGAAACACTTTACATATCTTAAAGAAAATAAGCACTGATTTATATTTTTTTTATTAGAAAATGTCAACACATACATCATAATGTTGAAGGAAAAGTGCAATGCAGAAGTAAAATACAAATGCAGACAAAATCATAGTAGTTAAGACATGGTTAAAAGTATATGGTTATCCTTCCATCTATTTGTTGTTGAGTCGCAGTCGACTCCGACCCTTTGCGACCCCATGGACCATTTTCCTCCAGGCGCCTCTGTCCTCCACCATCCCCCTCAGCCCTCCCAGCTCTGTGCCCATTGTGTCTACAATACCATCTAGCCATCTCATCCTTGGCCTCCCCCTTCTTCTTTTGCCCTCCACCTTTCCCAACATCAATGCCTTCTCAAGTGAATCCTCCCTTCTCATTTGATGTCCAAAGTATTTTAGCTTCATCTTTACTATTTGAGCTTCCAATGAGCAGTCAGGGTTAATTTCTTCTAAGATTGACCTATTTGTTCTCCTCGCTGTCCAGGGGACTCTCAAAACCCTCCTCCAACACCACATTTCAAAGGCATCTATTCTTCTGCGTTCAGCCTTCCTAATTGTCCAGCTCTCACATCCATACATTACTACTGGGAAAACCATTGCCTTGACTATTCTAATTTTTGTTTGCAATGTGATGTCTATGCTTTTCACTATGTTCCCCAGGTTTCTCATCGATTGTCTCCCAAGAATCAGTCGCCTTTTTATTTCATGGCTGCAATCCCCATCTGCAGTGATCTTTGATCCTAAGAAAGTAAAAACTGTCACTGCTTCTACCTCTTCCCCGTCTATTTTCCAGGAACTGATTGGGCCTGTTGCCATTATCTTGGTTTTCTTGATATTGAGTCTCAAGCCAGCTTTTGCACTTTCCTCCTTCAGCCCAATCAAGAGATTCTTTAGGTCTTCCTCACTTTCTGCCATTAGGGTGGTATCGTCTGCATATCTCAGATTATTGATGTTTCTCCTAGCAATTTTAATCCCATATTGTGATTCCTCCATCCCTGCACTGCGCATTATGTGCTCTGTGTATAGGTTGAATAAGCATGGTGACAAAATGCAGCCTTGTCTTACTCCTTTTCCTATTCCAAACCACTCTGTTATTCCATGTTCTGTCCTAACTGTTGCTTCTTGGTTCATGTACAGATTTCTCAGGAGGCATATGAGGTGCTCTGGTATTCCCATCTCTTTAATTACTTGCCACATCTTGTTGTGGTCCACACAGTCAAATGCCTTGGTGTAGTCAATAAAACAAAAGTAAACTTGTTTCTGGTATTCCTTTGTTTTCTCCATGATCCAGCGTATGTTGGCGATGTGGTCTCTAGTCCCCCTGCCTCTTCTGAAACCAGCCTGCACCTCTGGTAATTCTCTCTCCACATGCTGCTGAAGTCTGTCCTGTATTATCTTGAGCATCACCTTGCTGGCATGTGGGATGAGCGGATTGTTCGATAATTTGAACATTCTTTGGCATTGCCCTTTTTTGGGATTGGGACGTATACTGATCTTTTCCAATCCTGTGGCCACTGTTTTGTTTTCCAAATCTGCTGGCATATTGAATGCAGTAATTTGACGCCATCATCTTTTAGCGCTTTGAAAAATTCAACTGGGATACCATCATCTCCACTAGCTTTGTTGTTTGCAGTGCTCTTTAGGGCCTTTATGACTTCGCTCTCCAGGATGTCTGGCTCAAGTTCAATTTCTTCATCATTGTGATTATCAGGAGTGTTGATGTCCTTTTTGTAAAGTTCCTCTGTGTACTCTTTCCATCTTTTCTTAATCTCTTCTGCATCAGCTAGCTCCTTTCCGTCTTTGTCCCTTATCATGGTCATTTTTGCTTTAAATGATGTCCCCGATTTTTTTGAAAAGATCTCTGGTTCTGCCTTTTGTTGTTTTCCTCCATTTCTCTGCACTGTTCTTTTAGGTAGTTTTCCTTATCTCTCCTTGCTTTTCTTTGAAATTCTGTGTTCAAATGATTGTAGTTTTTCCTTTCTCCTTTGACTTTTGTGTTCCTTCTTTCCTCTATTTTAAGAGCCTCATCAGACAACCACTTTGCTTTCTTACTCTTCTTTTCTTTTGGTATGGTTTTCTTTGCTGCTTCCTGCATGATGTCAATCATCTCCGTCCATAAGTCTTCTGGTACTCTGTCTACCGAGTCTAAGCCATTAAATCTGTTCATCACCTCCACCGTGTATTCTTTAGGGATGCTGTCTAGGTGATATCTTTCTGGTCTCCGTGTTTTCCCTATTTTCTTTAGTCTAAGCCTGAATTTTGTGATCAGTAGGTTGTGATCTGAGCCACAGTCTGCTCCAGGTCTTGTTTTTGCTGACTTTATGGAGGTTCTCCATCTTTGGCTGCAGAGTATGTAGTCAATCTGGTTTCGGTGTTGGCCATCTGGTGATGTCCATGTGTAAAGTCGCCTCTTGTGTTGCTGGAAGAGAGTGTTTGCTATGACCAGTGCGTTCTCTTGGCAGAACTCTACCAATCTTTGCCCTGCTTCATTCTGTGTTCCAAGACCAAATTTGCCTGTTATTCCCTCCACTTTTTGATTTCCTACTTTGGCATTCCAGTCTCCTAATATAATTTGGACATCATTTCTTGGTGTCTGTTCTATGAGGTGTTGTAAGTCCTCATAGAACTGGTCCATTGTGGCTTCATCTGCACCAGTGGTTGGTGCGTATATTTGGATCACAGTGACATTGAAAGGTTTGCCTTGAAATCTGATTGACATCATTCAGTCATTTTTGAGGTTGTATCCCATTACTGCTTTTCTCACTCTTTTATTGACAATTATGGCTACTCCATTTCTTCTAAGGTTTTCTTGCCCACAGTAGTAGATATGATGGTTTCCAGAGCTGAATTCACCCATCCCTGTCCATTTTAGCTCACTGATGCCCAAGATGTTACATAGCTGTTATTTCTGTGCTTTGATCATGGGGTGACAGCATAGATTTCAAGAAATATATCTCACATTCAACATCAAAAGAAGTATTTGGCCTTCAACCTTGGCAAGCAAAAATGCTTAGGGAAATACAGTATGTTGCATTCCATAAGCTTTATTATCTTATGAAGAGAATACTGTTTGTACTCTCACACTCATGCCTAATGGCTTCTCATCAGTATCTGATTGACCCCGTATGAAAAAGTAAGTTGGCTTAAACCAGTAGTCCCCAACCTTCTGGGCTATGTGGGCCATATTACAGTGCCCAATGCCTAAAACGGGCCACATATTAAATCAAAATGTAACAAAATTATTAATCTACTAATTCAGATCAACAGTAAACATTCAGAAGTCAATGAAGAACTGTTAACTTTAATGCAAATTGAATACATTTTGGAAAAGTATTTTATTGCGGAATCATTTTACTGTATATAGCTACACATCCTTGCCATGCCTGGCTGATTTTTGTGGCTGCTTCCCATTAGCCAAAGGCATCAAAGGTTTATGACAGACACCCTTAAAATGTTGTGTAAATGTTTATCTGTATGTTTTGCACACTTTTCAATCCCTGTGGAAACCCTTCTTGAGTTATGTGCTAGACTCTAACGTCTGAAATATTAGGAGCTAGAGTAAGAAAAACTCTAACAAAACTTACAGTAAGGAATTCAGAATTACCAAACATAGTCAGCAAATGACCAAAGAGGAATTTCCCATTACTTCTTTCTACAATTGTTTGATTTCAGTACAGATCACCCATACACTTGTACACAACAAAATTTGTTTCAAGTTTTTGAAATAGAAAAAAGAAGACATAGTACCTTCACTGTGTAGCTGAAGTGCTTTGCAGATTCCATGAATCTGTGATAACCGTCTATTTTCCTGGTTGCAACCGTCAAAACCAACAGTTTATCTGGTAAGTGGGGCAGGGGAGAAAAAGAAACCCATTAAGTTCTTCATAGCTGAAATAAAATCTTTCAAAGCAGCCTTCATTTGCTAGATCTTCAGATATTTTAAATTATATTTTCCTCATCTATTACCACTGGCCTTTTTGGAATTACAATCACAAACATCTAGGGGGAGGGGGAGGACATCTTTGAAGGCACAGAAGGTGAAAAAGACCTTTGAATTTTCATTAATAATAATTTTGTGTCAGAAATTATCCTGGGTTGAAAGGATTTTTGCGGAAGAAACTCCGCTCAGGGAATGCCCAAATGAGGCGCCTTTCATGTTCCCAATTGCTGGAACAGAAACGGGTGCCCAATTCCTCATGAGGTACCCGGGTCTCAAACTGCTGAGTTGCCAGCCTTCCAGCTAACAAAGCAAGCTTTTTAACCACTGAGCCACCGCAACCCCATTATTGTAATAATAATTTTGCTGAATGAATGAAACAAAGACACAGAAGGAGATAAGTAACAGGAATTTAAGGACCTTTGCATTCATAATTTGGGCACAACCCCCACTTTCTCTTACTGCTGCTGATAGTGTTTACTATGAATATCTTTTTGGTCATAAGATTATCAGACACTATCTGGTTTTGTCCCTTCGGGTTATTTTTGGAGTGTTGCATTGTATGATTTATATACAGTATTGTAAACCACCCTGGCCTGAGTGGTGTTTGCATCAAAAGGGCAGGGTATAAATGTAAACACACAAATAAATAAATTACCCAGGAGCTTGAAAAGCTGCTTTATTTTAAGAAGTTGGCTTCAATATTCTGTTGATAAGTTATTCTTATAAACAACTCTCCAAGAACATCTAAACTGAACTAAGATTTGTGTAGCAAATAAAGCCCTATACATCTTGGGACTTCAGTATCTGATGAAGTGTCACCTCTGATTGAACTCAGCAGAGAACTCTCAGGCATTGGGGCTATGGCTTTCCACCAGTGATGCGCTGCAAAAAAAAAATACTGCCGCTACCATGGGCGTGGCTAACTCTGTGGGCATGGCTAACTCTGTGGGCCATGCCCACTTGGCCTCCCTACACCATGGCCTGGGGTAAAGAGGTAGGTGTGGCCAGCCAAGTGGGCGTGGCCTGGGGGAATTTTCGCTACTGGTGCCCGGGCACCTGTGGGCACCTGTAAACAGCATAACACTGCTTTCGACCCAAGGGCCTCTGCAGTAATTGGGCCTTCTTGATGGCGGCCCCAACAATTTCAAATTATCTGCCAAATTACATTTGCCTGTCTTCCTCCCTTCAGGATTTTCTACTTTCTGGGCCCATGGGGTACATATGTAAGCAATTAGTTATTAAAAGTAATGTGCCAGAATTTGCATTCAGCTAGATTTGCATTCAGCTAGTGGACACTTAGGGGCCACAGTAGCTTAGTGTGTAAGATGCTGAGCTTGATGACTGAAAGGTTGACAGGTCAGTAGTTCGAGACCTGAGTGTTGCACATTGTCTGTAAACAGAGATGAGCACTGGCCCCTCGAGTTGCACATGACTGGCTTTCAAGCAAGCGAGACCTTTACCTTTATTTAGTGGACACTTTTCACTTTAAAAACCAAACAGCAAATATAAAGCTGATGTGTGAATTATAGCTGTCAAAATTAATGCTCAACATTATATTACTTGTACTATAAATTCAGGCCAACAGACATAAATCCATTAGAAGTCATCCCAAATAAATTTGTCTGGCTCTTGCTGGAAGTCCCCTCTTTAAGCCTCGAGCTTTAGTTAGACTGGAACTTGCACCAATACCAATAATGGCATTGACTTATAAAATAGTCATTAACTATTGGTTGAAAAATCTACCTTGTAGTCCCTCAGATTTTTTAACATCATCATGCAGGGAGGTGAAACTTGGGTCATGGAGAACCTTTGTTCTGAATCTTGATGCTCAACTCAGTTTCTCAGAAGAATATGTGAGGCACCTTGGCTTTTCTGAGCATAATTCTCATTTAATCAGACTGTTAGACCTCTGTGTTCAAACAGATATAGGTTCATTAGGCACCTCAAGAATCGACTCATTTTACAAAATGATCTCTCCTCTGCCTTGACCTTATGAGCTTCACTAAGGCATATCTAGATGCATTGTTACTTGCCCAGTATAAAGGAATTCCATATAATGAAAGAGTCTGCTCCTGTGATCAAAAATAAATTTAGAGTCTGGTATATGTCACTCTTTACTGCTCCCTGAATGCAGCAGAGTGTGCAAGACTACTAAGGTTTGTTTTAGAACAACTCCCGCACCCACAGAAAATCTGATTAAGACGAATTTAGGATGTCACTTTCCAATAAAGATAAGTTTGTCACATTTCTAATAGCAAGGTTAATTTCTATTCTTCAGGTTAAAAAAGAGTACATCCTCTGCCATTAATCAAATTGACAAGCTACTACTAATCAGGGTCATTTGACATTTTTATTTCATGAATTTGTTAATGTTTATGCTTAGATAGCATAAATGTATTTTATATCTTGGAATTTTTAAACGAGAACAACGGCTCTGCACGCGACCACTTCCCCCACCCCGCTGAACTGTGCGCATGCGCAGTACTTTTCCCCAAATTTTGGGGGCTTCCACCCCCTTGGGTCCGGGACCTTGGCAGTGCAGTCTCGCAAGCCCAAGGTAGGTGTGTGGCAAGTTTCACCAGAATTAGTCCAGGGGTGTGGGTTCCTATAGGGAACATGCAAACCCACACCTCTGTTTTATAGATATACTAGCATAGTAAAGGCTTTCGTTTATTTGTCGAAGCAATGGTGATGCGCTGTTTTAAATGGTGGTGTAAGTTTTTTTTATTTTGTGGCTTCGAGTAATTTTGTTTTTGAAGTTGTTTTTTATGTTTATGCAAAAAAAATGTAAATTTAATTTAATTTAATTTAATGTAATATTATTTAGTTTTAAATTTAATTTTGTTTTTTAAAATGTTCTTTTAAATTTTTTTTGTTTTGGTTTTTCATAGTGAAAAGTGGTTTTATTTTGGTAATTTTTGAGATTAGTGTGGTTTTTTTTTGAATGTTTGTATAATTTATGTGATTAAATTTAGAATTATTATTATTTTTTAAATATTTTAGAATGTTGTTTCTGTTTTTGCCACTGGGTGGTGGTGGTGAGCTTTTGAGCTTCTCATTGCATTCTCATTTGTGTTCCGGTTCTCATAGAAGGAAGACGTCTTTTTGTAAGTAATGTGGGGGTTTTTTTGGGGGGGGTTTGGGGGTGGATTCTTTTTGGGGGGTGTATGTGTGTGTTTATCTTGTTCATATTTGGCTGTTTGTTTGTGATTTTGTGTGTTTTTTCTATTGTGTGTGTGTGTGTGTGGGGGGGGTTGCTTTCTTTATCGCAGGCCATGCTGGATGGCCCGTGGGAAGGAAGGCCAATTGCGGGGAGGCTTTTTTTCCCCATGGGCCATGCTGGATGGCCCGTGGGAAGGATAGGCATTTGCGGGGAGGCTTTCTTTCCCACGGGCCATGCTTCATGGCCCATTGGAAGGAAGGGCATTTGCTGGGTGGTGGTGATTTCTTTCCCACGGGCCATACTTGTTGGCCCATGGGAAGGAAGGGAGAGGCAGTGGGGTGTTTATTCTTTTTCCCCGCGGGCCATACTGGCTGGCCCGGTGGGAAAGAAGGGCAGTTGCGGGGGATGGGGGGTGGGTTGTTTGATTTAATTTTTGGTGCTCTGGCTGGCCCTTCGAAGAGAAGGGCAGCGGCGGCCGGGGGTGGTTTTTTTTGTTTGTTTCTCGTCTTTTTGGCCCGCCGGCTGGCCCTTCGATTGGAAGGGCCATGGTGGCGGTGGGGGGGGGGGTTCCCCCACGGGCCATGCTGGCTCGTTCATGGGGAGGAATGGCTGCGGCGGTGGTTTTTTTTTTAAGTTTTATTTTTCTTGCGCCGGCCCTTCGAACGGAAGAGTAGCGGCGGCGGTTTCTTTTTTATTTTTTTCCCCCACGGGCCATGCTGGCTCGCCCGTGGGGTTGAATGGTTGCGGAGGCGGCTTTTTTTAGTTTTGTTTTTGCGCGCCGGCTGCCTCATCGTTCTGCTCGCACATTGCGCGCAGGACGCTGGGGCTTGTAGTAATGTGTTGGTGCTTTGTGTTTGTGCTGCGTTTTTTTAAATTCCTTTTCTTTTGATTGGCTGCGGCGCGTGTTCGAACGCTGCTCCGTGCGAGAGCCTCTCAGCCTGATTGGCTCTGGCGCGGCGCGGCGCAAGGACTTTCGGGAAGTGATGTTCTTTACGTTTCTTGCCGTTAGTGGGGCTGAGGCCCCCGTGCCGGATTTTTCAATCCTTCGTTGACCTGCGTAGGCAATTCGCCCGTGCTCTCGAAGGGAGGGTGCGGGTCAGTAGGGCAACGCACAGCAACGTATAGCTAATTCCAACGGTGAACACTTGGTTTTATAGGTTAAGATAGATTCATCTCTTCATGGTTACTGGAAGATCACAAATCCCAAACATTCTCCAATCTAATGGAGACTACTTTTTTCAAACTATACTTGTTAGGAAGATCATTATCTCTCAGTGGTTTATTTGTGTTTGAAAGCCTGTAAATGGCACTTCAGCTTTAATACTTTGGTTGTCATCACCCAGCTTTCTCATGAAGCTAAGGATTCATGATTCTCCAAAACTGAAGAAATTATTGTGGTGGTGCTTAGGGAATTCAATGAATTCACACAAACTCTCTTCTTCAACAGCAAGAGAGGAGACAGAGCATGTCATCAACCTGTCTATTATGAGTCTGGAATAACAGTGTAATCACTCATTTAACTTACAGCAACATTCACTCCAGCAGACTATATTACTTGCGGAAGGAAAAGACATGCTTCTTTAAATCAGCTGTAGAGAAAATATTTTTCATGACTGTCATCTTAATCCATAGGCTTTGTTTACTTACACTGATTTCACAGTATGCAATTTTTGCTATTAATACCACTCAAGAAAAAGTGATGAAAGAATAACACATACAGCTCTCTTTTGTATACAGAGAGGACAACTAACTCATATTCGGAGAATTCTTCCCAGTGGCAGGGTAATGAAGTAAATACATGTATTGTGGATTTTCCCAGCTTACTACTCAGTACAAATACAATTTTATGGAGAGCAGCCTTCAAGAATAGTCCCACCAAAGCAGTCAATAAGCTTCTTGAAAAGTATTATAATAAGTCATGCTATTCATGTTAATTCATAAGCTTCATGGCAGCACAATTTTGACACAGTTTACAGCAGTTTCTACTACACACCTATGGGGACTGTGATGGTTTAGTGGTTAAGACACAACTTCACGACTGGAAGGTCATCAGGTCAGCATTTCAAGACCCGAGTACTGCATGACGGAGTGAGCTCCCGTCTATGTCCCAGCTCCTGCCAAACTAGTAGTTTGAAAGCAAGAAATTGCAAGTATACAAATAGGTGCCACTTCGGTGGGAAGGTAAACAGCGTTCTGTGCACTCCCATGTCTAATTATGTCTGCCAGTTGTAGTCCCACAGGCTACAGACTTGTTTGGCGTGCTAAATACTGTAATCTCTGTAATCATATCCCAAGTCCTGGACACCTGATGGGGAAGGAGGACACAAGAATCATATCCCAAGTCCTGCCTCATTCTTCAGGTTTCCCCAACTTAATTCAAAATAATGTGAACCAGTTAATATAGTGTGAAGACCAGAGCCCATGTAAGAGCACTCTGTATGGCAGCCAGAAGGTATCATCTTCTCCAGAGGAAGGAAGTGGTCAAAGGATAAGATCCAGATGTAAACAATAGCAGATGGAATCTCAAGACTTTAGTTGAATTAGCAACTGCTCCTCAAGGCAGAACTTCAGAAAACTCTTGCCCAGACTTTGTCAAGTAAGTGGCTCTTGATACTATGATAGTCCTACTAGTGCTTACATACTATTATTTTCTCAGAGCCTGGAAGTATTATAGCACTAAACCAGGGTTGCCCAAACTACAGCTCATGGCTCAGATCTGGTCCTCGATGCCAATTCATCTGGCCTGTGCCTCCCTCATCGCTGCTGGAAGCGGAAGAAAAACACACTGCACAAGCACGTTTTACTTCCCCTTCCAGGAGCGATGAGGGATGAACTGGCACTGGGGCCGAATCTGGTCCATGGGCCATAGTTTGGGCACCCTTTGGTTAAGCAGAGAAAATGGCAGCTTAAAATCTTTCTCATCCTGTTGCAAAACAGATTGCAAGACACATTTTACTACAATTTCTGGTTGGAAGAACCACAAGACAGGCTCGCTGAACCACATGACAGGCCCACGGCCCAAAATGTTTGGGCACCCTGCACTAAATAATTAACAATGAATCATTTAAAAAAATTAAATTGTGGATGAGGCTCCTATATATAGTTTTCTTGTCTCATAACACAGTTTCCCTTCCAAAAACTAGATGAAGGAAAGGAACAGATCTTTCTTGATAATGTGAAGATGAATATAAAATGCTTAATTTTGCCAATTGACTAACATCCATTTAAATTTTTTATAAAGATAAACTGCTGGAATCATTATTCTTAACTCTGGTTACCAAGTTTATTTAAAGAATGATCATCATCCTTTCCTTTGATGACTTTTCCATTGACGTGGAAGCAGAAAGCAAAAGTACACCCCTGAAATAAATGAAAAGATGTGATTCAAGTCTTCCATTTTGAACTGCCAATTTATGTGCCCACAAAACATGGATTAGAAAGTCCACCCTGGTATAGTTTCAGAGTAGTTCAAGGATAGTAAAAATCTTTCTCCCACTCCATTCAGAAAAGTGTTCCATTTTCTTAATGCAATGTGATTAGATACTGCCATGGGTTCTTAGACAGAAACATCATTTCTCCCCAGCAGGGACAACTGTTATGTATGGGAACACATTTGAATCCGCTATAGGTACTTCCCATGTTTGAGGCTGGCAACCAAGTAAACCAATTAATCAAGCCAAGAGTTTCATTTGTACTTTAATGAGCTGTTCCACAGTATGTAACCTAGCTTCTTTGTTTAAGCACTGGGGATGGTTTTATTTAATTTGTGCTTGCATCTACCAACTTTCTGGTCTGTAATCAGTGCTTCGGTTTTGATTATTTATTTGTTGCAGTCACATCTAGTGATGGACACAGGAAAGGGATAGTCATGATAGTTGAACATACACAGCATCAGTGGGTTTGGCCTGCATGAGAACCGTTGGATAGCCCAGTGGTTTAGGATCTGGTTGTAGAGTCAGAGCTTGGGAGTTCTTTCCCCCATTGTCCCTCAACGGAGACAGACTTGATAGTCTTTAGGGTCCTTTTTGACTCTGCATTTTAAGATGATGGTGGTATTGATTATATTGATGATGATTAAGATCTAAAAGACCAGAATCCAGTAGCAGCTGCAGCCCAACGATGAAACAACATCCATCAACTGAACAGATTCCCTCTTTTACTGTGGTCCCCTCCCAAAATTGCTCCATAGGTTAGAAAGTTACTACCATGCAGATTGGGAGAGTTATATGTAAAAGGCTTGACATCCTGCTACAGTAATGGAATAGACCACACAGCCAGTGACTCAACGCCGAGTGTCAGGCTGCGGTTAACTAACCTGACTCCCTAAAGGGGCCAACGGCTATGGGCGAATGAGCCCTTTAGGTGGGGTGATGGTCAACCACAGTGGAGGAAATGCCACTGGAAACCATCATATTAGGTCCAGTGGCAAAATAAACAGAGGAGGAACTCTGATTCCCAACGGTCATGGAAGCGGAAGAGGCCATGCCAGATGGACTGGCTGTGAAGGCGCACCTTGTCCATATCCTCAAGGCAGCGGCGGTCCATTGCAGTCCAGGTGTTAAATCCTGCATGTCACCCTCATGTGTGCCATGGGTGATGGCTCCGAGATCATAGTGTGTGGGTCACTTCATGGCAAGATATGATCCACCTTAAACAAATTCATGCCAGTGACATTTTTCCTGCTTCAGGAAAAAAATGCATTCTCGGATACAAGTTGCAGTCGACGATGACGATGTAGAAAGGAAGGAAGGAAGTTATTTTTATGTGTCTTCAAATAAATCATTTTTTCCTGTCAACTTTCTTTACTGTTCAGCTTTCATACCCATGTATCATGTTTGAGAGCACAATATGTTCTCAACGTATTGATCTTTGTCTTTGTTTCTAATAACGCATTCTTACACTTGATTTTCTTTTCAAAATTCCTTCATTGCTGCCATTCCAAAGCTCAGTCTCTTTTCTGATATCCTGGCTGCAGTTTCATTTGGATTGATGATTGAAGCAAGGAACACAAAATCCTTGTTGTTCTGTAGTTGTGATTTTTGATCACCTGGAATTTAAAGCTCTAATTTAAGAAACATAGTCCATAATCATGGCAGGGCCAAACAGCTTCTGTAATGGCACAGTGCAAGCAATCTGACTTTTTTGTTCACTTATGCAAGGAGTCACACAAGCATTCTCAAGTATCTCCTGACACATTTGTAAGATGGCCATGCAGAAGTGGTACTGCTTGTACAAAATCCTGCATCACAGTTCCAGTGAATCATTACACTCTAGAGGTGTCCATTAGGATCACATTCCACACCCTCAATATACTAAGTATAATAAGCTGGCTTACTTTCTGGTGTATGCCCTAGCAAGAACACTGTATATCAAGCAAGAGATCAATGTTTCTGCTGAAGTTATATGTTAATTTCTGATGTTGATTTTATTTGCATATTTTTGCATGCCCTCCCCTGTAGACCAGGGGTTCCCAACCTTTTCAAGCCAGGGGCTGGGTCACGCTCTCTCAGCCAGCTGTGAGGGCCGGATGGCCATTTTACCCTGCCTGCATAATTGGGGGGGGGGGCAATTTTCTCCCAACAGCTTCAAAGGGGTGGCCATTTTGTTTCTCAAATGCCCTTGAAGGGGTGGGGGCCACATAAAATGATGCTGCAGGCCAGATCTGGACCACGGGCCTTAGGTTGGGAACCCCTGTTGTAGACTTTTAGTGATGAAAGAGAGTCATAGGCTTTTTTGAAATAAATATTGACCAAAATCCTGTTGCGCAGTTGTGCCAGGGGAAAGGAAATAATGCAACACAGAAGAACAAATTGCTGTTACCTAACAACACTGGTGTTGGATGTAGAATCCAGGCAAGGAGTTGTTAAGTAGTAGTAGTTTGCTGCTGAGAGTAACGTCATCTCCCATTTACCAGGATTTGAACCTTGCTTCTTCTTTGGTTATGTATCATTCCTGTTTATGTTCATCTTAGTCCATATACTTCATAGAGTTATATGCCAAGATTTAAAGGAACAACAAATGAAAATCCTCACCAATTATGACTTTCAAAGTAAACTTAGAGCAATAATGTTCCAAAAATTGGAAGATGTGGGTATCTGTATTTGTAAATGCTCACCCCTCTCCAGGCTTTTTTTTCTGGAGCAAATGAAAAAGAATGACAAAGCAGACCCTACATGGCTATACAAGAATCAGCACCTTGGTAACAGTCTTTCTAAACTGTTCATAAATGCATGAATAATTTATTCAACTGGTCCATGTTTACACAGTCAGCTTGGCTTTGGCTCCTTTTGCGGTGGTGTAAAACAAAACTTCCAGTCATGAAAGTCGATTGGGTGACTCATCGACATTACAGCCAACAACAAAAAAAACTACATTCATGCAGGGCATCTTACACATGTTATTTCAGTTGCAGCAATTTTGAAGGATGCTAATAGGTTTAAATGCTTATGAGAGCCATGACTATATATATGGCTTTCTTCAATTTCTTGAAATTGGCTACAGCCCTGTAATCCACTCTACACCTTTAACACTAGCATGGATTCGTCAAAGGTCATTCAGTATTAGGCCACCTGATGGGATTATAAGCAAGGTGACAGCTATTACTAGGATACTCATCAGCTTAAAATTTCCATTCCACATTGTCTTGACAACACTTCAACTATAGGTAGTTGTCTTTATTTCCAGGCACTTTTTGATATAGGTGCTCTACAAGGTAATCTGAAAGTCAAGCATCATCTGAGCAACATTTTAAATTAAAATTTGAGCATTTTCATTTCAAAAAATATTATGTATTATTAGCTGTTTTCTTTTGGGACAAAAACCCACAGAGATGACCAGACCTCCTGAGTGATAACTGATAACTACCTATTTGGATAAGAATTTGAACTCCAGGCTTCATAACTCACCTCAAACTCAGACATGAGGAAGAGCAAACCCTACCTAGTACATCTTGGTTCACTGCTAAACATGTGGCTGACTGAAGTTAAAGGAACTTACGGTATATCTTAATGACAGGAATTAAAACCAAGACAGTTTAACAAATAAAAAAAATCAACACTGTCTGCATCAGCAGATCTTTCCATGGTCATGCGACAGGCATGACTAGACACCAGAGTGCACACAACACTGTTATCTTCCCATCAAAGTTGTACCTATTTATCTACTTGCACTTTATTGCTTTCAAACTGCTATTTTGCCAGATGCTGGAACAGAGACAGGTGCTCACTCCATCATGCTGCACTCGGGTTTCAAACTGCTGACTTTCCAGTCATTAAGTTCAGTGTCTTAACCACTAAGCCACCACAGTCCCTTAACAAATAAAACTCTGGAAAATGTTTGTTGTCTATAAGTAACAAACTAAGCATAGGAATGCAACCTCAGATGTTTCTCCTCAGTATACAAATCAGAGACATTCACAGGGCCACTTTCCCCACATATGTGCTACAAACCTGTGCTAAGACAAAATATGAACAAATGGCTATGAAATCAATGACCTTGTGCCCCTCTTGTGATGTGACACAGTTATAGTACCTCTAAATATAGGTACCCAAACACTCTACATTATGAAATATTCTGCAAATATTGGGTATCATGAAATGGCAGCAGGTGTTTTTTATTTAACTTGGTCTCTATTTATTTTCCTATTTACTTCTATGCATACAGAGATACAGTAGAACCCCACATAATGAAAGTACTCCATTCCATGGAGCTCTTCACTAGGCAGTTTTTTCCGTTATGCGGTTACCTATGGGAGATGCCCCGCATAACAGGAAAAAATGTTCATTAACCGGGGTTCCCCTTAAGCAGGTATACCCCAGTTACCAAAAACCCCACATAAAAGATTTTTTTTGTTATGCGGGGTATCACCATTGCATAATGAATGCTTGTGCAAATTTTTCATTATGCGATGTGTTCATTATGCGAGGTACCACTGTACACTTGTTAGATTTTTCTGCCTCCTATGCCAAATGACATGTCTAGATTAGGGAACTATGCATCACAATTTGGGTGTGCAGATTTACAGCTATACCTTAGATGTAGCCAGTTCCTTGGGAAAAGCCTGTGACCTGCAATCCAAATGAAAGTGCGGCACCAAAATGGCCGCCGCGCTCTTTGCAGCACCCCCCCACCCGGACTCAGGTGAGTTAGGGGGTGAGTTAGGGGGCGTGGCCACGCCTCTATAAAAGGGGTGGCCACGAGGCAGCCGAGCTGTCATTTTAGAAATGTGAGTCATCATGGACGCCTCCCCGTGTGGTGGGTAGCACTGGTAAGGTAAAGATTTATGACCCATAGGTATCCGGCAGGTTCGCAATTGACTGGCCAACACGTAGACAGGTACAGGGGAAATAGGTTTGACCGGTCAAGGGCGAACCAGGCAAGGGGTGATGGCAGGAGCTTCACAGCCTGCATCACCTTGATATTTGATGGATACGCGTCATAGGGTGGGGTCAGTAGATAGTTATTGACTCCGGTCAACAATTTGTTTGTGTCAACAAACAAACTGATACAAATAGTTACATGTAGCCAATTGCCATTGGCATTTTGGGAGGAACCTTACCAGTGTTACTGCAGCCTGCTTGCCTTAAAGAATTACAATTGGATGATTACACCAATTGAAAGTTATAATTCGGACTAGGGCATTATTCAATAAAAGTGGTCCGATGCCTTTATCCATATACCGGTGTCTGAGTCTTTCTTTGGGGTGTGCGCCTGCAAAGAGAAATATATTTGCAATGACTGCCAAAGGAGCATTCATGCAAATCAAAACTAGGAACAATTTTATGTTTTCAGAAGGGGATAAAAGTTTCAGATAACCTATCAAACAGTTTCTGCTGCCTCCTGAGCCAATGCTATTAAGACATTGATGGATATGGGCATGGTTCACCTGCCAATATTACAAACTACATGTGGAATAACCATCAATATCCTAGGTTCTCTGATACATATGTAAGTTCTTTTAGTGAACAACCCCTGATGCTATAAAGAAGTGTTTGATGTTTGGTAATCCAGACATTATTGGACTATAACCCCTATCAGACCAAGCCAAGATAATCAGTGGCACTGGATACTGAGAGTTGAGATCCAACAACATCTGGAGAGGCACAGCAAGAAAGGATCTAACATGAACACTTCTATTCCCTGTCTCAATGTAATCCTAAAATATATAAACACACTGTTGGCGGTGAACCTTCCTAAAATCTGGTTGCTATGACTAATGGCTGTTCCTTTGCACAGGCATTTCTTAATACTCTCTAAAATACAGTATCTGGTAGAGCATTCTTTGCACTGTCGCTATAATTTATTGAAAGCATGAGTTGTGACAACTCTCTAAATTACTCATAGCATATCATTCCCTTTTGTTTTTGTGTTTGGTGTGAAGCTGTTTTCAAGAAAGTTTGTGTTGAACTCTAAAAAGCACTTAAATGCCCTGCCAAATTAGACCACACCTTCCCTTAGACATGCATAAGTAACAGCACTGAGTAAAAGGATATAGCTACAGTTCTTGAATGAACTCTGCAATTACTTACACACTGGTAATTTAAATCCCACATAAATTGGATCATAACTACTGTGCATACTACTCCTACAGGAAACTGGGCAAGTCCTCATGCGCAATAGCCAAATATGTGTTTTCATAACCTTTTATGCTTTCAAAGGTCACATTCGTTTAAAAAAACCACTAAAATAGCATAGACACATAAAGCTACTTTATATGGAATCAGACCATGGCTCATCTAGTTCGGTACTGTCTACTTTGATTGGCCATAGTTTTCCAAGGAAGTCAGACTGATCTTTGCTATAGGAATCCTTCCCTTTGAAAACACCAAAGACTAAACTAAAGGTTCTCTGAATATGAGCAATGGGCTATGAACTCATTCCCTTTATAGAAATACGCAACTATGAAGGATGGTACTTCAGTAGCATGTTCCTCACAATCTTTTTTAAAAATTGTTCAACTCAACTGAATGTTCAAAACCAGGGAGGAGAGGACTAAAACTGTTGGATAGCTGGTTCTGCTGAAAACACAAAGAACTTTTCATGCGGTTTTATACCCTTTCTCTGAAGTTGATAACAGATTACCAGCACAAGAACCAGCAGTAGAAATTGATAAAACTTAAGAGCTGTTACATATTAGAAACAGTGGGAAGATTTAAATTTTTTTACTACCTACTCTGTGGGTGTGGCCATGTGACTGGTTGGGCATGACCATGTGACTGGGTGGGCGTTTTAAAACAAAAAATGCAATTTAATGTTTTTATTCCAGTTGGAATTGACTGTGTGACTGAACAACAACAATTAAATGTTTGAATTGGTGGCCGTGTTAGTCTGCAAGCATTTCTGAGAGTAAACAAAACAGAACAGCAAAAAAAAAAATGACAAAAACTGTTGTGGCACCTTAAAGACTAATTCCTGTATTTTAAAATGTGAGCTTTCAAGGGGATGTGCTCTATTCTCCACACATCACTAGGGCACCCTCCCTCACCCTTTCGTTGCTTACCCCAAAATGTTGCAGATCCATTTGAGGAGTTGAGCATGCTGGGAATCATAGTCCAGCATCCCATTTGACTTTTGTCTTGCAAATCGAAATGCATGCTGCCAGGCAAAGCAGAAGCTGAGACAGCAGCTGCCCTCATGCTGACATCCTCCTCTTCCTCCTCCTCACCTCGTAATATTCCTGCCGCCGATCGTCCTACCGGCACCTCCTTTCCGCATTTGGGCTTTGCGGTGGCAGCCCCTGCTTCTGTGGGATGCCCGGATCCACCAGCAGAACAGGATGATGGAGCAACCAGCATGCCTCGAAGGTCTAATCTTCCCAGTTGGAGCCACCCAGCCCCATGTAGCCGGAGTAAGAGGCATGGATGGAGCATGTCCAGGTGCTAAGAAGAGCGAAAAATGGAGTAGCAGCTCCAGCCAGGCTACATGGGGCTGGGCAGCTCCAATGGGGAAGATCAGACCCTTGAGGCATGCCGGCTGCTCCATCATCCTGGTCTACTGGCTGATCTGGGTGTCCCACGGGAACAGGGGTCGCCGCTGAAAAGCCCACATGCAGAAAGGAGGTGCTGGTAGGACGATCAGTGACAGGAAAATCATGAGGTGAGGAGGAGGAAGCTGGTGTGAGGGCAATTGCTGTCTCAGCCTCCCCCCCACTCCTGGCCACAACTCCAAGCACCCAGAGTGGGGTGAGAGGAGGAGGGGGCAGGGTGGTGTGGTGGGCACGGCCAGCCAGATCTACTACCGGTTCACCCAAACTAGTCCGAACCAGCTGAAGCCCACCACTGATTAACCAGAGTACTACCAAAGCATCAGCCTTGATGGAGGTATATATCCATTTGCATGTGTGTTGATACATTTTCTTTTTGTGCAGGGTGATTGTGCCATAATGAAAACAGTATTTGAGGATTACTGATGGCCCCCATGAAATGCACCCCAAAAGGCCAGCCAAACAGCCCTGCCTTCACAGATTGGCCAAAGGTTAGAGCCAAGATTTTTGCCAACAAATAAATCTCAGATGCTTTGTAGTAAAATAGTCTGTGATGAAATGGAAAGACAGTCCTTGATATGCTTTTGAACAACCGTTAATTCTTCAGGTTGGAGAAAATAATGAATGAAATATTGCTGGATTTGAACAATAAGGTGACATGTTGTAATATATTAAGCCATTTTTCATTCATCAGATTGCTTGACATGTGATTGCATCCTTAAATATATCGTTATTATGCAGCCATATAAGACCATTTCTGGGTGTTCTGAATCATGAATATATAAGCACAATATCCCAATTCATAAACCAGATGTGTTTTGATTAATTGAATTTAGCATACAGTTGCAAGCACGTATGTGTGTAGTTGAGCAACTGTCTTTGGGGGGAAAACTCACTAGTGCAGCAAAATACTTGTCTTGACAGCATTATTTTTTAAAAAAAACAAGGCCAGCTGTTTAAACATAAACAAACAAAAGACTGACCACAATACCATGTCATTTTTATCACCCATTCTTCAGATTTACTGACTGATATGAGGCATTTCATAGCTATAGAAAAATGGTGTTGGAAGGGCCTCTAAGTCTATTGAGTCCAAGCTCCTGCTCAATTCAACATCCAAATCAAAGTATATCTGACAGATGGTGATCTAATTTTTCTCTTGCATGTTTTTTGTTTGAAATAAATAAATTCTTCTTTCTTCTTTTCTCCCCTCACCCACCTTTTGACTACAGCTGTCAAAATACTATTGCCAGATTCCATGAACTGTAGGCCATGAAAAAACTTTTCTCATCTGCATTTCCATGGCATTCCATGACATTCTATTGCCATTTTAACTCTTTCTCTTCTTCCTCACATCACCCTGCCAAAACCATATTAATAATGGGAGTAAGTTGGACAGACAGTGCTATGATGCTTCTTAAAGAGGAATGCGTTTGTTCTCGGCAAAGACCTGGATTCTAATCTCCATCTGGCTATGGAAAGTCATTTTGGGGTAGCCATGGTAAAACACTCCTTGATCATCTAATATGACTTAAAAATCCAATTAGGATTGCCATAAATTGGAAGCAGAAGGACACAAACAAACAATGTCATAATTTAAAGAGCTACCCAAACACTTATCTTTTAAAGATGTTAAAACATATTCTATGGATGAAATCCAGTGCTAAGTTACAATTAGAGTAGGCCTGTTGAATCAACAGAAGTGTTGATTCAGCAACTCTGCAGTAATTCAGTGGGCCTGTTGTGACTCAGTAGTGAACTTCAGCCAATACGTGTTCCAATTCTACTTTGAATATTCAATGCCATTTCCTAAGTCTTTCCCCATGTTTTTCTATAGAATAAACAACCTCAAATTTCTGGCAAGAAAAAAAGACAGAAGGAAGAAGATACAAAAAGCATTAGAAGAAAACCAATTGAGAATGTGCCATTTTCAGCCTCTTTATTAGAAATGGGATTTTTGGCTTACTATCACATCCTTCAATAAAACTGATTTGTGAATTAAACTACACACTTCTATGGGTTACAGGTTAGAGAAAAGCAAATACAAAAATTGAAGGCACATCAGCTTTCAAATTCCACTGAATTTGGTAAATAATAAGACTGGTAAATAGTAAGATTGATGCAAATGTATATAAATAAAATAAAAACCAAGAGGCACATATATATATATATATATATATATATATATATATATATATATATATATATATATATATATATATATATATATATATATATATATATATATATATATATATATATATATATATATATATATATATATATATATATATATTGTAGCTTTTGTATATTACCAAGAGATCATTTATCTCTAAAAATAAATACAAACTTTAAGGAAACTTATTTTCTTAGTAATTGCAACCAAAGCATTCTGGTAAATGCAGCAGTATCTGTGTCACATAAATCAAGATTAAGCAGTAGTTGCTGCATGGTATGTATCTTCTTTTAATGTGTAAGACATTTACGATGCTTATTTAATGGCCTACAGGGGAAAGAGAAAAGTAACTAAATCATAACTGTGATAC
Organism: Bradypodion ventrale; assembly: GCA_035047345.1. Lineage (NCBI taxonomy): Eukaryota > Metazoa > Chordata > Lepidosauria > Squamata > Chamaeleonidae > Bradypodion > Bradypodion ventrale. The sequence goes on along the minus strand of JAWDJE010000003.1, from coordinate 43,516,045 downwards.
CTATATTGGGAATCAATGCAAATATACAGACAGAAAGATTAAATAAAATAAATAAATTAGATAAAACTTGGGAATAGCCTGAAAAATACATTTATTCTCTAACAGCTGTATCTACTCCTAGTGCATCTGGATTGAAAGGATTAGCCAGTAAAATCTCCGTTGTCAGTGATAAATCTCCATTCCCAGGAGAAACAGAGAGTTTGGTCACAGGATGCCTAAAACTAACCCTGGTACAAAAGTGCATTACTTAGCTGGCATCCCTCCACCAACATTTTGCCGAGAAAATGCTGCTCAGAAAGAGCGGGTCAAAGCAAGATCCTCAGAAACACATCTGCTATTTGATCACCAACCACCAAAAAAGAGACTGAAATCAAGGCACAGTTTTTTCATAACCCCCCCCCCCCCAAACAACCACAGACCACCCTAGCACTTTGGAAGGCAAGCAAGGAGCTACCAGATAACTAGGCAGAACCACATGATTCTCTACTGCCTGGCCATGAGCAACCATGGCCTATATGGAAAGCTTTAAACAGACTACATGCTCGGGTAGGAAGATCAAGGGCTAATCTGAGAAAGTGGGGTTTCCCTGTAGATGGTAGCCTGTGTGAATGTGGAGAAGTGCAAACAATTGCCCATATGACACAATGCACATGATGCCCTTCAATGTGCCCTGAGGAGGACCTTATGTTGGCAAGAGGAAATGCTGTTGATGTGGCCCGATACTGGGCAGATGTCATCTAGTCCTTTTAATTCCTTTTTGTTTGAGATGTGTTAATTTTAGCTTTGTATGTTATTATATGCTGGTGGTGCCTCTGACACGAATAAAAAAAGCTGTATCAAGTTTGGCAGTTCCATGTATGAGAAAATATCAGAAACTCCTTAGAGCATTTGCTATTCAAGTCAATTACTCACCCATCCCCAAAAAAGCAATTTGAATATATTTTTTACTCCTACTCCTTACTTAGGACTGACAGTGACACAGTCCATTTTGAGCTACAGTATTTTCCAGTGATTGGATGATGTACAAAAAAATGTGCACCAGCCCATGCAAGATTACTTTTTTTGCATCCATACTGGAGCAACCAGAACTAAAATCAGATGCACAAGGGTCACTTTATTCCTTACTTTTACAGGAAAAAACCAAAGATACACTAGAGACATAGTTCAGAGAAGGCAAGGGTTGGTAGACTGATTTTTACATGGATACTAGTCATACTTTTGTTTTAAAACTGTTTAAACTGTGATAACATGTGTGATGGGAAAAGACTGGCATAGAGACCGGCAAGGCACGCCACAAAGTTTGCCAAGAGAACCCTATGGACCAAAACAAAAGGCAAAACAAGGGGATGCTCAGCACAGCAGATCTGAAAAGGGGGAGGGATACGAAAGGGGGAGGAGAAATACAGTGTTTCAGGGAACAATACTGCATAGGGACATGGAATGTGAGGTCTATGAATCAAGGAAAACTGGAAGTAGTTAAAAATGAGATGGAAAGAATAAGCATTGACATCCTGGGCATCAGTGAATTAAAATGGACAGGGATGGGTGAATTCAGCTCTGGAAACTATCAGATCTACTACTGTGGGCAAGAAAACCTCAGAAAAAATGGAGTAGCCATAATTGTCAACAAAAAAGTGAGGAAAGCAGTAATGGGATGCAACATCAAAAATGATAGAATGCAAGCGCGGCGCCAAAATGGCCGCCGCGCTCTTTGCGGGGGGGCCCCCACCGGACGAAGGCATCTGGGTAGTTAGGGGGCATGGCCAGCTCCCTTATAAAAGGGGTGGCCACGAGGCAGCCGCGCTGCCATTTTGCGAAGCGACGGAGCGGAGAAGTTTTTCCGCTCTTACCTCTGTCACTCATGCCTTTCACCGGGAAGCCTCTTGGCTGCTGATTTTCTTTTTCGGCTTCCCATCGGTTAGCTGCGATGCCCTCAAAGAAGAAGGCGACTGCGAACGCGGATCGTTCTGCGCGGAGGCGCCAGCCGGGTCGGAGGACCGCGGCCGCGCCTCCACAGCAGCCTCCTTTGCCTGAGCCCACCGGGACCGGTGGGATGGGGTTGATTCCCCCTTGGCCGGAGGCTGGAGGTCCGCGTACCGGCCCGGTTGGGGCCGCGGTCCTCGGCCCGCGAGCAGTGGACACTGCCTCTGGCGTGGCCCATTCTGCGGGGCCTTCCTCCGTTGGTGCGCAGTTGCCTGCGGGGGGCTTCAGCCATGGGTGGTTGGGTTCCCTCCCCTGGCAGGGTGCTCCCCCGGCCCTGGGGCCGGGCCTGGGATCTTGGCCCTATATGGGCCCCGGGGTCCAGGGACCTGGACCCACGCCTGCAGTTAGCGGGCCGGCCGGCCCTTTGCCCCCTCTTGGCTTGGGGGGCTACGTCAGCGTGGAGGCCCTTCTGGCCCGCGTTGAGGCCCTCGAGGCGTCGCTGGCCAGGGTTAACCACCCTGGGGCCCCTTTTGGGGTGCAGGTTGATCCATCGTCTGCTGGGCAGCGGCAGGCGGCAGGACGGGTCGAGCTGCCTGAGGCGCGTGGCCCGGCATCGGCCACTGCCTCACAGCTCCCCGATCAACAGGCTGGTGCTGGTCAGGCCCCGTCGATGAGCTCAGTTGTGGTCATGAGCTCCGACGCCCCCAGTGGGCCGGAACCCCCGGTGGGGGCGGCCCATGGGGGTGCAGCATGTGAGTATGCAGTTCAATCTAGTGCACCCACACACATGGCCACGTTGGGGGGTTTTTTTCAATGGCCTTGGCCTCGCACGGGTGGTGCGGCGGTTCAGCCGCTGACGGCCCACCCGGTGACTCCAACTCTCACCCAGGGCCCCGTTGTGGGGGGTACTCCTTATGCAGTCGGGAATGTTTTAGGGGTGACCGGGTTGGTTCAGGCTCCTTTACAGATGCCCGCAGTTCCCGCCGTTCCTGTGTCGGCATTGCCGACTGCGGGGTATTCATTGCCCCTGGGGGACCATTTGGCACAAACCACCAAAGAGAAGATCTGGCGTGGGGAGTATGTGGACATCTTCTCCCTCCTTAACAGAGAACCCACCAAAGAGGAGAGGAAGGGGCAAGATGAGAAGGATAAGGAGCAGGCACATCGTCGTAAGCCGCCACGTACGTGGGCCAACTGGTTGCCGGCCTACCTCATATACATGGCGGTCTACCTCAGGGCCCGGCCGGATTTGGCAATTCCAATGGTCCAGTATTTGGACAACATTTACCGGGCGATGGTCGACTTCCCGGGCCCGTCGTGGTTGGCTTACAACGAGGAATTCCTTATGCGGATTCCCCTGCACCCCGAGATGAGGTGGGATGAGCCCTGCCAGAAGCTGTGGCTTCTGTATATGACGCCCACGCGCCCTGCGCCTGGGGAGAGATACCATTGTAGACATGCGGTCCAGCGAGCGGCCCCTGCACAGACACCCCGCCAGGTGGCGGGGCAGGGGGTTCCAGCCCGCCTGCTGTGCTGGACTTTCTCGTCCAATGGTTCCTGCAATAGGAAGAATTGCCGGTACAGGCATGAGTGTCCCTCTTGTGCTGGCCCCCATGCGGCCTCCGCCTGTCCCAGGCCTGGAGGGATGCGGGGCAGAGGGAGGGGCGGACAAGGGGCTGGCAAGACTGCCGCAGAGGGAGCTGGTTCACCGAAAGGCCCCCTCCCCAATTAATGTGGACATGTTGGAGCGTTGGCTCGCATTGTACTCGAAGGAGGAGGATGCGGTTTACCTGCTCCAGGGTTTTCGACTGGGGTTCCGTATTCCTTTCGTGGGTGATAGGTCCCCTCAGGATGCTCCCAACCTGTTGTCCCTTAGGGGGAGGGAGGAGGTGGCTGCTGCCAGCATTTACAAGGAGGTTCATGCGGGCAGGGTCGCTGGCCCTTTCCCTGCACCCCCGTTCCCCAACCTTAAGGTGTCACCCTTGGGCTTGGTGCCCAAGAAGTCACCGGGCGAGTTTCGCCTGATCCATCACTTGTCCTACCCAGCCGGCCGATCGGTCAACGATGCTATACCTGATGACCTTTGCTCGGTCAGGTATACATCGTTTGACCAAGCGCTACGCATGTGGCCCGGGTGCGCTGTTGGCTAAGTGCGACATTAAGTCTGCCTTTCGCCTCCTTCCGGTGCACCCGGGTGATTTTGAGTTGCTGGGTTTCAAGTTTCGGGGTGAATATTATTTTGATAAGGCCATGCCTTTTGGCTGTTCCATATCATGCTCGGCTTTCGAGCGTTTCAGCACATTCCTGCAGTGGGCTTTCGTCCGCAGGTCAGGGTCCCGGTCTGTAGCCCATTACCTGGATGATTTTTTGTTCGGGGGTGAACGGGGCTGGGACACGTGCACACGTCTCCTCAACACATTTCAGACGCTAATGGAGGAACTTGGTGTCCCTTTAGCGCCCGAAAAGACCGAGGGCCCATCTACCCAGTTAGTTTTCCTGGGGGTGGAGATTGACACGGTAGCGCAGGCTTCTAGGTTACCAGGGGATAAGGTGTCACGGATAGTGGCCCTTATCTCAGACTTGCTTGCTAAACGCAAGGCATCACTGAAGGAACTGCAGGTGCTACATGGTCACCTCAATTTTGCTTGCAGGGTCGTCGCACCGGGCAGGGCATTTGCTCGGCGCTTGTGCGACGCCATGACAGGCTTATCCAGGCCCCACCATAGGGTTAGACTGACCCGGGGTATCAGGGCAGACATGCTTATCTGGCTCCAGTTCCTGAGGGAGTTCAATGGGGTGTCATTTTGGAGGTCTGACCTCCTGGCTTCCCCTCGTTTTCAGATACAGTCTGATGCCTCGGGGTCCCTGGGTTATGGCATGTACTTCCATGGGAAGTGGGCCTATGGTGGGTGGCCACCGGCCTGGGCAGGCACGGGTCGCCTGCGTGATTTTACGTATCTGGAATTTTTCCCTATCCTGGGGGCTTTGATGCTATGGGGCGAGGAGTGGGCCAACTCGGTCGTCCATTTCTGATGTGACAATGCGGCCGTTGTCCACATTGTCAATTCACAGACTTCAAAATCACCCAGGGTCATGGACCTTGTGCGCCAGTTTGTATTGCGCAGCCTGCGCCTCAATGTTCTTTTCAGGGCCAGGCACGTCCCGGGGGTCAATAATGATATTGCTGATGCTTTGTCCCGCCTGCAGATCTCCCGGTTCCGCGCCTTGGCCCCGGATGCAGAGGAATTTCCCTCGCCACTCCCGGACGAGATATGGACCATTGGCAAGGAGAGGTGAACCGGGCGATCGGCATGTCGCTAGCGCCACGCACGCGTAAGTCGTATCACCACGCATTCAATTCTTTCAGAGCTTTCTGTGCCCTATCCCAGCTGCCGGACGCCTGGCCGATCCCAGTGGCCCATATACTTCGGTTCATGGTTTACCTGCATGCCCAGGGCCTTGCACCTCGCACCATAGCATCTAGGCTGTCAGCGTTGGCCTTTGTGGCCAAAGTAGGTGGTCATGCGGATAGTACCACTGACTTCCGTGTGAGACATGTTTTGGAGGGGTGGGTGCGGGAGCGTGGGCGTTGCCCGGATGACCGCCACCCGATTTCCCCAGGGATTCTTACCCAATTGGCCCGGGGCTGGCCTGGCCTCTGTTTTGATAGATATGAGGCAGCCCTATTTCATGCGGCCACAACGGTGGCCGTTTTTGGAGCACTCCGCATCAGCGAGCTTGTGATGCTGTCTAAGGCGGATGCAAGTCGTAGGGCACTGGAACTCGAAGATGTCTATGTTGCCAATGATTGGGCTCAGTTGAGGATACGCTCCTCTAAGACAGATCAGCATGGCGTAGGCAGTGGAGTAAGACTGCTATGGTGTTCTTTGGCAGACATCTGTCCGGTTGGTGCCCTACAGGAGTTTATTGCACTGCGTGGCACGCACCATGGCCCATTTTTCTGTCACCAAGATGGGTCTCCCCTTACTAAATTTCAATTTTGGAAGGTGACAGGCAAAGCGCTTGCCAGTGTAGGCCTCCCGGGGGCCCGTTATGGCACCCATTCATTCAGAATAGGGGCGGCCTCCACTGCTGCTGCTTTTGGGTACTCCGGGGCTGAAATACGCCGTATGGGAAGGTGGGGATCGCAATGTTTTCAATTTTATGTCCGCCCTCTTCCACAGTGAGTACCAGCCTAGTCACCACATCTTTTCTCTCCCCGTTTTTTCCTTGACAGACCCTGGGTGTCGTATTACACCGGTGACAGTATGGCTGGTGGGCCATAGCTACGTGCACAGGGCAGCACGTTACGCTGCGGTGACAGAGTGGGGACCCCGACTGGGACTGGGTGCATACGCAAGTCTCACATGGTATGGTAAGCCCGGGATGTTATGGCGGGAGCTGTTACCATTCCTTTTTTCAGGTCGGAATGCTGACCCGCCTGACATTCTGATCATACACCTTGGGGGCAATGATCTAGGCCAGATCACCGGCTTATCGCTAAAGCATGCGATTTGCGGCGACCTCGCCTACCTGCATTACGTGTGGCCCGCCACTACCCTTGTTTGGTCGGACATGGTGCCGCGGCACACGTACAGGGGAGGGTTCGATCTCCCGGCCCTTGACCGGGCTAGACGTATGGTGAACAGGGCTGTGGCCCAGTTCATTGTCAGCAGGGGTTGGGGGCGGGTCAGTCCTCACCCCGCCATTAGTCTGCAAAATTATGACCTTTATGCAGGGGATGGGGTCCATCTGTCGCGAGGAGGTATGGACCTCCTGTTGGGTGATTGGCGAGCAGGCCTGTTGACCGAGCTGATGGTCTGGGGGGGGCGTCGAGCCTTCTTTGAAGCCCCTCCATGTGGCGGGTAGAACTGGTAAGGTAAACATTATGACCCACAGGTATCCGGCAAGTTCGCAATTGACTGGACAACACTAGACAGGCATAGGTTGGTTAAACGTTGTCCGGTCAACGACGAACTAGGCGACGGGGTGATGGCTACAGCTAGACAGCATGCATCACCCCGTGATTTTACGGATACGCGTCAGAGGGTGGGGTCATTAGTTAGATATTGACTACGGTCAACAATTTGTTTGTTGTCAACAAACAAATTGATACAAATAGATACATTGTAACAATTGCCGTTGGCAATTTTGGGTGGTACCTTACCAGTGTTACTTCGGCCTGCTTGCCTTAAGAATTATGATTGGTCAATTACCAATAGAAATTTATAATTCGGACTAGGGCATGAATCAATAAATGTGGCCCAATGGCGTTATCCACTTTCATCAGTGTCTGAGTCCTTTATTGGGGGGTGCGCCTGCAATGCAAGCGCGGCGCCAAAATGGCCGCCACGCTCTTTGCGGGGCCCCCCCACCGGACGAAGGCATCTGGGTAGTTAGGGGGCGTGGCCAGCTCCCTTATAAAAGGGGTGGCCATGAGGCAGCCGCGCTGCCATTTTGTGAAGCGACGGAGCGGAGAAGTTTTTCCCCTCCAACCACTCCCTAGTTAACAGTGTGATATTTTGGTCGCTTCGGGGCCGGGTGGGAATTTTTGGCTGGGACCCATAATTGGCTCTCGGGTCCTGGCTTTTTTGCCCATCCCACACTGTTGCTATGGTTTGACATAGGGGTTTTTTCTGTTGCTGCTGTTGACTTTGGTCACATGGGCGGGTAGCACTGGTAAGGTAAACATTATGACCCACAGGTATCCGGCAAGTTCGCAATTGACTGGACAACACTAGACAGGCATAAGTTGGTTAAACGTTGTCCGGTCAACGACGAACTAGGCGACGGGGTGATGGCTACCGCTAGACAGCATGCATCACCCCGTGATTTTACGGATACGCGTCAGAGGGTGGGGTCATTAGTTAGATATTGACTACGGTCAACAATTTGTTTGTTGTCAACAAACAAATTGATACAAATAGATACATTGTAACAATTGCCGTTGGCAATTTTGGGTGGTACCTTACCAGTGTTACTTCGGCCTGCTTGCCTTATGATTGGTCAATTACCAATAGAAATTTATAATTCGGACTAGGGCATGAATCAATAAATGTGGCCCAATGCCGTTATCCACTTTCATCAGTGTCTGAGTCTTTTATTGGGGGGTGCGCCTGCAATGATGTCAGTCAGAATCCAAGGCAAACCTTTCAATATCACTGTAATCCAAGTCTATGCACCAACCACTAGTGCAGATGAAGCCACAGTTGACCAGTTCTATGAGGACCTACAACACCTCATAGAACAGACACCAAGAAATGATGTCCACATTATCTTAGGAGATTGGAATGCCAAAGTAGGAAATCAAAAAGTAAATGGAATAACAGGCAAGTTTGGTCTTGGAACACAGAATGAAGCAGGGCAGAGATTGACAGAGTTTGGCCAAAGAATGCACTAGTCATAGCAAACATGCTCTTCCAGCAACACAAGAGGCGACTTTACACATGGACATCACCAGATGGCCAGCTTCGAAATCAGATTGATTACATACTCTGCAGTCAAAGATGGAGAACCTCCATTCAGTCAGCAAAAACAAGACCTGGAGCAGACTGTGGCTCAGATCACAACCTACTGATCGCAAAATTCAGGCTTAGACTAAAGAAAATGGGGAAAACAATTAGACAGATATGACCTACACAACATCCCTAAAGAATACATGGTGGAGGTCATGAACAGATTTAATGTCCTGTACCTGATAGACAGAGTACCAGAAGAATTATGGACAGAGATAAGGGATATCATGCAGGAGGCAGCAAGAGAAATCATACCAAAAGAAAAGAAGCGTAAGAAAGCAAAGTAGTTGTCTGATGAGGCTCTTAAAATAGCAGAGGAAAGAAGGAATGCAAAAGTCCAAGGAGAAAGGAAAAAATACAACCACCTGAATACAGAATTTCAAAGAAAAGCAAGGAGAGATAAGGAAAAATACCTGAATGAACAGTGCAAAGAAATGGAGGAAAACAACAAAAGAGGCAGGACTAGAGATCTTTTCAAAAAATTTGGGGAAATCAAGGGAACATTTAAAGCAAAAATGAACATGATAAGGGACAAAGATGAAAAGAGTTAGCTGAAGCAGAAGAGATCAAAAAAGATGGCAAGAGTACACAGAGGAACTCTACAAAAAGGACCTCAACTCTCCTGATAATAACAATGAGAAATTTGAACTTGAACCAGACATTCTGGAGAGTGAAGTCAGAAAGGCCCTAAAAGCACTGCAAACAATAAAGCTAGTGGAAATGATGGTATCCCAATTGAATTTTTCAAAGCCCTAAAAGATGATGGAATCAAACTACTGCATTCAATATGCCAGCAAATTTGGAAAACAAAACAGTGGCCACAGGATTGAAAAAGATCAGTGTATGTTCCAATCCCCAAAAAAGGGAATGCCAAAGAATGCTCAAATTACCGAACAATTACGCTCATCCCATATGCCAGCAAGGTGATATTTAAGATAATACAGGATAGACTTCAACAACATGTGGAGAGAGAACTACCAGAGGTGCAGGCCGGTTTCAGAAGAGGCAGGGGGACTAGAGACCACATTGCCAACATATGTTGGATCATGGAGAAAACAAAAGAATACCAGAAACAAGTCTACTTTTGTTTTATTGACTACGCCAAGGCTTTTGATGTGTGGACCACAACAAAATGTGGCAAGTAATTAAAGAAATGGGAATACCAGAACACCTCATATGCCTCATGAGAAATCTGTACACGAACCAAGAAGCAACAGTTAGGACAGAACACAGAATGACAGAGTGGTTTGGAATAAGAAAAGGAGTAAGACAAGGCTGCATTTTATCGCCCTGCTTATTCAATCTATACACAGAGCACATAATGTGCAATGCAGGGATGGAGGAATCACAATATGGGATCAAAATTGCTGGGAGAAACATCAACAATTTGAGATATGCAGATGATACCACCCTAATGGCAGAAAGTGAGGAAGACCTAAAGAACCTCTTGATTGGATTGAAGGAGGAGAGTGCAAAAGCTGGCTTGAGACTCAATATCAAGAAAACCAAGATAATGGCAACAGGTCCCATCAGTCCCTGGAAAATAGACAGGGAAGAAGTAGAAGCAGTGACAGATTTTACTTTCCTGGGATCTAAGATCACTGCAGATGGCGACTGTAGCCAAGAAATAAAAAGACGACTGATTATGTGGAGACAAGCAATGAGAAACCTGGGGATATAGTGAAAAGCAGAGACATCAACTTGAAAACAAAAATTCGCATAGTCAAAGCAATGGTATTCCCAGTGGTAATGTATGGATGTGAGAGCTGGACCATTAGAAAGGCTGAGCGCAGAAGAATAGATGCCTTTGAGATGTGGTGTTGGAGAAGAGTCCTGAGAGTCCCCTGGACAACAAAGAGAACAAATGGTTAATACTGGAAGAAATCAATCCTGACTGTTCATTGGAGGGACAAATAGTGAAGATGAAGCTAAAGAACTTTGGACATCAAATGAGAAGGGAGGACTCACTTGAGAAGGCCTTGATGCTGGGAAAGGTGGAGGGAAAGAGAAGAAGGGGGTGTCCAAAGATGAGATGGATAGATGGTATTGTGGACAAAATGGGCACAGAGCTTGGTGGGCTGAGGAGAATGGTGGAGGATAGAGGTGCCTGGAGGAAACTGGTCCATGGGGTCCCAAAGGGTCGGAATCGACTGTGCGACTGAACAACAACAACTAGTCATACTGGCAAGAGCATTCTGGGGAAAGAGCTTAACTTTTCCAAGTCCTAAACACAGAGAAGTGGAATGGTAGATACCTTGCTGCAGTTCAAGTCCTGTCAGCCTATGTTAGTCAGGACAGACAATTATGAAGTGAGGATTACCTCCCTTGTTTGCAAAGCCAACTGTAGGTTTCAACTCTAGAAGAAATGATCATGCACAATTTGCAGTTTCAGCAGCTGTAGTCAAAAAACTCAAATATGTGTAACTCAGGGCTTTGAAGTTATTTATTTATTTATTTACAATATTTATATACCACCTTCCTCAACCTAGGGTGACCCAAAGCGGCTTACAAGTCAGATAAAACATCAACTAAAAACATCAGTTAAACCCCTATCTAAAACCAATTACAACATGTAAAAAAGTTAACAGAATGCTCATCATTGACCACCCAAAAAATGCCCTTTGGGTGGATTTCCTCCTGCTCTTGCTGGCAGCAATCTAACATCTGCCTTCTACCCACCTACGCTCAATAGGAGCCTTCACATTTTGGCAGAAAAATCTTTCTCCTCGCAGATGTGGGTGAATAGATATAAACATTGACATGAAACTGAATCTACTTTGAGGGCTAAAAAAAGATTATTAAACAGGCTACAGGTTAAGCTCAAGGAAAGACAACCTGCCTCAAGACTACTATCATTAGATCTTGAAACAGCTCATGGATGGCAGACATCTATATGCAAAACAACTCAGACAGCAGCTCAACAAAAATTAAAGCTGGAGCATGCTGCTAACAAAGCCAATAACCTCCAAGCTCCAGGCATGATACTAGCTTACAGATTAGCAGTGTCTGCAATACATCAGTGAACATTTTCCTATGGCTTCTGTTAACTTGAATACACTTGTAAAGGGGGAAGGGGAATCCACAATACAAACATGCTTATTTTATTACTGACCCTCCAAAGCAGGGGTGGCCAACTTTTTTGTGCTGCGGGCCTGACCACACCCCGGAACAGCTGAGCAGGGACAGACCACACCCCTGGAAGTGTAAACATTTATGGCTGATGTAAACTCTCCAACTTCCACATTTACATCAGTCGCAGAAGTGTTTGTGCATGTGTGGGTGTGTTTTATGGCTGATGTAAATGTGCCTGCTTCTACTTCTGGATGTGGGTGAGATGGTGATGGGCTGGTTGGAATGGCATGACAGGCCATAGGTTGGGAACACATGCTCCAAAGTAACTGCTCATATCTGTATATATAGGCAAACCACAATGAAACATTATTATTATTATTATTATTATTATTATTATTATTATTATTATTATTATTATTAGTATTATTATTATTATTATTATTATTATTATTATTATTATTATTATTATTATTACTATTATTACTATTGTTGTTGTTATTGTTGTTGTTGTTGTTGTTGTTGTTTGTTTATTTCTACCCCGCCCTCCTAGTGCAACGCACCACTCAGGGTGGCAATTATTATTCCTCGGGTCTTTTTAAAGTGATATCTTCACTTCAATTAAATTCTCCACTCCTACAGCATATTAACTTGGAATATCATTAACATTCCCAGATGCAGTTAGTTTATATTGTATTTTGTTCAACCATCATGGAGGGGAGGGGTTTGCAGGAGCTTCCCACCGTAACCGTAGACATGTTCAACTCTAAAATCCATCTACTTCAGGAAAGAAACCAAGCAGATGATGCAAGTGGACCAGCATTTTCCTATATAGATATTAAAGGTCAAATGCACATGCATTCACAATAATGTTTCACACACATATCCAATGGTCACTGCTGTCCCACACATTGTGTAGGCAACATTGTGCCAACTGGGCACCTGTCACAAATATCTGCATTTTGACATTGAACAAATGATACAAAATGCTATTTTTAATAGAGGGATACTTATTAGCCTTTTAACAACAAGGAAACTTTGTCCTGAAAATACTTTTGGAAAGCAACATTTACAAACTCTAGAAATGTTACGTGGCACTAGCAAACAGATACCTATGTAACCACATCGCAATACACTGTATATAGAAATCCAAACATTTGCAGATGTTTGGTCCGGTCTGCAGCAAGAAGAAAACTAACTGAGGGCAAAAGAACATCTTTCACCATGGCACTGAACTACTGTTCAATGTAGCCAGGCTGAGCCTCACCATCTAATCTGTCCCGACACCAGTGACTATGGTAAAGATTCTCAACCTGCGGCCCATGGGCCCAATGCGGCCCACATCACCATTTCAAGTGGCCCCCACCACCTCCACCAAACCAGGAAGTGCCATGTGGTGGAGAAAGGGCAAAATGTCCGCCCGGCCCCTGAAGCTGTCTGAGGGAGCGTGACCTGGCTGCCAGCTTTAAAAGGTTGATAACTCTTGGACTATGGTGAAGGGAATTCATTTAAATAATACATTGGATTTTTAAACAAAATATTTGTCCACAGCATTGATTAAAAAATTGTCAAAACTTATTTGACAATGTTGTTTTTCTATTTTTATCAGTCTCAGTAAGATTACACTGTTTTGTTGTTGTTCAGTCGCAGTCGATTCCGACCCTTTGCGACCCTATGGACCATTGTCCTCCAGGCACCTCTGTCCTCCATAATTCTCCTCAGCCCTCCCAGTTCTGTGCTCATTGTGTCTACAATACCATCCAGCCATCTCATCTTTGGCCTCCCCCTTCTTCTTTTGCCCTCTACCTTTCCCAGCATCAAGGCCTTCTCAGGTGAATCCTCCCCTCTCATTTGATGTCCAAAGTACTTCAGCTTTATCTTTACTATTTGACCTTCTAATGAGCAGTTTGGGTTGATTTCTTCTAAGATTGACCTATTTGTTCTCCTCACTGTCCATGGGACTCTCAAAACTCTCCTCCAACACCACTTTTCAAAGGCGTCTATTCTTCTCCGTTCATCTTTCCTAATTGTCCAGCTCTCACAACCATACATTACCACCGGGAATACCAATGGTTTGACTATGTGGATTTTTGTTTGCAATGTGATGTCTCTGCTTTTCACTATGTTCCCCAAGTTTCTCATAGCTTGTCTCCAAAGAATCAGTCTCCTTTTTATTTCATGGCTGCAATCCCCATCTGCAGTGATCTTTGATAATAAGAATGTAAAATCTGTCACTGCTTCTACTTCTTCCCCATCTATTTTCCAGGAGCTGATTGGGCCTGTTGCCATTATCTTGGTTTTCTTGATATTGAGTCTCAAGCCAGCTTTTGCACTCTCCTCCTTCAGCCCATTCAAGAGATTCTTTAGGTCTTCCTCACTTTCTGCCATTAGGGTGGTATCATCTGCATATCTCAGATTGTTGATGTTTCTCCCAGCAATTTTGATCCCATATTGTGATTCCTCCATCCCTCTATTGCGCATTATGTGCTCTGAATATAAGTTGAATAAGCAGGGTGATAAAATCATGTATTTGGTGTTTTGAATTGCATTAGAAAAGCTCTGTAAACATTTCTAGGGACAAACGTTCTTGTTTATTGTTTGCTTTGTGGGGAATTCATTTCTCAGAGAACCAACTGTAAAAAATCTCACGTCTATATAACACTGATACCAGAACACGTCTGTTGTATCTCCCAGCTTCCATGTCATCTGTTAAATATCTGCCAAGCTGGCAAAGCTAACAACCAAGGATGATGACAGATTGTCGAGACTGGTGTCTCCATTTACGTGGAGAAAAGAAGAGACTTCTGTTCCTTTGTGCCTTGGACTATGGAAACTTTAGAACTGATGAAACAAGCTTCCAGTGCTCTGATTCAATCTAAGACAACTCTCTCATTCACGAATACTTTACTGATCTACCTGATCAAAACTTTCCACCAGGAGCTAGTATGATGTTGTCAAAAATTGCATCTGTTCTTTTTGTTCCTCACAAAAATCTCATTTCTTCATACATCTAAGCTATTTGAAAGTTAGCAAACTCATCACGCTTCTAGAAGATCCTCTGTCCTGGGCAAACTATATACACACTTGTTAATAAACTCAGAGTTTGTCTCCTTTTTAAATATTATAATAAATACAACCTTCAGATTCTTGGTTTTACATTTTTATGCTAGGATGGAAAACCAAAATTGGAGCAGGGGGGGGGAGGGGATGGGGACATTGTGCCACCTTAGAATTTTCATACAATAGTTTCATTTATAGCCAAAAAGGCAGCACTGTCTGCATTTGCAGATGTTTCCGTGGACATGTGGCAGGCATGTCTAGACACCAGAGTGTATAAAAGGCTGTTTACTTTCCCACTGAAGTGGTATCTATTTATCTACTTGCAATTTCTTGCTTTCGAACTGCTAGGTTGGAAGGAACTAGGACAGAGATGGGAGCTCATTCCCTCATGCAGCGCTCGGGTCTTGAACTGCTGACCTGCCAACCTTCCAGTCATTGAGTTGTGTCTTAACCACTAAGCCACCAGAGTCCCCCCAATGTGGTTCCCCCCCCCCCATGATAATATTAGTTTATCAGGGTGTAAATTATATTTATAAACAAGAAAGGTTGCTATTCCCACTTAACCCTTTTTTCAGTAAATGTTAGTACTGTATTATTATTATTATAAATCTTAAAAACATTCACACTTTAAATACAGGTTTCCTTTCTGTGTTTAAAGTGTATATTTAAAGTAGGTGTTTCCCTCTTCAAAAGTTTTAATAAAGACTGTGAGTTTTTTGTTATAAATGCTGATACAGGAGACTTTTAAAGTGATATCTTCACTTGAACAGGAGTGAGCTCAAAGAACAGAAATGAAGGCCTGATTTAGCTCTGGGTTCAAGAAAGAAATGTACAGACAGCAATCTGAGTCACATTTTAAAACTGTTGTCTGTTTTGCATGGAAGCAGAAAAAGATGTTTTAGGCACTTTTCTTCCAGTGGGTTTTATTTTATTGGTGTCTTTTCTTTTCCTGTTTTATACATTAGAGATTGAATTTCTTGTTGCTTTCCAGCTCTTTCAAACAAGCATTTTACAAGCATCCAAATAACTGAATATGAACATGGTTGAGAGGGAAATCCATCCCATTAAGAGAAAAGTGGCCAGGAAAAGAAAGAAAAAAGTAGTATTTTATAAAGTCTAAAATATTACATTACCTGGAACTTTTGTATTTTCCCACTGACCAAGTCTGTTCTGTTAAATATCCTGACTAACGCTACAAGCTTAAATATACTTATAAGGAAGTTAGACCACTAAACACAGTGGGAATGACCTCTAAGCAAACTTCCGCAGGGATCTTGGTAACTTACTGGAGCAGAAGAATACTTGAGAAAGATATCCCAAACGAGTAGGGTTACCACACCACCCCCATAACATGAAAAATAACGGTTCTCAACTTTCCTTCCATTTCTATATTTCCACCGCTTGTATTCTCAAATTTAGCATATACAGATAGTGATCACCAGTATGAAAACTATGATTCAACGTTTCCCCCCATGAACTAAGACACTTCATAAATCTATAGTCTAGTGGCAGCAACCCCAGGTAGGAAAAGGTATAAAATTGACCATAGGTGTATCAGAGTAAATAAAACAAAACAAAAATGTTGTAGCACTTTAAAGACTAACTGTTGTATTTTAATGTTAATGTCCATAGGTGATAAAGTTTATCCCCTCCAGCTCCAAATATTTAATTATCTGTACATCTGGGGCATATGCTATAAACTTCATGAACATATACACATCAATTCTATACATATGAGATCCATTCATTTTCTAAGCAGGAAAATACAGTAGAACTCAATATAACTATCGTAATCCATGGCATGGAGCTCATCGCTATGCAATTTTTGTTGTACGATCGTCCCTATGGAAAAATCTGTACAATAATTTTCCCTATGGAAAAAACCGTACAACTTTTGGCGCTAAGCGGTTTTTTCCATTGAAAAATCGTTGTACGGATTTTTCCATAGGGATGATCGCTATGAGGAACGTCTCTCCCCCCCCCTCCAAGCCTAATTGCTATGTGATTTCATCGCTGTATGGGGCAATCATTATATGGAGTTCTACTGTATAACCATTGTAAAATGGATCCAAGTATCCTATATTCTCCAAACTTGTTTGAAATGTGAACTCTTAACGTTATTTCAAATAAAGTTTTTTTCAGAGGTCCAGTTTACTCAAAGAAACAACTCTGTCCATAACTTGGTTAGGGGAGGGCTGAGAAGGTATTTGCCAGATATTGATGTTCGGCATGGAAGTTACAAGGAAAAGTGACAGGAAGAGAGGAAAGAAAGAAAAGAAAAAATGCTTGTTCACCCAAAGCTGTGTGTGTAACAAACTGCCTGGAAAGATTAAAAAGCACACAAGAGCTGTCTGCAAACTGTCCAAAGGAGAAATACAACAGGGCTTTTGTCTCAGATATGATAGGGTGGGGGGAAATCTCTTTTAATGGCCCCTCCCAATAGGAAGCAATGTTACATTAAACTTGCCTTGAAACTAAAGAACCACTCCAGCTTCAGTGGGCATATTTAAGCCTCTCTCTTTGGGGAGAAAACCCAAGATAAATAATCCAATCTTAGATTAAATTTTGCACACAGACGCACGTGGGGAGGGAGCCTTTGACCACACTGTGGTAAACACCGGATTCCTTTCCTTTCCCCAATGAAACAGACTCTGTGAATGTGTGGAGACATGCAGAATCTGGCTTATTTACTGTTCTGTCAATTACTACCAGAAGCATGTACTGAAGAAGATTGAATTTTGGTCAACGCCAAGAAAGTGGCCTCATTTTGGCAGTTTAAAGCTTGATCAGGATTTTAGCAGCTCATTCATCCATTCCTTTCCTTGTAACGTGGCTCTTCCCAAAGGACAGTTGAAGACAGAAAGGAGGGGGGGGGGGCAAATATTAATTATAAATCCTGGGGATTCCCACACACCATTAAAGGTCTCCTCTCCAGCAACCTCTCTCCCACAAACGAGCCATTATTTGCAAAACAATAATGATGATAAAAAATAATAAGGTAAAAAAAACTGGTACTGTATAGTGAAACACTCTGGACGGGAAAGGAGCCCCACTCCACATCTGTAATGTTTTGTGAATTGGATGAAGTGGGTTCGCAGCCTGATCGTTCTTTGCTTCTTTTGGACGGCTTTGTGTCACACGGGTGTCGAGGACTGCATTGTTCTACTGCAGGGGTGCCCAAACTATGGCTCCGTGGTCCGGATCTGGCCCCCAACATCAATTCACTGCGTGCACCACCCTCATCTCTCCCAGAAGTGGAAGCAAAACGTGCCAGTATGGGGTTGTTTTACTTCCGCTTATGGGAGCGATGAGGGTGGCGCGGGCCAGATGAATTGGTGTCGGGGGCCAGATCCGGCCCATGGGCTGTAGTTTGGGCACCCCTGAACCAGGTGACCGGCCCGCAGCCCGAAAAGTTTGGGCACCCCTGTTCTACCGCTTTAGGCCTTGCAGAAGAGCTGAGGTCTGGTTCCTATTAAGCTCGAGGGGAGGGGGAGAAGTCAAGGGAGAAACTTTTAATCGCGGGTAGGCAGGCGCGTTACCTGTGGGAATGGGCGCAGGCTCGGCGGGCTGGACCGGCGGCAGAAGGGTGGCCAGAGCCCACAGGAGGGCCCCCGCGCTCATCCTCTCCATCTTCGGCCAAGCCAGGGCAACCACCCCAGCGCCCTCTCCTCCGCCCCGTCCTCCGCTCGCTCGCAGCCTCTTCCCCACCCGCGACGGCGCGCAAGGCTCCCTTCCCAAGCCCGTCCCCCTTCCCAAAGCACGTGTGAACGCCTGGGAAAGTGGTCCGGGCAAAGTGCTCCGAGGGGGAGGAGGAGGCGTCGTCTCCAGACGGGGAGGGGCCGGGAAGGGGTCCACACAGCCACCCCAGACACGCGAGGCTGGAGATGGAGATTCGGTGCGGAGGGCGAACAGGCAAAAGGCATCCCGATCCCTGACCCGTGTCGGAGCTTTTATATGACAAGGTGGGGGAGGCGGGAAGCTCCACGTGGGGCAAAATAGGAGCAGGAGTCCGGCTATTGGCCGTGAGACAGGCGAGGAGTAGGCAGGGGCTGCATCCCCCCTCCTCCCCCACCCCCCAGCCCTCCAAGCCATCTCCCTCCAGCATCCGCAAATGAGCGTGGCTGGAGCGCTCGCTGCTCGCTCGCACATGCTCGGTAGCGACCTGAAGCCGCTGCCCGGACCCGCAGCCCGCGGTTGAGCGCCCTTCTTGGGTTCTGGTCTGTTTCTCAGCTAACTGTACAGTACCTCGCTTTCCCTAGTCGTCTCGGGTGCGCCTTGGGAGGGGAAGGCGCTTCCCTCTAGGAGAGCAGCAGATCTGAACTCCAATCGGGGAGCTTCTGTCATTCGTTGACTGCAACTCGTATCCGAGAATGCATGTTGTTTTTTTTCCCTGAAGGAGGGAAAATGTCACTAAAGGTAAAGGTTTCCCTTGATCGAAAACCAGCCGTATCCGACTCTAGGGTTCAGTTCTCATCTCCGTTTCAAAGCCGAAGAGCCAGCGCTGTCTGCTTCTGCAGGCGTTTCCATGGTCATGTGGCAGGCATGACTAGACACCGGAGCGCACGGAACGCGGTTTACCTTCCCACCGAAGTGGTCCCTATTTATCTACTTGCAATTTCTTGCTTTCGAACTACTAGATTGGCAAGAGCTGGGCCAAAGATGGGAACTCATACCGTCCTGCAGTATTTGGGAATCGAACTGCTGACCTTTCACCTTCTAGTCAGCGTCTTAGCCCTTGAGCCACTGCAGTCCCTACTGGTGTGAATTTGTTTAAGGTGGATCCCAGCTTGCCATGAAGTGATCCACACACTATGATCACGGAGCCATCACATGAAATGAGACATGCAGGATTTCACACCAGGACTGCAATGGATTGCCGCAGTCTTGAGGATATTATAAGGCGCGCCTTCATAGCCAATCCATTTGTCATGTCCTCTTCCGCCTCCATGACCATTGGGAATCAGAGTTCCTCTGTTCATTTTGCTATTGGGCTTATTATGATGGTTTCCAGTGGTATTCCCTCCACTGAGGGGGACCATCACCCCACCTAATGGGGCTTATCCATCAGTAGCCATTGGCCCCATTTAGGGAGACAGGTTAGTTACCCTCCGCCTGACACTTAGCAGTCCATTACTGTAACATAGTGAATAGTCACACTGACTTGTAAACGCATCTGTTATGTTAACCAACATACCTCCCATACCTGATGTGTATAACTTGATGGCATGGTGCTTAGATAAGCATAATCAGATTGCCAGGTGGTTACCACCACCACCAGCAGCAGCAGCAGATCTCTTAATTTATGTGCCATTTAGGAATTGTTGAGATGTTTGGGGTATCTTCAACATAAAGGCAATTTCTGTTTGCTTGTTTGCTTATGGTCAAGCAATAGAAAATAGGATAATAACTGTGTGTCATCAAGTAAATTCTGATTTATGGTGACTCCAGGGTTTTCGTGTGAATCCACATGAATGAGTTTACTGCGATTCATCCAGCCCACACTGCCGTCATCGCTACCGGAAGCAGAAGTAAAACGTGCCTGGATGGAAGAAGGGTTAACCCGAAAGAGTCTTAACCGTATGGGCGTGTTTTACTTCCACTTCCAGGAGCGATGAGGGCAGTGTGGGCCAGATGAATCACAGTAAACCCATTCGTGTCGATTCACAGGGTGCGTGGGCTTCTGGGAATTGAAGTCCAAGAACATCTGGAGTGCCAAGGTTCACCATCATGGTCTTAGAGACATCTAGATGGCTAGTTTTGGAAACAAGGATAAAGAATGTAATAGCTGTGAATGAGTGATGGAATTTGTCTTGTGAAAAGTATTTAGTCAGAGGCCAGGTTTTTCTGATCTGACGTTGTCGCTGACTGTACCTCCAATCATTCTTAATCACACTAACATGGTCTGGCATTAGAGGGCTTGAGTATTCAAACAAGCTCAATGGTCATTTTTTTTTTTTTGTTCAAATGCAGGTCCCTCCAATCTGAATGGGATTCACTGCTAGGGAAGTATGCTTAGCATTACAAGAGAAGAATTTTTAATGGCTGAGTCAGCCCTGCTGAGATGTGAACCTGTAGTTCTGTGGAAGTGTGGAGGTTCCATAATTGACACTTAGACCACAAAAGAAGCCTAAAGGAACTGAACTGTTTACATTAATCCTGGAAGACTAAGTGCTGTGTATATAATATACTAGCATATTTTGCCTGGCCTTGCTGGGCATGTCTAATGTGTGTGTTGGTGGTTAGGGGTGGTTTGGGTGGTGGTGACTAAATTTGGAATAATGGTTTTGTTTTAGTTTTCTCTGTTGTTGCTTGTTTGTGGGGAGATTTTTTTAAAAATAAATTAGCTTTTCTGGTTTTGGATTTTATGTTTTTTGAATTTATTTGATTTTTATTAATTTGGTTATATTTTATTTGGATTTTTAAAATATTTATTTGCCTGTAGGATACTCTTCCGGCCTCTAGGTGGGGCTGTGATTAAGAGTTTGATTTTCTTTGTTTCTTCAGTTCTGCTGCAGAGGCATGGAGGGAGGACGTGTTTTGCAAGTTCTCTTGTGTTAATATTATATTTTCTATTTTGTTGGGATTTTGGGGTGCTAGGCTTGGGGGGTTTAAGTAGAGTGTTAATGTATTTAATTAAGTGTTTTTGGTAGTTGTTTAGTATTGCTTTTGGATTTTTTATGTGTTTTATTGTGTTGAATGTTTCTGGTTGTTATTTCTTTTTTGATTTTTTCCGTATTTATTTGGGTACTTTGTGTTGTTATTGGGTTTTGAGTAAGGTATTTTCGTGTTGTTGTTATGTTGTAGATAAGTGTTTTTAGTGAGTTGTCATGGTTTTTTGGTAGCCTTTTGTATTTCGGATGTGTTTTGTTGAGTTTGTTGTTTATTGTTTTGTTGTTTACTGGAATTTTTTGTTTATTTATTTGTGTTTGTATTTTTGATGGTTGGTGGTTTTTTAAAACTGATTTGTTTTGTTGTGGTTGTGTTTTCTGGAGTGAAGAACGGCCTGTCTGTCGTTGTCTCTTTTCCACATTGCTGTTTCAACAATAGCTTTTGATGCAGCAATGGGGAAAATGAAGAGCCAGCAGTCAGCTCGCTCTTCATCCGGTAATGTTCGTTAGTCGGTCACAGGGAAAGGAGGCAGAGAAGAGCTATCTGCTTTACGATGGTTCTCTCCTCTCGGCCTCTTTTTCTCCTAGCTTACCTAATGGGAGATCTGTGTTTGTGGCTGTGAAGCTGGTGTTTTGTTTTTTTGGGGGTTTTTTTTTGTAAAATTGTAGTGCGGAAGGCAACGATCCGTAAGGGGTTGCGCTCTTCCTTGCAGATTGCTGGCTGCTGCTTTTCTATTACCTCCACCACCGTTTTGTGCTAGTTCTCGAATCAGTGGTGTGGGTAGTACAAAGGCAGAAGCCAGTCATTCGCCAGGGAGTGTGCCTCCCCTGACGAAGTGCTGCCTGCTGGTGGTTTTTCCCCTCCTGACTCAACTTACCTTGAGGCTGGCGGTGGTCTCACCATGTCTTCAGCGGGGTAGCAGGGAGGAGGGGGAGTCCCTCTTCTCCCTGTTGCTCAGGGGAAGAAGGCCGGCAGTAGCCTCGCCGTGGCTTTGGTGGATTTGGGGTAGCGAGGGTATGAGGCTCTGCATCCGCCTTTGGCAGCCTTGTGCTCCCATTGCGTGAGGTGCTGCATCTGCCTTCGGTGGCCTTGCACTCCCATTTCTTGAGGCGTTATTTTATTTTATTTTTCGCATGTTGGCTTTTCCAACGTTCTATGCGCTCGCGCCCTTCAGCCTGATTGCTGAAGTGGTCATGGCGCGGAGGACGCTGGAATTTGTAGTTGGTTTTTTCTGTCTGCGTTCGTGGGGCGGATGTCCCACTCGTGGCTGCCGGACCCTTGTGGCGATGGTTGGTCGGTCTAAAGGGAAGTGTAGGTGGCTTGGTATGGGATAGTAGGGATGGGTGCGGCCGTGTATGCCGGATTCCAACAGTTAATGTCCCTCCTTATAGGTAAAGATAACTCTACTGTATAATTCAAACATTACAATCTCTAGGCAAAAGAATCCTGTGTACAAATTCATTTATATTCATCTCCATGTGCTTGGCATTTTTTTCCTGTAGGAAAGCCATAATTTAGTGATTCTACAATAAACTAGCATAGCTGTCTTCCTTCTGCAACCTTCACTGTGGTTCAAGGGGCTGCGGTGGCTCAGTGGTTAAGAAGCTCACCTTGTTAGCTGGAGGGCCAGCAAGTCGGCTGTTCAAGACCCAGGTACTGCATGATGGTTTGAGCACCCATCTCTGTCCCAGCTCTTGCAAATCTAGCAGTTCAATAGCAAGAAATTGCAAGCAGATAAATAGGGACCACTTTGGTAGGAAAAGATCTTGGGGACATGAAAAGAGCTTCATTCGGATGCCCCATGTGCATAGTTTCTCCAGCAAAAATCCTTTCAACTTACAATAATTTCTGACACAAAATTATTATTACTGTGGTTCAAAAGGGCCTTTTGAATCCTCTGAAAAGTAAACTTAAAGAAATCCATGGAAGGAAGACTCACTGTAACTTCCTCCCTTCTGTATCTCCCTATGCTTCCTGAAAAGCCTCTCTGAATAGTGTGCAGATGATGTCCAAAGGGGAAAGGCAATTGAAGAGCACCGAATGCAGTGAGGAGGGCAGCCCCATTCATGGAAACTTGTCCAAACATGGCTGGCACTGCAGGTAGCATCACTTTCAGTGAATCATCCTATTCCAGGGTTGTGGACATCACTTTATCAGGCTTCTCAGACTGGAAAGACACTTCTCTGATACAGGCCTAATGGCAATATACTTATTCTTGGAGTAAAGTAGTCTCTCCAGGTATTGGGCTAAAGTTCTAGTATTCCCCACAGTTGGCTACAGTGATGAGGGTTCATATCAACAAAATCTGGAGGATTGAGCATTGTCCATCCTTGCATAGAAACTAGGGACTAAAGAATTTAGTGATGCTCCTGTAATGAATGCAGAGAGTTTTGTAAAAGGAAAGCACACTTTCATTGATATCAGTTGGTCAAAAGCAGTGAGCCTTCACATGTAGCTGAGACAACCCTTCTTCTGACCTTCTGATCATATCTAACTGTATTGGAGGGCTTCTCATACAGATACCTTGGAGTTGGATACCTTGGAGGAGTCTGCACATTGGTAGATGTCTCCACAATGATATTGTGCACATGCAAATAGACTTGAGAAATCAAGTCCATTTACATGCGAGTTTTTAGCCATTTGGATATAACATCACCCGCTAGCTAGGCAAACCATAACATGTGCCCTCCGCTTTCACCTTGTCCAAGGGTTCCAACGGAGGACGCTTTCATGATATTTAGTCCCAGCCTAGCATCATTGCCAAGAGATGGGCAACACTGCCTAATTAGACCTCTCAAGCCCTTGTGCCCTTACAAGGCTCCCACCTAGCATGCGTGCTCCTACAGAACTACACAATATTTCAAATTAGCACCATCTTATAAATCACCATAATAAAATATTTAACAAACCTCACCTCTGCTACGGGAGCTACACTGGTTACCGGTATGCCTCCAGGTGCAATTCAAGGTGCTGGTCTTGACCTTTAAAGCCCTTCATGGCATTGGACCTGGGTACTTAAAAGGCCACATCACCCCAAGGTTATTAGCCCGTCCGACAAGGGTAGACAGGAGGGGCGCTTTGGTGGTCCCATCAGTAAAAGAAGCCTCTCTTATGGGGACCAGAAGGAAAGCCTTCTCTGTGTCTGCCCCAGCCCTCTGGAACCTCCTTCCATCAGAACTGCGCCTCCAGTTGGAGCTACTCCCCTTCAGGAAGATGTTGAAAACCTGGCTCTGCCAGCAGGTGTGGGACACATTAGGCTCCACATCTCAAGCCCATTGGCTTATTTAGCCTGCCTGTTGTGGGATTGAGCCCCCCCCCTCTCGTTCTCTGATAAGCCTGTTTTACTGTGGGTGGAGGGAGGGTTAGGGTAGCTTTTAATGATGATGATGTTAGTTTTTATGTGTTTTAATTTCGCTTTTAGATGAGGTATTTATGTAATGTTTTTATTGGTAATGGTTTTATCTTTCTTGTATTTGTGTGTGTGTGTGTGTGTGTGTGTGTGTATATATATATATACAGATAGAGATAGAGATAGATAGATATAGATATAGATATATTCCATTGTTGCTGCCTTGGGTGGTGCGTTGCACTAGGAGGGCGGGGTTGAAATCTAGAAAATAAATAAATAAATACACAAATAGACAGAATTTTCATTTCAATGCTGTTTGGAAACTGCAGAAACCTGACTAGTTCAGGTTTTTTTCTAATTTTCACATCCCTTGGGCTGTGGATCGATGTGAAAATTAGTGTGTGTGTGTGGGGGAGACTTGAACTATTCAAGTTCTGCACATTCCATCCATAATCATTTTACAGGTTAGATATGTATTAGAGTATGAGATTTTTTTTCCCTGCACCAATCCCACCCACCCCAAAAAACCAATAAGTTTAAAAATGTGTAGCCTTGGCAAGCTGCACAGTCCCTGGGCACCCCCAGAAGAAGGGAAGAAGGGAAGAGTAAACCACTTCTGTGTATTCTCTGTCTAGAAAATAAATAAATCAGAACTGATGTATGGCACATGATCATCATTAGGCCTAAGAAGGAACACCAATGGACTTGGCAACAATCTGTTCATTCCTGTACTTACGTTGGAGTACCTATATTTTTTAATTTTTAAAAAAGCAGTGTCACTAGTGCACTTATGTTATTGTGCTGGCAGAACTAACAAAATTCAGCAAGATAATTCTCAAAATGGGTTCATCTTATACAATAAAAAAATTGTAACTTAAACTTTTCTTCACTACCATTCACTCTGGTGAAAAACAGCCATGACAATTGCTTTGTATTTGGGTGAGAAATTGTTAACTGATGAAACAAGAGGCAGTTTCTGGGTTTCCCCCCTTGATTGGAGCTTCTATATGAATGGTAGTAAGAACAAGAGAGTATCCTGTAGTGTAGACCTCTTGGTGTCATCAACGTTCAGGCTGGCACTTAGATACCAATGCTCAATAAATATGCCACATTCATAAACTGGAGGTTTTTTGTTTTGTTTTGAAGAATTGAATTTCCTGGCCTTTTAAAATGGAAGCTTGAGTATATATATAAACTATACAACATCCACTTTCATCATGTAGAAATTATAACAATTGTAAATTGTTGTTATCATGTAGAATTATCCAGTGCTAGAGGATCCCAGAAGATAATCACATGATCTATATTATAGTTGCTGGGAGAGGGGACAAAAAAACAACAACAGCTGGGGTGTGGCTGCAGTGCCAAAATAATTTTTTCCAAAATATTTTTAAAGGGCTGTTTTGGACCTAATGAAATAGTTCAGATGTTTCTACATCTTTCTTCCATTCCCTAATTTTTGAATCTGCTAGTTTAGAAAAGAGTTCTGGAGAATTCAAATGGTTACATTTTATTGGGGCATTTAGGTTAATCCTAATTCTGGATTTTGCTTAGTTAGATTATTTGCATCTTTATGAAAGGTTAAATTTTCTTCTTTGCATGGTTAAAGATAGTCCTTTAAATACATGTGTGCATGCATTTACTTCGACCTGCACCATTGGATCTTCTGTTTCACTAAGCACGCACACATAACTTGCATGTAGGCATGCAGACAGATGGAGTCACATCGTGGTTTTACTTCAGGTTAGCCTCTTAATATTTGCATGAATTTGAATGAACAAATTCATCAACTAATCAATGTTAGCTCTTTTCCTTGGCCACAGTGGTCACAGTGGTCACATATTTCTTTGTGGTGGTCTAGGGCTTCCATGTTTAGGCCCCCAGAAATGCTCTGCCTTCGGACCTTGGCATAGAGGCATCACATGAAACGGAAGACCAGCTTACGTTGTGTAATGTATGTATAAAGGAGCTCAGAATCATCTGGAACACTGAAAGCAAATAAAATTAATGCAAAGCCGAAATGTCTGAAGAGGTGCTAATGTTTTATTTATAGGAACCTGAAAGAGGAGGGGGAAGAACCTTAGGAAAAAAATTCTCTCATAATGGCATATATGACATCACTTCAGTGCTATGAAGATTCCTTGACCAGATGGAGAAATCTAACACGTCTGGTAAAAATCAACAAATCTGTGTTGTCTGGGATGAATCACTCTTCATGAATCTCCACCAGTGTGACTTCTTTTGTGGCTATGGAGAATGCCATTTTTCTCCTCCAGAAAAATCACTGGATCCACCCCCACCCTTCCTAGTAAAAATCTGGATTCATCTCCCTGCACTTTACTGAACACTGTGAACTAGGGTACAATGAATCCATGATATCATTGTCTGGCCCTACTTGAAAGTCGAAAGGAACGAAAAAGCCATTTGTAAAAAGTAGTTTTACTAAAGGAAGTAATAAGAGTACAGTCAATGAATGCAAAGAGGACAATTCAAGTCCTAATAACAGGTAAAAAAATTCCGTAAATTCAAAAATTGAAAGCTAAATGTCCCGAAATTCAGGTATACAATAAATGATAAGGCAAAATAATAACTCTCAGAAGAGGGAGGTCAGGGACCAAAGGTAAAGTCTTCTAAGCATATGCAAAAAATATGCAGAAAATATATAATAATAAAGTATAAGGGACCATGAGTAAATGCTGAAGGTCCACAAAATACAACTTGTAGATAGATATGTAGAAGTGAGGATATTTCCGAAGCTATCTGGTTTATTAGCTTTTCAGACTTGCTGTCTTTTATCAAGGAATCATATTTTTAGAAAAATCACTGGATCCACCCCCACCCTTCCTGGTAAAATCTGGATTCATCTCCCTGCACTTTACTGAACATTGTGAACTAGGGTACAATGAATCCATGATCTCATTGTCCGGCCCCACTTGAAAGTTTACAATTATGTGAAAACTGGGCCTAAATGTAGTTATCTCATTAACCTAGTTTTTTTTTATGTGTGTAGCAATTTGGACTAGCAACTGGATTTAGTTGGAAATTTTAGTTTGTTTTCAAGCTTTGTTTTCTAAGACCCAAGAGAGGCATTTATGAAGAGATTATGTTTGTTCACTACTGGTTTGAGTGAATATGTCATGCCTGTTATTTTAGTTAACAAAAAACATCCTGAGCAGAGAGACAAAAATTATATTTGTCTATTTATATATATATATATATATAATTTGATTTATCACATGCCAAAAAAGTCAGTGAACAGTATAAACTTCTACCACAAAGTTCAAAGGGATTTGGATTGTACTTGCTATGAGGAAAATAGTCTCTCATTCATAGGTAATGAAAACAAATTGCTGAAATGATGGAAAGTTCAGAATATGTTCTGATTTTCCCAGACAAGAAACTCAAAAATATTATTCAAAATATTTCATTATGATATTTTTAACCTCCTTCTCCACACACCTTGTAAACGCATCATCGAAGTGTCTGACTGGAATGAAAGAATTATTCTTAATCTTGTGTTCAGACTAAGAATTCAATGTCATATCAAAATGAACAACTGTTCAGACAGATACACTGGGCTTTAGTAAACTCTATGATATCATAACAAGGAAGCTCTAATAAACTTGCCTTAAGTCACTGAAGTAACAGTCTCAGGATGCCATAAAATGCTAGCCTTCTCATTTTAACACACCCCATTATAATCCCAGCTCTAATTGCAACCTTGCGAGCTAAGAATAGATTTATTTTTGTTATGCTTCTTTAATCCTAAACTTCACTCAGACATTTTCTCATAAGTAAGGCCTAGAAATGCTATTATGAGGACCTTTGTTTTTGTAAAGTTATTGGATGGTATTTGAACTCTTTTGAACACTGCTAACATCAAAACTGCAAACTTTTTGCAAAGCCTAGGTTATGCTAGTTAAGGCTTTTAATGTGCAGCCACTGTGAATCAAGCACTTATTTTATGATGAACTAGCAGATTTTGCTCCGCGGTGCCGGGCTGTTTTAAATTGTGTTGGAAGGTTTTTGTTGTATGTTTATGCAAATGAGGTTAGTTTTTAATTGTGGTTTTTTAAATTTTTATTTTTACGCATGGGCTGTTATAAACTGTTTTTTTTTTGTTTTGTTTTGTTTTTTTTAAAAAAAAGAGGAAAGGATGATATTTTTTAAATAATTATTGTATTTTACCAAATAATGTGTTACTATGTCAATTTTTCTAAATAGTTGTACCTTGGATAATAATTTTTAGAATGTGTAAGAATATGTTTTTAAAAAAATCAATGTTTCTATACTGTGTTTAGATGTTTTTTTTGTTTTTTTGAGTGAAAACTTATTTCTTTTTTTAAATTATTTGTGATTTTGTGAATGTTTTTGAATGTTTTGATAACTTATTCCATTAATTTGGGAATTATTTTGAATATTTTTGAATGTTTTTTCTCTTGTGGCCTCTGGGTGGGGCTGGTGAGCTTTTCTTGTATTTTACTATTTTTCTCTACTGTCCTCTGGGTGCTGCTGCTTCTTCAGGTAAGTCATCTCTTTCTTTCCTCAGTTTAGTTCCGGTCGTCATGGAGTGAAGACGTCTCCTGGTAAGCTCCCTGGTTTAATTTTTTTGGGGGGGATGGTGGTTCTGTGTGTTTTGTCTTCTTTGTTTTTGGATGTTTTGTATTTACTTTTTCTGTTTTTTATTTTTGGTTTTGAATATTTTTGACTCTTTTTGGGTTGTGTTTTTGGATGTTTTTGTGTTTACTTTTTCTGTTTTTATTTTGGTTTTGATTATTTTTGACTGTTTTTTGGATGGTGTTGTTTTGTGTTGGGGGTGGGGGTAGTCTCGGGGGCCAGTCTGGGTGGCCAGACCACGGAAATTGTATCGCCGCTTACATGCGGCGTTGGGGTGGGGGGTATTTCCGTGGGCCAGCCTGGGTGGCCGGACCATGGGAATTCCCATCGCCGCTTGATACGGCAGTGTGGTGGGAGGGTATTTCCGTGGGCCGGCCTGGGTGGCCGGACCAGGGGAATCCCAACGCCGCTGTATGCGACAGTGGGGGTGTGGGGGTTTTGCGGCCTGCCTTTTTTATTTTTATTTTTTGTGCGCCGGCTGCGTCAGCGTTCTGTGCACTCATGGCATGCAGGACGCTGGGGCTTGTAGTTTCCCGTGCGCGATTTTAGTTAGTGCAGTGGATTTTTTCCTGCGGCTTATTTTTGATTGGCCGCAGCACGTTTCCGAACGTTCCTTTTGCTTGCGCTGCTCAGCCTGATTGGCTCTGGTGCGGCGCGGCGCAAGGAATGTTGGGAATTGAAGTTCCCTTTTTTGTGTCCGGGGGGGCTCCTTCCCCACTGGCGCACATTTCAACCTGACAGTTACCTGCGAACCGGGTTCGGGCAAGTGAACGGAGGCCCATTACGGGCTAGTAGGGCCTGGCTAAACATCCTTTGTCACATTCCAACGGTTAATGCACCATTTTATAGGTATAGATTGAGGGAGTCCATTTGTTAGGTAACTCACTTTTCCCATTGCTTTTTCTATCTTTTTTCTCATCAGATGAAGTAACCCTCCCCCTCTTTTGAAGGAGAGACATCCTAGAATTTTAACTGGGTCTTTACATAACAAAGTACTCAGACTACAGCCCATTATATATATTTTTCATTTACAGTAGAGCATTCAACTGTAAACTGAAGCTGAAGTGAGATTACATGGATCCTCCTATTTAATTTCTGGATTTGTGTATGTTTTGGCAGTACATAGCTTCTCCAAAATCAAATTTAGAAATAGATTTACTTACAGACTCATTAAGAACTGAGTTAAACCCAAGGAGCTTAAATCCAAAATGCCTTGACTTAACTGGGTTTTTTGATCTGGTTATTTGTTTTCTCAGCCCAATGTATAGACTCCCAGGTATAATAAATGCTTGAGGAACAAAAAGATTAATGGAGTTCATTACCAAAGCTTGCTAGCGGTACAAACAGTAGAAATACAATAATAACATAAAATGGGTTCTGAAATTACATGAGAAGATATTTTTCTTCACTCCACTTTGGAATTTATATAACACAGTGCTAACATTTGAAAGAGGCTCTATGAGGTTTATCTACTTGCAGTTTCTTGCTTTTGAACTGCTAGGTTGCCAGGAACTGGGACAAAGACAGGAACTCATTCCATCCTGTAGTATTCAGGTATTGAACTGCTGACCTCCTGCTTTTCAGTCAGTGTCTTAGCCACTTGAGCCACTGGACTCCCCTGCATTCTGCCTGCCAAAAGGCCATGGAAACGTCTGCAGAAACAGACAGCGCTGGCTCTTTGGTTATGAAACAGAGATGAGCACTGAACCCTAGAGTTGGATACGACTGTTTATGTTTATGTGTGTGTGTTACAGACAATTGACAATGGTTCTGAGGAATGGTCCCGGAGGCTACATTTATTACTGGTGTGGAAATCCTTAATGCTATCTGTAAAGAACTGAGTGAAAAGCAAATGTGGATTTTGTACCTGTCAAAGAAGTGTCCATCATGAATGACTCCCTAGGAAGAAACAAAATAATATCACCACACTAATTTTTCTTTTTTTAAAAACCAACACCACCAAAAGCAACACACACACACACACACACACACACACACACACACACACACACACACACACACACACACACACACACACACACACACACACACACACACACCAACTTGTGTATGAGAGCTATTTCACTTATTTCCAGGAAGACCAGTCTATGACACAGAAGGATAACACTACTATAAACTCTGTCTTCCTGAAAAGAAAAATTAAGTATTGTAAAAAAAACAAAGATAATTAGAAACTCTACAATTATTTAACATTTGCACAGATCCTTTTTTGCTTTGCTTTCAGTATATCAGGTGACTCAGTATATTATCTTACAGGCTTGCCAGTTTTGTCTGGAATTATTTGTTTTATCAATGCATTCCAATATGAGGTCCTGAGGCATAATGACTATTAAGTGTGCACATATGTACATATGAGTGTGTGTGTGTGAAAGAAGGAGAACTCATTAATTTAGAAAGCCTCCTTAGCCATTCAATGACAGTGTGGTCAACATCTCTCTTCTGTACTTGGAGTTTCATTGTGTTCATGAAGGATCAAACTGCTGCAAAGCGTGAATAACCTAAAGCAGCCTCCCTCACTTTAGTATGCTCCACATGTTTTGTAGTAGAAATCATATGGTCCACAGTCAGCATGCATGTTCATCCAAGATATCTTGAAGATGCCAAGGTTGAGAAGGCTTATGCTGTGGCTAGATTTAAAATATTATGCTATCCATTTCTACGTACTCTCATTCTTAAATATTCCAGAGGATTTATAAATCCCTTCTTCATGGTTGTTAATTTAGTTTTTCTGGAGCCCACTCAATTCTTATATTATTTCTTTCTCCCTAGATGCTGTTTTGCTCTGTTCAGGGATGTTTTTCAAATTGACAGCACAAACTGCTTGCAATTTCAGGAAGCCATTGTTGGTCTTTTGTATTAGTCACCATCTTTACTCCTTTTTGAATTCAATATACCTGTATGTTGTTGATAGGCTGAGGAAGAAGAACTATCAAGAGCCATAAGAGTCATGGAAAGATGAATGCTAAAGGTATCCCTTCACAACCACATCCCCAGTGCCCAGATAAGCAAACAAAGTGGAATCAATGAAGCTGTTGCTGAATGTCATAAATGGAAACTGTGCTGGGCTGGACACGTTTCTCAAATGACAGATGGGCATTGGACAGCAGCAGTCACTGAGTGGTATCGCAGAGGAGTATAAAGACCCTTTGGCATCCCCCCCCCCCCCCCCCGGAAGATGGGAAGACCCAAACATGAAAAGTTTTGGTAAAAACTGGAGAAGAAGATTGTGGCAGAGAAAAGAATGGAAAGTGAGTTGCGACCAACAGGAACTCACCTTTTGATAGTCTGGTCAATCAAGGAATTGAGGAATATGTTGTTATTTCAGATGACAAAACACGATGGTCTCAGTCCCTGTGTATCTTTGATCCCAAAACTGATTGTTGGACCAGTCTGTGTGCTTGTATGCTGGTACTACATGATGTCAGACTGGACATCTGGAAAGTAGCCTGAAGAAACAGGTTACTTCACAAGCATTTGCAAAGGCTGCAAACCACACAATGTGCTCCTGGAGCTTAAAACATCTGGCTGTCAAAATGCAGCTAGGTGTGCAAGAAACATCCCATCACTAGAGCTAAAGATGGCCCTTAACAGATAAAAAATAATAATCTTTATTCCTGGTTTAATAATAAAATATTTGGGGCACATTCAGAGAAGGAACTTTGACCAATCAGAGCAGTTTGTAAGAAAGATGAGCAGCAGGATGACATTATCCTTAAAAGCTGAATGTCCTTAAGCAAATATTATGTGCTTAAATTCTTTCGCATGTTCTCCATTCATACACATTTTCCATGTTGGCTGCTCTCTCTTCCGTCAGTTTGGGTTGTCTGCTTGGAGTTGTCTCAGTTTAAGATTACTTCATATTTTAGTGAGGGAAATATTCTAGTTTACAAGACTGTGATTTCCACACAATCTTCCTAAGGCCTTGAGGTTCATTCAAGGTTTCTCCTGACCTCTCCCTCCTCCCCCACAGTCCGGAAAAAGAAAAGTAAAAAAAGTAGTTTTAGTGGTATCTAAATATGCATAGAAATTGCTGCTTCAGTTTGGGAATAAACCAGAAAGCAAAAACTGATTGAAGAAGTGGGTGACCTGATTTCATAACCATTTAGGATGCAATTCCATATCCATTTAGCCAGAAGTAATCCCTGAGGCACCAGTTGAGATCAATATCTGAGTAGCCCTAAGGTTGCACTATGCATCTGTGGTCTCCAGGGCAACCCTACAAACAACTCTAAAATAACTGAATGTTGTTCTTCATAGAGTTTGCATTACTTTCACACTATTTGGAAGTAGGATTTAAAAGGCAAAAAAGTGTTTATTTTAACTGTGGTTTTCTAACATCATACTGACCTTTAAAATATTTTTTGGTTGCTGTATTTGTGTGTGTGTGTGTGTGTGTGTGTGTGCATGCGTGCACGTGTGAGTGTGTTTGTGTGTGCGCGTGCGCGCACGCTGTTCCTAGAGAGTTTCCATAGCTTAGTGTAACTAATTGTAGTTAATCAATGATTAATTATCAGTTGTGTGCCAGCTCACATGTCCTGGTGCACAACTGAAGTGCAGGCTGGTGCCTATTCAATTGGCTGCAGCAAGTTATGCTAGCCTTACACACACACACAGAGTTTGCCCTGCCCCTCTGCACAGCAGCCCAATGGGAGCACTTCCTCTCCCCAGCACAGAGTTTGCCCCGTCCCTCTGCAGTATGGACAGCAGCTTTGTTGAGTTTGGGCACTTAGTCTCTATAAGTTTCGCCATCTCTAACCTATAGGATTGAAGCCCATGTGTGTCTGTACATGGATTTGAAGGTATGGAGTACCTGATTCCTCCCATCTGTTCAAGTTAAACCCAGGCAGAAGCTTCATAGACCTATAGAGTGGAAGCCTGGGATACGAAAGCCTTGAACAACGAAAATCTCATGATACAAAAGGAAATCCGGAGAAAATGACAACTCGACTTGCTTTCTTTTTTCCTACATAAACAGATTTTTTTTAGTTTTTCATACCTTTTGGCTTTTAAGTTGCCCAAACACAGTGTAAACATGACAGAAAATCCCCAAAACTCCAAAGAAAATTTAGCTGTTTGGGCGGCCTTTGCCATGTTTTGGCACTGCTGGAAGCTCCCCCCACGAAAAACAAGCACTGGAAGGAAGCATAACTGATTGTTGGGAAGGGTCTGGCATATTACCAGAGCTGGCAACTAGAGGCCACTGTCTGAAAACCCAAAGAAAATTGTCATATTGCACTGAAAACCAATTTAATCCATTCCGGAGGTAGGAAAAAGTGAAAAAAGTCTTTTATTTGTTCAAAACTCCTTTTAAAGTGGCGTAAATGCAACAAAAAATTCCAAAGAACACTTTGGACAGATAAAAGACTTCACTTTTTTCTGACCTCCAGAATGTATTAATTGGTTTTCAATGCATTCCTATGGGAAACTGAGCTTTGAGATATGAAATTATTGCCATATGAAGGAACTCAAAGAACAGATTAATTTTGTAAGTCAGGGTTCCACTGTATTTGTGTGAGTCCAGAGATGCGTATTGACAATTCCAACTTTACTGCCATGGTGTCCATTCAAAATTAATTACATATTTGTTGTGAAACACCTGCTATGCAAACTAGCTGAGTAGTCCTACATAAAATGTTATGTTCCATCTGGTCAGCAAAATACTGTATGCAAACTGGGAATTAAAAAATCTTTATATCCAATTTGTAGAATTTCTGACCCAACCCCCTGAAGGAAACTCACCAGACATGGATTTATGGCTGCAGTGTTGGTGTTGAAAATTCACTTTGACTAAATCTAGTAGTCCCAGATACTAGATACATTATATCAATTGCTCTGTATCAATTCAACACTAACATCAATTTTGTTGCTCTAGTTGGAATGAGCAAGTGGATTTAGATCTCTGGGTTTATCAGCTGCTTAGAATCCAAAAATATAATGTCAAGTATAATACTGACTGATGTATCATTGTTTTCCCAGACATACTGCAGGTCTTAAAGGCAGAAAGTGAACACATTTTGATGTGTCTGTTTCGAAGTGAGTCGTATTGAGTCCACTATGACTTATTCTCACATGAATACATATGAGATTGCAGCCTCAGAAACCATGTGCTGAAATTGATAAGGCTTCATGGACTCCATTTGCTTCCTGCCTGTATATATTTTTTAAAGAAAACATTCTCTTGCTAAAATGTGGGCCACAAGAAGGCTATATGCTTGGTTGGTTCATTGATTTTTTCTCTCTCTCTCTAAAAGGAAGGTTAAGGGTTTGAGCATCCATTAGCAAGCAGTACAAAAAGAAATACTAACTTTGAGCTCCCACAGTCTGGCTCAATTAATTCTTAGACTACCTGATGTGAAGAAAGTGAGTATTTCAACTGATTAAAACAGCTAGAACTTAATCTAACAAATGAACAGCCTAAAGCTTTTAAGGACAATGAACTGGAATTAAAGTATGAATTTCCCTTCTAGCTTTGACTTATCCTCTTTCTCCTGACAACTAAACCTTGTTTCTTTCTCCTTATTTGTGTTTTAAGAACTTAGGATCAGACTCTTATCTGACCATCTTAATGTTATAAATATTTTTATTTTGTCCCCTAGCGTTAGTCTGATTAGTCTGATGATGCATGCAAAGTATTGTAACTTCAGACCAGAGCTTGTAAATATATGAATAAATATATGAATAAATATATGAATAAAGTTACTATTGTAGCTATATTAGCATTTCAAAAATAAAACCATGAAGATACAGTGCTATTGAAAGTGCCTACACCTTTATGCCTTTTTGTTTGACCTTTGTAAGGTATCACATCAGCTTTGATGTCAAAAACAATGTAACAAGTAGTTACAAAGTTAAACTGTTTCTAGCAATACCATTTTCTAGTTACTTTCAAGCATTACTCTTTAAGGCAGGAGTTCTCAACCTTTTTCAAGCCATGGGCCAGACCACACCCCCTCAGACAGCTGTGTGGGTCGAACTGGTGGTTCCCCCGCCATAAACACTGCTGTAAAATGTGTCCGTGGCTGACATAAATGCATTTACAACAGCTGCGGGCACATTTACGGTCGTAAGCACATCCGCTTCTGGTGGTGATGGTGGTGGTAGCGGCGGTGCCGGCGGTGGTGGTGATGACGGAGGCCACACATGAAATGGTGCCATGGGCCATAGATTGAGAACCCCTGCTTTAAGGGGTGGATAACACAGTAGGCTACAGAGCTTGAGGTTGAGAATTTGATTCTCCACTGGGCCTCCTGAAAGAAGGGTGGCTCTTCTCCCAAAAGGCATAGTGGGGAATCAAACTTTCTAGCAGACACAAGTTGCAGAGAGCAAGGACAACCCCACCCCACCCCACCCCGAAGAAGGGAACAGGAACCGCTTCAGTGTATTCTCTTCCTAGAATACCCAGGAAAGGGTCGCTGTAAGTTTGACTCAACTTTCTTAAAATGTAGTATGGCAAAGTATTGTTAAATTATTTCCCATTTTTTGAAGTATTTTAATAATACTGTAATTGCATGCTGCCAAGTGACTTTTCTAGAGTTTTAAGGTAGTGAATACACAGAAGTGATTTACTATTTCAACTTCTTCTGGTTTCATCCTGTGACTGTGCCCATGACTGCACTGGCTGATACAACTGTTAGAAGTGGCTACTAGAGTGAAGGATAGAGTTTTACTCTGCATTTTTCTGTTGCTAGTAACAACAAAATAACACATTACTGTATTATTACCTTTGCAAATGGAGCAAGGATCATGATAATGATCACCAGGCTGCTAGCGGGGAAATGAACAATGGATTGAATTCCTTTATTATTATTATTTTAAAAAAAGACCTTCCAAGATCTTCATCAGGCCATCTGTGAATTATAAAAACTGGCTAAAACTGGAGATGGGATTGATGAAGAAATGAAAATTTGTTTCCCCCTGCACACCTATTTTAATAAACAATTCCTTTTATTTGGGGGTAATGATTTATTTTTAAAATGCTAGGTACATAAAAAACTCTAAAAAATTAAAATGAAATTACCCTCCATCTGCACTGGCCAAATTCAACAGATATGAAGCATGGAAAATGATATTTTGAACATGCCTGTGTATATATTGCTAAAGTGAGGAACCATTCAAGGGGGCGGGGGGGGGGGGTGGGAAAGAAGTGGCGACTATGGATTGTTGAGAACTATCATGATTTAGCCTTGGGTGAGAGATCTAGACTGTATGTAAAGACAATGGAATGCCAGTATAATCTAGAGACACTAAATAACAGAGAACAAAAAAGAAGTGAAAGGGAAGTCTGGTTCAGACTGCAGGCTTCTAAAAGAGGTATTGCTTTGAAGTGGTGGAACTATGGTGAATCACCCTTTATTTAACATTATGAGGTTTAATCACATTCTGCTTTTACTTTTTAAAAACGCTATACAGTTGTTGTGTATGCATGGACACTGTTGCTTTAAGTAAATGAATGTAACCAGCCCCATATCACAATGTATCACAGCTGCTAAAGGAACGCGAGCGAGCCGCCAATAAAGGGCGGCTGCGAGCGTTCATACTCACATGGTTCAATCCCCCAAATCACGGACAGCCGCGGGAACTTCTCCGCATGAAGAACTACTACAGAAGAGGGGGGCGTGCCTCAAGTCGACGCCCCCAACGGTGGCAGCCAATGAACCACCGTGCAACCAGATTCAAATGTGTTTCGTTACTGTATATAATGTGATGTACCTCCGCCATTACCACATGTTCACCCTGACCACCAAAGAATAAACCTGTGTTAGTCCTTATTGCGACTCGTTCTTTGTCTTCCGTGCGAGACACTAAATTGGCGACGAGGATGGGATGATGGCGAATCCCAAAGTCAAGACGTACCAGTTCGACGTCAGCGAGCCTGAGCAGTGGGAGCTCTACGAGTGCCAGTTTTGGCACGCAATGGAAGCAGCCGGCGTCGACGACGACGCGTTGTTACGCTCCCATTTCCTGGCCCAGGTGGGACCGGCCACGCTGCGCATCCTAATGAACTTGGTGGCGCCAAAGAAGGTTGAAGCAGTGCCTATCGACCAACTCCTGGAGCTGCTGAGGGCACATTTCCAGCCCCCCGTGTCGATTTTTCCGGCCCGGGTCGCGTTCCACCGGCGAGACCAGCGCCCAGGCAAGTCCGTGTCCGACTACGCAGCGGCCCTCAGACTGGCGGCCATGCACTGCAAGTGGGACGACCTGAACCAGGCCCTGCGAGACCGCCTGCTGTGCGGCCTGCGGGACGAAGAGCTGCAACGGAAGCTCATGACCCGCGACGAGCACCTCTCGTTCAATGAGGTGTTGCGAGAGGCGCAAGCGGCTGAGGCGGCCAGGAGCGGGGTCAAGGTGTTCAAGGCCCGCGGCACAACGTCCGAGCGGGCCAAGTCCCCTGTCCAAGCGGCCCGGCGGACTCCAGCGAAGGCAGCCTGGCGGGCACCGAAGTCGCCCGCCGGCACTCCAGAGACCTCCGACGACTCCTCCGTAACGGCGGATTCCTACACCAGCGATGACGACGGCGTCCAGAGAGTGCGGAAGCGTGGGGAGCGGCGGCAACACCGAGAGCGGCAAGACCGCCGCTGCGACGGCTGTGGCGCGGCCCACGACCGCACGAGGTGTCCCTTCCGCAAGGCCGAGTGCCACAACTGCGGTCGAAAGGGACACATCACCCGAGTATGCAGGCGCGGGCGAACCGAGGACAAAGGCGGCTCCAGTCATCCCCAGCACCACCAGCGGAAGGCGGTCGGTTCCAGGAAGGTTTCCACCGTCCACGGCGAGGACGGCGTA
Source organism: Bradypodion ventrale (assembly GCA_035047345.1). Taxonomy (NCBI): domain Eukaryota; kingdom Metazoa; phylum Chordata; class Lepidosauria; order Squamata; family Chamaeleonidae; genus Bradypodion; species Bradypodion ventrale. Next base: position 43,477,099 of record JAWDJE010000003.1, on the reverse strand, counting down.
CGCCGCGTGGCCCTGGAGCACCGGCGATTCTACGTGGAGGTACAGTTGCAGGGGCGCCCCGTAAAAATGGAGATAGACTCAGGGTCGTCCTACTCTATACTGTCCCAGAGGGAGTACATGCGCATTCCCCCAGAGGCTCGGCCCAAGCTGCGGGCCATGCGGTCCCACTTGCGGGACGTACAGGGAAACGGGATCCCGGTGTTGGGGGTGGGGAAATTCAAGGTGAAGTTCAAGAATTTCTCCGAAAGACTGCCCCTAGTGGTCCTCAAGGGGGGGAAGTGTTGCCTCCTAGGAACGCAGTGGTTTGCTCCCCTGGGAATAGAACTGTCTGACATCCACGCCATTGAGACTGACCCAATGCAGGACGTTTGCAATGCGCACCCGGACGTTTTCAAAAAGGGGCTCGGTACTTACAGGGGGCCCCCAGTTTCATTCGAGTTGGACCCAGAAATCCGGCCCATCCGCCTTAAGCCAAGGAGGGTGCCCTTCACACTCAAGGACAAAATCGAGGCGGAACTGGACAAATTGGTGGGGCAAGGGATTTTGGTTCCAGTTGATTCGGCCGAGTGGGAGACGCCGATTGTAACGGCCCTTAAATCAAATGGGGAGGTCAGGATTTGTGCAGACTATAAATGTACGATTAATAAGGCCATTCGGCCAAATGCATACCCGGTACCCGTGGTCAGCCATCTGCTGGCCACACTTCATGGGGGGAGGTGTTTTGCCAAGTTAGACCTGGCCCAGGCCTACCAGCAACTCTCAGTGACCCCAGCCGCTGCCGCTGCGCAGACCATCGTGACGCACAAGGGGGCATTTAAGGTAACGCGCCTCCAGTTCGGCGTGAACTCGGCCCCCGGGATCTTTCAGTCCCTCGTGGAACGCCTTTTAAAGGGGCTTCCAGGAGTTCTACCATACTTCGACGATGTGCTGATAACAGCGGGGAGCGAGGTAGAACTAGCTAAAAGACTAGATGGGGTTCTCTCGGTTTTCGAGAAAGCGGGGCTTCGCCTAAGGAAGGACAAGTGTGTGTTTTTTGCGAGGGAGGTTGATTTCCTAGGTTTCAAAGTAACCCCAGAGGGGATCAGACCCTCAGAGTCCAAGGTTGCAGCCGTACAGAACGCCCCTCGCCCCACCGCAAAACCGGAGCTGCAGTCGTTTCTGGGGCTCCTTAACTTCTATCACTCGTTCCTGCCGAGGAAAGCATCGGTTGCGGAGCCACTGCACGCCTTACTAAAAAAGGACGCGGTTTGGCGGTGGGGGGACAAACAAGAGAAAGCTTTCCGAGACCTGAAATCACTCCTCTCCTCAGATGCGGTCCTAACACACTTTGACCCGAGGAAGCCAGTGGTTCTAGTATGTGATGCGTCCCCGGTGGGGGTGGGGGCGGTCCTGTGCCACGTGTTAGAGAGCGGGCGGGAGGCCCCGGTGGCATATTACTCCAGGTCCCTTTCAAAGGCTGAGCGCAACTACGCGCAAACGGGTAGGGAGGCCCTGGCCATAATTGCAGGGACCAAAAAGTTTCTTTTTTTTTTTTAATTGAATTTTTCAAAGACATACAAAAAAGAAAAGAAAACAATAACTAACAATACAATACATAAACAAATCCATAGTATCATCCTAACAAACATTACTAAATGTTAGCACATGACAATATCTAAACTAATTATTTACTATATAACCACAAAATATTAAGGAAAAAAAAAACCATTGTTTCAAAATCCAAAATAATAAGAACTTTCTGTGCTACCATTAATCTTTAGATGAATAATAAACACCCTGTGAATATATACAATGCCCGGAGAGTTTATTTGCTACTCAGCTCCAAAAACTTCTTTGTGATGGTACTGGTCCTGAACTATCATTTGCCGTACAAGAATGGTCCACAAATGGTTTCCATATATTCCAAAATCTATTCTCTTTTAAGTTATCCCTTTTCACTTTAATCTCCCATGTCAGTTTATCATTCAATGCTAAACTCCACATTTCTTTATACCACTCTCCAATCTGTATTTCTATGTCATTTTTCCAGTTTCTAGCTATACATTGTCTGCCTGTTGTCAATACAATTTCCAGTAATTCCTTTTCATCTTTGTTTAAACCCAAACCTTCCACATTCGTTAAAAGAATGATATTTGACACCAGCTTAACACTTCTACCCATTATTACACCAAACTCAGCTTCTATTCTCCCCCAGAAATCCCTTATTTTTTTACAACTCCACCACATATGTTCGTATGTTCCATCAAATTCTCTACATCTCCAACATAACTTATCTCTTTTATTATCCATCTGGTTAAGTCTTAATGGCGTCAAGTACCATTGCCACAACATTTTAAAATTATGTTCTTTAATTCTCACAGACATTGTTCTCATAATCCTCTTTTTCCATTTGTTTTTCCACTCCAACTCCCCAATTGTTATATTCAAACTTTGTTCCCACTTCCGTCTCAAATCCTCATGTGGGTCTACCCCTCTATTCAATATATTGTAAAGCTTACTCACAAGACCTTTTATACTATTTTCCCCTTTTCTAATTCTCCATACCAACTCCTCAAATTCTGTATGTATTCTATCTAGCCCTACTTCTTTTCCATATTTTTTGTTCCAATTTTCCACCTTCAACCTCTGAAACCAATTCAAATTTAATATCTCAAATATTTTTTTCCGCTCAACAAGAGACTCACATATTTTTAACCAATCCTTCAATAAGAGCATCCCTTTTTTATCCAATATTTCCATTTTTTCCTTATCTAACTTTATTGGGAAACACATCATATCAGTCAGTTCTAAAACTGGAGAGAGATTTGGGACCATATCCTTTTTTACCTTCTTCCACACCTCCACGAGACCTCTCATCATAGTATTATTTGGTCTTCTCACTTTATCCTTTATTCCTAGAAAAATCAAATTTCCAATATTTCTATATTCTTTCATCTCCAATTGCTCCCAAATTGTTTTTTCTCTTGCCAAAATCTTCACAACATTCTTAACTTGAAAAGCCCGGTAATAATGCTAGCAAGTTTGGCAATCCCAAACCCCCCTTTTTTTGAGACAAATACCATAACTTCTTTGGAAGCCTAGATTTTTTACCTCCATTACAAAAACCATTGAACATCTTTTGAAACTCATTAATTTCTTTCTCTTTCAAATGGATCGCTAGTGTATCAAATAAAAAGTTAAGCTTTGGCAACAATATCATTTTACACATAGCAATCCTTCCGAACCATGACAGCTTTAACTTCTGAAGCTCTTGTATTTTGTTCTTAAATTCTACTTTCAAGCTGTCATAGTTCAATCGTTTAAGTTCTTCTAATTTGTTTGAAATAATTATCCCCAAGTATTTCAACTTATCCTTAATTTGTATATTAAGTGTCAACACTGTCCTACCCATCTCACTTGGTTTCAAATTACACAACATCAATTCTGATTTATCCCAATTTATCTTTAACCCAGTTATATCCTGAAATATCTGTAAATGATCTTTAATCCTGTCCATTACTAACTCCGGGTGCTTTACCATAAGCAATGTATCATCTGCGTACATACTCACTTTATTACCCATGATCCCTTCTATATTTAAATCCCCCCTTATACTTTTAGCTAAGATTTCCATTGCCATAATAAACAGAATAGGAGATAATGGACAGCCCTGCCTCGTACCAGCTTCTAAATTTACCACATCCGTAAGCTCCTCATTTACTCTAACCCTAGCATTTCCTTTTTGATATAGTAAATCTATAACCCTATTAAATTTATCCCCAAATCCATATTTTTTAACTATTTCCTTGATTGAGGACCACTGCAATGAGTCAAATGCCTTGAAGATATCCAATGATAATAGTCCCACCTTTTCTTTTGTTTGATTTACATTATCTATTAAATCTAATACCCTTCTAGTCAAATCCGCCATATGTCGTCCTTTTAAAAACCCTACTTGATCAACATTTATATATTCTCCCATAAAACTATTTAGACGGTTAGCCAATATTGCTGTAAAGATTTTCGCATCTTGATTTATAAGTGAAATTGGTCTGTACGAATCCACTCTTTCCAAATTCTTACCAAATTTTGGCAGAAGAACAATTGTAGTATTATACCATGAAGTTGGAATTGATCCTCCATCTAGTATATAATTATATAACTTCACCAATTTCGGGACCACCACCTCCTTAAATTCTTTATAAAACTCTGTCGATAATCCATCGTCCCCAGGGGCTTTCCCTATCTTCAATCTGCTTATTACCTCCTTAACCTCTTTATCAGATATCTTTTCCTCCATTTTCTCCCTATGCTCTTGTTTTATCCCACTCCCTAACTGTTTCTCCAATATCTTTTTAAGCTTTTCCAAATCTACTTCCTTTTTTTGCATATAGTACCTGATAAAATTCCCTGACAATTTTACATTTATCCCTATTCTTATTACATCTTAAGCCTTGCTTATCAACCAGTACACCAATTTCTCTTTTTTCCCTTTTAACCTTGGCTGCTCTTGCTAATAATTTTGAATTCTTATTACTAAATTCAAAATATTCTCTTTTTAGGTAAATCAAATCCCGTTTAACTTTATCAATATCCTTACCCATTACTTCTGCCTTAAGTCCTTGTAATTTCATAAAGGTTTTTTTATCCTTGTTTTTCACATGCTCCTCCTGTAATTGTTTTATTTCTCTTTCTTTTTCTATCTGTTCTGCTTTGTATTTTTTATATTTGAAGCTTGCCAATTTTATACTCTCCCCCCTAAAAACTGACTTCATGGTATCCCATACAACATTAAAATTAACCTCATTATTGTCGTTCCACTGCCAGCTTTCTTTCCAACTTTCCATAATTACCTCTTTACTTTTTTGATCTTTAAACAAATTAGGATCGTACCTCCAATTTCTTGCTCTTCGTATATTTTTTTGTGCTTTTAGTTCCAAATATACTTTAGCATGGTCCGATTCCTTAATAATCCCCATTTCCACACCTTCTATATCCCCAATTAAATTTTCCGAAAGAAAAACATAATCTATTCTTGAGTAGGTCCCATGGACGTGTGAAAAAAAAGAATATGCCCTTTCTGAGCCCTTATACTCTCTCCACGAATCCTTCAAACCCATAACCTTCATCCAATTGTCCAACACCTTCCCTTTCACACCAATTCCACTTCTAGCTATATTTGTACAATCTAATCCTGACCTTATCAAATTAAAATCACCAGCCACAATAATTTTTGCAACATTTTCCAACTCCACTATTTTCCGGATTTTTTCCAAAAACTCTGCTTGGCGGTCATTCGGAGCATAAATATTTACAAACATAATTTCCTCATCCTCCAATTTTCCTCTTAACAACAAATATCTACCCTCTTGATCCGCAATCTTTTTTGTAATTTCAAATCCCAACTTTCTTGAAATCATAATCGCCACCCCTCTTGCTTTCGAAGTACCGAACGCCATCTCATAGTGTTGCATCCATCCCAAGTAAAGCTTATTTGTATCTTTTGACTTCTGATGTGTTTCCTGTAAAAACAATATATCTGGTCTATCCTTTTTCAGCGCCAATTCCAATCTACGTCTCTTAAGAACAGAACCTGTACCTTTTACATTCCACGATATTATTTTAATACTTCCCATAACCAAGTTCTTCTTCCAATTTTAAACTCTCCATCGGGCGTGCCACCAACAACCTTACCACTATACCCACTACATAAAACACACACTTTCACTCTCCCCACCTTCCTACAAAAAGCCGCCTCTGTCAACCAAAGAGGGGAGAGGGGGGACATGCAAGATGCGCCCTACTGTCGGTGTTACGCGCTTTTACCTATTCTACCTCTATTAGCTCTTTAAAATCAGTACAATCTAATACTCATTGCTCCTTACCTACCTCCTCCTCCACCATGATCAAAGACGGCTCCTCCTCCTCCTCTCCCCGCTGTGGTGTTCCACCTGTAGCCCCACCGGCTCCCCCCCCTCATATTCCCTCCCCAAAGCTCCAGAGTCCATCAGTTCCTTCTTAAGATTTTTCCATTCTTCCGAATCTGCCCTTACCAATTCCAACATACTCAGATATTCCAATGGATTAGTACCTTCATCAATAACTCGCATTCTCTTATCATAGAAAAAACGCAATTGTTGCGGAAATCTCCAATTATACCTTATGTTTTTACTCATCAGTAGTTTAGTAACAGGTCTCATCTTGTACCTCCATGTTCTTTCTTTTAGTGAAATATCATTATAAACTTCAACATCAGAACCATCAAATTTCAACGCAGCAGAACCAACTCGTTTCAGATGAGCCATTACTTTTAACTTATCTGCCCAATTCGCAAATTTAACCAGCACATTTCTTTGAACCACACTCCCTCTTCTTGGACCCACCCTAAATACACTTACAAGATCCTCCTGAACAAATTCTTTTCCCATATTCAGACCATTTAACCACTGAACCACCCTCTCTCTTAACAAATCCGGTGTGCGTTCCACCACCTGACGGATCACAATGTTCTGCTTTCTCATCAGATCTTCCACAGCATCAATCTTTCTCTCTTGTTCTTCCAATTTCAGCTTATTCTCCCGCACCACCTCCTGAGTCCCTTTTACTTCCTTCCTTATGGCATCTACCTCTGTTTGAACCAATTTCAAATTTCCCTCAAATTTTTTAAAATTTAGGTCCACCCTTTTTGTAAAGTCTGCCAATGATAACATCATCTTATCCTGTTTTTTCATCATTTCATTTTTATCTTTCACCCTTGAATCTTCATTTCTCTCCATTTTTTGGGACAGCTTGCCAATTTCCACCATTATTTGAGTCTGATCATATGACACTGTGGGCGGGGATGATGACTGAGCGGGTTCTTCCATTGGTGCTTTTCCTCCCTTCTTAGGCTTTACAACTGGTTCTTCTTCCTTTGCTTTCCCTCTTGTACCTTTATCCATGACAGTGTGATGTATAAAAAGCCCAGTGCCGCAGTTCGTTGTAGAAGTTAGTCACTGAAATAAAGCTTGTAGCACTGCAGCCGCTGGTTCCACAGATCCAATAGAGAAATTTATATGCAAGCAAAAAATGAACGAGTTACTGTAATCCACTGAGATAAAACAGAAGGAAACGACTCTCCCAACAGGCAGCTTAAAAGAAATAGGAAAAGCAAAAAATGTTGATCCACAACAGGTCCGTTTCCCCAAAGCAAATAATCCAATCAGTCTTCTTCCCACTGCAGTAAAAAGGCTTCAGGGGAACAGTCAGCCCAAGCTTCTCCTTTAAAACAACCAAGCCACCAGAAAAAAGAAGAAGAAAAAAAAAAAAGGGAGGGGGGAGATCAGAAGGGGGAAAAGCCCAAAATCCAACCAGCAAAAAAAGAAGGTAAGGGGCAATATATTCCACAGTAAAGATACAGTATTTGTAATCCACACGGTGAAGGAACCAAAAACAAAAGCCAGCTACTCCTTCTCTTGAAGCGGACAGTCAAAGCACCATTTTCCAGCAGCTGCCTTAACTTTTGGGTAAAAAAAAAACCCCCCCTTCTTCTTCTGAGAAACAAAAAAAAAAAAACTTTCTCCAGCTGTTTAAGCGGGGAACTCCTGGTCAACTTCCAATATTAAAGCCCAGACATGAATAATTAATCCACTTTGTTGTCGTCAAAACATAGCGCTGTCTCCTGGTGTGTGAAAAAAAAACCATAGCCCAAACACGATCACTTTCCTTTTCCAGAATCACCACCATTAACAAAACAATCACTTGTTTTCAGCTGCTTCCACCCATTTCCATTTCAAAGCCAGGGCTCATTGATCAAGATCTCCAGCTGAATTTAACCTTTAGTACTCCATTCAAGCACTTACATGCAGCTGTTTTCGTGCCAAACAACTTCTTGCCAGCTCCGAAACTTCCCTCACAGTCTCGCTGATCGCTTTCTTTTTCCAGGACCAGCCGCCATTAGTGAAACCACCACTTTCTCTCATCCACTTCCACCCGCTTACATTTCAAAGTCCAGGCTCATTTAGTAAGGAACCCCAGCCAGTTTTAAAGATTTAAAGTTCCACTCGTGCACTTACATGCAGCCTGCTTCCAAATCAAGCAGCACTTTGCCAGTTCCAGCCTTCCAAAGCCTTCTGCACAGTCACGCTGGCCCCCGTTCTCGGCTCCTCGGCAGAGAAGCCGCGACTACCGTCACAACTTCAACCGCACAAAGAAGCCTCCCGAACTTCGACCATCCAGCCTCAAAAGATCGTAAAACTTTCCAGGAAGACAGGCAAGGTTCTTATCTTTAGAGTTTACCACTTTAAAACTTCTCCAATTCACTCAGTCACATTAATTACCACTTTGTTAGGCGCGAGCATCCGAAACTAGATGTTAATCGGCGGCCATCTTAGTCACGCCCCCCGGACCAAAAAGTTTCATGATTTTCTATACGGCCGCGAGTTTACGGTAGTGACGGATCACAAGCCGCTTCTGGGAATCTTCACTACTGGCAAACCCACTCCCCAAATACTGTCCCCCAGGATGTTGCGTTGGGCCATATTCCTCAACGCCTATCAGTACGAGATAGTCTACCGCCCAGGGAAGGAGATCTCCCACACGGACGCACTGTCCCGATCCCCCCTCCCCAGCACGGGGGATCCCGCATGCGAGGTAGAGCAAGACCATCAGGTCATGTTAATCGAGTCCCTCGACTCACCCCCCATTGTTCTGGCCGACCTCGCCAAAGCCACGGCGGCCGACAAGATCCTAGCCCAAGTTAGCTCATGGGTGAGGAAAGGGTGGCCCACTACTTCCCCAGAGGAGCCGTTCAAGCCGTTCTGTAGGCGCAGGGTGGAACTTTCCCTGGAAAGGGGCTGTCTACTCTGGGGCCAGCGGGTGGTTATTCCAGAAAAGTTAAGGGCAAGGGTACTGAAGCTACTGCACACCAGTCACCCAGGAATCGTGCAGTCCAAAGCCCTAGCGAGAAGTTTCTTTTGGTGGCCACAGATAGACGCGGACATAGAGCGCCTAGTGGGCACGTGCGAGAGCTGCCAGAGCTCCCGGCCCGAGGAGCCCCAGTTACCCCATAGAGAGTGGGACACGGCCCGCGGACCGTGGTCCCGTATTCATGTCGACTTCGCGGGGCCCTTCCGTGGGGCAACGTTCCTACTGGTTGCCGACTCCTACTCCAAGTGGTTGGAGGTAATCCCCGTGAGCAGCACCTCCTCCGCGACAACCATAAAGCAGTTGCGTAAACTCTTTGCTTGCTTCGGCCTGCCAGACGTCCTCGTGAGCGACAACGCAAGTTGCTTCACGTCGACCGAGTTCCAAACCTTCATGGAGAGGAACGCAATCAGGCACATCACGGCTGCCCCATTCCACCCCGCCACAAACGGTCAGGTAGAGCGCCAAGTGCGCACTACGAAAGACGCACTGCGGCGCATGGGCCCCGGCGATCTGAACCTACACCTGTGCCAGTTCCTAATCAGCTACAGGACCACCCCCTTAGCTTCAGGATTCTCCCCAGCCGAGCTGCTTATGAAGAGACGCCCGGCAACGCTGTTTGACCGGATGGATCCGTCCAGGGTGGAGGATGAGGGGAGAAATATAAATTTAGGGGGGGAACTCCAAGAACTTTTCCACAGGGGACCCGGTTTACTGTAGGAACTACGCGTCCTCGGGGCCAGCGTGGGTACCGGGGTCGGTCATCGAGCAGACAGGACCAGTGTCCTACAGGGTAGAAACTAGCTCAGGGCTACTGTGGAGACGGCACGCCGACCAGCTCCGAAAAAGGGTCACCAGTGAGGGGAAATCAGCGTTAGGGTCCTCCCCCACCCGCATTACCCAAGGGGGAGACACGGAGGCGCACGAGGGCGAAATTAAAGAGAGGAATCAGTTTGTCCCCAACTACGACCAGGACCATGAATTTGACTATGATTTTCCGTACCAGGGGGAGTTAGCGGAGTGGTCCCCCACCCGTCCTAGCGAGAAGAGGGGTTTCAGTTCAGCCCCTGGTACCTCCAGTCCCCACAACGCGGGTATGCTAGAGTACACCATAGTCCCGGCCCCCAGGAGACAAGCGCCACAAAGACAGGCAGCCAGCGGAACCTCGCCAGCCTCAAATCCCCAAACCCCCGAACAGGCAGTGGGAGACAGCGGGTCCACAAGGGTCTCATCGTCAGTTCCGAAGTTCGTGCTAGGTGGGTCCCCGGGCTCCGCAGGCGGCAGGCAAGGGTTCACTTCCCAACTGTTCATTCCTTTCCCGTCCCCGCATGCAAGGTCATCGCAGCCTCATCACAGAACCACTAACGGGTCCCCACCTTGCATTGCAGGACAAGACCGCGCGGAACCAGGAGCCACGGGCTCCCCTGTGTTAGGGCAAGCGGCCACGCGCCCCAGGCGCACGTGCGGGAAGCCACAATGGTTAAGGGACTTCGTCCCATCCTAGGGGGGAGGGATGTTGTGTATGCATGGACACTGTTGCTTTAAGTAAATGAATGTAACCAGCCCCATATCACAATGTATCACAGCTGCTAAAGGAACGCGAGCGAGCCGCCAATAAAGGGCGGCTGCGAGCGTTCATACTCACATGGTTCAATCCCCCAAATCACGGACAGCCGCGGGAACTTCTCCGCATGAAGAACTACTACAGAAGAGGGGGGCGTGCCTCAAGTCGACGCCCCCAACGGTGGCAGCCAATGAGCCACCGTGCAACCAGATTCAAATGTGTTTCGTTACTGTATATAATGTGATGTACCTCCGCCATTACCACATGTTCACCCTGACCACCAAAGAATAAACCTGTGTTAGTCCTTATTGCGACTCGTTCTTTGTCTTCCGTGCGAGACACTAAAACAGTATTATGGGTATGTCTATACATTATTTACTCTATATTTCTGTATTATTTGCTTATGACACCAAGAAGGAAGCCTACCATGCCCTATGTGTGTCTATACAGTACTACAAAATTTGATAACAATTTAACTGCCCTGGTGTAGCCTATGGCAGTCCAGGATGTGTAAGGTAAAGATAAAGGTTGCCCTTGCCCAAAAACTAGTCGTATCCAACTCTAGGGTTCAGTGCTCATCTCTGTTTACAGCCAAATAGCCAGTGTTGTCTGTGTCTGCAGACGTTTCCATGGTCATATGGCAGGCATGACAGATACCAGAGTGCATGGAATGCTGTTTACCTTCCCATCAAAGTGGTCCCTATTTATCTACTTGCAATTTCTTGTTTTCGAACTGCTAGGTTGGCAGGAGCTTTGACAGAGAGACATGAGCTCATTCAGTTGTGCAGCACTCGGGTCTCAAACTGCTGACCTTCCAGTGATCTAGTTCAGCATTTTAACCACTTGAGTAACTGCAGTCCCAGGATATGTACTTCACTGTAATTTGTAATATTCTCCACTAGATAGCTCAAGTAAATTTAAAGTTCTTTACCAAGCCACAATTCCAAGGATCTCCTGAGATAATAGCTCAAGTGGTATCATGGTGCCACTGATAACAGTATATTTTTGTTGAACTCATCTTCCCCTTTGGTAATATGCTAAAACTAACCATCTTTCTCTTGCTGTTGAAAGGCTAATCTGTGTTACCGCAGATGTCTGGCTTGCTTATGGAACATTTTTCACACCTTATCCTTCTCTTATTGGCTTTCTCACAAACTCCAGCTCTTGTTCTTCCATATGGTCATTCTTGGGAGGTATCATTGGGGAAAAAGAACAGTTGAAAGCCAACAATGATTGAGTTGCTCTCTTATGGGCTTCGAGTTAAACATTATCACAACACTAGGATACGTTTTGCTCTCTTTTCTTGTGTGTACCTTCAATGTGTGCCAACATTTTTGAAATGTTTTCAAGGAAGTCTCATGACATCCAGAAATGTTTTAACTGTTGTTGCTTAATTTGTGAGAACAATCTTTGTGTCATATTGCTTCAGCAAGCTAGCCAAAGTGTTAAACAACAAGGAAATTTTTTGTCAATGAAGAGCTGGAACTGGTAACTCTTGAAACACCAAAGAATCTGGGAAAACTGCTTGAACAAAAAACTTTGTGACGGCACTGCCCTCTGTTGCCCACAAGTTGAAGATTAAAGCACTATTTGAATGCATTAAAATACAGTACAGTAATATTTTTCTGCTACAAAAACATGCATAGTATTGAGGATGTTTACTTTGATATTATTTAGGTATTATTTTCATATATTTCCTTGTAAGAATTATATATTTCTTTTATTTCTTCCTACTTAACTTTGCTTTCAGAGAAAATTTGTAGTAAGGATAGGTGATACAAACACAATAAACAGCAAAGGCAGACTGGACAGCGTATTACAGCCGGTGCTGTAGATACAAGATACAAACAAAAAAGAGTTGCATTGTGGAATGCTCTAGTTCCCAGCCAGCCCACCCATGATCCTTTACTATTTACTTAATTCCATTCATTTTTTCATTTCCAATCCCTGCCCCCAATTTTAACACCGTGTTGTTAGGCTGTTTTCTGGGGCAGAGTAGCAGGTCTTTCATGGGGCTCTGGTGGCTCAAGTGGTTAAGACGCTGAACTTGATGACTGGAAGGTTGTCAGGTTAGCAGTTTGAGACCCAAGTATTGCATGGTGGAAGGAGCTCTTGTCTCTGTCCCAGCTCTTGCCAACCAAGCAGTTCAAAAGCTAGAAATTGCAAGTAGATAAATATGAAAAGGAGTAAGACAAGGCTGCATTTTATCACCCTGCTTATGCAACTTATACACAGAGCACATAATGTGCAACGCAGGGATGGAGGAATCACAATATGGGATCAAAATTACTGGGAGAAACACCAACAATTTAGGATATGCAGATGATACAACCCTAATGGCAGAAAGTGAGGAAGACCTAAAGAAGCTCCGGATTAGGTTGAAAGAAGAGTGCAAAAGCTGGCTTGAGACTCAATATCAAGAAAACCAAGATACAGTAATGGCAACAGGCCCTATCAGTCCCTGGAAAATAGATGGGGAAGAAGTAGAAGCAGTGACAGATTTTACTTTCTTAGGATCTAAGATCACTGCAGATGGGGACTGCAGCCATGAAATAAAAAGGCTACTGATTCTTGGGAGGCAAGCTATGAGAAACCTGGGGAACATAGTGAAAAATAGAGACATCACCTTGCAAACAAAAATTCACATAGTCAAAGCAATGGTATTCCCAGCGGTAATGTATGGTTGTGAGAGCTGGACCATTAGGAATGCTGAATGTAGAAGAATAGATGCCTTTGAAATGTGGTGTTGGAAGAGAGTTTTGAGAGTCCCATAGACAGCGAGGAGAACAAATATGTCAATCTTAGAAGAAATCAACCCTGACTGCTCCTTAGAAGGTCAAATAGTAAAGGTAAATCTAAAGTACTTTGGACATCAAATGAGAAGAGAGGATTCACTTGAGAAGGCCTTGATGCTGGGAAAGGTGGAGAGCAAAAGAAGAAGTGGCGGCCAAAGATGAGATGGCTGGATGGTATTGTAGGCACAATGGGCACAGAGCTGGGCAGGCTGAGGAGAATGGTGGAGGACAGGGGTGCCTGGAGGTCAATGGTCCATAGGGTCACAAAGGGTTGGAATCGACTGTGTGACTGAACAACAACAAAATAGGGGCCACTTTGATGGGAAGGTAAACAGTGTTCTGTGCACTCAGGTGTTGAGGCATACCTACCACATGACCATGGAAACATCTGCAGACACAAAGAGCGCTGGCTCTTTGACTGTAAACAGAGATGAGCACTGAACCCTAGAGTCAGATACGACTGGCTTTCGAGCAAGGGCAACCTTTACCTTAGGAGGTCTTTCTCTCATCCCCTCCATGTTCTTTGAAGCCTATCAACACTTCCCTTGGTGCCATATTGTCTGCATAAGAACTGACTTCCTAAATGAGTTTCTGGTTATATGTGTTTAGGATAGCCACTTAAAATTTCACTCACCATCAGACATATGGTCTTGACCCATGTTTGGATTTAAATTAAATCAAGTTTCCAAGGCCAACTGCAGATGGCTTCTCTACTTACGAGTTGGAGATATAGTACAGTAGATACTGCCATTGAACAAGGGTCTTGATTGTAACACAGAAGATATTTGATTTTTAGATAATAAGCTAAGTACAGTAAGACCTGTACTAAAAATCTAAAATAAATAACCAGAACGCTATGTTTGTCTATATGAATCATAAATCTTACTTCTCTGATTTGAAAATGCTCTATATGATAAATGTTTAAATAAGTTTCATGGGAGTTATATGACTGGGCTACATCACGAACCAATTAGAAGCACTACTTTTCAAGCACTGTGAGTGGATGGTAACTTATACAGTAAAACCTCGCATAAAGAGCGCCTTGCTTAGAGGCAAACTTGCTTAAAGAGCAGAATTTTCTCTGAACGGTCGCCTTGCTAAACAACTAAAATCAACCAAAAACTCACTTAACAACTAAATTGGGGTTCGCAAACACACACCCCCAACAGAAATCCCAATTGGTCACTTCCAATGGTATTTCGCTTAAAAAGCAAACTCGCTTAAAGAGCAATCCTGTGGAATGCATTATGCTCTTTAAGTGAGGTACCATTGTATGTTATTTTATCCCAAACATATATCAAATATTATATTTTAAATTTTGAGATTAATATCAGTGAAATGGAAATATAAGTAGAGTAAATATTTTTTTTTGTTTCTGTGTTCTTGTTACTACTGTTTTTATCTCTTTCTTTGTAATTGTATGGGAATTTTATTATACTGTATTTTCTTTAGAGCAAAGATGTTTCCCCTCTAGCAATCTATCACATTAGTCAAGCTTCTTTTTCACTCCTAGAGTGAAACATTAAGGGTTGAGTATGTATATTTTGGCCTCTGTGCGGCAAGAGATAATGATTTATAGTGATAGCACAGTTAAAGAAGACTTTAAGAGAAAGCCATCTGGGAACCGCATGCGATAAACGTTTTATGTAATGGTTTTATCTCATCCAGAAGGAATTAAATAACACATTCAAAGCTGAAAATCGTATAATACTTTCAAAAGCCTGGATTTGTGAACGGGAAAATAAATGGAGCTGTGTTGTAGCCTAGCGGATAAAAGTGAGATCTCTTGAGTTTCTGCTACTGCTTTAGTCCACATGTAGTAATGTGTTTCATCCCTAAAAGTGAATCAATATGGCATATAAACTAGGAAAAATAAAATTTACTCTAAGGGAATGTTCTCACCAGCTTCAGCTCAGTTACCAACAAACTACTGTATCTCTTACATTACAGAGCCAGTGTGATTGAAGGGTGTGTGTATATATGTGAGTTCTGAATTGAGCTTTCAACCCTATTCGTGAGACTGGATTTGATGCATAGTAAAGGACTGGTGCATGAGTAATCTATGCCCTACATCATTACCTAACCCACCCATTTGTTCACAACAAAGGTGTGCAGCAACACATGCAAGCATGTCCATCAGAATGTGCATATAGGATGTCCATGAGTATGATCTCTGACCAGTCAGACATGCTGATAATGGAAACAAGGAATGCACGGCGGTGAGGAATCTCGCTGCCGCGCGCTTTGCCGGCCCCGCCCCTTAGAGCCGGGCACCTCAGCCGAGCGGAGGGGCGGAGCCGAGCAGCCTATAAAAGGCGGCTCGGTGCGCTCCCACCAGCCTTCTCAGATCGGCTGGGCCAGGGTGCGTTTGCCCTCCACCCCCTCCCTAGGTGACAGTGTGACTATTTTTGGTCGCTCCGGGGCCAGATGGGAATTTTTGCTTTAACCTGCATTGGCCCTTGGTTCTTGTAGTTTTTGCCCATCCCATACTGTTGCTGATGGTTGAGTTTTGGGGTTTTTGTTGTGGTTTCTTCTTACAGGTCACTTTGGCAGTTAGCACTGGTAAGAACAAAGTGGATGACCCCTAGGAATCCGGTAGGTGCGCAATTGGTTAGCCAACAGAAGCACAAGGTAGAGGGAAAGTTGGGCTGGCCAATCAAATGCGGACCATGAACAAGGTAATGTGAAGTACGGAGACTTGCAAAACCTTGGAGATTTCAACGGATGTCTGTCAGAAGATGGAGTTAACAAGTATCACTTCTGACTGGGGTCAACAATTTGTTTAATGAACTAAACAAATTGACACAATGTAGCAAATTAAGATCAGGAAATAACAACTAGTCCTTACAAGTGCTATTCCGGCCCATTTGCCTTAATATAGTTAAGAAAAGTTGCAAGTTAATAAAGTGGCCAAATTTTTAAATCCAACACAGGTGTCTTTCTCTTTATTGGGGGGGGGGGGGGGTCTGGCATTGTAAGTACTGTATACTAACAAGTGTTGCTGAAGAGATTTTCTGCGAACCTAATATTTCTAAAAGCTAAACTTTACCAATATTTCTAAAAGCAACTGTAAGTAAAGAACTATTTTTATATTTCTAAAAATGTGTGGAGAGTTTAATTTCAAGGCTAGAGTGGGGAGTGTAATGCTTGGAGAACTTGCAAACTATAAGTAAAATCTACAGTATTTGTAAAGCTGCCCTGCCTACTACTGTAACAACAAGAACATGGTGAAATTAAGTTAAGGTGGATAAAGACACACATTTCTAAAGAATCCCATGCTGCATGAGTCTTGAATAGCTCCACCTTTGCTTTTTGCCAATGCCTTTTTTTGGCCTATGGATGAGCTGGCTCTGCCTGTAGAAATCAACACACCACCAAACTGATTGGAAAAAAGAAACTTAATTGGTTTCAGCAGTAGCTTCCCTGGCTTAGCATTAGAAAATGGATCCATCTCATCAGAGACCCGAATGCTGCCCAATGCAAGCCACCATCTCCCACAGGCACCAATTAGCAGGTAACCCAGGTATGACAGTCTCTTACAGTTCTGCATGGGTATATGCCATTCCATGTTTCCCTATCACCCACAGAAGCATGACCAAGCTTCTGACCCTCAAGCTAGGCCTGGCCTTTTTAAAGGTATTTTTGTATACCGCTCTACTCTGCCCGAAGGCGACTCATGCTGTATAGAATGCTGTATAGAAATTACATCAGAACACAATACAATAAAAAGCATAATCAAATACAAAATACAATGTTCAAAATACATATAGTCAAGAGCCACAAATACACAATTAAGTAAGAGAAGAACCTACGCTTACATAAAAAACAGAGTCTGAGAGACAAAGTCCTTTAGCATAGAGAGAGACAAGTGGCTTGCAGGTGGTTCCCATCCCCTGAGCAGCTCAGGGGAGAGCTCAGGACCCCTTGGGTGGTGACAGCGGCTTTTTCTCCCCTTCCAGCCAGGCGTGACCTGGAAGAGGGTGGCGGTGGCGGCAGCTCACAGGTGGCTCTCATCCCCTGAGTGATGGAGCAGCTCAGGGGAGAGCTCGGGACCCCACTGTATTCCACTACTGTATATCTAAGGGACTGCATTGGCTTTGTGGTTAAGATGCTGAGCTTGGCAACTGGAAGGTCAGCAAGTTAAGACCAGAGTGCTTCATGACAGAGTGAGCTCTCCTCTCTGTCCCCTGCACCTGCCAACCTAGCAGTTTAAAAGTAAGAAATTGTATTGTTGATAGGTGGTATATTTTTATTGTGATTTTAATTAGTGCATCATTCTGTATGGATCAGAAAGTCAATATAAGTCTTTATACTTTGTGTTGAAATATCTCCCCCGCCCCTTCTTCTCCATCATGATGAGCTATCTCAGATTCCCAATTAGGTGTATATATTTTAAATTTTAAATACTTTTGTGAAAGTGTCTAGCTCTAAGGGAAAAAAATTAGTAGAGACTTGTAAAATCACAGCAAGATAATTAATAATTAAGCAGCTACCCAAGGAAAATTGTCTTCATTATCCTAACTTCCCATTGTAGCTTCTTTATGTGTATTAAATTCTGAGTTAAGGACTGTACAAAAATTAGCCTTGTTATGTGCTATTAGTGTTAAAAATCATTGGCCACACATTTCATAACTATTTTTGTTCAGTGGACTTATGTGTTGGTATTTCTGTTTGTTCTGTAAATTTAAGGAAACTGATACAAAAATTGAAATAAAGAAGAGTTGGGTATCAAGAATTTTCTTACAATACAGTACTGTACTTAAATTTGTATCTATTGTTTTACGTATTTCTGCTGATGTTTCCGTTTGCGTGCATAATGTTTGTTTTCGAGCTTTGTTTTCTAAAACCCAAGAGAGGCATTTATGAAGAGATTATGTTCACTACTGGTTTGAGTGGATATGTACTATATATATATATATTAAAAAACCTATTTTGATACTCCCTCAGTAGTAAGGAGTTTGCAGTTTAGGATGTGGCCTTTACAGGTTTTCAGGTATTGCTGACTTCAGAGTACTAAAATAAGTTCCAAACTTTTATAAATCAGAAAGCTTTGCAAGCCAAACGAATCAGGAGTGTCCTTGGTACTGAAAATAACAAAGTTATTGACCAGGGTGGCCAATCTTCACATGTAAGTGGGGATCTCACATGATCATCTTAAGACACTGGAAGGCCAAACTTTCAACCACTCACAGGTCTCATGCCCAAACTTTCAATCTTAATTGTTTTTAAAATGTAAAGCTTCCTGGCACCCTCTAGTGGCCATTTTTTATTTTAAAAATTAAAATGCAGGAATATGAGAATGAGCAGTTATACTGCTATCTCTCTCTCTCTCTCTCTCACACACACACACACACACACATATACACACACACTCATAATTGGGCAAAAATGTCTCCATGTCCCCACTGGGGGATTTGGATTTTTTTTTGGGGGGGGGGGATGGGGGTGGGGGTGGGGGAGGAACAATGGCTTCCCATTTTTAAGATTTGAGGTTTGGAGAGAGAGAGAGAGAGAGAGTAATCCACCCTGAGTGGTGCTTGTATCAAATTGAAGGAAGGAAGGAATGAACCTGGCTACAACCTGGTATCCTAAAAACCAATCATCTTAATTGTAACAAAAACTGGCCAAAGGAGAAGGCTGTCATCAGATGGGTCCAAGGAGAGGCAATTTGGTTACCCCTTGCAAGCAGCAATGGAAAGTTCTTGGCACCTGAATGACTAATCATTTTGTTCTGTCAAAGTGCTTTATGGTGAGTGAGTGACTGCAACAACCCATAGAGATTCAGGCCACAATCATCATTTTCTTCAGCTCCAAAGTACAGTATATCCACTACCCCAGAGAGCTTTTGACTTTGATTCTACTGCAAGTCTCATTCGTCACTAAAATGGAAGGTGCATCAGTACAGCCATTTAGTTGGCCAAAATGCTTGTCATTAGTGTTATTGAAATTATAATCAGAGCAATGTCAGCTTTAGATCTGAAGCCTGGAAGCCTCACCTGCCCACTGTGTTAAATAAGACATGAAAAGAATAGCCACATGGATGATTACAGGCACATGGCCTCTCCAGGCATTTAAGGATCATTAGAAGATGGTCTTTGAGGAAGAAAAAGTTGTGAGATGTTTTTATTTACCTGTAGAAATAGCTCCTTTCCACTTCCTATGATGCCCAACTATAAGGAGTGTGTTTTCATTCAGCATTCTATGTAGTTTATGTCTTGGGATTAATTTAGACAAAAAGATTTTTGGGTATTAAAAGTGAATAGGAGTACACATCTGATATTGCATGACCAGCCAAGGAAACATTATGTAAGTCTATAAGCAGAAGTTTCAGCTCAGTGTTGGATGATAACTCAACCACCGTGCTTGAATAAAAAAAAAAATCTAGACCAGTGGTGCTGAACTTTTGCTCCACCCCTTTGCCCAGCAGCTCAATGGGAGCGCTTCCTCCCTCCCCCCAGCACAGAGTTCACCTTGCCCCTCTGACCAACAGTCCAATGGGAGCACTTCCTCCCTTACTTGTCTGGGGTAAGGTGGGCAGCTCACATGTGGGGTGAGGGTGCAGTGCGGATGGCAGCCTGTTGAGGCTGTGATGAAGTTGAGCTTGGGCACTTGGTCTCTAAAAGGTTTGCCATCACTGTTTTAGGCATTTTGGATTGCTTTGTGCTCCAAGCAAGCATAGTTACAGAACTTGTAGGCAATTGCTTTGTGTTTCAACAAGAAGTGGCTAACTCAATTCAAGTGACCCTTCAAATGGCCTCAGTTCACTTTGGGTCACTTTAGAAACAGACACATATCTCAGATTCATTTTGTGTTTGGAATAAGTTCTGAGGCCCATCCCTATGCAAGGATTTCCATCCTTTGAGAATTGGGCTGGGTGGGTAGAGGAGGGCAAAAAGTCACCTGACTATAACATGTATGAAGACCACCTAAAGAGGCATAGAGGGCTGGGAAGAGAACCCAAAAGAGCTATATATTCTACCTGAGGTTTTGAAAAAATAGATAAGGGCTGATGTCTGTCCATCTTTTCTATTGTATGACTGTTCTTTGGTCCACCCTCCTTTGTGGAGAAAAAGGAGATGAAGAACGTTGTCAGTTTATCCAGAACAGACTGACAAATCACTATTGAACTTTCTTCTTGACACTTGCCCTTTAATTAATCAGCTTTTCCCCTCTTGGCCTTTTCTCTTACCTGGATCTTTGGCTAATTTAATTAATTAGTACTTGTTAAGTCATTGCCATGGCATTTTAAAGCTGCCCCTTAATTAGCTATGGCTTCCCTATTTCATTGTTACTCTCTTCTTATTACTGTAAAAAAAAACAGAAAAGAAACAGCAAATAGCCAATTAAAGTGTTGATTTGGGGATACCATTGCTATGATTGAGTGCACAGCAATTCTTAAGGGCCAGCAATGGAACCTTTAATGAATGGGACTTATTTCTGAATGTGTATTAAGCTGTTGCCATTGGAAACTGAGTGTGAAATTAAGTATTAGGTCCAATCAGGAAAAAAATAGCATCTAAACTGAGATTGCATTTGGGTCCTGGTGATAACCATTCATTTCTGGGATTGCTTAATAATAATGGGAATGCAGTGGTTCAAGTGGCTAAGATGCTGACTGGGAGGCCGAAGGTCAGCAGTTTGATTCTCGAGTACTGCAGGACAGAATGAGCTCCCATCTTTGTCCCAACCTAGCAGTTTGAAAGCAATAAATTGCAAGTAGATAAATAGGGACCACTTCAGTGGGAAGGTAACAGCGTTCCGTGCGCTCCGGTGTCTAGTCATGCCTGCCACATGACCACGGAAACGTCTGCAGAAGCAGACAGTGCTGGCTCTTCGGCTTTGAAACAGGGATGAGCACTGAACCCTAGAGTCGGATATGACTGGCTTACAAGTAACGGAAACTTTTATCTTTACCTTTAATAAAAATGTTCCATCAAGTCACTTCATGATCGGGGGTGACCCTTTTCATGGTTTTATATATATAATGTACTCAGAAGTGGTTTATCATTTCTTTCTTCTAGGGACATTTTGGGACTGCGCAGCTTGCCTACACAGGCTGGCTTTTCTGCTGGGAGGCACAGCAAGGAATCAAACTCTCAACCTCTAACTCCACAGCCATATATCTAAACCACTGAGTGTTCATGTCTATATAAACACACGTGCTGTAAGTCTATTAGAGATTGTAGTTCAGAACATTCTGAACTACAAATGCTATAATAAAAATCCCCAAACCCCATCTCTGGTGAACTCTGATCCTTTTTTGCCTAGCAGCTGGGTTATATTTACACCCAGGGATACCTCTTAGCCTGTGGTCATCCCTTTATTTAGCTAAGAACCCAATGCTATCAGACCAATGGCTTGCTAAGCTGATTTTGAGCGACACCATTTTCAATTTCCAAGCTTCTTGTATTTTCCCATGGTCTCTGTTCTTTCTTGCAAATAAAACCGGGTGAAGGGAGAAACGCATTTCCAATGAGAAATCCACATACTTTTCATATCAGAAAAGTACCACTAGATGGTGCTCAATGTATTCATTGCTATAATAATTTCCTGTCTGAAATTATTCCAGGTTGACAGGAATTTTGCTGGAGAAACTCCACTCAGAGGATGCCCAAATGAGGCTCCTTTCATGTCCCCAAGATCTTTTCCCACTGAGGTGGTCCTATTTATCTACTTGCAATTTCTTGCTTTTGAACTGCTAGGTTGGCAGGAGCTGGGACAGAGACAGGCATTCAGGCCGTCATGCAGTACCCAGGTCTTGAACTGCTGACTTGCCAGCCTTCCAGATAACAAGGCAAGCTTCTAAACCACTGAGCCACCACAACCCCTATATTTATTGCTGTACTGACAAGGAGGTTTATACTATAGTGTGGACTCTTGAAATAATTTTATCATCTAAACCCAATTTCATTGTTGGAGGATGCAAAGAGACACAGTGGTGGAACCCTCTGCAATTTAAATTCAAAACTAATCCAGAACATAATTTGCTATCTAAGATGCTTGCTACTGTGAGACTGTTCCTACACAAGTTGTCCTCTGGTGCAAAGTGTATTTATCTTCAGAGCCATTACCTGATCGTAGTTTGTGCTGGATCTTGAAGCCAGATCCTATTCTCTTTTCCCATTGGAAAAATCATCAAGCCATGTAAATCTTGAAAAGACACTTCTCAAGGCCTTGTATGAAGAAGGCCAAACTCTACCCATCTGGGATACAGTCTCATCACCTCTCCCAACCACATCAAAGTCTTCAACATGGTCCAAACATGGTGGGAATCCTACTACTGACACTCAACATTTAAATTAGGTGAGTCACTATCTCTCAACGTAACCTATCTCAGTGTGTTGTAGTCAAGATCCAAGGAAAGGTGTGAAGATGCATATGTATGCAGTTATACAACCACACTCTAAATCTACATAAGTGTATTTCTTTAGCAAAATGACAGTTCCTGCATGCACTGCCAACTGTCTATCTAGAATGGCAGATCCAGGTGCTTAAGAAACAAATGCTTATTGAGCTTTGGCAGGTAGATAACCCACCTGAGCCTGAATATTCTGGAGTTGGTGGTACACCTTTTTTCAAAGTGGGTATGAAAAAGATTGTCCTATTAACCCATTCATGTTTTTAAAGAGCTGAAGTTATGTAAAACAAAGCTCATATTCATAACTGAATATTAGAGGGTTTTTTTAGAAAAGCATTCCTTATAACAGTTAAGTGTATCTATATTTATAATGTCTTGATTTTTTTTAAAAAAATATTCGCTTGTCAGACTGGATGAAATCCTTCCTTCTAGAAAATATAATTCTATTTCTTAGATTTACACATTCAAATTATATCAGTTAGAAGCACTGGCCATCTTCTTTAAAATCATAATGAAGAGGTTTGGATTACATCTTGCCTACGAGTCTGGCCTTGTCAGTCACAGAAATCCAAGAAATGTGTTGTTTACTGGAATGCAATGCTTTGTTTAATTTAAAATGTCTTTGCTTATTCTGGAACTTTCTTGACCTGCATTCTTCCACTGCGCTGTCTAAAACCACATTTCCTTCCTTTGAATTCTCTGTCCTATATGGTGGGCAGGAATCCAAAGAACTACACAGCAACTCCTACATCCTCAAGAGGAATTTTTCAAGGAGGAGCCACTTGTGGTATATGGTCGGTAAGAGAAGGTATCACCTTGACTCTGTGGGTGAGGTGAACCTTGTTGGGACCACAAATCCCCCCTTTCCTCCATATCCCTTGGAATATGGAGTATTCAGAAGTGGCCTCTGATGTAGTACAGGGACTAGGCTCCTATTTAAGGAAAGTATGTTAATTGTGGGTGGAGAGCATACCTCAAATCCCAGTTGTTTTTTTTAAGACATCATGTTTCAAATTCTGGCGGACATAAAGTGCTACAGGGAAAGGAGGGAGTGTATGTTAACATGAGTAAAAAACAAGGATAGAGGCTTTCATCTTTTAAATTGACTCATGCTACTGAGTATTTTTTTATTTAGGCTGAATGCCCCGTAGTGAATTGTTCTTGTTATATGTTGTCATGTTGCCTCCAACTTATAGCATCCATATGAATGATCTCCACAAACCTATGATGACTAAAACAATGTAACTGTTTAGCTTGAGGTTCTTTATAGAGCTCCAATGACTTAGTAATTAAGACACTGAGCTTGGCGACTAGAAGGTTGGCAGGTCAGCAGTTCGAAACTCAAGTGCTGCACAACTGAGTGAAGGCTCATCATCTGTCCCAGCTCCTGCCAACCTATCAGTTCAAAAGCAAGAAATTGCAAGTACATAAATAGGTACTGCTTTGGCAGGAAAGGTAACAGTGTTCTATGCGCTCGGGTGTTTAGTCATGCCTGCCACATGAGCACTGGCTCTTTGGCAGTAAACAGAAATGAGCACTGGCCCCTAGGGGAGAACTTAACCTCTTGCACCCAGCTACCATTGTTATTGAACTAATCCCCACTGGAAAAGAATTAATACCAAAGAGGAGTCTTATGTCATCAGAACCAAACACTGTCTCTTCCTCCCGAGGCCATGTATAAAATGATCACCATATAGCCCTCACTCTTTTGTCTTGATGAAGTGGACTTGATCCACAAAAGCTCACATTAAAATATAGCATTTATTCTTTAAGATATCACAATGTTTTGTCTATTTCTTTTGATTTAATTTTCCTTGTGTTTTATTTACTCCCTACCAGGGAGTAAATCCCAGTGAACTCAGAGGATTTGTTTCTAAATAAGTATGCTTAGGATGACAGACTATGTTGCAACTCTGTATATAAGAATAAGTCAAGAGTAAAACTCATTGAACACAAACAGATTTGCTCTGAGTAAATATGTAATGAGTTTAATCATAATATTTCCGGAAGAGCAATATGTTACAACCAGGAACTGAGTGAACAATTAATTCATTTACATACGGCAAGTACATTGAAAAATAAAATGAAAGCTACACAGATACATATGTCTTTATGTTTAGAGAGCATCATATTTAGAGAAAGGATCCCATCACATAACACAAGACATTTTACTTGCACTTCCATATGGAATACGACACCTCTACTGAACATTTTTTGCACTGACAAGTTAAGAAACAGGGAGTGCTCATGAAAGTGGACCTCTGGAAGGAATTTCACAAGATTGTTACCCACCAACTTTCTCAGTAACCTGCTTAAATGCTTTCTTCTGTAGAAATGTTAAAAAATTAGAAACTTCCCTTTCTCCTGCTGTGAGAACACAGCAGTGCAATCCACATTTCAACCCATTTAAATGTTTAACAGACTACTTTTTTTATAATATTAATTATTGAACATATAGAAATCCAGTAAAATGCAATTTAAAAGAAAAAGAAAAGAAAAAGATAAAAAGAAAATAAGCAGAAAAAGATCAGGTATGTGCCCCTTTCATCAATGCAGGAAACCAATTGTATTATTTAAATATGATATAATTCTATTTCTTCATTTTTGCAACTCCAGAATTTCAATCTTTCTTGGACAGGTTTCTGTCCACAATTCTTTTCCATTGCATATTCAATAAAATATTTCCATATTTTCCAAATATGGTTACATTTAATCAGACCTTTTTTAACATTAACCTTCCATGTCAATTTATCATTTAATGCAATAACCCATACCTCTTTATACTCTTCTTCAAAATTAAGATTCAGAATAATTTTCCATTGTTTAGCTATCATTAATCTTGCAAGAGTCAAAAAAGTTGACAATAAATTTTTTGTCTGATATTTTCAACATATCCATCTCCATTAACAACCCTATTGGGGATTTAATTCTATTTTTGTCCCCAAAATCATATTAACTTCTTCTTCCACCCTTGCCCAAAATTTAGTTATCTAATTACATTCCCACCATAGATGTATGCATGACCCAATTGCTGCTTGACATCTCCAACAGTTCTTCAGTTTAGAATGATCAATTTGGTTCTATCTTACTGGCATTAGGTACCACTTCCATAATCATTTGTAATTATGCTCCTTAATTCTTACAGACATGCTTCTCATTATCCTAGTTGTCCATTTACTATCCCAAGCTTTGTCTGTGATTTTAATATTTAATTCCGATTCCCAAATTTTCTTCAATGGTTTTTGAGAGTCTGCATCATTATTCAATATTTTATATATTTTATTAACTGCTCCTTTTAGTTTTGTAAATCTTTTCTTATTGATATAGATTTCATATTCCATCAGTTCTCTCTCCCTCCATACCGCTTTTATTTTTTCATTAGAATTTTTTTAAAACATTTAACAGACTAGATTAATCCACTTCTTGTGACTCAAATCATTCCCAGTAATAATTCTGTATTGTGCAGAGGGAAGAGAATCACATTTGCGAGCCTAGATTCAATGTCTTAAAATTTTCCATGCTTTCA
Organism: Bradypodion ventrale; assembly: GCA_035047345.1. Taxonomy (NCBI): domain Eukaryota; kingdom Metazoa; phylum Chordata; class Lepidosauria; order Squamata; family Chamaeleonidae; genus Bradypodion; species Bradypodion ventrale. The sequence goes on along the minus strand of JAWDJE010000003.1, from coordinate 43,450,973 downwards.
CAAACCTATGTGATCAGTGGTCCTAGTGACAGGGAGAATGCTGCATGTGGGTTCTTTTTTTAGGTGTCAAACCAAATGTGGTATGTACAACAGGATTGTGGCCAGGAGATATGGATGAATAGTCTTCTCTGCACATAGCCAGTTAATTTCTAATATATATTATTGCAATGCGTCCTTAGAAGGGGCTGCCCTTGATGATAGTGTAGATCAGGGGTTCCCAACCTTTCCAAGCCAGGGGCCAGGTCATGCTTTCTCAGTCAGCTTTGAGAGCCGGACAGCCATTTTGCCTTGCCTGCATCATGGGGCAGACATTTTGTCCCAACAGCTTCAAAAAAGTGGCAATTTTGTTTCTTAAATGGCCTTGGATGGGTGGGGGCTACATGAAATGGCCTTAGGTTGGGAACCCCTGGTGTAGATGCTTTAGCTAGCACTGAATGTGGATGTTGGGCATAGCATACAAAAATCAGATTACTCTATTTGCTGGATAAGACTCCCCCCCTTAAAATACACTGAAAAAATGGAGTGCATCTTAAACTGTATATAGTGATATATAGTGGGCTATTTTGGTAATAATGGGGCAAGCATCTTGTAAGCACTCTGGGGCACTCTGATGCGTACTCTGGGGCACTCTGATGCGTCTTGTAAACCGGCAAATATGGTATGTTACTTATTGGAAGAGTACCAATAATCAATATTTGTTACACTCATATGATATTGTAATAATATGGTCAGTTTATGTTTTAATACATCACCTAGCCCAGAATGGTCCCCATAAATGCAAGTCTATCATGTCTTCTGATAATGACAGAGCTGCAGCCAGAAGCTTAGATTGCAGAAATATGCCTTTTTTACACAAATCTTTCTTATCAGAGCAAAACAAACCTTGCCACCCAAAGAAAACAAGAGTCAACAGAAGAATTTTCTCTGAAGCCACCAAGATGAAAGAGACAACTATATTATCCCCGTTTTTTCCTTTGTTGTTTGTGTTCAAAAAACATGAAATCCTAAATGGAAATTTTTTAAAAAGTCAAGAATTAGACAGACCTGCAAAAAGATGTTGTCACATTTTTCTATTACATAGAATCTCCAGAAATGAAGCTGTTTAATGTGGGAAATCTATATAATTCTAAAAGAGTATTGTGTACGTGGACAGTGAGAAGACAGGCCTTTAGTTACATTTATTGACACTTTTGCTAAAATGGATTAAAACAAAGTAAAAGCTGTGGACTATTGTATGGTCTTCACACGCAGCCTCAGGTTTTCTGTGTTTCTTTTGCTCTAGGCTCCAGCTCTGTGGTGTCCCACCTTACAAAGTCCCATGGGTGGGAAGTCAAAAGCTAACTTACATTTCTCATTTTTACTGGTCTAATTCTGTTATTAGGGACTGCAACGACTGAAAGATCAACTGGAACTGCCAACCCAACCTAGCAGTTTGGAAGCAAGAAATTTCAAGTAGATAAATAGGTACCACTTCAGAGGGAAAGGTAACAGCATTCTGTGTGCTTCAGTGTCTAGTCATGCCTTGCACATGACCCAATGAAATGTCTGCAGACACAGACAGTGCTCGTTCTTTGGCTGTAAAAGGAGATTAGCACTGAGCCCTTCAGTCAGATACGACTAGTTTTCGAGCAAGGGCAAACTTTACATTTACCTAATCCCATGATTACTAACCCATGACCTCAGATTCCAATAAACTGTAGAGAACTTGTGGAGGTTCCCTTAGTCTTTGTGGCCAATTACCATGATGGTGAAGAGATGGAGGGAGTCTGAAACATGAATAATCACTTTACCAGCTGCTGTGTCAAACAGTCCCTCACTTCCCAAAAGCAACACTGTATTCTTTAGCAGCAGCATACTATAAACATCAAGGTTATCTTTAAAATAGCTTCCTACATACATCATTTCCTCAAACAAAATTTCATTTTTGCACTACAAAACTTTTTGTATCTTTGTAATATGAGAAATTTTGGCATTACTCTTCCACAACTGGTACCACAGACCAGCATGTGCATCATAAGAAACATCTTGTCCCATGAAAGAAATGATCAGCTATCATAGATTTAAAATGTAAAACTATTATTGGGCTCCAAAGTGTCTCCAAGAAACCAGGGGTCAGGCAGAAAGCTGGCAAGTTGGCAGTTAAGACCCGGGTACTGCATGATGGTTTGAGTGCCCGTCTCTGTCCCAGCTCCTGCCAACCTAGGAGTTTGAAAGCAAGAAATTGCAAGTAGATAAATAGGGACCATTTCAGAGGGAAAAGATCTTGAGGGCATGATAGGAGCCTCATTCGGGCATACTTTCTCCAGCAAAAAAACCTTTCAACACAGAATAATTACTGGCACACAATTATTAGTATGAAGACAAATACTCTTTCACTGGGTTAAGCAAGCAAATGCTTAGACCAGTGGTGGTGAACCTTGGCACTCCAGCTGTTCTAGAACTTCAATTCCTAGAAGCCCTGATCAGCAGGAGTGCTGACTTGGGCTTCTGGGAATTGAAGTCCAAGAAAAGCTGGAGTGCCAAGGTTTGCCATCACTGGCTTAGACCCAGTCAGCCTTAATAGTCTGCCAAATAACAACTGATGCCATTTTACCTACCAGGAGGATGGAAGCCCCAAGGACAATGGCTTTCATTTTCACATCAAGATCCAATGGGAACTGAATTCCAAAGTTGGAGGCACTAACAGCCTCCCTTGCCAGCCCAAGCCACTGTTTAGTTATAACTCCAATTGTAGCTGACTCATCCAGTGTTTTCACCTAATTTTTAAATGAAATACAGAAGATAAAAACTCAGTGCTTAAATATATAATCTGCATGAAGCATATTCCAGTTTAATTCCTGACTCTGCAGGGAGTTCCCTGGCTGAAATCCTGGACATCTACAGTTGATCATCATAGACTAGGGTTGGCCATCTCACAAATCCTTTTTATTAGTCAGAGTTCTGGGAGCTGAAGTCCAAAAGATCCTGGAGAAACAAAGGCTCCTCATCCCAGCAAAGATAATATGGAATAAGAACATAATTTAATTTAATCCTGCTACGGCTTTCCTTTAAAATTATTTAAATATGACAAATAATATGTTATTCCATTAATGATATCTCCCCTGTTGATTAATAGTTTTCCGATGGAGATCACAAGAATAAGTGTACAGTACACCAGGGTTTCTCAACCTTGGGCTACCAGATGTTCTTGGGCTTCAATTACCAGAAGCTGGAGCAGCAGGTGTGGGGGGCAGCTGGGGGGGGGGCGGGCGGGCAGCCACTCCAGGTTGGCTCATATGAGGGCTACCCGGGTTTTTAGCTTTAGTTTTTAAAAGAAATTCTATGATGTGGCTCCTAGGGGAGGGCATATTCCATTTTAAACAATTTTATATAATATTTTAATGTTTTTACTTCATTGCTTTTATATAGCTACTAGCATAGGTTGCCCGGCGTTGCCGGGCTGTTATAAACTGTGATCAGTTTTTTTGGGGGGGTTGTTTGTGGATTAAAAAAAGAACAAAGGATGATATAATTGTTTCAAATTGTTTTATTTAACCAAATAATGTTTTAGTTTGTGATTTTGTTTTTATGTTAATAGTTGTACTGTAGGTAACATTTTTAAAAATGTGATCGTACATTTTTTACATTCAATGTTTTTAAACTGTGTTTAGATGTTTTGGGTTTTTATTTGAGTTAAAACTCAACACAGGAGATTATAAATCTTTTTATTTTATTTATTTAACATATGTTTGTTATTTGTGTCAACTTTTGATTTATTGTTATATTTTTGACTTGTTTTTACTCTTGTGGCCCCTAGGTGGGGCTGCTGTGATTATGAGTGGTTTTACTTTTCATTTCAAGTGTTTTTTCTTTCCTGGCCTCTGGGTGGGGCTTCTTCCGGTAAGTAGTCTTTGTTTCTTCATTTCTGTTCCGGTCGTCGTGGAGGTGAGTTCTCTGGTTTTCTTTCTTCTGGGGTTTTTCTTTGTTTTGTTTTTGTAGTGGTGGGCTGGGAGGTGTTTCTGTTTGTTCTTTTTTGTTTTGGTTGAGTTTGAGGTTTGTTTAATTGGTTTGGTTATTTCTGGTTTTGTTTAATTTTTCTTATTTTGTTGTTGTTTATTTGTGTAATTCGTTGTTGTTTGTGTAATTTGTGGTTTTTTTCGTGTTGTATTGTAGTTAGGTGTTTTGTATGTGGTTTTGTGGTATTGTGGATGTTTTTGTTTGTGTATTTTGTGGTTTTCTTTTTTGTTTGTTAATGGTTTTTTTAAATTAATTAATTAATTAATTAATGAAAAACCTGGGGAACATAGTGAAAAGTAGAGATATCTCACTGCAAACAAAGGTCCGCATAGTCAAAGCAATGGTATTTCCGGTGGTAATGTATGGCTGTGAGAGCTGGACCATTAGAAAGGCTGAGCGAAGAAAAATAGATGCCTTTGAGATGTGGTGCTGGAGGAGAGTTTTGAGAGTCCCCTGGACAGCGAGGAGAACAAATAGGTCAATATTAGAAGAGATTAGCCCTGAGTGCTCCTTAGAAGGACAAATAACAAAGATGAAGTTGAAGTATTTTGGACATCAAATGAGAAGAGAGGATTCACTTGAGAAGGCCTTGATGCTGGGGAAGGTGGAGGGCAAAAGAAGAAGGGGACGGCCAAAGATGAGATGGGTAGATGGTATTGTAGACACAATGGGCACGGGGCTGTGTGGACTAAGGAGGATGGTGGAGGACAGAGGTGCCTGGAGAGCGATGGTCCATAGGGTCGCAAAGAGTCGGAATCGACTGTGCGACTGAACAACAACAAAAATTATTGATTTATTTTTGTTTTATTATTTTTTATTAATTTTGGTGTTTGTTTTTGGTGTTTACTTTAGGGTGAAGAACAGGCTGCCTGTCGGCTTCTCTTTTTCCCATTGCTGCTTCGAATTTTGGTTTCAATGCAGCAATGGGGGAAAGGAGGAGGAGGCAGTCAGCCCGTTCTTCTCCCGGGAAGGTTCGTTATGTAGTTGGGGGAGAAGGAGGAGGCAGAGAACAGCTATCTCTGCCTGACGATAGTTCTCTCCTCTCTGTCTCCTTTTTCTCCTGGCTTACCTAACCGGAGATGGGCAGGCAGAGATCCATAAAGGGTGGTACTCTTCCTTGTGGATTGCTGGCTGCTGCTTTTGTATTTGGAAGTACAAAGGCATCAGCCAGTCATCCTCTAGGGAGGGTGCTTCCCCTGATGAACTGCTGCCTGTTTTTGTGTTTTTTCCCCATCCCGGCTCAACTTTCCTTGAGGCCAGTGGTGGTCTCGCCGTGTCTTCGGTGGGGTAGCATGGAGGAGAGGGAGACCCTCTTCTCCCCTTTGCTCTGGGAAAGAAGGGTGGTGGGTGTCTTGCGGTGGAGTTTTGTTGCTGTTTGTTTTGCGAGGCTGTGAGGTGCTGCGTCCGCCTGTGGCAGACTTGCACTCATGTTGCGTTTTGTAATTTTATTTTCCGCACGCCGGCTTTCTCAACGTTCTGCACCTGCAAGATGCTGGGGCTTGTAGTTTTGCATTTGTGGTTTGCGTTCATTTGGCAGTTTTTGTTCTGCAGCTCGGTTTTAATTGGCCACACCATATTTCCCAATGTTCTTTTTGCTCGCGCCTCTCAGCCTGATTGGCTGTGGCACGGTGCAGTGCAAAGAATGTTGGGAATTGAAGTTCTTTCCCTTTGTTCGTGTTCGTGGGGCTCTTGCCCCACTGGCGTGTTTCTCAACCCTTCAGTAACCTCCGTACCAGGTTCGGGCAAGTGCAGGAGGCCCAGTAAGGGATAGGATGGATGGGTGCAGAAACGTATAGCAAGTTCCAATAGTTAACCCTTGGATTTATAGGTATACCTGTTGTGGTTTTATACATGTAAGCAGCCGGGAGTCGCCTTGGTGAGGGGGCAGCAGCATAAATGTGACTATTAAATTAAATTAAATGTGACTATTGAGCTCAAGTCAGCACACCTGCTGATCAGTGCTTCTGGGAACTGAAGTTGAAGAACATCTGGGAGCCCAAATTTGACAAACTCTGCAGTACACTCTAGTGCTTTAAGTCAGACGTAACTTGAGGACAGTTAACTACATAACAAAGGGCAGTAAGTTGTGAGATGAGCTATTATGAGCCACCAAGTTGCTTCTGACTAATGATGACTCTATGAGGTAATGACCTCCAGAAGATCCTATTATTCACAACCATGTCCAACTCTTGAAAATTCAAGACTGTGGCTTCCTTTATAGAGACAAGCCATCTCATATGTTTCCTGTTGTTTTCCATTTTTCCAAGTATTATTGGATTTTTAAAAGAAACTTTTCTTCTCATGTTCAGGCTTTTGTTCAGGGGTTCCCAACTTAAGGCCATCGGCATGATCTGGCCCATGATGCCATTTCATGTGGCCCCCCACCTGTCCAAGGGCATTCAAGAAACAAAATGACAGCCCCTTTGAAGCTGGTGGTACAAAATGACCCCCCCCCCCATCATACAGGCAGGGCAAAATGGCCATCTGGCCCTCAGAGCTGACTGAAAGAGCATGACCCAGACACTGGCTTGAAAAGATTGGGAACCCCTGCTTTAGTTCTTCAATTTTGCTTCCAGAGATTTAAGGTTTGACCTAGTATCCATTTACTGTATTTGTTTTTCTATTAATTAATGGTAGCCATAAAGCTCTATATTTCAAATGAATTGATATTTTACTTGTCAATTTTCTTCACTGACAAACTTTGGGTATATTTGCTCCAGAGGATCTATTCTAGTTCCTTCATAGCTGTCCTGCCATGTCTCATTCTGATTTCATGGTAGTAGTCTCAATTTGGATCAATGATTGAACCTAGGAAACTGCAGTCCTATTTTATTAAAGGTCATCCATTATACAGTAATACTAAATAGTTTTTAGTAAAATGTCAGAGGATCTGAATTGTTTTAGTGAATATTATAACTGGTTTTACTAGAAATGTTTTACAAAATGTTTTAAGTCATGTTTTGTTTTGCAAAGGCCGATGGTAATGTACAATAAATATGGATGATGATGATGATGATGATAAACCTAGGTATACAAAGTCTTCAATAATTTCACTTTCTTCGTGGTCAACATTACAATCATGTAATTCTTTTGTAGTCATGAGTTCTGTCTTAATTTCAACTGCAGCCCGCTTTTTGCATTTTCTTCTTTACTTTAGGAATCATTTTAATTCATTGCTTCTTTCTACCAATAATATTGTTATCATGTGCAAATCTTAAATTATTTATGTTTCTTCCTTCTATTTTTAGTTCTCTTTCATGTGAATTTAATCTGCATAGACAATGAACAAATGGAGTGATAAACTACACCAATTTCTGACACCTTTGCCTAGGAGAAACCACTTCAAAAATTTCCATAATTTTTCTGTAATCTTGTCTTAATAGGTTTTTTTTTTGTCCAGTTTATAGTTCAGGACGATCAATGTTGAAGTACACCCATTTCTTTTAGAACAATCAATAGTTTTTCGTCATCTACACAATCAGAATTGTTGCTATAGTATGTAAAGCACATAGTGATCTTCTTAGCCGACATATGCTTGTGATATGATCTCTAGTGCCTTTTCTCGTCTGGAATCCAGCTAGAATATTAAGGCACATCTTGTTCCATATATTGTGAATTTTTTTGTCACACATATTTGACAATCATGAAGCTTGCATAGAAAACTAATGAAATGGCCTCATAGTTACTGTATCCCTGGCATCTCCTTTTCTTAGGAAACACTCCCTAAAAGCAAAAATTGGCTTCCCATCAGTCTTTATAAATAATTAAGTTTTTTCTCAGCCATCTCGCTAGGTTTTCTTTTTCTATTAGCTAAAGGAATAGCCATTCTGATTTCTTCCCTGATAATACATCTGGTCTCCATCCATAGTTCCATAAGAGACAAAAAAAGTATGCTGTTTCTTGGTGTTCTACAAACAAGGGAGAGAGAAACACCCCAGGAATAGAAACAAAAGCTGAAAAATTAATAAATTTAATAAATGATAAACAAGAATGAGACACTAACAAGCTAATTCTGTTATTAGGGACTGCAACGACTGAAAGATCAACTGGAACTGCCAACCCAACCTAGCAGTTTCCTTTAAGTTTATATCTCAGTTTTGCCTGACCCTTTAAAAGATTTTTCTCTGTACTCATGATTTGATTGCTCATTTCAGTTATCAATCTCACATGACTCCACCTGGGAACTATATGTAGCTGTTATTTTCTTAGTTTCTTTAACGCTCCTACCCTACATGAGTAATCTTTCAGAGGTGATGTTAGCGCATTGTTACAGGTACTACTAATTTGCCCAGTTTTGGTGCTGTTTGACTTGTTACAACTTTATGGCTTGTTTTTGTATGTATATGTCTTTTGTATATTATTGTTTCCTGTTTATACTGTTGTCACCTGAGGTCTTGGTTTCCTTTGCAGATCTTGACAAAGAGTACGAAATATTCTGTACCGGAAGAATATCGACCTGTTTCTGCTTCTACCACGTTCCTCTTTGGTGACGTTTGTTTAGCCCTCCTGGCTGTCTGTATTGCATACTTCCTTTTGTACGTTACATTACTGGATATACGGATTTCTAATGGACTTTGGATATTGACTTTGACCTGTTCTTGTCGTCACCACGTTCCTCTTTCTGACATTGACATAGCCCTCCTGGCTGTCCTTATTTGCATATTGTACCTTTTTCGCGAATTTTATACGATTGTTTACACGGACTTCAATTGGATTTATGATATGAACTTGTTATGTGTTACTTTGGAACTTGCCCTTCAGACGTTTTCTACTCTGTTATGACTTGTTCTTGGACTGTATAACTAGGCTTCACCATTTAGATATATTATATAATTCGGACACACCATTTTCAAGACAGTTGACACTGTACCTTACGGACTTTCTTTTGGGGTGTGCCTTGTTTTCATAGTGTTAGTGTTTCTCTAGCTTCTGTCTGATTGGCTTGTTAGTGTCTCATTTTTGTTTATCATTTATTAAATTTATTAATTTTTCAGCTTTTGTTTCTATTCCTGGGGTGTTTCTCTCTCCCTTGTTTGTTTACATTTTACACCCTTGCCGCTTTCCCTCCCTCGTTTCTTGGTGTTCTGGCAGCTCCAGAAGGTGCAAATTAGCTTGCATTAGCTGACGATTGATTGTGACTTCATTTGCAAGTTAAACAAACACAGGGCCCTCTAGACTAAGCAGGTTGTTCTAACTGCTTTCTAATTGCAAAGGTAGATTATCTTGTTTTGCCTTTAGTGTCCTCCATTCTGCCACTTTTTATCCAGCTGACAGATGGGCCTGATTGACTTATCGTCATCTTCGTTGGCTGCTACTTGTTGTCGTGATTTTATTATTTTATTAATAATAGTTTTATGTATGTTGTGTAGAAATGCTATGTAGTTAATTTCATTTCTTTCTGAGTTAGTACACTTAGCCTAAGTGATTCCATTTTGTGAACAATTCCCACTATTTTCTAGAAGGTTTAACTTGCCTGCCTAGTGGCCGGTTGTTCAAGGTCGTCCTTAGGGAACCAGCCTTGAACATGTTATCTCTCACAGAGTTAGATGGAGAACACTGATAAGGAGCCATCTTGATCTTTGATCTACCTTGATTTGTCACTTTGACAAGTCAATTAGCCCTGCTTATCTATCTTTTCTCATCAGAAAAGGTATATAAACAGAAGCTTAATTCAATCTTAATGATCGGAGAGATCTTACTCTAATGCATACTCTCATACATCGATAGGCTCCCTACCTTCGATGAAGCTATCAAACCCATCTTTCATGGGGTGCCACAGAGCGTCATAGCCTAGCTTAGGTTAGAGTACTGCTATGCTTTATTTCTTAATTTTGATTTCTTTGATTTCTGTATTATGTGCATTTATTTTACGATTCTATAATAAACTCGTTAAATTGGCTTTTGAGTCAATCTGAGTTCTTCTTGCTCTCAAAGTCAAGCTGGGAGCAAGATATAGAGAAGGGAGGCTTTGCATTACAAAGGCCCATTATTGCAGGGAAACAACAACTTTCTCCTGTGATGTTTGCGAGGGGAATTCTTCCAGCTGTCCGGAGGAAGATCCACCTGTCTTGCCTTTCCCAGCCAAGAAGCAGCGAGCCATCTTTGAAGAAGAAGGTAACGGGCAACCCCTATGCACACACAACTCTTTCAAGGCCAGCAAGTTCTCCCCGATTTTAGAGATAAGGGTGTCATTCTGTGGGAATTGGCATTTTCTGTCCCAGAGGTCTTTGCAGCCAAATTAGACCTGCGACATTAATTTGCCTTTGCCATCTTCCCGAAACCCATGAGCCAGATTCGCTGGACCCGTCTTTCTCTGCCAAACTAAGTATGAGCAGAGAGAGCACACCCTTAGGCCACGCAAACCAGTGGCGGGCCCTCTGCTCGTGCCATGGCTGTCGGCCTCACCAAAGTTTGAGCACCCGAGGTCTACAGGTGAGTAATGAACCAATGGCTCCCCACACTTGTATCCGAGTACAGTAATACCCCAGATAACATGTGCACCGTACAGCGTTAAAACTGGATAACATCAGGAAATTTGAGGAAAACTTTTGCACTCCACAACATTAAGTTAACGTTGTGTGATCAAAAGTTTTCCTCAAATTTCCCAACATTGATCTCTGCCCCAAAGCCTGCAGGGCTGGAGACCATCCCAGCGGGCTTTGGGGCAGAGATCTCCGGAGGCCCGGGATCGGATGCTGTAATCTAAAGATTGCTTTGGGGGAAAGCGGGTGTGGGCGCTCCCCAGCTTTTCCCCAAAGCAAGTCAGGGATCGGATGCTGTGATCCATGGCTTGCTTTGGGGGAAAGCGGGCATGTGCGCTGGCCTGATGCCCCAAAGAAAGGTGCGGATGGGAGGCTTGGATCCATGCCTTCCTTTGGGGCAAGTCGGGTGAGCGTGCTGGCTCAACTTCCTCCAAAGGAAGGTGCAGATGCGAGCCTTCCATCTGCGCCTTCCTTTGGGGGAAATCAGGCCAGTGCGCTCACCTGATTTGCCCCAAGGGAAGGTGTGAATCTGAGCCTCCCATCTGCACCTTCCTTTGGGGGAAGGCAGGCGAGTGCGCTCATCGGCAGCTTCCCCCAAAGGCAGCCGGCTTTTTTTAACATTGTACTGCAGTGGCTCAAGTCGCTAAGACGCTGACTGGGAAGCGGAAGGTCAGCAGTTCGATTCCCGAGTACTGCAGGACGGAAATGAGCTCCCGTCTTCATCCCATGCCAACCTAGCAGTTCGAAAGCAAGAAATTGCAAGTAGATAAATAGGGACCACTTCGGTGGGAAGGTAACAGCGTTCTGTGCGCTCCGGTGTCTAGTCATGCCTGCCACATGACCACGGAAACGTCTGCAGAAGCAGACAGCGCTGGCTCTTCGGCTTAGAAACAGAGATGAGCACTGCACCCTAGAGTCGGATACGACTGGCTTTCGAGCAAGGGAAACCTTTACCTTTACCTTTAATGTTAAAAACCGCATAATGTTGAAGATTATGGAACCAATCTTTAATGTTATGCGGGGCATTACTGTATACATTTTTTTCCTGGGACAAACAGGAAAAAACCCACTGGCATGAATTTGTTTATGGTATATCCCAGCTTGCCATGAAGTGACCCACACACTGTGATCACCGAACCATCTCCTGTGGCATGTGTGAAATAAGACATGCACGATTTAACACAGGGAGTGCAATGAATGGCCGCAGCCTTGAGGATCTTAACAAGGTGCACCTTCACAGCCAGTCTATCTAGCATGGCCTTTTCTGCCTCCATGGCCATTGGGAATCAGGATAGTGAAGTGGTTCTTCCTCTGCTCATTTTGCTGTTGGGCCCAACACGATGATTTCCAGTGGCATTTCCTCCACTGATGGGGCCATCACCCCTCATCACCTAATGGCTAATATCTGTGACAGAACTTCACTTATTTTGACAAGAATAAAATGAACTGAAATAATCTTTCCTGTCACCCTCAATACCTAATCTCGATTAGATTTCAAGTATTCCAGTCCCATTAGCTTCCAAGGCATAAATTAAAACAGCAAATCCCATAAGGTTGTTTTGGCTATAGGAGTGCTGAAGTTTAAATCCCTGAAGTGGAGGTGCAGTTTAATTATGAATACAAAGGCACTACTAGTTTGTCTTTTAAAAGCAATTAAGAGTTTGCACAAATGTGTTTATAAGAGAGAAAGAAGGAGAGCAAGAGACGTGAATTGCTTTCATTCTCCTATTCCACTCCCTACTTTCCTAAGGCAAAAATTCAGCATTTTAGAAGCTCCTTACCTCAAAATTAATATCCGAGTAACACCGGCATGGCACGCAGGGACCATTCATTTTCAGTATGTTTTCTCTGGCTTCATTTTGGAGAACAAATTTAGGGAGACAGGGGTGCCATTTCTGCTTCATATAGCCAATGACTGTGCCTAATGGGGCCTGAACTTCTAGCTTGGAGGGGGGGAAAACAGCACATTTAAAACAAAGGTCAACTATACACATTGCCCTTAGGCATAAGTAAACAGTAAAGTCAGGATTTTATTTTATTTTGCTAAATCATTAAGCCCACAAGGATGGGTAAACAGATGTAAAGGAATGACTTGAGAACAAGGCAGAATCTAAATGTCAACAGGAACCAAAGTAATAGCAGTACACCAGCAGACCGCAACATTCTGAAAAATTATTTGAAGGAAGCCAAGAGTCTGGCTAAAGGAATAAGTAAACAAAGGGAGAAGATACAGATATGGCCAAGAAATCAAGCAAACAGAGAAGTGAATCCACATGTTTTGCATGTTGCTTCCAGTGGTAGATCTCAATGTTTATCATACTGGATGACTTAGATATGATCTCCCATAAGCCCCAGTTAGCTTGGCCATTGGTGAAGGAGTATGGAAGGATAAATACTGAAAACAAATGTAACTAAAAAATTGAGGTTATTCTGCCTAACTTCACATCTGATTCATGTGAAGGGAAAGACTGGCAAAATAAAGATAAGCAATAATGCAACGTAACCACAAGGACCAACCAAACTTCCATTAAACCCATAAGAAAGTATACCCAACATCCATTATCTGGAGAACCAGGGAATTGTAATTAAGAGAAACAGTTAAAAGATGGTGGAAAGACACATGGTGACTTACCTCTTGCAGGCAACAAATACAAGGACAGCAGCATATGGAGCACTGGAATTCTCTGGACAACTGTATGACTGGTTGGCCTGCACTGTCAAAGAGCTTTACGGAGAATTGTCGCAATGATCCGTAACAATTCAGGGTAAAGTCATCGTTTTCTTCCACTGCAGAGTACATCCTCTGCCCCAGAGAGTTTTTGACTTCATATCGGTTGCAGGTCTCAAAGCCACTTGATACTGAAAAGGAAACAGGATCAAAAGCATAGCAAAACTATTGCGACAGTCTAGAAATTGAAATCAATCAATCAATGCAGCTCTTTTGTTGTTTCAAAGGTTTGTCATGAATTTTAAAGGATATTATTGTAGTCACCTCCTTTAGGTTCTAATTTGTATCCATAAAAACATGTAAAACCAGTTGGCCTCCTCCTCGCTCATTTTCTAAAGTAATGGCTATTTATAGATGAAGATATGATACAATATTATCTCCACTTCCAGAGAGCCAGCTAATTGTCTAGCTATCATCATAGGTCAAGCTTACCTCATCCCAGAAGGAAAAGAGGTACAAAGCTTGCCACAAGCATCGGCTACCAATATACAGTAGGGATTTTTGAAATACAGTATATAAAAAACCTACTTACACAAAAAGTCCATTCCGTAGGCTTCTGCTTAAATCATTTTTTTATGTAACTCAAAGCAAACCCATAGAAAATTGTGTTACGTAAATTTATGTAAATTGGGACATTTATGTAAATTGGGACATGGGGAGTGGCGTAGGCCCCCAACCCCCTGAAAAAATGTGCTTTCTGGAGGACTGGAAAAAGCCAATTTTTCAGGTGGTTCCAGGGCCTGTGCTGCTCCCCATGGAGGTTGGACAGGGTTCTGAATGAATTCGCTCCATTTGGGCAATTTTGTGGGGGTCTTTTCACCCTGTCTTTTGAATAACCTTTGTTGCCCACTTCTCTTGTCTTGTCGTCAGTGCGTCTCAATCGGGCAGGGAGAAAACTCCTTTCCTGCTGCATCCTAGGAGACACTGGTTTTCTCCGCACTTGATTGAGATGGCGGAGAGGGAAGAAGCAGGCATCAGCTAGTAGCCTTTGGTGCCTGGCTCTCCCATAATGTCTTCAGCACAAGAGGCCCCCGCCACGGGGCAGCCATTTTCTCTCTCTCTCTCCTCCAGAGAGAAAATATGGCTGCCTGGTGGCATGGGCAGCAAGGCTCTCTTGGGTGCAGCCCCAGCAGGGAGAGGGAACCGTGAAGCCTCTGCTCTCTTGTTGTGAGGCAAAGCCAGCTTCCTCTCACACCCTGTGTCTTCACTTACCCGCCTTGTCATCCCTGCTCCACGGGGCATGCCAAGCCAGATAAGCGAAGCCTTGTTCGCTCACAGTGAGAGAAGGAGCCAGGAGCAATGTTTCCGGCATTCTGCCTCGGCAATATTGGCCCACCCTACCCCCTTCCTTGGCAGTGAGAGCACTGGATGGGTAGCGCCAATTCAAATACGGTTTTTAAAAAAGTACCATAAACATTCAAAAACATTACCCCATAGAAGTCTCAATTACAGTAATTTATTTTATTTTCATGTACCGGTATTTGATTATTGAAACTCACTAGCAGCTGCTGCATTTTCCACCCTTGGCTTATACTCGGGTAAATCGATTTTACTGTTTTCTCAGGTCAAAATTAGGTACCTCAGCTTATATTCAGATTGGCTTATACTCACTCAAATATATGTGGTATATTATGAAATGAAGAAGTATCACAAAATACTGAACTTAATGTTTGTCAGCTTTTTTTAAAAAAAATCATTGCATTTTTATACTACATTTCAAACTCTGTTTTCCCACTTAGCACGGAGCCTAGAAATTTTTTCTTTCTTTTTTTGATGGGAGGCTATAAATCCTCCCCACCCCCACCCCACCCACCTGGAGGGATCTGGACATTGTACTTGAGGGGAACTAAATATGATGATTGCCATACAGAATAAAACTGAGGTAAATGTTTTATTGGAGGAAGAAAGAAATCTGTGTGGGTACTATGTACATTATGTTAATGTGTAATCTACAGATTTCTGGCCCAAAAGCAGAATGAACAGAGGAGGAACTCTGATTCCCAATAGTCAAGGAGGCAGAAGAGGCCATGTCAAATGGACTGGCTGTGAAGGTGCACTTTGTCAATCTCCTCCTCAAGGCTGTGGCAGTCCATTGCAGTCCCGATGTCAAATCCTGCATGTATCATTTCATACATGCTGCAGGAGATGGCTCTGTAATCATAGTGTGTGGGTCACTTCCTGGCAAGCTAGGATCCACCTTAAACAAGTTCATGCCAGTGGCACTTTTCCTGTTTGTCCGAGGGGGGTGGGGAATGTATACTTGGCAGTTGACTGGAAAAATTGAAAATGAATAATGTTTTGTGAATTAATAAAATAATAAGTATATATTTAATAGATCCCGTCCTAGAGACACCCATAACTTGAAAAGCAAAGGTATGAACATTTGCAATTATGTAAATGATTGACATTGTTTTGAGTAAGAAAGAAATATTTACTTTCCAAAATGTCGATCTGCTGTTCAACAGTTATCTGCTCAACCTGTTACAAGAGTGAAAAGAAAAATAATATAGATATTAAAATAGGAATGAATGACCAAATACTGCAGTTATATTTGTGCAATTATTTAATGCAGCTGCACAGCCACTTCTGTATATTGCCCACCAAGAAATTCTTGAAAGATTTGCCATGAGTCAGAATTGCCTTGACAGCACACTAATATTATTTATTCTATGAAATTACTCTTCTGCCAGAAATGGAAATAAACAAGGACAGAAGACCACAGGGGACAGAACAGGAAATAAGAATAAATTACCTGGGTTAAATATTCCAATCCAGGGGGGCATTTGGGAGGTACAGGTGGAGCTGGCATCCAAATGACAGGTGGCTGTGCAGCAGGCTGGCTTTGAAATGGGGCATGCCCAGCGGCTGCTGGGTGATACTGGAAAGTTTGTTGTCCTGGAGTGTTTCAAAGAACAAAGAATGTAAAACAAACTGAAAATATACTTTTACTCTCTAGAGGAGGAGTTCTCAACCTTTTAAGGCCAGGGGCCGGTTCATGCTCCCTCAGGCAGCTTCGGGGGCCGGATGGCCATTTTGCCCTTCCTCCACCAAATGGCACTTCCTGGTGTGTTGGAGGTGGTTGGGCGGACACATGAAATAGTGACAAGGGCCAGATCTGGCCCATAGGCTGCAGGTTGATAACTCCTGCTCTAGACTCATAGTTCCCATTTTGGGGAACATGGCCCAAAGGGAGGCAATTTGATTTTTAAGGGGGGCAATTCAAGAATGAGTTATTAACAGTGAATTTTTTGCATTGCTTCCTCCACATGAATAAGAGTTCACTTTTTGAATAATAAGAATTATATGTCACAGGGAGAGGGACATCAGGATTGTAGAGATGCTTAGGTGGGGCATGGCCTCAAAAAGTTTGGGAACTACTGCTCTAGACTTTGAAGGCACTAAATGAAATGCTATTGCCTCCAGTTACACCACGTAAGGCTGATGACATCATCTGCCACAGTGATTCAACACTGCTTTTTTAAAAATATTTTTTTATTAATTTTCAAAGTAAAATACAAAATAAAATACAAAGACATGAAAAATTACAAGAAATACATCCAATACAAAACATAATTACACTACAACACAATAAAAACATTTCATCTTTAATAATCAATACAATAAGTACAGTAGTTCTTATTCTATGAATTTATTCTCATTATCTGAATGTTTATCTAAGTCTAAACTCATAACTATTTATGAGTTTTTTAATATGTGTACATATTTTCATTGTTTACTTATTTTTCTATCACAATACTATAGAACAAAAAGAAAAGAAAAAGAAGGACAAAATCATAATACACACCTCTGTGATATATACATTGCCCTGGAGATTGTGGTGTATCACAGTCATCTCTTACTATTTCCAGAAACTCAGTTGATCCGGTGCTGGCCTAACACATTCACCTTTAATCAATGTATGTTCTACAAATGGTTGCCATATATCCCAAAATTTATTTTCAGTAATAATACCTTTCTTTTTATTCAACATTTCTGACCACCTCTCCAAAGATCCTGAGACTACCACAAGAGTCCTGGTGGTTAAATTGCTGTACTGCAGCCAAAATGTTGTAGAACACCTAGTGTGTTGGGGGCAAAAATACTAATTATCTTGTGAACTGTCCAGAGAGCGCACTAAGTACTATGGGACGGTATATAAGTGTAATTTCTATTTCTATTGTATTCTGCAGAAGTCATTGGGAACCACAGGATGGGGGAAAGTGTTATTTCTGAAGAACACGTCTGCTAGAATGAATTTTCCAGTGGCAGCATTTATTTATTTTTGGAAAGTGAAGGCTTACAGAATGTTTGCTCATGCAACCCAACTGTTCTGGTGTGTCTCCTTTGCAAGTAGGAATGGCTGAGCAGTAGCTAGCCTGTGGTCCTTCACATGCTGTTGGACTACAACTTCTACAATTCCTCCTATTAACTGTGCTTAGTAAGGTTGATGGTAGTAGTGGCCCACCAGCACCTGGAAAGTCACAAGTCACTCACCATGGGGCTAAAAGAATGGAATACTTACTAGGATTAATAATAGTAATGATTGTGATCATAGTTTAGTAGCATGATCAAACCTATGACTCTGGCTTCTCACTCTTTTAAATAAGCTTGGCTCTATAAACTAAATTCAATTTCTGGCTTTAGATTCTGGCCTGTAAATGGGGAAAGAAACTAATACTCCAGGATAGCCTTTTTTCAAATTACAGATAGAAACAAACTACTCTTCTCATTTACAGTGGACTGGTAGCATTTTATTAGTTCTTGATGAGCCTGATTTAGTCTTAATTTTGGTTTAATGTTGGTGTGAATATAACCACTGCCATGTCGTTTTCAGTTGTGCTGGTAGTCTTTAAGGAACAGTAAGGGGAAGCCCTCTCCAATTTCAGTTTAAAATGTCTTTGGCACTTAATATGACATTGTTTTATCATTTGATTCTTAAAGGAAAAGACCACCCCAACAAGATTTTCTTCAAGAATATTCATGGTGAAATTCTCTCCTGATGATTGAATTCACTCTCCCCAATCACCTTGTGCTCTGTGGCTACAATACAACTCAATATCTCCATTTCATCAGACTGTGTTTCTCTGGTTACACAAGGAAGCAAGCATGGATACAGCCCAACAGTTTACCTGGAAGAATTGATCCAGGCACATTCCCAGAAGATCCATATGGCCCTTGAGAAACTGGAGGTGTATAATCTGGAGCTGGTTCTTTCCCTGGATACTCTGGAGGTTGTGGAACAGAAGTCATTTCACTTGCTGGCAGGGAAAGGAAAGGAAATTTGGTCACACAGTGGTTAAATGGCTGTACTGCAGCCCAAACTACTGAATTGTAAGTTTGGTCCTGACCTAGTAGGAATGACGAATATGGGATGTTGTAGTCGTATTGGATGACAGACAGAAAAGGAGGGACAAAGGATGGAAGATGGGTTTTGGTTATCATAGAAGCAGGCATGACTAGACACTGGAGCACACGGAATGCTGTTTACCTTCCCACTGAAGTGGTCCCTATTTATCTACTTGTAATTTCTTGCTTTCGGACTGCTAGGTTGGCAGGAGCTGGGACAAAGATGGGAACTCATTCCATCCTGCAGTATTTGGGTATCGAACTGCTGACCTGCCACCTTCCAGTCAGGGTCTTAGCCACTTGAGCCACTGCAGTAAGCACTAGAGGACAGTATAAAAGTGTACAGGTGAAACTCGGAAAATTAGAATATCATGCAAATATTCACTCAGCTCAGTAATACAACTTAAAACAAATATATGAGATATACTCATTACATGTAAAGTGAGATAGTTCAAGCCTTACTTTGTTATAATATTGATGCTTATGGCTTACAGCTTATGAAACCCCAACCTCCCAATCTCATGTACTCCATAGTCATCACAGAATCTCATGTACACTGTACGCCATGATCATCACAATCATAATGAATTCAGGAATGACATCTCTCACTTTGCATGTAGTGAGTCTATCTCATATATAGGTATTTTTTCACCTTTTAAGTGAAATGAATGAACATTTGCATGATATTCTAATTTTCCTAGTTTCACCTGTAATTGCTATTACTATCTTGTATTATTAAAAGAACGCCACATCTCCCACATGAGAAAACATGTGCTAATTGAACAACTAGCAAGGATGACAGAAATGTCTGAATAAATAAAAACTCTGAGCTGCCACCCACCCCCCACCCCCTTAAATGCTACCAGATGTACTCGATGAGATCAGCAAGTTTGGTCTACTAATCATAAATGGTCTATTAATATATGGGCAACTAAGTACTCAGATAGGCTCTGAGTGAATGAACTAGGACAGTCATGACAAACCTTGACACTCCAGCTGTTCTTGGACTTCAATTCTCAGAAGCCTAAGTCTGAATCCACATGAATGGGTTTATTGCATGACACCCAGAGTGCCAAGGTTCACCATCACAGAACTAGGACAATGTCTCCAAAGAAAATACAGTATACTACCTGTATGTAGAGTTCAACTAGTGTTTAATTACTCTTACAAAGTAAGGGGGAACCTCAGTTAACGTAATTAATGCATTCTCCAGGATGTTTCTTACAGTGAAAATTACTTTAACCGAATTTACCATAGGATTGCATTGAAAACCAAAATACTTTAACCAAAACATGCCATCAGCTGTGGCAGTGAATACAGACCAGTTGATTGGGGAAAACCATCCCCTATTGTTTATCCCATGTACCAGTCAGGTGATCTGCAGCATCTCCACACCGCCTGAGCTGATCTATGGGATACTGGAGATCAGCTGGGGAAGGTCTCCCTCAATCTCCTGCCAATAGAGTTGCGGGAGCAGACTGAGCTGCTGCCTTTCAGAAAAGAATTAAAAACCTGGTTGGCGGGTCAGGTGTGGGGCCTGGATGGAAGAGTGGCCCCCGCCTGTTGGCTTATAAAATGAAGCCTCCCCATCTTTTTAATGTGGGAAGTTTTAATGTGGTTAGTTTTTAATAGGAGGGTGGGTATGTTGGGGTTTTAATTGTTTTTAATATGTATGTTTTAATCCTGTTGTGAGCCGCCCTGAGTCAGGTTCGCCTGATTGGGCGTCATAGAAATATGAATAAAAAAATAAAAATAAATAAATAAATAAAAATCAGCTACAACCCAAATCTGCTGCCAGGACAGTTAAGTATGGGCATGCACACTGGCTGAAATACCATGTGATGTGGAATCAGAGGTAAAGAACTCTGATTTTCAGGATGAAGCCAGTCAAAATATGCCTAACTAAGAGTCTTTGGAAAGTCTTTGGATGCTTTCATCATTCCCCCAGAAGATTTCTTCAGGGAACTTACCACCACCATGAACAGCACTAGTGACAGTTATATGCTTATAAAATCTTCCACAGACATACCTGGAATTATTTGGCATGAATGTGCCTTTCTGACACTGAAGAACAACCCCGCCTTATTAACCACAAAAACTATTTAGGAGGTGGTGTGTGTGTGTGTTAAAATTCCACTCTGAGTTATAAGGTCATCATGGGTCTGAGTTAAGACAATCTTCACATTCTAAACTAACTGTAAAATATAGATATATTTGCACACATGCGTACACACAGACACACACACACACACACACACAAATACAGAACAACTATAAAGATAAGACTGTGGCAATTTGTCCTTTTAAGGCAGACAATTGATTCAGAACTAATCGGGTTTTTTTTAAAAAAAAATCTCGATGAATAGCAGATGTTAAACTTTAACTGCCTCAACAGAGAAGTTCTTTGAAAATATAGTACAGTAAAACCCTGATTTACGTATGCCTCTACTTACGTAAAATTTGACTTATGTAAGGTTTTCCCCCGTAAATCATATCCCAATTTATGCAAAAAAAAAATTGAGTTACATAAGAGGTTTCCTAGAGAGTGAAGTCAGAAAGGCCCTAAAAAGCACAGCAAATAACAAAGCCAGTGGATATGATGGTATCCCAGTTGAATTCTTCAAAGCCCTAAAAGATGATGGAATCAAGCTACTACATGCTTTATGCCAGCAGATTTGGAAAACGAAACAGTGGCCACAGGATTGGAAAAGATCAGTATATGTCCCAATCCCAAAAAAGGGCAATGCCAAAGAATGTTCAAATTATCGAACAATTGCGCTCATCCCACAAGCCAGCAAAGTGATGCTCAAGATAATGCAGGATAGACTACAGCAGCATGTAGAAAGAGAACTACCAGAGGTGCAGGCTGGATTCAGAAGAGGCAGGGGGACCAGAGAGCACATTGCCAACATACGTTGGATCATGGAGAAAACAAAGGAATACCAGAAACAAGCTTACTTCTGTTTCATTGACTACACCAAGGCCTTTGATTGTGTGGACCACAACAAAATGTGGCAAGTAATTAAAGAGATGGGAATACCAGAACACCTCATATGTCTCATGAGAAATCTGTACATGAGTCAAGAAGCAAAAGTTAGGACAGAGTATGGAATGACGGAGTGGTTTGGAATAGGAAAAGGAGTAAGACAAGGCTGCATTCTGTCACCCTGCTTATTCAACTTATACACAGAGCACATAATGCGCAATGCAGGGATGGAGGAATCACCATATGGGATCAAAATTGCTGGGAGAAACATCAACAATTTGAGATATGCAGATGATACCACCCTAATGGCAGAAAGTGAAGAAGACCTAAAGAAGCTCCTGATTAGGTTGAAAGAAGAGAGTGCAAAAGCTGGCCTGAGACTCAATATCAAGAAAACCAAGATAATGGCAACAGGCCATATGAGTCCCTGGAAAATAGATGGGGAAGAAGTAGAAGCAGTAACAGATTTTACTTTCTTAGGATCCAAGATCTCTGCAGATGCGGATTGCAGCCATGAAATAAAAAGGCGACTGATTCTTGGGAGACAAGCTATGAAAAACCTGGGGAACATAGTGAAAAGTAGAGATATCTCACTGCAAACAAAGGTCCGCATAGTCAAAGCAATGGTATTTCCGGTGGTAATGTATGGCTGTGAGATCTGGACCATTAGAAAGGCTGAGCGAAGAAAAATAGATGCCTTTGAGATGTGGTGCTGGAGGAGAGTTTTGAGAGTCCCCTGGACAGCGAGGAGAACAAATAGGTCAATATTAGAAGAGATTAGCCCTGAGTGCTCCTTAGAAGGACAAATAACAAAGATGAAGTTGAAGTATTTTGGACATCAAATGAGAAGAGAGGATTCACTTGAGAAGGCCTTGATGCTGGGGAAGGTGGAGGGCAAAAGAAGAAGGGGACGGCCAAAGATGAGATGGCTAGATGGTATTGTAGACACAATGGGCACGGGGCTGTGTGGACTAAGGAGGATGGTGGAGGACAGAGGTGCCTGGAGAGCGATGGTCCATAGGGTTGCAAAGAGTCGGAATCGACTGTGCGACTGAACAACAAAGAGGTTTCCTGGCATGTTTAGATCTTAAAATGGTGGCATCTTGCACCACCCATGCCAGAGCCAAAAATTGCAATACATCACTTATTGTGGAGGCAGTGGCAGCAGCAGCAATGATTTCCTGCAGTCCCCAATTGCTTCTGCTGGGACTGGGTGAGTGTGGGGGAAATATCCACATCTCTGTTCCTGTGAGGTTTCTCTGGGGGGCACTTTTTAGTTGTGAACGTGCCTCGGAAGAGCTTAAAATGTGTGTGCGGGATGGGTGGGTGGGATTGCATGTCATTACCAGAATGGCTACCATGGGCACAAACCGGATTTTCCATAAGGATTCATTGAAAACCAATTTCAAGCCCGTTTTTTAAAATTTTTCAATGCATCCCTATGTGGATGCATCGATTTACATAAAACCCTATTTACATAAGAAGCTACGGAACGAACGTTTTACGTAAATTGGGGTTTTACTGTATCTCTGTTTTTCTGTTTTCCATGTTTAATCATTGCTGTGCAACAGGTTTAAATGAAGCTGTCCAAGAGTGCATTTGTCAAAAACATATATCCCTGCATAGAAATACAGGTGAATGAGCCTCATGTTTCCATCATATCAGAAAGCAAAAACAAAAACGCTGCAGCACTTTAAAGACTAGTGGCTGTATTTTTAATGTGAGCTTTGGTGGATCAAGTTCACTACATCAGAACACCTGGATTAACGTAATGGGAGGGGGTGGAGAGGAACATGGTAGTTGGCCACCCAATCAAGGAGAAGATGCAGATGAAACCTTTGAAAAAGAAACTGCAGAAATGTCAAAAATACATGATGTAGTTGTATTGGAAGATTTCAATTACTGTAATAATAGACGTGAAACTAATGGTGATGGAGGTTAAAGAGGAAAGTGCCAAAGCAGAATTACAGTTGAACATTAAGACTACCAAAACAATGCCCACAGAAGCATTAGATCAGTGGTTCCCAACCTTTTTTCAGCCATGCCCCACCTAAACATATCTAAAATCCTGATGCTCACCCCACTGTGACATATAATTCTTATTATTCAAAATGTGAAGGCTTATTCATGTGGAGGAAGTCTAAAAGAGTTTCAGTGAAAGTGATACACTTATTTCACATCAAAGAATCCACACAGGAGATAAACCATATAAACGCATGGAATGTGGAAAGAGATTCAGATTCAACAGCTGCCTTAGTAGACATAGAAAATCTCACACACATGAGAAGCCATATGAGAAGCCTGGAGGGAAGTGTGTGGGTCTGAGTTTAATTTTATGCAATGTTTTTGACTTCTTTTTAAGGATTATTTGAAATGTTAAACATGTATTGTATATGATATTTTTGGATATAGTAATATGATTTTGTATTGATATGCTGTTGTGTTTTTTTTTGTTTTTTCGAATTTTGCTAATGTATTTAGGTAGCGCTTTTTGCTTTGTTTTGTTATTTTTATATTGTAATACTTTTATGAATATGTTAACCACTTTGAGTTTGTCGCTGACAAAGGAAAGCGGTATATAAGTTTAAATATAATAATAATAATAATAATAATAATAATAATAATAATAATAATAATAATAATAATAATAATAATAATAATAATAATAATAATAATAATAATAATAATAAAGGCCATTCACTGTTAATAACTCATGCTTGAATTGTCCCCCTCCCTTAAAAATCCAATTGCCCTCTGTGGGTGTGTATTGGGAACCTCAGCTATAAGCCAAGATCATTCATACTATGGTCTATTCCAGGGATTCTAAGCCTGCAGCCAGTGGGCCAGATACGGCCCTTGGCACCACTTCATGTGCTCCCCCTGCCTACACCACAGCAGGAAGTGCTGGAGGATGGAGGAAGGGCCCCCAAAGCTGTCTGAGGGAGCATGACCCGGCCCCCAGCTTTTAAAGGTTGAGAACTCCTGGTCTATCCAGTTACTATGTACAGATGTGAAAGCTGGATAGTGAAAACTGACAGGGGAGAGGGATGAGTTATTGAAAAGGTGCTGAAAAAGGGATTTATCGATAGCAAGGAAAAGCAAAAAAGTAAATACAGTAAAACCCTGACTTACAAATGCCTCGAGTTACATAAAATTTGACTTACATAATGATTTTGTGCTACAGCCATGTCCCGATTTACATGATTTCCTATGGGTTTGCTTCGAGTTACATAAAGATTTTTTCCCTATGGGTTTGCTTTGAGTTAAGTAAAAATTCATTTCCTTAAGGGTTTGCTTCAATTTACATAAATATTTCATTTTTCCTATGGGTTTGCTTTGAGTTATGTAAAAAAATAATTTCCCTATGAGTTTGCTTAAAGTTACCTAAAAAAATGATTTAAGCAAAAGCCTACGGAACAGACTTTTTTTTCGTAAGAAGGGGTTTTACTGTACAGTAAATGAGTACTAGACTAAATTAAGCCTGCACTCTCCCTAGAAGCTACCTTAGTATAAATAATTTCATGCCAGAAATTATTCTGGGTTGAAAGGATTTTTGTGGAAGAAACTCTGCTCAGGGTCAGAGAATGCCCAAATGAGGCTCCTTTCATGTCAAGAGCAGGGACAGACAGGTGCTCAATGCATCATGCAGTACCCAGATCTCGAACTGCTGGCTTGCCAGCCTTCCAGCTAACAAAGCAAGCTTCTTATTCACTGAGCCAATGGAGCCCCCTAAGAACAATTTCATATCAGAAATCATGCAGTACCTGGTTCTCAAACTGCCAACTTGCCATTCTTCCAGCTAACAAGGCAAGCTTCTTCACCACTGAGCCACTGTAACCCCATTCTACCTTACTGTGGGTGCATCATGAGAAGTCTAGACTTGTGGGAAGAGTAGAAAGCAGCAGGAAAAGAGGAAGACTAATGAGATGGCTTGACTCAATAAAGCAAACCTCAGGTTTTAGCTTGCAAGACCTCATTTGCATGTCACTAAAATTGAAAATTAGGGACTGCCATGGCTCAAGTGGCTAAGACGCTGACTGGGAGGCGGAAGGTCAGCAGTTCGATTCCTGAGTACTGCAGGACGGAATGTTTTTGCCCCAGCTCCTGCCAACCTAGCAGTTTGAAAGCAAAAAAATTGCAAGTAGACAAATAGAGACTACTTTGGTAGGAAGGTAAACAGCGTTCCAAGTGCTCCGGTGTCTAGTCATGCCTGCCAGTGATGGGCATCAGCAGGTTCGCACTAGTTTGCCAGAACCGGTAGCAGAAATTCTGGCTGGCCCTGCCCATCCAAGCAGCAGGTCAGCAGTTCGATTCCTGAGTACTGCAGGATAGAATGTCTTTGTCCCATCTCCTGCCAACCTAGCAGTTCGATAGCAAGAAATTGCAAGTAGATAGAGACCACTTCGGTGGGAAGGAAACAGCGTTCCGTGCGCTCTGGGGTCTAGTCATGCCTGCCACATGACCACGGAAACGTCTGCAGAAGCAGACAAGCTGGCTCTTCGCCTAGGAAACAGAGGACTCTAGGGTCGGATACGACTGGCTGTCGAGCAAGGGTGACCTTTAAAAAATATATTGTAAATTAGACAAAAACACCTTGATGACACGTAGTAAAAACAGAAGGAAAACAAAACAAGGCAAAGACAAAAACGTGGTGGCTCCTTGAAGGCGAACTGCTATACTTTAATGTGAAGTTTTGTAGATCATGTTTGAAGCTTGCATTAAAATGTAGAGTAGCAGTTCGTCTCTAAGGTGCCACCACGTTTATATTGTTTGTGTTCTTTCCTGTCTGATCTGCTTGCACAGACCCACGCCGGAGAAAGGAGGGGGACAACCTGCGGATCTGAAGACGCTTGAAGACACGAGTGACTTTCCAGATCCACTTCCGTTTCCACGAGTCGCTTTTTGGTGTCACTCGGGAGAAAAGTCGTGGCGTGGGGTGGGGGGTGGGGGCGTCCATGCGTTGTTAACCAGCTATGGCCAACGCCCCACTGCGCTTCTTTCGTCGTTTCCACATGAGTCAGAGCCAAAGCGACCACCGCCGCGATCGCCATAATTTGAAGCCACAGTGGCCATAGGAGCCCCGCTCCGCCCTCTAGCCAATACTTGGGCAGCCTGTTCTGGCGGGGTCCGGGTCGGGCTAGGGCAGTGATGGCCAACCTTGGCACTCCACTCCAGATGTTCTTGAACTTCAATTCCCAGAAGCCCTGATCAGCAGGTGTGTTGATTGGGCTTTTAGGAACTGAAGCCCAAGAACACCTGGAGTGCCATGGTTGGCCATCACTGGGGTAGGGGGAGAGAGTTCGTACCTGAGGAGTAATGATCTCAGCCTCTGTTTTCCCTTTTCAGCAGCAGCCTGTAAACAGCGAGCCTCTGCTCTCCCTTGTGCTACGGAGAAGTCCAGGAAACGCCCCAGCGCAAAGCGATCTGGCACCGGATGCAGGGAAGAAGCGGAGCGGGGTTGGCAGAAATAGAGCGAGCCAAAGTCTCCTCCACCCTCCTGGCCCGTGGCCCCACTGGAGGGGCGGAGGGAGCGACGCAAGGGGAGCTGGAGCCCTCTCCGGATGCCTCCCGGTGGCTAGACTTGGCCCTGCAACTGACTTGTACACAGTCTTTCTGAACTCCGCTTCAGGCGCGGTGGCTTTCTCAAAGTCGAGCAAAGGGGGGTTGGAGCTCATTGGCGAGGAAAGGGCGCTCTCCAGGCGTGAAGCCTGGCGGACTGCAAGTCTCTCTCTCTCTCTCTCTCTCTCTCTCTCTCACACACACACACACACACACACACACACACACACACACACACACACACACACACACACACACACACACACACACACACACACACACACACACACACACACACACACCAAACCTTGAGTGAAGGCAATCTCCACTATTTATTTGACATCAACTCAAATGAGAAGGGAGGATTCACTTGAGAAAGCCTTTTATGCTGGGAAAGGTGGAGGACAAAAGAAGAAGGGGGTGGCCAAAGATGAGATGGCTAGATGGCATCGTAGACACAATGGGCACAGAGCTGGGTGGGCTGAGGAGGATGGTGGAGGACAGAGGCGCCTGGAGGACAATGGCCCATAGGGTCGCAAAGGGTCGGAATCGACTGTGTGACTGAACAATGAGGACTGCAGTGGCTCAAGTGGCTAAAATGCTGACTGGAAGGCGGGAGGTCAGCAGTTCGATTCCCGAGTACTGCAGGACAGAATGAGCTCCCATCTTTGTCCCAGCTCCTGCCAGTTCGAAAACAAGAAATTGCAAGTAGATAAATAGGGACCGCTTCGGTGGAAAGGTAAACTAGTCATATCTCACATCACCATGGAATCATCTGCAGAAGCGGACAGTGCTGGCTCTTTGGCTATGAAACAGATGAGCACTGAACTCTAGAGTCGGATATGACTGGCTTTCAAGCAAGGGTGACCTTTACCTTTACCTTTGGTGGAAGACTCCAGTGGCTTAGAGATTAAGACACTGAACTTGATGACCAGAGGTTCAGCAGGTCAGCAGTTCAAGACTCATGACAGAGTGAGCTCCCATCTGTGTCCTAGCTCCTGCCAGTCTAGGAGTTTGAAAGCAAAGGTAACAGCATTCCATGCACTCTGGCATCTAGTCATGCCTGCCACATGACCAAGGAAACATCTGCAGACACAAACAGCACTGGCTCTTTGGCTATAACTGGGGATGAGCACCACACCCTAGAGTTGGATACGACTTTCAAGCAAGGGACACCTTTTCCCAGTGGATAGATACTGTTATAGAAAGGGAAATGTCAAAGTGAGGAGAGCATTACCGAAACAATTACTGAATTCTGACTCCAGCATCTGATGTGATGCAAACCACATGCAGAGCAGTTGGCACTACAGTTAGTTTATTTTAAAAAACACAGATGTTGCATGTTGCAATTCAGTCATCCATTGCAGGAGTGTGAACTACAAGTTGGAAATTGATCTAGCAGCCATGGAGCACTGAGAGCATTTTCTGTGTTTACTGCATGACAGTTTTGATTACATAAACATCCTGGCCATTTCCATAGTGATTATCCATCTTTCAAATAAACATACTTTGGTCTTTGACATGCTTATTTGTTGAAACAGGGAGCAGCCTGTACTCTGTTTCCACTTGCAATTATGGCACCAGAATAAACAATGATGCCAATACATAAAATCGTAAAAAAAATTGCTTATTATTAAATGCTGGTGAAAGTCCTGTTATGTAATTATAGCAGAGGAAAACTAATGATGTATCTCCTGTAACAAATGCCTGTTAATGAACCTGTTGTGTTTTGAATGTAATTGTAACCACACGAATGAGCGAATGTAACAAGCTGTATCTTGCAATAGAAACAATGTAACAAACCACAAGAGAACGCGAGCTAGTGACCACTAGGGGGAAATAGCGAGCGTTCAGCTCACAGGGTACGCATTCCTCAAATACCTTCAGCTGCACGGGAAAGATTCCCGCCCTCACCTCACCTGGACAAGAAGGGTGTGACTAAGGATGACGTCACATGGACAGTAGCCAATGCGCTGTCGAGGAGCCACATTCAAATGTATAGCCACTGCATAAAAGGAGCTGTGTGTCCGCCATTACCTCATGTTCGTACTGTACTCCATGCAATAAAGATGTGCTAGGCTAGTTTACAGCTGCTTCCATTGTCTTGATTCCCAAACACTAAATTGGTGACGAAGGTGGGATATGGCTTCCCACAGGGACAAGACACTTCCACAGCAACCGGTTTTCGATGTAAACTGGCCCGAGCGATGGGACTGGTTCGAGATGCACTTCAGGAGTACAGTAGCAGTTGCCGGCATCATGGACACGGGAAAGAAGAGGGGCCTTCTCATCACGATGCTCGGCTACCATGCAGTGCAAACGCTGATGGGCCTGGTGGCACAAAGAGAAGTGGAGCAGGTTGCTGTAGCCGACCTGCTGGTTGCCCTGAGAAACCACTTCAAGCCCAAGGTGTCCTTCTTCTCTGCCAGGGCCGCGTTTGCAAGGAGGGACCAAAAGCCGGGTGAGTCCGTGTCCGAATATGCAGCGGCCCTCCGTTTGGTGGCAACCCCGTGCGAATGGTGGGAGTTCTTAGACATGGCCCTTAGAGACCAGTTGCTTTGCGGGATGTGAGATGGGGACACCCAAAGGAAGCTCATGACCCGTGGCCACGACCTCACCTTCAAAGAGGTTCTGCAAGAGGCGCAGGCGGCTGAGTCCACAAGGGCCAGGTTCAAGATCCTCAAAGCGAAGCCACCACCAATTGAGGCGGCTGCATCAGCAGTCCAGGCAACCTGGAGGGCCCCCCCTGCCCCACGCTCACCCACATCTTCCGAGGCCTCTGCCAGTGCAGGCTCCAGTGAAGATGAGGGGGTCCGGAAAGGGGCAGAGTGGTGAAAAAGGAAAGGGAGGCCGGCGTTGCGATGGCTGCGGAGCATCCCACGATCGGAGCAAGTGCCCATTCCGAAAGGCTGAGTGCCACAACTGCGGACGAAGGGGCCACATCGCCAGGGCGTGCAGGCAACGGCAAGACGAGAGCAAGAGCCCAGCAGAGCACTCCACGCGGAGACGGGATGGCGTTGGCAGAGTCTACGGCGGCGTCGACGGCCCAGAAGGATACCACGTGCACTGAAGAGCATGTGGGGGAGACGACCTGGCAGTTCACAGCCTGCCCTTAGGGCACCCACGTTTTTATGCTGAGGTACTGTTGCAGGGGATCCCAGTCAGGATGGAAATAGACTCGGGGTCCACCTATTCCATCATTTCCCATAGGGAGTTTTTGCGCATTCCCCCCAAGGCGTGTCCCAGACTCAAGGAACTGAGGTTGAACTTAAGGGATGTACAGGGAAATGGGATCCCAGTGTTGGGAGTGGGGGACTTCGAAATACAGTACAAGGGACTCAGAAGGGAGCTCCCCCTAGTAGTTCTAAAGGAGGGGGGATGCAACCTCCTGGGAACACAGTGGTTCAAACCCCTGGATATTTTCATAGGAGGCGTCCATGCCATCGGGGGGGATGAGATTCAGGCAGTGTGCAACGCACACCCTGAGGTATTCAAGAAGGGACTCGGGAAGTACAAGGGGCCCCCAGTTTCTTTCAACCTAGACCCAGAGGTCCACCCAATTAAGCTCAAGCCACGACGGGTTCCGTTCGCCCTAAAGGACAAAATAGAGGCGGAGCTTGACAAACTGGTGGGTCAGGGGATTTTAGTGCCTGTGGACTCTGCAGAGTGGGAGACTCCTATTGTTACAGCGCTAAAAGCAAATGGGGAGGTGCAGATTTGCGCTGACTACAAGTGTACAATCAACAAGGCAATCCGCCCTAATGCCTATCCGGTGCCAGTAGTTAGCCATCTGCTAGCTACTTTACATGGGGGGAAGTGTTTCACCAAATTGGATCTGGCACAGGCATACCAGCAGCTATCAGTAACCCCCGCTACAGCTGCTGCGCAAACCATTGTAACTCACAAGGGGGCATTTAAGGTGACGCACCTACAGTTCAGGGTGAACTCGGTGCCGGGAATTTTTCAGTCCCTTGTGGAACGTCTGTTAAAGGGGCTACCGGGTGTTTTGCGATATTTTGACGATATTTTGATATCTGGGGGGAGCGAAGCAGAACTGGCCCAGAGATTAGATAAGGTCCTTACAGTGTTCGAATCCGCGGGGTTGAGGCTGCAGAGAGACAAATGTGTATTTCTGGCAAGAGAAGTGGAGTTCCTGGGGTTCCGCATAACCCCTGAAGGAGTGAAACCCACTGAGTCCAAAGTCTCAGCCATCCAAAACGCCCCTCGCCCCACCGCAAAACCGGAGGTGCAATCCTTCCTGGGGCTGCTGAATTTTTACCATTCTTTCCTGCCCAGGAAAGCATCAATTGCAGAGCCCCTGCATAGGCTGCTGAAGAAGGATGCGGTTTGGCGGTGGGGGGAAAACCAGGAGCAGGCTTTCAGGGAACTCAAACAGCTCCTCTCCTCAGAGGACATTCTGACCCATTTCGACCCAAAGAAGCCGGTAGCCTTAGTCTGCGATGCCTCACCAGTGGGGGTGGGGGCGGTCCTTTGCCACATGTTAGAGAGCGGGTGAGAAGCCCCAGTTGCCTTCTATTTGAGATCATTGTCTAAGGCAGAACGCAATTATGCCCAGACAGATAGGGAGGCCCTTGCTATTGTGGCGGGCACAAAGAAGTTCCATGATTTTTTGTATGGTCGTCCATTCACCATTGTAACCGACCACAAGCCACTATTGGGTATTTTCACCTCAGACAAGCCCACTCCACAGATCCTATCCCCAAGGATGCTTCGGTGGGCTATTTTCCTCAATGCGTACAGGGGTTCATTAGTGTACCGCCCTGGGAAAGACATAGGCCATGCCGATGCACTCTCAAGGTCTCCTCTTCCAGGTGGGAGACCCGAGATGAGAGACAGAGCAGGACAGCCAAGTCCTCCTCATAGAAGCCCTAGATGCACCCCCCATACTTCCCGTGGAAATCACTGCAGCCATGGCAAAGGATAAAACACTAGCCCTTGTTAGATCCTGGGTACAGAAGGGGTGGCCCACGGCTCACCCCGCAGATGAGTTTGCTGCGTTTTTCAGGAATAGAGTTGAGTTGTCCACAGAAAGGGGGTGTCTCCTGTGGGAGGAGAGGGTGGTTGTCCCAGAATCATTAAGAGCAAGGGTGCTATGGCTTTTACATGTCAGGCCCCCGGGAATCGTGCACTCTAAGGCGCTGGCCCGAAGCTATTTCTGGTGGCCACAGCTAGATGCAGACATTGAACACATGGTGAACACCTGCGAAAGTTGCCAGAGCTCTCACCCTGAGGAGTCCCGCCTTCCACACAGAGAATGGGACACAGCTAGGGGACCGTGGTCTCACCTCCACATAGACTTCGCAGGTCCATTCAGGGGTTCCCTTTTTCTACTGGTAGTGGACACATACTCCAACTGGTTGGAAGTGATTCCGATGTGCAGTACCTCATCAGCTGCAACCATAAAACAACTGCGCAAGCTGATAAGTACCTTCGGGATACCTGACGTCATTGTGAGTGACAATGCGAGTACTTTCACGTCGGCAGAGTTCCAAGCGTTCTTGGAATCAAATGCCATTCGGCACATAACCTCAGCCCCCTTTCACCCTGCAACTAACGGCCAGGTGGAACACCTGGTGCGAATGAAAGAGGGGCTGCGACGCATGGGACTGGGGGATCTGGACCTACAGCTCTGCCAGTTTTTGTTGGCATACAGGGTGACGCCTTTGGCATCGGGATTATCCCCCGCTGAACTCCTCATGAAAAGGAAATTGCATTCATTGTTAATCAGGTTGGATCCCACCAGGGTGGAGGATAGGGGAAGAAACATTGAGCTCAGCCCCACAAAACTTCCAGATAGGTGAACCTGTACATTGTAGGAACTACGCAGCTACAGGGCCAGCCTGGGTGCCAGGAGTAGTCATTAACCAAACGGGACCAGTTTCATACTGTGTCGAGACCAACACGGGTCTCCTCTGGAGAAGGCACGCTGACCAACTAAGGCATTGAGTGATTGGGGGGCCGGACAGAGGTGCCCAGCAGCAGAACTCAACGTTAGGGTCCTCCCCCACCCGCTTATCCCAAGGGGGAGAAAACGAGGGGCAACAGTTCCAAACAAGGGGGGGGGGAATCTCTTGGATTTCCATGTGATTGGAAATGTTGGCATATGCTGGCAGAACAGTGTCAAAATGTTTTGATCCATACTAAGCTAAAAAAAATCTTGGTTTTCCTTCTAGCCTTTAGACAAAATTTAGAATTTGTGCATGTATCTTATCTCAGATGCTTCCCTCTCTGTATTCCTTCTGTAATTTCTGGTTTTGTACAACATGCAATTTCATATCATTAATAGTGTCTTGGGAAGCTTAGGTATTCTCAAATACTGATGCCAGATTTGTGTTGATTCCTACTCTTGTAGAGATTGTCCTGTCCAGGGTCCCCTGATAGCAATGAATGCCAGAAATCACGTTGGCAGAGGGTCAACTAAGGGAGCTTGCATGTGACATTGTTGAGCCCAGGTAAAGCCATAGAAGTGGGGGTACAAGTGGCATCCAGCTTTATAGAGGCTCTTGTTCCTGTGCTGATATTCATGCTGTCAATCGGGACAATGTATACGAGTACAGCCCACTAACCTAGAGATGGAGATATTGTTTAGAAATGGGCTGTAGATTGACAGTATGTGTGGTCTCAGTAAGCTGTACTGTTGTTCTACAAGTCTGTTGTGTAGAAGGTTTTTGGGGTATCTGTTATGCCTCCACAATTTTTTTCTCTTTACTGAATGAACATTGTTGTCTAAGAAATGTCTGCTCTAACTCCGAAAAACTTTTGAGTTTCTGTCTTTTGCATCTCTGAGCAAATGCAGTTACTGTACATATTTGGTGTATAAGACCCACTCTCCCCCCTTAAAATACATTGCAAAAATGGAGTGCATCTTTTACGATAGATCGTGCCCTATAGTGGGCTATTTTGGTAATAATGGGGTGTGTCTTATACTCTGATGCATCTTATACGCTGACAAATATGGTATATATCAGAGGACTTGACTGTAGGCAAAAGATTTTGTGGCGTGTTCTAAGTAGAGGTTGGAGGAATGCTAGTTAGGACTGGTTAAATAGCTCAGTAGTTTAGACAGAGGTTGAGTTTGATTCCTCATAGTGTATCCAGGGAAGAATCACCCTGTGTAGTTACAGGCAAACTGCAGAGTTCCAAGGCACCCCCAGAAGAAAGTGGTAAACCACCTCTGTGTATTCTGTACCTAGAAAACCCCAGAAAGGGTCACTATTAGTCAGAATTGACTTGGCGGCATGCAATTATTTTTTTATTAAGGTTCTCTATTCTTTTATTTATCATTACACATGTACACAGCAGCATGTGGCAATAACGCATGGCAGCACACACCTATCACCACACAAGCACTGGTGCTGATGCTTAATTCTAGGCCTCTCCCTAGTGGATAGAAGGCTGAATGTCCTGGAAGTGATGAGTCGGATCAGGCTAAATATGAGGCAGAACAAGCTGTCTTTTCCATTGATCTGCAATCTCTCTTGCTGTATATTTATGTTGTTTATGACAAACAAGCTCTCTGTGGTTCACATCTTTGGTTTCTCTTTCTTTGCATGGGTGTATGTGTGTGTGAGAGAGATAAAAGCCTGTGGATTTATTATAGCTTATACACATCAGAATCATATGAAATTAATGAAGTGAGCTATAATTTTTGAAAGTTTATGCCAAGTAAAATTATGTTATCTTCAAGGTGCTACAATCTTCTTGGTTTCTTTTCCCAACACACTGGCCACTCTTCTATGAATTGTTGTGGAAGGTGCTATCGAAAATAAAATGCTTCAAACAAAAAAGAATCCTTAAAGTTTGTTTTATATCAATAGCATATAATGAACATACAGTACATATGTGTCTTAGTTTAAAAATGATAAGGCACAGACTTCCTCTTTCATACATAATACTGTATCCCCCATGCATGCCATGTTGCCCTTCATACAGGGAGAAGAATTTCATTCTGTTATGTATGATTGTATATATCTATAGGATAATAAAATAAATAGATATACATTTCTGTAAACAGAAATATTCTAGCAATACACATTCAAGAAATGCAACTATTATATAAGCATATGAATTTTACAAGCAAAGAGGTAATAAAAGGCCTGTCTCTAAAATAGATATAAACCACAATCCAGCGATTACCAGATCCCAGTTCATTGTGAATGTTCAAAATACATGAAGTCCTAAACAAGTGGGACAAACAGAAGACAATAATTAGACAAATTCTTAATGGTTCCTTCCCCTGCCCTTCTTTTTAAAATATATCTCAATTTCAAACTTTGATTAAAATGGAAATTCTTAGGGAATGGGATCTACAGACTCCAGAATAATGCAGTTTCAGCAGGTCAGGAGAATATTGTTGCAGCTAAAGCTATGTACAAATAGTCTTTTGAAATTATTCATGGGCAGAGAAACATGGACTGAGAAGACAATTTCACAAAAGCTGTCCAGGGGAAACTATGTCTCAGGAGCATATGTTTGTAGCCTGGAGAATATTTAATTTCCTTCACAATTCCTTTTATATTTAGTGTTCTTCTAGGGCACTGTGTTATTGGTGGTGGGGTTATAGATAACTCATGTAGACATTTTGGAAATAATTATTCAAAGTCATCTATTTGTGGGGGGGGGAGAGACCCTATTTCATTCAGAAACTCTCAGAAAAATATAACCTCAGACATTTTGGCTCAATTTAGTTTTTTACAACTTTCCACATATTCCACTTGGAGGGGCACGTGTATCAACATGATTATGTACCTCCCATCATAAGTCCTATGACAGATATGAGGCAGTGTTATATCAAGTTCCAGAAAAATGCTAAAGCTACTATAGTACAGCGAAAAATGGCCAAACGGAGAAAAGGATACAAACACAATGTACCGTTTGTGTATGCCCAAAAATGATGAAGATAATGATAAACGAATCTTCTTATAAGGTCTTTGTATTCTTAATGTTATTTTTATTTTTTATTTTGCAAACTCTGATAATAAACTGATGTATATTAACTTGTAATGTCATCAAACAGAAACCAAACTCAGATACTTCTCTGCACATAAAGTCTTCAAGTTCCTTTTGTAATCTTGACAATAGTAACCAAATTCAAATATGTTCTCTTCATTACAAGTTAATATACATCAGTTTATTATCAGAGTTTGCAAAATAAAAAATAAAAATAACATTAAGAATACAAAGACCTTATAAGAAGATTCGTTTATCATTATCTTCATCATTTTTGGACATACACAAAAGCTACTATAGTGGCATAATCTAGCAACAAATTCCCCCTTAATTTTTATTTTCTCATTAAAAAAATCCTTCTTCATTTGCAGGAACTTTTCAAATGTTTTTGATTGTTCATTTTACATTTATGATATTATTATGAGGTTTTACTGTATGGGACCAAAGACAACAGGACAGCCGAAGGGTTGGCTTAACACAGGTTTATTGCTTGGGGATCTGGTGGAGCATGAGGTAATGGCGGTGATACATCTCTTTATATACAGTAGGGTTATACATTTGAATCTTGTAGCACGGTAGCTCATTGGCCGCTACCTGCGTGGCCTCGCCCAGGCACGCCTCTCTTCAGTAGTTCTTCTTTCCTGCTGCTGAATGCGGGGAAGGTTTTCCCGCGGCTGTCCGTGATTGAGCAATGTGAACCATGTGAGATTGAACGCTCGCAGCTGCCCTCTATGGGCTGCTTGCTCGCGTTCCTTTGCAGCTGCAATACATTGTAATTGGGGTGGTTACATTCTGACAGTACAAGACATGCATACACAACATCCCTCCCCCCTAGGATGGGACGAAGTCCCGCAACCAATGTGGCTTGCCGCACATTCGCTTGGGGCGTGCTTGCGCCTGTCCTAGTACCGGAGAGCCTGTGATCCCTGACTCCGTGGGTGCTTGTCCTGCAACGGGAAACGGGGATTCATTAGTGGCTCTGTGGGGCGTCTGTGCCTGCCTTGCGTTGGGGGAAGGGAATGGGATGAACAACTGAGAAGTGAACCCCTGTCTGTTTCCCTCGGACCCCGGGGACCCCCTGATCGTGAACCGCGGGACCGATGAGGATGCCCTTGTGGTTCTACTCCCTTCTGTCCCCCGCTCAGGGGACCTTGAGGCTGTGGCGGACGGCCCCGCCGTTGCCTCCTGTCTTGGGGGTGTCGGTCTCCGGGAAATTGGTGCTATGTTGCATTCTAACTCACAGGGGCTACTGGGACTGGAAGTACCAGGGGCTGAACTGAAACCCCTCTTTTCGCTAGGACGGGTGGGGGACCACTCCGCTAACTCCCCCTGGCACTGTAAATCAAGGTCTAAACTTCTTGGGGAATCTGTATTTCTGGGATGCTCCCGGGGGATGTGTGTGGGATCGGGGCTCTTCCTTTCCGCCGCAAACTCCCGCAAAAGATTTCTGAGGATCGATTCCCTTTCCTCCCCCCTTAGTGGGGACTCCCTTTCCTCCCCCCTTGGTGGGGACCCATGTTCCCCTTTCCCTCCCCCTTGGGTTAAACGGGTGGGGGAGTACCCTAACGCTGATTCGTTGCTACTCTCGTCTTCGTCCTGCTTTCCGGGGACCCTCCGCCTGAGTTGATCCGCGTGCCGCCTCCACAGGAGGCCTGTATTGGTCTCCATGCGGTATGAGACGGGGCCGGATTGTTCTATTACAATGCCGGGCACCCAGGCTGGTCCCCCGCTGGCGTAGTTCCTGCAATGCACGGGGGCGCCTACGCTAAAACTCTTTGAGGAATCCATCTCTACATTTCGCCCTTTGTCTTCCACTCTGGTGGGGTCTAGCCTGGAGATTACCGTAGCCAGCTTCCTGCGCATTAGTAACTCCGCGGGGGAGTATCCTGACGCTAGTGGGGTGACCCTGTACCTTAGCAAGAACTGACATAGTTGTCGGTCTAGATCTCCGGAGCCCATGCGCCGCAGCGCGTCTTTAGTGGTGCGCACGAGGCGCTCTACTTGGCCGTTGGTGGCCGGGTGGAAAGGGGCGGAGGTGATGTGCCGAATGGCGTTGAGGTCCATGAATTCCCTGAACTCGGCGGAGGTGAAACAGCTAGCGTTATCGCTGACGAGGGTGTCGGGTAAACCGAACGTGGAAAAGACCCTCCGTAACTGTTTAACTGTGGTGGCCGAGGAGGTGCTCGAGACTGGGATGACCTCCAACCACTTTGAGAACGCATCCACCACTAGGAGGAAGAGCGTTCCCCTGAACGGCCCTGCAAAGTCTACGTGTACCCGGGACCAGGGCCCCCTCGCTGCGTCCCACTCTCTATGTGGCAGACGAGCCTCTTCTGGCCTGGAGCTTTGGCACGCTTCGCAAGTGCCGACCATGTGCTCGATGTCGGCATCTAGCTGGGGCCACCAGAAGTAGCTACGGGCTAGTGCCTTAGAGCGGACGATTCCGGGGTGGCTGACGTGCAGCAGTTTAAGCACCCTCGGCCGGAGGGACGTGGGGATCACTACCCGCTGTCCCCACAAAAGGCAACCCCTCTCTAGGGACAATTCTAATTTCTTTTTGAAAAATGTGTCGAATTCCGCTGCTGGGGAAGACACGGGCCACCCTTTCTGTACCCAGGAGGAGACTGTGGCTAACATTTTGTCCTTGCCGGTCGCTTTGGCGATGTCGGCCGGTACTACTGGGGGGGCGTCTAGGACCTCTATCATTAAAACCTGGTGGTCTCTCTCTTCCTCGCCCACGTGGCAGCAATCCCGGGGAATGGGGGACCTCGACAGGGCATCCGCATGGCTGATCTCCTTTCCGGGCCGGTATACCAACGCGTGCTGATACGCGTTGAGAAAAATGGCCCACCTGAGCATTCTCGGGGACAGGATTTGGGGTGTGGGCTTATCTGCGGTGAAAATGCCTAGCAAGGGCTTGTGGTCAGTCACTATGATGAAGGGGCGGCCATACACGAAATCATGAAATTTCTTGGTCCCCGCAATTATCGCTAGTGCTTCCCTGTCTGTCTGGGCGTAGTTTCTCTCCGCTTGGGACAAGGACCTAGAGTAAAACGCTATCGGGGCCTCCCTCCCGTTCTCCAGCACGTGGCATAACACCGCCCCCACCCCCACCGGGGATGCATCGCAAATCAGGACCACTGGGCGTTTGGGATTGAAGTGGGTCAGTACAGCATCTGATGCCAGGAGTCGCTTCAGGTCATTGAAAGCCTTCTCGTGGTCGTCGCCCCACTTCCATGCCTCGTCCTTTTTTAACAATTTGTGTAGCGGTTCCGCCACGGCTGCCTTCCGAGGAAGGAAGGAGTGGTAGAAGTTGAGCAGCCCAAGGAACGACTGCAGCTCGGGCTTGGAGGTGGGGCGAGGGGCCTTCTTGATGGCGGCCACCTTGGATTGGGATGGCCGTATTCCCTCGGGAGTAATGCGGAACCCTAGGAACTCGACCTCGGTTGCGAAGAAGACGCATTTGTCCTTTCGCAACCGCAACCCCGCCTTTTCGAATTTTTCTAGGACTCTTCCCAACCTTTCTGCCAATTCTGCCCGGTTTCCCCCCGTAATCAACACGTCATCAAAGTATGGCAACACCCCCTCTAGTCCCTTTAGGAGGCGTTCCACGAGTGATTGAAAAATCCCGGGCGCCGAATTCACGCCGAATTGGAGGCGCGATACTTGGAACGCCCCTTTGTGTGTGACTATGGTCTGCGCAGCAGCCGCGGCGGGGGTGACCGGGAGCTGCTGGTAGGCTTGGGCCAGGTCGAGTTTAGCAAAACACCTCCCCCCGTGCAACCTGGCCAACAAGTGGCTGACTACCGGCACCGGATACGCATTAGGGTGGATCGCCTTATTGATGGTGCACTTGTAATCAGCGCATATGCGGACCTCCCCGTTGGCCTTGAGTGCTGTTACAATTGGAGTTTCCCACTCCGCAGAATCAACAGGAACAAGGATCCCCTGGCCCACCAACTTGTCCAATTCCGCCTCTATTTTGTCTTTTAGGGCGAAAGGCACCCTGCGCGGTTTAAGTCTGATTGGACGCACTCCAGGGTCCAGGTCGAAAGTCACTGGGGGGCCCTTGAACTTTCCGAGTCCTTTCTTAAAAACTTCGGGGTGCGCCTCACACACGCTCTGTATTGGATCAGTCCCGGCGGCGTGTATTCCCACGGTGTGCACCCCCCCGATGAACAACCCCAGGGGCTGAAACCATTGAGTCCCGAGGAGGCTGCATTTACCTCCTTTGAGGACGACTAGGGGAAGCGTTGCAGTGCGCTTTTTGAACTGGACCTGGAACTTCCCAACCCCCAGTACCGGGATGCGGTTCCCTTGCACGTCCTTTAGTGTGGCCCTCAACGCCTTGAGCTTGGGCCGCACGTGGGGGGGTATCTTTAGGAATTCTCCCTGGGAGATAATAGAGTAAGAAGAACCCGAGTCCACCTCCATCCTAACAGGGGCCCCTTGTATTACTACCTCGACGAAGTATCGGGGATGCTCCGTGGAAACGCTGAAAACCGGGGCGTCGTCCTCGCTGTCGTCGGAGATGCGTCCGACGCCGTCCCGCTTCCTCGTGGTCCGGGTGCCGTGGTCCTTGGGCCTCGTGGTGCGATCCTGCCTCGCCGAGCGGTCTGGGGAGCTCCTCTTGGCCTCGCGCCGCTTCCGGCAGACCTTGGCGATGTGCCCGCGCCGGCCGCAGTTGTGGCACTCGGCCTTGCGGAACGGGCATTTGGCGCGGGCGTGGGCGGCGCCGCAGCCGTCGCAGCGCCGGCCCTCCTTTTGGACCTTCCGGACATCGTCGTCGTCGTCGCCGTCCTCCGTGGTTGAGTCCGAGGCTCGCCGGGCCGCGCGCACCGAGCTCTCTGCTTTGGCGGTTTTCGGCCGCCAGTCCTGGAGCTCTTGCACGCCGGCCGCCGTGGCTTCCGCGGCCTGCGCTGTGTCGAGGACCGTTTGCCACGTGGGGGGCGGCTCCTGCTTCATCAGCGCGCGCTGGGTTTCGGTGTCCCTCAGGCCGCAGAGCAGGCAGTCGCGGAGGGTGACTTCTGGGGTCTCCCATTTGCAGGGGCCGGCGGCCAGCCGCAGGGCCGCGGCGAACTCGGCGACCGATTCCCCGGGCGCTTGGACTCGCCTCCAGAACGCGCTCCGAGCGGGGAACATCGCTATCGCGGGCCGGAGGTGGGCGCGCAACACAGCCAGAAGCTCTTTGGCTTTGTAGTCGCTCACCCTCCTCGGCGCGATCAGGTCCACCAGAGTCCTCTTTGTCTCGTGTCCGAGCATGCGGACGAAGATGGCCCTCTTCTTGTCCTCATCTGAGACTTCGAGCTCCACCAGCGCTCCGTTGAAGTCTATCTCAAACAGCTCCAAGTCTCCCGGCTTCCTGATCTCGTAGCCGGCGCATGTCTTGGTCCCGTGGGCAGCCATTGATCCCACCTTCGTCGCCAGTTTACTGTATGGGACCAAAGACAACAGGACAGCCGAAGGGTTGGCTTAACACAGGTTTATTGCTTGGGGATCTGGTGGAGCATGAGGTAATGGCGGTGATACATCTCTTTATATACAGTAGGGTTATACATTTGAATCTTGTAGCACGGTAGCTCATTGGCCGCTACCTGCGTGGCCTCGCCCAGGCACGCCTCTCTTCAGTAGTTCTTCTTTCCTGCTGCTGAATGCGGGGAAGGTTTTCCCGCGGCTGTCCGTGATTGAGCAATGTGAACCATGTGAGATTGAACGCTCGCAGCTGCCCTCTATGGGCTGCTTGCTCGCGTTCCTTTGCAGCTGCAATACATTGTAATTGGGGTGGTTACATTCTGACAGTACAAGACATGCATACACAACAGAGGTAATCACTCTCCAACCCATGGGGAGGCTTGAAGACGTCCTTGCGCCACTGTGCCCTCCTGGTCCTTCCACCGGCCAGGAGGACAAGAATGGTGGCTTTTGACTTTGTTCTTGTTGCTGTTTTTGTTGCTGTCAGACTTTCTGTGGGACTTCTCAAATGAGGGTTTTTTCTCCTGTTTTTGTAATGCTTTTGATATTGTGATATTGATATTTTTGATACTGCAATTTGTGATGATATGTTGAAATGTTTTTGTATTATGTATATTTTGGATCTTTGTTAGCCGCCCAGAGTCACTTTGCGAGTGGGGCGGCATACAAGTATAACAACAACAACAACAACAACAACAACAACAACAACAACAACCCTCTTGGCTGGCTGTACATTGTGATTTACAAAAGCCCTCAGGAAGTAGTTACCTTATTCTTCCCATTAAGATTTAAACTGAAGGGTGGAAAGCTGAAATCCAGGTGACTTAGAGATAATTATACAGTGAAAGACATGTACACAAACGTCATAGCCACCTAATAAGGGGGGGGGGGGGGAATCACGAATCCTAATCCCCACCCATTTATCTGAAATTTCCTCTGATTTCTATCAGAGAAAATGGTCAAAATCTATCATGGAAATTTTTTGGCACTGCTATCTGCTGTGTGTTCTGCTTCCATTTCTCTAATAAGTGGCATAGCAACCTTGAAACATGGCTTTTCTAAATGGTCTATTTCATCACCCTAAGAGCCCTATTTCATTCAGCATGTCTTCTTTCATCCATCTTGCTTCAACAGGACTATGATGACTCCATGGTGCAGACCAAC
Organism: Bradypodion ventrale; assembly: GCA_035047345.1. NCBI lineage: Eukaryota > Metazoa > Chordata > Lepidosauria > Squamata > Chamaeleonidae > Bradypodion > Bradypodion ventrale. Next base: position 43,408,270 of record JAWDJE010000003.1, on the reverse strand, counting down.
ACAGGCACTTGGCATATGTACCATACCATACTGCCTATCAGCCACAAGGGTCAAAATGTCTTAGAGGAAACTGGAAGTCTGTACGTGCATCAAGTCCCTCCTGTTTTATTTAGTGGGTCACAAGACCATCAGACTTACTATAAGGAAACAAGCCCCAAGCATGACAGCTTTCATTTTAACATCAAGGTCCTGGGGGAACTGGATTCCAAAGTTGTCAGCATCGGTGAAGGCTTCTCTTACAAAACCTGTCCATTGCTTAGAGATTTTTCCAACTGTATTATTTTCATCTCTTGACTTAACCTTAAAAATAGTGGAGAAGGAGGGAAATAGTCTTCAATAGGAAAAACATTTGTAGTAGATCCAAGGAAGTGACTGCTTATGCTAAAATAAATATGCTAGTCTTACAGCTGTTACAAAACTCTTTGTTTTTGCTGTTGTTACATTATAAGAGCAAAGACATTTAATCCATTTAAGATATGCACATGCACTCCCGCACATCACAAACAGTCTTATTCCAGGCATTACAGTACTCCAGCTTGTCAATATAGCTACAGTGGAATGTCTAGACAAGACCCAGTTTCCAATCACTGCTATTCACATAAATTCAGCAACAAGTCTGAATAAGATAAAGTTCATGTGGAGACTTTCTATGTGGCAGGAGTCTTGGTTTTCAAAGTTGCTTGCTCAGGTGTAGAATCTCCACCAACTCACTGATGATTGTGAATGGAAAGCAACAATGTAGGGTCTGGGTTGCAATCTCCCTCTAAATACTCTGACAAAATAGGATTTTCTTTACATACAAGTAGAGTTAATATTAAATGTCTTTAGGTCTGACTAGACAGGGTGGCTGTCCTGAATTGATTTGGGTCAATTCAAAGTTTCCAAGGAAACAATGATTCCAAATACAAGTGAAAATTGATTAATTCCGAATCTAACATTGGGGAGGGGGGGATAGGAACAGGTTCTGAGATATCAGTTTAAGAATATCATTTGAGATAGGAGAATAATTATCACTGTAATGTACATTTTAGACTTTTTGATTCTGACTTTGGCTTTTCTTAGTGCGATGGAAAGAGGGATCATATTAGCTAATTCACTCAAGTGCACTCAACACCTCTGCCAGTTCAATAATCTGCAGGAGTGGTGGCAGAGCCTTGAAAATACTTCCTTTCAGGTCTGCATTCATAGGGCAACAAAGATTTGAAAAACAAGAAGCAAGTAAGTCCGTAAGTGACAGTTCCAGCCCTAACTGATAACAGCAACAGTTCCAAGTATTAAAAGTGTCTACACTACATGGTTTCATCAGTTTGACACTATTTTAACTCTATCAAGTTGAATCCTGAGACCTGTAGTCTTGTGAGATACTTGGCACTTTCTGCTATAGGTCATGGGAGACAAAAATCTTCACATCTCACCAAAATATGCATTCCACAATTCTATAAGATAAAGGTACAGTCAATAAATATAATCAAACTGCTATTACTGTATTATGTAGTGTAGCAGAAAATGAAACAAAGCAGGGTGTTTGCTTCATTTCAGGGGTCCACTGACCACAGTCAATGGGATAAACACTGGGGGTGAAATGTATGGCTGTTCAGTCATTACAACAATTCCTATTAATTATGGTGGGTGGGGCTGATAAGAGTTGGACTCCTACAAAATTCACAGGGCAGCACATTCCGCACTCTTGTGGTAGACTGGACTATAGTATTTGAACATTAGCCTACCTCAAAATTGACATCTTCACAACAGCTGCATGTTACGCAGGCCCCAACAATTTTAAGCACATCCTCACGGGCTTCATTTTGAATAGTGAATTTAGGCAAACAGGGATGCCAGAGCTGTTTAATATATCCAACTGGCTTGCCTGGGGGAGCATGAACTTCAAGCTGGAAAGAAAAATTAAGACACCCAATAAGTAAGATAGGATGTTAAGATTGGTCTTCACATACATATCGTATATGAATATATTTTTAAAAAAATACTTACAACTTTTAAAGCAAAATCAAACAAAACAAAAAATTGAGTGAGGAATAAGAGAAGGGAGGGGTCTCTTTGGGATACAAGGTGAGAGAATCATATAGCTGATGACAGCAATAAAAGAAATAAACATGATGACTTACAACTGAACCAGGTTTTTACAAAAATCAATGCAAAAAGAAAAAGGAAATTTTTAAGATGGAGTAGAAAAGAAAATGTCTCCATCTTCAAAATTTTTAAAATATTAACATCAGGCACACTTTGCAGGCATAATTTGAATCAATGTTGAAAACTATGTACCGTATTTAATGGTTTTGTTCATCTGGAGGAGAACCTCCCCCCACCACCACCACCACCACATTGCAAGTAAAGAGGAAGGCAATCCAGATAACAAAAATAGAATGAGTACTTTAATGTCCCACAGCTGTGTTCTCAGTCTTGAAGGGGTCCTCCTGCCTACCATTTGTTAATAGGACCTTCCTTTTCAGTGCAATCCTGAACCACTCTAGACTCCTTACAATAGCGGACAAAAGGTTAAGCCTTCCTAACTAACCCCATCCCCAGACTTCTTCCATTCCATAGCTGGGACTATGATGAAAGGGACTATGGGAGATGGAAAAGCCATGGGGCAGAAATAGGAAGTCAATAATTACACAAATTGCCCTTTTGCTAGTGATGGCATCATTCTTCCAAGGTGTAAATTACACAGTAGGATTGCAGCCACTGTTTTTAATGCCTACCTTTATTAGAAAAACACTAAGTGAAAACTCTAGAATCACACGCAAAATGATGCAGCTTTACTTTGTTACAGAAAGATGTTATGAAAGGGTAACTCTCCTAACGCTGTTGCCAGAATCCTTCATTTTGGGCTACAATTGGTAATGAGATTTACAAACAAGTAACAACTGGATGGTCACAGTTGTCCACTCCTTGGGTATCACAGAATAGAGTATCACAAAAAGGTGACTTCTGAGAGGAAACAAAAAAATAGCATCATAGCTGTATTCTTGAATGAAATTTGAGAAAGAAGAGTGGAGCCATTTAAGGGATTTGGGAATTTTAGGATGAAGATGGTTAATTTCAAAAGGAGAAAGTCATTGGTGGTGATCAATCTGAAAATCAGACTATACATTACAGAGATCAAATTATTAGAAGAAAGGATCATTTTAGTGTCTCAATCATTTGATTATCTCAGCAGGAATTTTTCACACTTTGGTAGTTTGCAGATTAGCTTTGATGGTTTCATAAATAATCTTCAGGAGCCAAATGGAGGCCAAAATCACATTTCTGAAAGTGGGATTTCAGTTTATGATATGTTATCTCTAACACAGACTTTTATTCTGAATAAAAGAGTGGAGAGGTAGAATGGAGAGTCATTGAAGGGATTTGAAGGGAAGAATGAGGAACATATGCAAAAGGAGAGGTACAGAAGTCAGGTGTTATGTCTTGATGTTGACTTTCCTGAAAAATGGACTCAAAGGAGCAAAATGGAGTTCACCTCTTGTAAGCAGCAAGGACAACAGCAACTGGAACATCTCAAAGGCCGTATAAGCTCTATGACTTCCTGACCCATATTGTCTAAGATTTTCAACGTGAAGGGTCGTGATGGTCCACAGCATTGGAGTGTACAACAGTTATTTTCCTCTGCTGCAAAATACACCCTTTGCCCCATAGCATTTTTTATTTCATATTTGTTGCATGTTTCAAAGCCAGTGATAACTGAGAAAGAAAAAAACAAAAATAAAGGTGTCTGGTTGATCCAAAAGTGCATTTCTCTCACTGTGTAGTCACACCAAAACAGGTCTTCAAGTGCTAACCTAAATATCGCTTGAAAATACTTTAAAAGAGATAACAGTCTAAAAGAACCCAGGCATGAAGAATCTATTAGTACCCACTATTTCCAGCTAACCTATCTCATATACACAATACAGAACCAGCAGTGGAACCCATAGTGTTCACTTTTAGAAATGATGTCCTATTTTGAATTCTGGTTTGAGCATCACCCCCATATTTTTTTTTTTGGTTATTGTTTCAGCTTAAATCTACAAAAGCAGCCCTTCAGAGAAGTTTCCATCTTAAAAATTCATAGAGAATTTAAAAAGCAAGACTTGGAATCTACATTCAAACCATAAGCAGTGAATTCCCCTCATCTGGAAAGCAAAAACTGACAGAATGCCTGCTTCTCTGTGACTGTATCATTTTTTATGATGTATCTGTATTATATTATTGCAACTGTATTTCTATTAATCTTGCTGTTTGATGATATTGTATTTATATATGTTGTAAGCTGCTTTGAGTGGCACCTGTGCCAGGAAAGAGGGATAGAAATAAAACTTAATAATAATAATAATAATAATAATAATAATAATAATAATAATAATAATAATAATAATAATAATAATAATAATAATAATAATAATAATAATAATAATAATAATAATAATACAAGTTTAGAAGATGACAATGCATGCTGTATAAAAAGATACACAGTCAGTGGGATACCACACTTTGGCAAATACAGCTAGGCTAGGAGAAACACATTTCTCTGTTAACTCCTTCCCAGCAAAGTCTTTTAAAAATGCTACACAGAGGTCCAGAAGACCCTCTGGAATAGGGTGACTACAGTGTAGAAGGCAGTGCAGGGATCTCTTAAAGTTGTGAAGAGGCAAAACGAGCAGGAATGTGCTTCCAATTGATTAGGGGAGATATTCACTCATGAAATGTGCCTCCAATTGATAAGGGGAAATAGTCACTCATGAAATGTGCTTCCATCTGAGATGGGAAGATCTTCCTTTTCACTACACAACAACATACCTCATTTAGCCCTATCTGTTTAGCACATGGAGTTGGGGAGTGGATAGGGAAGAGCATATGGTTTTGGTGTGATCCAACCCTCGTCAGACTCTGAAGACAACCTGGATCAGGAGGCACTTCCTATGCCCACCCAGTTCTGCCTCCCCAACCTTCATCTGAACCTGAACCCCAGCCTGCAGCTGAACCTGAGGATATCTTGAACCAGGAACCTCAGCCTGCTTCTGGCCCAACTCTGACTTTCAGGCAAATGACCTGTCAGATCAGACATCTGACTCTGACAGCAATCAGCCCTCAGCTGAGATGTAAAAAAGCCAGAGCTCATTATCAGAGGAGGCTCCCAGCTGATACCAATTAGCTGGAAGACTTCATAAGCAAGCTTTTCCCACCAAACAATCATCGGTACAATTTTCCTCTGTGTAAAGATAGACACCCTGCTTGACTTTGGATACCTCTTATGATTGCCTGCTGTGACCCTGACTTTTCTGCCAACCCCACACATACTTTGGACTAGACTAGGGATTCTCAACATGTGGCCCACTGCACCATTTCATGTGGCCCCCCACTGTCTCCACCACACCAGGAAGTGCAATTTGGTGGAGGAAGGGCAAAATGGCCATCTGAGGGAGCATGACCTGACCCCTGGCTTTAAAAGGTTGAGAACTCCTGAACTAGATGCTTGCTTGAACTACCAGTAACTGACCTCAGCTTGCTCTTTGGACTTTGCTCTACTGGCATTTGGATTAGACTTGAATAGACTTCTGCCAGACTCTCTGTGTAGCGCCGCTGTGTGGCGACCCTGACCATTGGGGTAGGGCAGCACAGGTTTTTGCATCTATCTGTCAAGTTGTACATGCCTAAATCTGATCTAAGTAAATGTCAATTTTAGCCATGAGAATTATAGAAGAGAGAAATAAGTAATGGTACCAAAAGAAATCCAATCTACTTTTAAATTAGTGATGGAAAAGATGTGACTCCTCAGATAACTGGATGCTGGTCCCATCAGTCCCAGACTCTGCAGCCATTAGAAAGGAACATAATGAGTTGCAGTACACATCCAGAGGCCACATGCTCCCATCATTGTTTTAAACCTTTGAGGGAAAATAATTAAAAATATTTCCCTATGCATTTGATATTAAGTAACATGAAATACGTACCTTCCAGGAGTTCAAGCTGCTGATGAATTAATATTTGATCAATCTGTTATGGGATTAAAAGGATATGAGGGAAATGTCAGAACCAAAATTTACACACATTCATTTTACATGTCCTTTTTATAAGTTTTTTTTAAAACTCCAGAGACTGCTCTAGAAATTATCATCTCAATTCTAAACACATTTGTTCAGGAAGCAGCTTAAGTGGAAGAAAAATCAATAGAATGCATCAGTAGATAACCCCATTTTATATCAGATTAACTGTATGAAGGCAAAAGGTACTTCCTTAGCTTCACAAATTCAGCTAAGGAAATACATTTGTGTGAGTAGAATTATGGGCCAGATGATCCTTAAATTGCCTCCATGGCAGGGATTGTAAAATATCAGTTCTAACAGCTTCTATGGCCATCCGGAGACAATCTGTTTGTGCCATCTCTCAGCAAAGTAACAGTACAGATTCTCATGCTTTACTAGTACCTTAACTTCTTAAATCAAAAGACTTCTTGAATTTGTAGAGAGAAGGGGCAGATAAGGAAGGGTTCTTGCATATCGCTGGCACATTGCCATGAATTCTCAGACATGAAGAAGTAGAAAGTTATGGTCTTATTCTAGCATTGGATCCAGGACATGGATTCTGGCACATGTTTTTAAATCAGAGAATTTATTTCAGAATATTTCCATTTTGGGTGAGAAATAAAGGTGATGGTGTCTGTCAACTCCATAACATTAAGAGAATCATACTAAATTAACAGTTCTACACTGGAAGCAATGTGATATACAACAACAGTGTAAACATATAGGCTCAGGATCCTGTTGCATAACATGATCTTGGTGGAGCAATCATACAAGCAAAACTATCTATCTTCTGGCTGGATATCTTGTGCTTGGCCATGTCTTTGTTGCACAGAGAACACCACTTACATGATTAGCCTTCTGCAGGTGGTAAAACACAACTGATTTTAAGCTACATTTTATCTCTAGCAGCCATCATAATAATTAATATACAGAACTTAATAATTTTACCAGGACCCTGTATGTGGTTGGATGAAGGAAAGTAATAACTCAAAACATCACTCATTAAAGACAGATTAATCAGATCAGTGTTTACATGCTTTCAGTTAACAGTCAGGTAAAGATGAACATGAACACAGAGATAGATACCTGGCTTAAATATTCCAATCCAGGGGGGCAATTGGGAGGTGGAGGAGGTGGTGGCATCCAAATTACACCAGGGGGTCCCCCCTGAACTGGGGGAACCCCATAAGCTCCTGGATAACCTTGCAATGCATAGGGAGGCTGTCCTTGAGAGAGAGAAAAATACAGTTAACAGCTGATGTTGCAGCTACAGGGACATATAATACACCACAACACAGAAATAAGAAAATGCATGTATTCTGTTGAATCACTTGAGGCAGACTGTTTTCTTTTTCATTGATTTATATGCAATAGCAATTACACTTGTATACTGCTCCATAATGCGTAGTCCACTCTCTGGATGTTTCACAAGGTAATTAGCATTTGCCCCCAACGTGCTGGGTACTCAGTTTACCAACCTCGGAAAGATGGAAAGCTGAGTCAATCTTGTTCTCATCAGGATCAAACTCACAATGCCAGCCATTTTGGCTACAGTACAGATAACCACTGCACCGCTGCTGGGGAAATATCTTAGTGTACTGAAATAATTAATTATATTTTACTAAGAAGTCATTTTTAATAGGAGGTATTTGCTCAGTTTTACTCAAGCACATATTGGCCAAAATCCTGTTTCACAGTTATACAAAAGGCACAATTTATAGCATAAAATTGTTGTAAATTAAGAAATTTATGTAGGTATTATCTGTTGCATACCAACTCTTAAACATACATAGTAAATTGATGTTACAACCGTAGCATTCACCTTATTTGTTTTGGTTTATATGAGTTTGTGAGCTGGAATAAGAGAATGTAATTTATGTATTATTGGTATGGTTCGTTGTTCTTTTGGGATGCCATCTTGGTAGACATTATATTTCACCTATACACATATTTATTTCTGGTTGTTTGATGTTATTTGTGGTGTGTGCATATGTGTGTGTGTGTGAACATGTGTGCACGCATGTGTGCACCGCATACTGTTTCATGCAATGTCTGTGAGCCACCCAGAGTGGTGCTTGCACCAATTGGGTGGGATACAAATCAAACAAACAAACTCAGAATCAACTGAAAATGTCTATGAAGGTCTCTTAACTTACAGCAATTTGCCACTAAATGTTATGTCTTTCACATAACTGTGCAACAGAATTTCGGCAATTATTTAAAACAGGGGTTCTCAACCTTTTTGTGCAGTGGGCCAGACTATGCCCCCTGGACAGCTAAGAGGGCTAATCACATGGTTCCTCCCACAGTAACTGCTGCCGTAAAACGGGTCCATGGCTGTTGTAAATGCGTTTACAACAGAAACAGGTGCACTTATGGCAGCGTTTATGACAGATGCGGGCACATTTACACATGCACGGGCATGTTTTAGGGCTGTCATAAATGTGCCCACTTCTACTTCTGGTAGCAGCAAGGGTGGTGACTAGCCACATGAAATGGTGCCGTAGTTTGGCCACCCCTGATTTAAAAGCATGCCTACAGCTTTTATCACAAGTCATACAATAGAAATCCACTCCTAGTATACATAATTCACATGGGTCATTTGTTTTATAGTTTAGTTTATATTTTGGCATTTTTAAATTTCAGTTTTTATTTTTAATCTATACTACCTCCAGGAACTAAGTGCAGTGTTTGCAATTGTTTTTTCCCATATTCTTATTCTTGTAATAACCTTGTAAGGCAGATAAGGTTGAGAAATATATGTTGACAGCCTCAGGACAATCAATTGTTGGTTTTTTTTAAAAAAACAAACTCAGCAGCAATTCAATTTGGGTCTTTTCAGATGGTATGAACATGTTAACTACTACACCACATTTAATAATGATACCACCAACCTATATGGGAAGCAGCCTTCTACTAAGCCAGGCTTTTCCTAACTTAGTAATGTCTATACATACCTGTGAACCTTCCCGATTTGGCCGGGATTACCCCGTAAATTGACATCGATTGACATCATTTGGCAGCAGGGGAAACGCTTTCCGCGCATGCGCGGAAGGGTTTTACCCCTTCCATGCATGCGCGGAAGTGATACATCGCTTGCGTAAGGGCTGCGCAAGTGGCGTAGTGCTTTCACTCATGCGTGGAAGGGGTAAAACCTTTCCACGCATGCGTGCAACGCGACCTGTGCACAAGCGATGTGCGCAGGTCCCGTTTTTCCGGAGCGGGTTGACAGGTATGGTCTATTCTTATTAGAAATGATTACACACGAATGAATCAAGGGAGTTGCATTCACCAAATCCTGTCTCCTGATTAGCAATGACTACTTCAGGTTTCAAACAGGAGTCTCCCATAGCCCCAAAAGGGTTTGAATGTGGGACCCTCTGAATATAAAAGATGTTATATGCAGAACAATGGGCTTTACAATCCTTCCTGTTCAGTACTTTTGCCTTCCCATATTACCAATGATGGGAACATAACACCAGTCTGGCCAGGTTATCCTGCTAGGATAATAAAGTAGACCATACTGCCAGCGACTTAATGCAGAGTGTCAGGCAGCAGTTAACTAACCTGAAAACCCTGAGAACTATGGCCTTGGGTGCAGGGTTGGCATCAGAAATTTCCGGGCCCGGTACTGCCCCCCCCCCCCAATTTTGGCCACTGCCCTCTGGTTTCCTGCTCATGCGTTGTTTGTTTGCGCATGTGCACATCAGTGGTTTCTGGTTTCCTGGCGGTGTTGGGCCCCCGTCATCTCCAGGCCTGGGACGGGAGTCCTGATCCCCCCCCCCCCATGGCGGCCCTGCTTGGGTGACAAAGTCCATAGGGAAGGGTGATGGTCCCCAAGTGGATTAAATCCCACTTGAATCCATCTTGATGGAGGGCAGCAGCTTCATCAATACTGGCCTGGGGCTAGTGAGGACTTTGTGTGCCAAAAGGATTCAGGACCAGAAAATGACTTGCAGAGCTGGATCAGTGGTACAGATGTCATGCTGAGATGTGGAAGGCAGATGAAAGGCCACTGCATTATATTCTCAGGACAGTCTTCATGGCTGATTGCCATGATGATTACCAATATTCAGATTTGAATATAGCAGAAGAAGAAGAAGAAGAAGAAGAAAACATAGCAAATTGCCATTTCCTCCATCATTCTACAGTATGGAAAGACTATTTTTATGCAAAAGGAAGAACTTAACTAACAGTATGCTTTCCCTCAATGACATTTAAATTCAAATGATTTACTAGATGCATTATCTAGCTATGTGTCTCTTCTGGGGAATAAATGCATCCTTTTGATATTTGAATTTAAAAAGCCACATTGAAAGGGCTATCAATCACAGTACTATCATCTTGTATATCCTATTGTGCCAGAAGAATTAGTGTTTCAAAAGAGGAATGTTAGAGGCCAAACCTTATTCCTTCATTATTATCATTGCTGCTGTTATCTATAAGCTCAAGCTCTGAACACAAATGTATTCAAATGCAATTAAGTGACTATACTGTATGTGGAACTAGGTTTATACATGCACATAAGGATAATAAATAATAAAATAATAAAAAAATATGTGCATATTGTAGTGACTCTGCATGTGCTCTTAAGCAGAGCTGACTCTGCATGTGCTCTTAAGCAGAGCTGCTGCTGAGGAGAGCCAAACAAAGGAAGTGAGCACTGGTAAGTTTTGCAGTTGGAGTAGAGCTGCTTTAGAGGCCTCTACTAATTTAAATTGATAATTTAAACTGCTGAGAGCCACCTCTGTTCAAACAGAGGAAGCAGTTTGAAGCTTCCAGAAGCAGGGGGGCAGAGCCACACCAGGCCCTTCCCTGAACTGTGACTCATAGGGGCGGAGCCACACTAGCCTTTAAAAGCTCTGAGCTCTTTCAGGGTCAGCCCTTTTGACTCTGCATGTGCTCTTAAGCAGACCTGCTGCTGAGGAGAGCCAAACAAAGGAAGTGAGCACTGGTAAGTTTTGCAGTTGGAGTAGAGCTGCTTTAGAGGCCCGCGCGCCTAATGGCGCGCGAGATTACAAACTAGTAACAAAAAGAAGAATATAGTCTTACTAGGTAGAAAGGTAGTAAACGTGTACATTTTTGAGGCCCAGAATACTGCACTTGTTAAAATGGATTCTGAGGGAACAGCTGTAGTTACCTGCAATTCTTGTGCCATGTTTGTGTTCTTGCCAAAGCATATGGAGAACTACACTTGCAGCAAGTGCAAGCTGGTTGCACTACTAGAAGAGAAGGTCCAGCAGCTAGAGGCCCGCATATCTAACCACCAACAAATTAAGGAGCTTGAGCTGTTCTTGGACAGAGCGGAGCAGACTATGCTGGACAAAGAAGAGACAGGGCACAGTTCTGAAGGAGAAGGCCCTTCACTAACTCAGGAGGGAGATGGTTGGAGGAATGTGACTCAAAGGAGGAGGAGAGTAGGGGATCACTCTGAGAGTCTGAAATTACAGAATAAATTTGAGGCTCTTTCCCTTATCACACCTGATGAGGAACACACAGAGGAACAACTGGTTCCACCTGATGATCTCTCCTTCATCATACTTGATGAGATCCAGGAAGATGAACAACAGGAACAAACTGAGGTTCTCTCCCTTAATATGGTTGATGAGGTGCATGTAGATGAACAGATTGCAGGAGAGAGGCTCCTTGTACTAGGCGATTCAATAATTAGAAATACAGAGAAATGGATTTGTGATGCACATGATAACCGTATGGTGACTTGCCTGCCAGGTGCAAAAGTTGCAGACATCACAAGAAATCTAGATAGATTGTTAGAGAGAACTGGGAACAAGCCAGTTGTCATGGTACACGTTGGTACCAATGATGTTGGGAAGGCCAAGCGGTCTGTCCTAGAAGCCAAATTTAGGTTGTTAGGAAGAAGATTGAAGTCCCGGACTTCCAAGGTAGCATTTTCAGAAGTGCTGCCTGTCCCTCGCGCAGGACCTACCAGGCAGGCAGAGCTCAGAAGCCTCAATGCGTGGATGAGGTGGTGGTGTCGAGAGGAGGGCTTCAGATTTGTCAGGAACTGGAGAACATTTTGGGACAAGCCAAATCTGATCAGGAGGGATGGGTTGCATTTAAACCATGATGGGACCAGATTGCTGGCACTCAACATCAAAAAGGCTGCAGAGCAGCTTTTAAACTGATAACTGGGGGAAAGCCGACAGGAGCTGGGCAGCATCCGGTTTGGGAAAGTGTGTACTTGAGTAGTGAGGAGGATGCAAAAATTACTGAGCAGAGCAAGGAGCTAGTCACCAGCACTCTAGCAGAAGGATGCAAGAGGCAGTCTAACAATGCAACTGGATTCAAAAGACTGTATCAGGAAAGCATATATAAATGCTTGTATACAAATGCCAGAAGCCTCCGGAACAAAATAGGGGAGCTGGAATACTTAGCAATAGATAAGAATATTGATATTATTGGTATCACTGAAACCTGGTGGACGGATGATAACCAATGGGATACAGTTATCCCAGGCTACAAACTGTACAGGAAGGATAGGAAGGGGCAAACAGGAGGTGGTGTAGCCTTGTATGTCAAAGAAGTGATAAAATCGTATGAATTGGAATATCTAGGTGATTTAGAGTCACCATTAGAAGCTCTGTGGGTAAGAGTACCAGGCCACAAGGATGGTCTAACAGTAGGCATATACTATCGGCCTCCGACCTAAACTCTTGAGGGAGACTGGCAGTTGGAGAATGTTGTAAAGGAGGCATCCAGGAAGGGAAGCCTGGTTATAATGGGGGACTTCAATTACCCTCACATAGACTGGGTAAACTGTTGTTCAGCACATGATAAAGAGATAAAGTTCCTAGATATGCTAAATGATTGTTCCCTGGGACAGATGGTTGAAGACCCAACTAGAGGTACAAGAATCCTTGACTTGATCCTGAGTAATACTCAGGATCTGGTGCAAGATGTTAATGTGACTGATCCAATAGGGAACAGTGACCACAACTCAATTATGTTTAACTTGATCATAGATGGCAAGTCACTGATAAATTCTAACACAGAGACCTTAAATTTTCAAAAAGGAAATTTCCCAAAGTTGAGGAAACTAGTAAAAAAGAAGCTGAAAGGGAAAATTGAGAGAGTCCAAACACTCCAAGAGGCATGGAGGCTGTTTACAAAAACAATAACAGAGGCCCAATTGGAATGCATACCCAAAAGGAAAAAGGGCACTGCCAGGTCCAAGAGGACTCCGATGTGGCTTAGAGGAGCTGTTCGGGAAGTGATCAAGAGCAAGAAAAGCTCATTTAGAAGATGGAAGGCTTGTCCAAATGAGGACAGCAGGCAGAAACATAAATTCTGGCAGAACAAATGCAAGGCAACAATCAGGAAAGCAAAGCAAGACTTTTAGGAGCGTATAGCTAAAAATACTCAGAGAAATAACAAAGACTTCTTTAAGTACATTAGAAGTAAGAACCCAACTAGGAAGGCCATTGGACCATTAGATGACAATGGAAGGCAAGGGGTTATTAAAGAGGAAACAGAGATTGCAGAGAGACTCAATGAATTCTTTGCTTCAGTATTCACTGAAGAAGACAGAAACCACATGCCCAAAACAGAGCCTATCTTCATAGGGAGGGAAACCGAAGAATTAAGCCAGATAGAAATAACCAGGGAGGAGGTCCTTGCATGTCTTGTTAAGATAAACACTAACAAATCACCAGGACCAGATGGCATCCATCCACGAGTTCTCAGGGAACTTAAAGACGAAATTGCTGATCTCCTAGCCAAAATATATAATATTTCCCTCAAATCAGGCTTTGTGCCTGATGACTGGAAGGTAGCGAATGTAACACCAATTTTCAAAAAAGGATCCAGGGGTGATCCAGGAAATTACCGACCTGTCAGTTTGACATGTGTCCCAGGTAAAGTGATGGAAACCATCCTAAAAGATAGAATTAATAGGTACATAGAAGAGAAGCCGCTGCTAAAGGAGAGCCAACATGGCTTTTGCAAGGGCAAATCATGCCTCACTAATCTGTTGGAATTTTTTGAGAGTGTCAACAAGCATGTGGATAAGGGGGATCCAGTTGACATTGTTTATCTGGACTTTCAGAAGGCTTTTGACAAGGTCCCACACCAAAGGCTCTTGAATAAACTTACCAGTCATGGAATAAAGGGACAGGTCTTGTCCTGGATCAGCAACTGGCTAAGGGACAGGAAACAGAGGGTAGCACTAAATGGACACTTCTCCAAGTGGAGGGAAGTAAAGAGTGGGGTCCCCCAAGGTTCAGTACTGGGACCCCTGCTTTTCAACCTCTTCATAAATGATCTAGAGGTAGGAGTAAAAAGCAAGGTAGCCAAATTTGCTGACGACATTAAATTATACAGGGTAGTGAAAACTGTGAGAGATTGTGAAGAGCTCCAGAGGGATCTCTTGACACTGGGGGAGTGGGCAAAACAGTGGCAAATGAGCAGTAAGTGCAGAGTGATGCATGTTGGGGCAAAGAACCCCAATTACATTTATAAACTGATGGGGTCTGAACTCTCTGCGACAAACCAGGAAAGGGACCTTGGTGTCCTGGTGGACAGCTCAATGAAGATGTCAACCCAGTGTGCCTCAGCAGTGAAAAAAGCAAACTCAATGTTAGGGATCATTAGGAATGGTATAGAAAATAAGTCAGCAAGTGTCATTTTGCCTCTTTATAAATCTATGGTGAGGCCCCATCTGGAATATTGTGTACAGTTCAGGTCGCCATACCTCCAGAAGGATATTATGGAGTTGGAGAAAGTACAGAGGAGGGCAACCAGAATGATTAGGGGACTGGAACACCTTCCTTACCATCTGAGGCTGCAACGGTTGGCCTTTTCACTCTTGAACGACGGCGTCTAAGAGGTGACCTGATTGAAGTTTATAAAATCATGCACGGTGTGGACAAAGTAGATAAGAAAAAACTGTTTTCCCTATCGCACAACACTAGAACTAGGGGACACTCCATGAAACTTTTGGGTACTAGTTCTCAAACAAATAAGAGAAAGTACTTTTTCACCCAGAGGATTACTGGTCTATGGAACTCCCTGCCAGAAGAAGTGGTGACAGCTGTCAGTCTTGACAGCTTTAAGAAAGGATTAGACAAGTTCATGGAGGACAAGTGTATCAATGGCTATAATTATGGCTACCTAAGGACAACCTCCGGGTTGGAGAGATAGGCAGGATCTCTCTCAATGCCATTTCCAGGGAATCCTAAGCAGATGAAGGCATCTGCTTGGGAATACCCTGAAGTAAATGGTGAGCCACTGTGTGAGACAGAATGCTGGACTGGATGGGCTGTGGCCTGTTCCAGCAAGGCTGTTCTTATGTTCTTATGTTATGTTCTTAATCAGTTGACAGATAAATTCAAGATAGTTGCTCATGGTCCCTGAATACAGCACGAAGGACCTCTAGTGGAGCTATAAGTCTCTTCAGCTTTTAATGATCAGGTAGTTAATACAGGTAGTTTTATTTTGACTCTCTATTTCTAGAGCATTTATTTTTTAAATTAATTGTTATTAAATTTTAAGAATCATAATACAAAAAAGGACAAAACAATATAACATAATACAAAATAATATCTGTTTTAATGGGTATAACTCATGTTTAAAACACCTATTATCCATTTTAAAACCTATCTTAAAACATATTACTTCAATACATTATCTTTAATCCACATAAAACTATATTGTTCATTTACCCAATTCTTATTACTTAATCTCCCTTAATAATTCAAAATAAACATTTTCACCCATGTGCTATCTACAATAGAAAAGGAAAAGGCCGTATTTGTCATAGAGCATTTAGTATGGTAAGTGTTATCATAAGTTATGTAAATTTGCCTTTGTAAATTTTTAGTTAAGCAAGAGATGGACATAAAAAGAATATAATAATAATTTTGTGTTGGAATTTATTCTGGGTTGAAAGGATTTTTGCTGGATAAACTCCACTCAGGATGCCCGAATAAGGATCCTTTCATGTCCCCAAGGTCTCTCCCCACCAAAGTAGTCCCTATTCATCTACTTGCAATTTCTTGCTTTCGAACTGCTAGGTTGTCAGGGACAGAGACAGGCACTCAAACTGTCATGCAGTACTCGGGAATCAAACTGCAGACTTGCCGGCCTTCCAGCTAACAAGGTGAGCTTCTTCACCACTGAGCCACTGCAGCCCCAACGAAACAATGAAATGATTTCTTCATTCAAGACTATTCCAAGGTTAAAAACAAGAAACTGATTTCATATTCAATAACAAATCTGAACACCTAACTATAAGGTTGGGCAATTATTCTATAGCCAACAGTATGGGTTATGAATTTGCAGTCCTATTCTGATCAAAAACACACTCACAAACATTAAAATCACATCTGTGTGATGCAGACTTAAACTCTGACTGAATTACAAAACTAAAAAGTTCCAATCTTTCAACCAACTAAACTCCAGAATTATCAAGCTCAGTAAGTCAGATCCTACTTTTCTTGTGCTTATCCTACTCACTCATTTACAACATGTAATGAACTCTATTCAACCTTTCCAAATGTATTTTCGACCAAAAGCGGGAATGGCACTAATGACTGGGACTCATATATTCTCACTGCCTTAAGTTTATGTGATTGAGTTACCACCACCACCCCTATAATGAATCTGGACATTTTCATAATGAGGAAATTAAACAATTCACAGAATGTCCAGGCAGCACATCTTACCTTCTCTTTACCTCTGATAAAGCCACAAGCAGAAGACTGGCTGACATAGAAATAGGAATTTTTAATAGACAAACAAAGCCAAAACATGATTTAAGATGGTGGTTCTGGAGAGACCTCTGGGCCACAAAAAGTTAGCTCTAGCGTTGAATTAACTGGAACTGTCAAGTCAATATTGGTATTAGTTCCATTAATTCATTGACTCAAGCTGTGAGTGCATGTCGACAGTACAACAATTCTGATCTGGAAGAATTAGCCAGCTCTACAAGGCCGCCATCATGGGGGGACCATCAGGACTCCTGTCCCGGGCCCGGAGATGACAGGGGCCCGGCAGCACCGGGAAACCACTGATCTGTGCATGCATAAACAAATGATGCATGCACAGGAAACCACTGATCTGTGCTTGCACAGAAAACCCCAGGGGCATGGTGAAAATGTGAGTGTGTGTGTGTGTGTGTGTGTGGGGGGGGGCATGTACTGGGCCCGGAAATTTCTGATGCCGGCCCTGCAGCTCTATGCCACTGCCAAGGGGATGCCCAAGTGCACGTGTATTGCTTTGCACCCGTCATGTAGTCTGGATTTAACTCAAAAGATTAAATTTGGGTCTTCAGGTGGAAAAATTCTTATTACGTTAAGAGTGACAAACTGAGAGGTTAGTAATTTAACCTTTACAGTGGAACCTCATATAACGAATGTCTCCTATAGCAAAAAAATTGCATAGCGAAAAGAAATTGAAAAAACATGGCGCCCCTGTGCAACATGATTCAGCGTCCCTATGGAGAAAATAGTACAACGAAAATCTTTATGGGAAAAATCGAGATTTTTTCATTGTATGATTTTTCCCATAGGGAGTTTTGTTAATGTAGGGGGGAAATCATACAATGGAAAAATTGCATAGTGAACAGCCCCAAAGAACAAATTAGTTTTGTTATACGAGTTTCCACTGTATAGAGATTTATGTTTTATATAATATGTTTCCTTCAGCAGAAATAATACTTAGGGCACATGTGGGCAGAATGCACTTTGAGTCCACACATGGTCATCTTATAAACTACCAATTTTTCATACTCAGAAGGAGTGAGTTTCCTTCCTTCCTTCCTTCTTTCCTTCGGGGCAGAGGAATGGCATTTCTTTTACACCAATCCCATCTATTTCATTATGGTATGAACTCCTTAGATTATATTAATTAAAAATAGAATTAGAAGACATCCTTGACTTTCTCTGTCTCCAGCACAGTTGATGGTAGAATGGTAAAGTCCCTGCTTACAGAGGACTATTGAATTCTGCACCTACACATTTGGAATTAAGTTTAACACAAATAAGTTAATTATCTACCAGAAGGCAGACCTATCTCTCTTGAAGAAACAGATATTTTCCCTTTCTTAGCAGGTATGTAGGATTCGCAAAATATAGACAGAGTGAAATTCCTCATTAGTTTTCATTCAAAAGCTTTTTGAAATTATAATGTAGCCTCATTTCAACACAACATTGTTTCCTTATTTTAAAAAAAAATCGATTTTGCAACAGTGTAACTGCAGAATTTACTTTGTTTGCAGGGGGATTTCTGTCGATATTGAACAGCTTGCTTTTTGTTTGTTTTGGTTTCAAGGTAGCAGTAACAGCACTGGCTTTTCATGTCACAACTACCTAAAGAAATCCTGAACAGTCATGAGCAAGAGGAAAATTCTGATTAGAATCATAGACATTTTCACAACAAATTTATATTTTGGGAGGGGGTTCAATTGAAAATTCTGAGTGCATGTCGTGTTTACCTGGTCCAGGAGGATATTGACCCGGTCCTGGGCCATATTGAGGATATCCATAGGGTGCATGTTGACCAGGATACTTGGACCCAGGGTAACCTGGAGCTGGTGGTAGCGGTGCTGGTTTATTTGCTGGAATAAAAGAGGGACTTTTTATTCGTATGTTAAACCTCAACCCTCAACCCTTTCCTCATTTGTGGTTTTTCAAGGCTTCTGTCCCAATCCTGAGGTTTAAAAAGGCTTCCCCAGGACAAAAAGCAAGACTTATAACCTGAAAGGAAGGCTAGGAAGCTTTCAATAAATTTGAATTAAATTTTACCAACCCATATAATGTTGATGATGCCATGCAGCTTCCACAACATAAATGTATTCAAATAGGATTTGGGTCATTATGTGGCTTTAACAGAGAAAAACCAACATTCAATAGGCACAATGTTTCCTACTAAAGTATTACAGTGACCACTGATGCAGGTAAATTAGAGTACTTTGGTCTTGCAACTATAAAAGGCAAAACTGCTCCGGTCAGGAAAAAAGCTAGGAATCTTGGTTCCAGCAACTTATTTCCACGTAGCACTGCCGGCTCTGTCATTAGAAGTGTACTGCTATGTGCAGCAGGTTCAGAGATATAGTTGTTGGCAAAACTATGTGCATGCCACTTATCCTGCTCTGTGACCCTAAATTTGCCTGCAAACCTTTGGTGTCTCATTACCTGTGCTGAAGACACAGATATAACTGCCAGTCTGGAAGGCTTTTGTAGGCAGAACAAAATACGTTTGCCATTGACTCAGAGGGAAATAATTGGCTGTGCAGAATTTCTCACCTTTCTATGGTCAACATTTTTTTATGTTACAATAGTTACAAATAGAGGGTTGGGGAATTCCCCTGGTTTAAGTTGCATTGTGCCACAATAGATTGTGGCAAACAAGGAAATGTTACTTCCCTTTAAAAATTAAAAGTGATCCACATTGTAAGTCTTGGTCATTTAAGACATGTCTAGTTAAGAAAAACAAGAGTAAGCAAGATTCTGGATTGTGTTGGATTTCCACACCCGCCTTCCCCTACCACTGAGCAAATGCAGGTGGAGTTGCCTGGGGGAACTAGAGTAAAGAAAGCTTTCTTCATGGCTCTTGTGTGTGTCTTTTCATGTCAGAGATAACTCTGGGTTGAAGGGATTTTTGAAGGGGATACACGTGTCAGAAATTATTCTGTGTTGAAAGGATTTTTGGGAATAAACTCCACTCAGGGAATGCCCAAATGAGGCTCCTTTTATGTCCCCAAGAGCTAGGACAGAGATGGGTGTTCAATCTGTCATGCAATACCCGGGTCTCAAACTGCCAACTTGCCAGCCTTCCAGTTAACAAGGTGAGTTTCTTAACCAATGAGCAACAGCAGCCCCCCACCTTCTCATGATTCCCAGCAAGGACATCTGGAAACACAAGTTTGTGATCTGGTGGTGTAAATAGTGCTGGAGAATGGCCAGTAGAGGAGGGCAGTTTACGAAATATTCTGAAAAAAATTCCAAGTATCAGTCAGAGAAAGGGAGAGACACATTACTTACATGTCATTTTTGGAGGGGCTGTGTATAATTATTTCTGTGGAAAGAAAAAAGACAACAAAACATTAGGAGCTTTTGCAACATGGCTGTTGCTCAGTTTTCAGTGGAGGTCATTTGTTAAGGAGAAAATATTGGACAAAAGGCTTTCTATGGCTGGACAAAGAGGTTTCTTTCTGCTGCATGTTCCAGAAAACATTACCATGTCATTTCCTTAAGATCAGATAACATATTTAAAATAAAGTGTGTTTCTTCTTCCTATAATGCTGCCCTCCCTAGCACGGAAGTTCTCAACCTTTTTAAGTGAGGGGCCAGGTCATGCTCCCTCAGACAGCTTCAGGGGCTGAATGGCTATTTTGCCCTTCCTCCACCACTTGGCACTCCACCACTTGGCACATGAAATTTAATTTAATTTTAATTTAATTTTTAAATATGTATTGCTGCCCGCTTGCCGAAGTGACTCTGGGCGGCTCACAACAAAAGCATAAAAGACAATAAAAACATCCATAAAATCCATGGGCCGCATCTGGCCCACAGCTGCAGGTTGTTTAAAAGGGTTTATTTACCATTGCCACCACCTCCCCATGAGTTCCCATGGAGAATTAAACCTAAACCTCTTGAATCTTAGTTTAATACTATATGTCATTATAATGCACTATTATATGGGACCTGTTCCATACACTGCATTAAGAATGTAGTTGTACATCAAATCATTTCATTTCAATTGCTTTTTAATGTATAACTGTTTCTTTCTTACGTCTGTTGCACAATACTGGCTGCATTAACATATAATACTAAATTTATTTTCATTTACTATGAGCAAGTCAGGAGTTGGTGCATGCAGCCCGTCAACTCTCACTGGTATCTTGAGTAACCAAACATTAGTCCAACTGTATAACATCTACATTTTTTATTGCATTCTCCAACTCCAAGGTTTCAATCCAACTGGTAATCTCAGCTAGATTCAACGGCATCAATCAATACAACCAGTTATTGAATGGTAAATCAAACTAGAATAAATCACATTGATTCAGTGAGTCACCTCTAGTTGGGACTAGTGTTTGAGTTTAGGTCCAGAGGTTTAATGAAGCCAATCAATCCTATCTCAAAACCACTGATTTTCTACATCAGGGGTTCTCAACCTATGGCCCGTGGGCCAGCCCTGGCCCACAGCAACATTTCATGTGGCACACACACTGCCGCACTGGAAGCAGACGAGTTTATGACAGTTGTAAATGTGCCCTCCGCTATTGTAAACATGTTTACGACAGCCATGGATGTGTTTTACAGCATCATTTACAGTGGGGGGGGGCACCAGTCCAGCCCACTCAGCTGTCTGATGGGGTGCGGTCTGACCCATGGCTTAAAAAGGTTGAGAAAGGTTCTACAAGAACAACATGAATGTTTTAAGATGCAGGATTAATGTAGCCTATGGAAGTTCTCTCATCCAAACCATGTGAGAATGTAAAATAGAGAACATCCTCTTTCTCTTCTCTTTCCATTTGAAAAACAGGAACAAGGAAGGAAGCCAAGCACTCTATACTATTGCTGCTCCAAAAAATGAAGGGAACACCTAAACAACACAATGTAACCCCAAGACACTCACAGTTCTGTGAAATCAAAATGTCCACCCTGGTAGCAACACCGATTGACATTCAATTCCACATGCTGTTGTGCAAAAGGAAGACAACAGGTGGACATCAGAGGCAATTTGCAAGGCATCCCCAATAAAGGTGTGGTTCAGCAGGAGGTGACCACAGACCATTTCTCAGTTCCTTTGCTTTCTGGCTGATGGTTTGGGCACTGTTGAATGCTGGTGGTGCCTTCACTCTAATGGTAGCATGAGACGGAGCCTACAACCCACACAAGTGGCTCAGGTAGTGCAGCTCATCCAGGATGGCACATCAGTGCGAACTGTGGCATGAAGGTTTGCTGTGTCTGCCAGCATTGTGTCCAGGGCATGGAGGAGCTACCAAGAGACAGGCCAGTACATCAGGGGATGTGGAGGAGGCTGTAGGAGGGCAACAACCCAGCAGCAGGACCGCTACCTCTGCCTTTGTGCAAGGAAGAACAGGTGGAGCACTGCCAGAGACCTGCAAAATGTCCTCCAGTGGGCCAACACTGTTCATGTGTCTGTTTAAATGGCCAGGAACAGACTTCATGAGGGTGGTGTGAGGGCCCGACGACCACAGGTGGGGGTTGTGCTCACAGCCCAACACTGTGCAAGATGTTTGGCATTTGCCAGAGAAGACCAAGATTGGTAGGTTCGCCACTGGCACCCTGTGCTGTTCACAGATGAAAGCAGGTTCACACTGAGCACATGTGACAGACATGTCAGGGTCTGGAGATGCCATGGAGAACATTATGCTGCCTGCAACATCCTCCAGTATGACCAGTTTGGCAGGGGGTCAGTAATGGTGTGGGGTGACATTTCCCTAGAGGGCCACACAGCTCTCCATGTGCTCGCTGCAGGTAGCCTGACTGCCATTAGGTAACGAGATGAGATCCTCATACCCCTTGTGAGACCATATGCTGGTGCGGTTGGCCCTGGGTTCCTCTTAATGCACGACAATGCTAGACCTCATGTGGCTGGAGTGTGTCAGCGGTTCCTGCAAGATGAAGGCATTGATGCTATGGACTGGCCCGCCCATTCCCCAGACCTGAATTGGATTGAGCACATCTGGGATATCATGTCTCGCTCCATCCACCGATGCCATGTTGTACCACAGACTATCCAGGAGTTGGGGGTTGCTTTAGTCCAGGTGTGGGAGGAGAGCCCTCAGGAGACCATCCACCACCTCATCAGGCACATGCCCGGACATTGTAGGGAGGTCATACAGGCACGTGGAGGCCACACACACTACTGAGCCTCATTTTGACTTGATTTAAGGACATTACATCACAGTTGGATCAGCCTGTAGTGTTTTCTTCCACTGTCACTCTGAGTGTAACTCCAGATCCAGACCTCCATGGGTTGATGAATTTGATTCCCATTGTTAAGTTTTGTGTGATTTTGTTGTCAGCAGATTTGACTACAATATGTGAACAACAATAAGAATACAATATTTCAGTCATTCAGATTGTGGGATGCCTTATTTTTGTGTTCCCTTTATTTTTTTGAGCAGTATATTTACAAATACTAGCCTACATTGTTGCACCCGTCTTCCCCTTTCCTGGACAGAAAAAATTGAAGGCATTTCCTGGTTGAAGAACCAGATGGAAAGTGACACCTTGTACTGTACTTTGCTCAGGAACCTGGTGATGACATATCCTCCCCTAAGTTACTTCCAGATTCACTACTACATGATTAATCACTGACATTAGAAAACTAAGGGAAGAGCTTACACCCCAACAACAAAATACTGTACTTGCTTTTCACCAATTTTCACAGAATAGATTTTAGATAATAATCCCCTAACATCCTTGCCCTTCCCTATAAATCACATAGTTGAGGCTACATTAGAGTAAATGAAGTACTTAAACACAAAGCACAAGCTGGGATGCTGAATTTAAATTTGAACTGCTGGCGCAGATACATCTCAATAGAAACATTTGAAATGGTAACCATGTTAGTCCATGATTCAAGCACATCAGAGAGTAAACAAAACAAAAAGACAATAAATGTTATGGCATTATAAAGACTAACTGCTATATTTTAATGTTAGCTTTTGTGGATCAAGTAATATTTATTGCTCGATAAGATGCTTAAATAATTAGTCCAAAAATTCACTATTAAATGAGCTTGGAAAATGGGTTTTTTTATGAAACAAAAAATAGCATTGAACAGAACTAAAATACTAGGAGCATTCAACCAAATATTTACTTTGTTAATTCAGACAAAACTTACCAGATGATTTTTTTATTTTATTCTTCAAACCCCTACAATGCAGGGACTGTGCAATTTTCCTGTAATTGTCCCCCCCTCCCCCCATGCAGAGTTCTTTATTTACATGACATTTCATCAGTATCCACTTCTTTACTTACAACATGAACTGTTATCTGGGAAATACTGGACTTTCTCGAAGGACTTGTAAGCTGAATTTCCCTTTGCTTAAAACAGGAATTTCCCCTTGAAAAGTTGGTAAGGGAACTATGTGACCTTTATATCACTGACTACAGAGCAGACTTGCAAACAAAGTTACAGAAATTTCCAGAGGGAAAGCTATTTTAGGAGAAACAGCCTCTACTACAGGGTGCACCAAAAGTCATCATACGTAGGCAAAATTGCATAACAACATCTGTTATGGAGTAGTGACTCCTCCACTATGGACTTCTCCATAGCTAGGCCTCAACTGGCTTATTTGGCTTGTTAATAAGAAAGTTCCACAGTAGAACATGCAGAATTCCTGACACTGACTGAGGCCATACAATTAAAATCTACGAAAAAATTAAATATCTTGTGTCTTTTCAGCATCATCTGAATGCCAGACAGAAAAGTAAATCAAGAAAAGTATGTTTTGCACTGATATTACCTAGATTACATGAGCCTGATAGATGTCATTCATCCATTCAGTTTATTTACTGCCCTTTTTGCTAAAAGGCTACACAGGGTGGTGAGCAATGCAATACCCTCCAACCCTGACTACTCCTTAGAAGGTCAAATAGTAAAGATGAAGTGAAAGTACTTTGGACGTCAAACAAGAAGAGAGGATTCACTTGAGGAAGCCTTGATGCTGGGAAGGGTGGAGGGCAAAAGAAGAAGGGGGCATCCAAAAATGAGATGGCTAGATGGTATTGTAGACACAGTGGGCAAAAGAGGTGGGCAGGCTGAGGAGAATGGTGGAGGACAGAGGTGCCTGGCGAGCAATGGTCCATGGGGTCACAAAGGGTCGGAATTGACTGTGTGACTAAACAAAAAAATCAATACATTAAAACACCACAAATCATGATAAAATGTATAAATAAGCAGCAATAATAATAATTTCATGTCAGAAATTATTCTGGGTTGAAAAGATTTTTGGTGGATAAATTTCGCTCAGGTGATGCCCAAATGAGGCTTCTTTCATGTCCCCAAGATCTTTTCCCACCGAAGTGCTCCCTATTTATCGACTTGCAATTTCTTTCTTTCGAACTGCTAGGTTTGCAGGAACTGGGACAGAGACAGGTGCTCAAACCATCATGCAATCAGCAGCAATGTAAAAACCACTATAAAAAGAGATACAATGAGCCAGAAAAATCATGAGCATCAGGTAGGGAGTGGAAGAATATACCCAAAGAGTTCTCTATAAGGTCAGTCTTAACAGTTCTCTGGAACTCCTGGAGGGAGGCCATTCCACAACATCAGGACTATGAAATAGATTGAACCCAGGGGTAGAGAGGAAGATCCTCTCTGGCTTTCTGTCATGATGCTCTCAGGCACCCAGTATGGCATTGGGCTGCCCACCACTTTTTCTACTCCAGGTTCAGAGTGTGCCTCTCTAAAAGGAAAGGCAAAATAGACTAGATCTTGATATACCTGCCCTTCCCTTTTAGTAGCTGATCTGAGCGCTTGCTGCTTTCTGCTTGCAATTAGACATCTGTGAACCAAGGCTTTGCTTTGGGTACCCTAAAACACCCCAGTGAATGTATTGGTGACAACATTAGTGTGAAAAAGTGTTAATAAAACAAAATGAAACAGGATGGGGGGGGAGAGAGAGACACAAGGCTGGGCCACATGATGCACACACCCCTAAAAAAAAACTGTAAGACTTTGACCCACATGTGGATTCAGAGGTGGAAAGGAAAACAAGCATTTAGCAAGCAAAAATAAAAGATGGGGAAACCTTCAGCTCACAACCCCACTTACATCCACATAAAGGTTAGCTCAACCCCTGCCGAGGTGTCTGCCATTCGTGTTTTTCCTTTGTTATTGTTGTTCAGTTGCACAGTTGATTCTGACCCTTTGTGACCCTATGGATCATTGCCCACCAGGTACCTTTGTCTTCCACCATCCTCCTCAGCCCGCTCAACTTTGTGCCCATTGCATCTACAATAACTTCTATAAAACCCAAGGACAAAAGGGATAAGGTTTCCTGCCAGTGCTCCCAGCCAGTTGCAGTGTTACTTCTCCAAGGCCATCTCACTACATTATTGAGCCCTTTTAATATTCAATGTAACTCAGTTGGGTTACATACTGTACAATGAGATACTGTATGTCATTGTTGAGAAGGCCTGGTTCTTGGTACCAACCTTTAGGGCTTTCTTTGGGGTGGGAAACCCAAAACCCTAAGGCCTTTGAAGATTGGGCATCCTTGGCAGAATTTAATCAGAGATGCTCCATCAAGTATTGAGGTCCTACTTTGGTCAATGGTATTGAAGGCCATTGAAAGATCCAGGAGGACTAACAGGGGCACATTCCCAGTCTGCCTCCCTCAAGTTCAACAGGTAATTGAGCAAAGTGACCAGGATTGTCTCACTCCTGTGCTGCAGGCTGAACCCCACTTGAAAATGATCCACTCTATCAGTATCCTTTAGTAGTGCCTGCAACTGGTCTCCTGCCACCTTCTCAGTGACTTTGCCTATGAATTAAACACTGGTGACAAGTCTACAGTAGTTTTGATCATCTGTTACCAGGGATGGGTTTGTTTGTTTGTTTTTAAAAATCAGGTTCAAGTAGAAAGGTATACAACTATCCTGCTAGGATGAATTTACTATTTGTGTGGCCCAATCAACCATTAGTCACCCAGATGATTTAAGGAGCCACACTGGGCAATAGTCTAGGAGACAAGTAATGGCCCTACAGTGAGCAAGCATCTTGTCCATATCATCAGGAATCACAGGCTGAAATTGATCCAACAAAACCAGACAAGATGGTGGGAAGATAATACCCAATCATTCTTTAATGACACAGTAAAGGTAAGGACATCCCTCTATTCCCAATCATTTCATTGAATATGTCAGGCTGAGTTTTAATACGTAAATAAATTATGGCTAGTTGACTATTCCTATAACCTGTTTTTGTGGATATCAGAGAGTAAATAAAACAAAAGAAAAAGACAAAAAAGTTGTGGCACTTTAATTACTAATAATAATAATTTCACAGTCCTGCCGTGTTATCTGGGATCAGTTTGTTCCAGTTGTCCCTGATGAAGTGGACAGGCTACTTGGAGCAGTGCATGCCACTACATGTCCTTTGGATCCCTGTCCCACCTGGTTGGTGAATGCCTCCAAGGTGGTGACAGGAGGCTGGGTCGGGGCAATAATAAATGCGTTATTATGGGGTGGTGGGTGTGGGGGTGTTTCCTGCACCATTAAAACATGCTTTGGTGTGCCCACTCCTGAAGAAACCATCCCTTGACCCAGCTGTCCTTACCAACTATAGGCCAGTCTCCAACCTTCCTTTTTTAGAGAAGGTGGTGGCATGCCAGCTGCAGGGTGAACTGGATGATGCGGATTATCTCAGGATTCAGGTTCGGACATGGTACAGAGATGGCATTGGTTGCACTGATGGATCATCTCTAGCAGGAGCGGGACGGCGGTCATCCATCCATTCTTGCTCTCCTTCACCTCTCAGTGGCCTTCGATGCCGTCTACCACGGTATCCTTCTGGGATGGCTCAAAGGATTGGGGATCCAGGGTACAGTGTTGTCCTGCTTTTCCTCTTTTCTGGAGGGCCGGACCCAGTCATTGTGGTTGGAGGGCAAGAGGTCCAGCCCTAGCCTCTTCAAATATGGGGTGCCTCAGGGTTTGGTGCTCTCTTCTCTCCTATTTAACATCTACATGAAGCCGTTGGGTGGGATCATCCGTTCCCACGGGGTGCGGTACCACCAGTACGTGGATGACACTCATTTGTACATCTCAGCCCATAGGGACCCCAGTGAAGTCTTTTCTAGGTGCCTGGAAGCTGTTGGGGTCTGGATGGGGGCCAACGGGTTACAACTGAATCCCAGCAAGACTGAGTGGCTATGGATAAGGGGCCCCGTGCTAACCTGGCAGCTATCATCTTTGGTTCTGGATGGAGCTATTTTGCCCCAGACAGACCCGGTACGCAACTTGGGGGTCCTCCTGGATTTGCGGCTGCTGCTAGAAGAACAGGTGGCGGCTGTGGCCAGGAGGGCTTTCGCCCAAATCCAGTGATTCACCATTTGTGACCGCTCCTGGACCAGGACTTCTTGCTCACGGTCACTCATGCTCTGGTGCCCTCCAGACTAGATTATTGTAATGCGCTCTACATGGGGCTGCCCTTGATGACCATTCGTAGGCTGCAGCTGGTCCAGAATGTGGCTGCCCATGTAGTGATGGGGTGTGGACATTATGCCCGCACCTCACCGCTGCTTTGGGAGCTGCACTGGTTGCCAATTTGCCTCCGGGTGCAATTCAAGGTGCTGATTCTGACATTTAAAGCCCTATATGGTAGTGGGCCAGGTTACCTAAGAGACCGCATCACCCTAAGGATGTCTGTCCATCCAACCAGAGCAGACCGGAGGGGCTCTCTAATTATTCCATCAGCCAGAGGGGCTCGCCTCTCTGGCACAAGGAGGAGGGCCTTCTCCGTCTCTGCACCGGCCCTTTGGAACCTCCTGCCAATAGAGCTAAGATTACAGACAGAATTGCTGCCCTTTAGAAAAGGCTTAAAAACCTGGCTAATGGATTTACAGCCCCTGCCTGTTGGCTCACACCAAGATAATTTGTAATCAGGAGCCCTTTCTCTGTCTCTTTTTTATGTACAGGGTGAGGTAGGTGGATGGGATAACGGGTTTTTTTAAAATCGGTTTTTATATGTTTTAGAGCTGATGTAAGCTGCCCTGAGTCAGGTTCTCCTGAGTGGGTGGCAAATAAATTTGAAATTAAATTAAAAATTAAATTAAATTAAAATTCATGTCACAAAATTATTCTGGGTCGAAAGGATTTTGCTGGTGAAACTCTGCTCTGGGATGCCCGAATGAGCCTCCTTCATGTCCCCAAGATCTTTTCCCACCAAAGTGGTCCCTATTTATCTACTTGCAATTTCTTGCTTTTAAATTGCTAGGTTGGCAGGAACTGGTCCAGAGACGGGCACTCAAAATGTCATGCAGTACCTTGATCTTGAACTGCTAGCTTGCTGACCTTCCAGCTAACAAAGCGAACTTCTTAACCACTGAGCCACCGCAGCCCCTGCTTTATTTTAATGTTAGCTTTCATGGATCAAGTCCTGTTTTATGGGGAGTTGTTGCCATGAAGCTGCTTCCCATTCATAGCTTATCTTTAACAACCTTGCTAAGATGCTGAAAACTAATGACTGTGGTCTTATTTATTGAGTCAATCCATTGCATGTTAGATTTTTTTTTAAATCAGTACCTTCGACTTTTCCCATCGTTATTATCTTTTCCAGCAAGTGTAGTCTTATCATGATATGCTCAAATTATGAGTAACCTCAATTTAGTCATTTTGACTTCTAGTGATAGTTCAGACTTAGTTTTTTCTAAAACTGATGTAGTTGTCTTTCTGGCAGTCTATGATTTCTCCAATATGTGTTATGTGCTGTCAAGTTGGTGCTGACTTATCATTAGCCTAATAGGGCTTTTAAGATAAGCAGCATATTTAAGGAGTGACCTGTTCTAATTTCCCCTGGGGGAAAAGGTTTCCAGGACCAAACAGGGTTTGGAACTAAGGTCTGCTTAATCCGAGACCATCACTGTATCCATCACACCAAACTGGGTAGTCTCCAATACTATACAGTAATACCTCATACAAAGTCTGCTTCATACAACATCAGATTCATACAACATCGCCTAATTCCTTGAAAAAAGATGCTTCATACAAAGTCGTGTGACGTTGTATGAGGCATTGGGGTTTTCCCAGGTTGCATTGTGCCTGGGCAGTATAAAAGGCAGGATACATGTGTGCATTGCTCTTGGGGGTTTTGCATGAGGCAAAGAGTGTTTAGGAATGGTTTTGAGTGTGATTTTGGATTTTTTGAATTTTTTCGTCAGATTTTTAGAAGCATTCCTGGGATTTTTGCAGCATTCTTCAGGTTCTTGGACAATCAGGGTTGTTTGACATGTTTTTGTAATGTTTTTAGCCTTTAGACAATGATTTCTTAAAGTTCTGTCAGTTTCCTGTCTGTTTCCTTGACTTTGCTCTGAAGTGTGCTGTTACAGTACAATGTATCTCTATGGAAACAACGTTGTACGAGGCATCGCAGCAAGGATTTGGACATTGTATGAGGCATTGCGGCTAGGATTTTGCATGCCTCATACAAAGTCCAAATCCGTATAAAGTCCAAACTTGTGGAACTAAGTTTGGACGTTGTATGAGGTATCGCTGTACTTCAAATGAGTAAATTTTATACTTCTTCACATTTCCTCCAGCATAATGACAATGTAGCTTTCAGTGGCAAATTGCTACAAGGTGTCTTAGTAGACACAGGAAGTGCCTATAAAAACTTCTTAACCTTCACCAATTCATCACTGACACAGTTATATTCCAGGCATTACACAAGCAGACACAACTAACTGGCTTCTGATCATTGCTTTATATCATACTAGCATAGTTTGCCTGGCATTGCCAGGCTGTTTCAAATTGTGTTTCACCTTTTTTTTTTGGGGGGGGGGGGATGTTTTTGAGTTAAAAATCAACAGAGGATGCTATAAATTTTTTATTTTATTTATGTAACATATTTGTTATTTGTGTAAACTTTTGATGTATTGTTATTTGTTTGACTTGTTTTTACTCTTGTGGCCTCTAGGTGGGGCTTTATTGTTTTTGAGTTGTTTTTACTATTCTGCCCTGCAGGTGGGGCTGTTAGTAGTTTTGTTTTCATTTCATGTGTTTTTTCTCTCCTGGCCTCTAGGTGGGGCTTCTTCCGGTAAGTAGTCTTTGCTTCTTCTTTTCTGTTCTGATCTCGTGGAGGGAGAATGTGCTGGTGAGTTCTCTGGTTTTCTTTCTTCTGGTTTTTTTTTTTTTTTGCGGTGGTGGGCTGGGAGGTGTTTCTGCTTGTTCTTTTTTGTTTTGGTTGGGCTTTAGATTTGTGTAATTGGTTTGTTTATTTCTGGTGTTGTTTATTTTTGTTATTTCATTGTTGTTTATTTGTGCTATTTGTGGTTGTTGTGTTGTTACAAGTTAGGTATATTCATGTTGTAGTTAGGTGTTTTGTTTGTGATTTTGTGGTACTGTGGATGTTTTTGTTTGTGTATTTTGTGGTTTACTTTTGTTTATTAATGGCTTTTTAAAATTATTTATTTATTTTTGTTTTATTAATTTTTATTAATTTTGGTGTTTGTTGTTGGTGTGTAGGTTTGCGTGAAGAATGGGCTGCCTGTCGGTTTCTCTTTTCCTCATTGCTGCTTCGAATTTTGGGTTCGATGCAGCAATGGGGGAAAGGAGGAGCTGGCAGTCAGTCTATTCTTCCACTGGCTGGTAAGGTTCGTTAGGTAGGTCGCGGGAGAAGGAGGCAGAGAAGAGCTCTCTGCCTGACAATGGTTCTCTCCTCTCTGTCTCCTTTCTCTCCCAGCTTACCTAACTGGAGATCGGCAGGCAGCAATCTGTAAGAGGTGGTGCTCTTCCTTGCGGATTGCTGGCTTCTGCTTTTGTATTACCTCTGTCGGTAGTACAAAGGCAGCAGCCAGTCATCCGCCAGGGAGGGTGCTTCCCCTGACGAACTGCTGCCTGGTTTTGGCTTTTTTTCCACCTGGGCTCAACTTTCCTGGAGGCCGGCGGTGGTCTCGCCATGTCTTTGGCGGGGTAGCATGGAGGAGAGGGAGTCCCTCTTCTCCCCGTTGCTCCGGGAAATAAGGCTGGTGGGTGTCTCATGGTGGAGTTCTATGACTTTTTGTTTTGCGAGGCTGTGAAGCGCTGCATCTGTCTGCTGGGGACTTGCGCTCCCGTTGCGTTTTGTAATTTTATTTTTTGTGCACTGGCTTTCTTAGTGTTCTGCACACTCATGGCATGCAGGACGCTGGATTTTGCGTTTTTGGTTTGCATTCATGTGGCGGTTTTTTTTCTGCAGCTCGATTTTAATTGGCCATGCCGCGTTTCTAATGTTCTTTTTTTCTCACACCTCTCAGCCTGATTGGCTGTGGCGCGGTGTGGTGCAGAGAACATTGGGAAGTGAAGTTCTTTTCCTTTCTTCACATTTGTGGGGCTCTTGCCCCACTGGCGCCTGTCTCAACCCTGCAGTAACCTCTGGACAGGGTTCGGGCGGGTGCAGGAGGCTCGGTACAGGATAGGATGGACAGGTGCAGAAACATATAGCAAGTTCCAACAGTTAACCCTTGGAATTATAGGTATAGATATAATTTTCATTATTTTTCACTGCACCCCTTCTTTCCCCACTCTCACCAAATGCATCCTCTAAAGAGTGTTTCTGGATGAACTGGACATCCATCCTGAACAAAATAGGGGTCTGTAATATCATCCCTCAAACAGGTGTAAATTTGAGGACAATTTCTTCCTTTTGTAGTAACCAGAATTATTCAAATTTGCCTTCAACAACTGAATATCCCAGATGTTGTTAATATTAAAAATGTTTTTTTAAAAAAAAATCTCCTTTTTATGTCTGCTTTTGTATGAATACACATGTACATATAAAGTCATACATACACATATACGTACACAAAGGGCACATGATCCCAACATTTTGAAAGGGGACCTCCTTACGCACTTTGGTCATGAATCATCTTGTGCCCTTGAACAAATATTCACATTCCTGATAGCTACTGTACCTCTACAGACTCGGCAAATGCTAAAAACTATTAAGACAAAGTTTGCAAAAGAAAGTAGACAGGGGGAAATTGATTCATTTGAAATAAAGTGCCAGTGCTGTCTGCGCCTGCAGTCATTTCCATGGACATGTGGCAGGCATGACTAGACACTGGAGTGCACGAAGTTAGAGGACTTCACAAATACTCTGGACTGCCTGGAAAGAGGAACAAGTGGGTCCTAGAAGAGCATATCAAGCCTGAACTATCTCTGGAGGCAAAACATTGAAGCTGTTGTACTTTGGGCACATCACGAGAAAGCAAATACGTAATAATATGGGGTGCGGGGGAGTTGTTGTTGGAAGGCTAGGTGAAACGAAACCGAAGCCACTCCGGAGCCCGCGCACAGCGTCAACTAACATCTCCCGCCCCTTTTGGACATCAGGCACCTGGTTACCAGGGCTTAGGCTGAGGACGCACACGGAGGGAGGGGGGTCTTCTCACGGCCAAACGGGGGGCGTAGAGTATTTTTCATCAAGGGCGATCTCCCCCCCCCCCTCCATCGTCTTCTCCTCGTTTAATCTTTTAATAGGAGCCCTGGGGGAGCAGTGGTTATTGCTGTACCGCAGCAAGAAGGTTGTGAGTTCGATTTTGACCAGGACTCAAGGTTGACTCAGCCTTCCATCCATCCCAGGTCGGCAAAAGGAGTACCCAGCATGCTGGGGACAAAATGCGAACTAACGTGTGACCCGCCTCAGCGCCATGGGGCGGTAAGGTAAAGGTTTTCCCTTGCTAGAAGGCCAGTCGTATCCAACTCTCGGGTTCAGTACTCATCTCTGTTTATTGCCAAAGACCCAGCGCTGTCTGCGTCTGCAGACGTTTCGTGGTCATGTGACAAGCATGACTAGAAACCGGAGTGCACGGAGCGTTGTTTACCTTCCCACCGAAGTGGTCCCTATTTATCTACTTGCAATTTCTTGCTTTCGAACTGCTCGGTTGGCAGGAGCTAGGACAGACGACGGGGAGCTCACTCCGTCGTGCAGTTCTTGGGTCTCGAACTCCGACCGTCCAGTCTTCAAGTTCAGCGTCTTAACCACTGACACCACAGTCCCGCATGGGGCGGCATGTAAGTCCAATCGTTATTGCTATGGGCTGCGGTGGCTCAATGGCTAAGAAGCTTACCTAGTTAGCTGGAAGGCCGGCAAGTCGGCAGTTCGAGACCCGGGTGCTGCATGACCGTCTGAGCGCCTGTCTGTCCCAGCTCCTGCCAACCTAGCAGTTCGAAAGCGAGAAATTGCAAGTAAATAAATAGGGACCATTCGGGTGGGGACATGAAAGGAGCGGGGGGGGGGGGTGTCCCCGGAACGGAGTTGCTCCAGCAAACATCCTTCCCAACCAGAATAATTTCTAACACGAAATTATCATTATATTGCTATTGCTATTATTTTCCTCAAGGGACTGCAGTGGCTCAAGTGGCATAGACGGTGACTGGAAGGCGGGAGGTCAGCAGTTCGATTCCCGAGTACTGCAGGACGGAAATGAGCTCCCGTCTTGGTCCCAGCTCCTGCCAACCTAGCAGTTCGAAAGCAAGAAATTGCAAGTAGATAAACAGGGACCACTTCGGCGGGAAGGTAACAGCGTTCCGTGCGCTCCGGTGTCTAGCCACGCCTGCCACATGACCATGGAAACGTCTGCAGAAGCAGACAGCGCTGGCTCTTCGGCTTTGAAACAGATGAGCACTGAACGCTAGAGTCGGATACGACTGGCTTTCGAGCAAGGGAAACCTTTACCTTTCCTATTATTTTCCGTACCGCTCACACCCGCCGCCCCAAAGACTCGAACGCGCGCCCTCGCCGCTTCGAAAGGAGGCACTTGTTACCTTCGAACGCGCCGCTTCCTTTGGCTTCTTCCTCGACTCGCCCACGGGCTCAATTGCAGGTCTCCGCTTTCACAGCGGCTGCAAGTTACTTACTTACGGGAAAGGCGGAGCTGTGGGCGGAGAGAAAGAGAGAGAGCGAGCTCAGTCGGGCAGAGGTCGGCAGGCAGCCCTGGGCTGGAGGCAGCCCCCTCCTACGACCTCTTCGTCGCGGCTGAGAAGGCTTGCGTGGGCCAGGCCGGGCTTGGGCAGTTGTGCGCGAGATCGCCCCTATTGAATGAATCCGCTTCCCGTCTCTAAGCACATCTCTAGCCCTGGGGCCAACGTGGAAGGGCACAAACGTCACCTGTTGAAACTTAAGCAGAACAAAACTTCACGCCGTCAGTTTAGCAGGTGTGTTTTTACAAGACTAACATTTTTATTTTACTCATTGGAGCCTCATCTCCATGCAAAAGGGAATCTATATATTATTAAAGGTAAAGGTTTCCCCTTGCTCGAAAGCCAGTCGTATCCGACTCTTGGGTTCAGTGCTCATCTCTGTTTCTAGCTGAAGAGCTAGCGCTGTCTGCATCTACAGACTTCTCCGTGGACATGTGGCAGGCATGTCTATACAATGAAGTGCACGGAATTCTGTTTGCCTTCCTACCGAAGTGGTCCCTGTTTAGTAAAGGTAAAGGTTCCCTTGCTCTAAAGCCAGTTGTATCTGACTCTAGGGTTAAATACGCATCTCTGTTTCAAAGCAGAAGAGCCAGCGCTGTCTGCTTCTGCAGATGTTTCTGTGGTCCTGTGGCAGGCATGACCTTCCCACCGAAGAGGTCCCTATTTATCTACTTGCAATTTCTTGCTTTCGAACTGCTAGGTTGGCAGGAGCTGGGACCCAGACGGGTGCTCATTCTATCATGCAGTACAGTACTCAGGTTTTGAACTGCTGACCTTCCACCTCCCACTTGAGCCACTGCAGCCCCTATTATTATAATTTCGTTTCAGGGTTGAAAGGTTTTTTTGCGAAAGAAACTCCGCTCAGAGGACACCCAAATGAGGCTCCTTTCATGTTCCCAAGAGATGGGACAGAGACTGGCACTCAATCTGTCATGCAGTACCGTGGTCTCGAACTGCCAACTTGCCAGCCTTCCAGCTAACAGAGCTGGCTTCTTAACTACTGAGCCACCACAGCCCCTCTATTATGGAGAAGCATAACTGAAGGTAACAAATACAGCTTGCACAGGTGGGTGTGTTTCCTAGCACATTAACTGTACATTGAAACTTTTAATCAACGAGCCTTGTGGAACAGATTAAAATCATTACATGAGGTACCACTGTACGTCAATGTTTAATATACATTGTGGGAATCAGTAGATTCCCCAGCTTCTATTTGGTCTAGTTCATACTCATACAGCCTATAACTGCCACTACTGTCTCATTTGTTAAAGATCTCAAGTGTCTCCTTAAGATTTCGAAATATACAAAGAAACAGGAGCCCTGGCTGGATGCGTGAGTAGTGTATGAGGTTTCTGAAGGCAGTGGCTTGGTTACTGTGTAACCAAAATGCTGGGCTAGATAGATAGGCCTTTGTTTTGACCTAGTAGTAGGCAATCCCTATACAAACACCTTTATCATTGGATATGGCTTCTCATGTGTTTCAGTGAAGATCATCATTCAACAGATCATACCTGTGAGGAAAAGCTGAAAGAACTATATATGTACTGGGGAAATAGAATAGTACAGTATTCTTCAAATATTTGAAAGCCTGTCATATGGAGGAGTAGCACAATCTGTTCTCAGTTATTCCAGAATGCAGCTGAGTACCAAGAAAATCTTCTTAACTGTTAGAGCAGTAGGACAATGAAACACTGAATCATTCAAGAGAAAAATTAACTTGTATTCCTACAATGAGCAGGGAATTGGCCTTGATAGCCTTATCAGCCCTTATCAGCCTTATCAGCCCTTTCTCTATGATTCTATGCTCACTAAAATAAATTGCATGGTACTTTAGACATTTATCATAAGATTGCACTCGGCTTACTCAATATTGTTTAACACTAATTATAATGAATAACTTACCACATAATAAACTCACAGAAGCATCAAGAAGTCAATGCATGAGTTACACCAAACATGCGATTGATGACAAAGTAGAAAGAAAAAGCACACACTGATGTATGCCCATTATTCCAAAGTAGGTTAAATTCTGAGTGTTTAAACCAGGGGTTCTCAACCTACGGCCTGTGGGTCAGACCTGGCCCGTGGCACCATTTTATGTAGCCCATGTCACTGCTGCCACCAGAAATGGAAGTCAGCCATAAATGTGCCAGCAACTGTTGTAAATGTGTTTATGACATCTGTGGATGTGTTTTATGGCAGTGTTTACGGTGGGGGAAACCACCAGTCTGACCTGCTCAGCTGTCTGAGGGGGCGTAGTCTGGCCTGCAGCTTGAAAAGGTTGAGAACTCCTGGTTTAAACTGTTCATGTACTGTATATGTTGTTATCAAATACCCAAATAACTGTTTAATGCTGTTTATTCTGGTGGGCATTGTATTTTAGTGCCTATTATTTTGGTGTTTTTTAAAAAAGAAGTCTTTACTATTGATTAAAATTTTCAATGTAATGTGATAGAAACTATATACCATCTGTCTTTGTGTTACCTTCATAAGGAAAGCTGAGCACAGAATAGATGCCTTTGAAATGTGGTGTTGGAGGAGAGTTTTGAGAGTACCCTGGACAGGGAGGAGAACAAATAGGTCAATCTTAAAAGAAATCAACCCTGAATGCTCCCTAGAAGGTCAAATAGTAAACCTGAAGCTAAAGTGCTTTGGACATCAAATGAGAAGAGATGATTCACTTGAGAAAGCCTTGATGCTGGGAAAGGTGGAGGGCAGAAGAAGAGGGTGGCAGAAAATGAGATGGATAGATGGTACTGTATTGTAGACGCAATGGGCACGCAGCTGGGTGGGTTAAGGAAGATGGTGGAGGACAGAGGTGCCTGGCGGGCAATGGTCAATGCTTTCACGAAGGGTCAGAATCGACTGTGTGACTGAACAACAAAATGCTTCTCTATAATAGATTCCCTTTTGCATGGAAATGAGTAAAATTTAAAAAAAAGTTTTGTAAAAACAAACTTCTTCAAGGTGCCAAGTTAGGGTTACCAGTCCAAAAACGATATGTAGTAGTTTCTGAGCAAAATAAATGAGCAATATCATGAGGTGATACAATTGCTGAGCCATAAGTGTCATCCCTTCCCAACCACAATGAAGATGCCATAAGAGAGACTGATGGCCCAGTCCCAGAAACCGCTTCTGGAAGGGTTGCACTGCAATTTTTGTAAAGGGCTAAGTCCATACTTGAGATTAGTCCTGAAGTCAGAGTATTGTTGAAAGTTAGATAAGAATGGTAGGGTTACGGCAGTCTTCCATATCTTGGTGACACACATGTTGGTTTCACTAATGCTGGATTGCTGTTGTGCTCTGGGGCTGCTGTGACATTGCAGAAGTTTCAGATGGTGCAAAATACAAAACCTAGGCATGCAGCTCAAACAACATGTACTCTGTAACCATTACCATTACTGCAATCATGGTATTTCTTGTTCTTTGCTTGTTTCTTGGTTACATTCTGTCGAAGAGACCCCAGGAGGAGGGGGAAGCCTATTGCCCTCTGCATGTCTGGCCTTCAAGACATTCAGCTCCCCACTAGACTGCCATCATGATGACTTGGAAGGGGCTGGTTTTTTTCTGTGGTGGTAGAAAAGAAATGGCAGGAAGAAGAGAGGATAAGAATAGTGGCCATAGAGGAGGAGAGAAAATATTTAAGGGGATTTGAGAAGGAATGGAACAGCTGGAGAGACAGAGCAGAAAGAGAGGAGGAGATAAAAATGAAACAAATGATAGAAAAGTTGGAGAAGACTGAAGGAAGGCAGTCAGGACGGGAGGGTTTACAGTTACCCCTGGGGTGGACCTTTATATTTAAAGAGGATGTGTGGACAGGTGAGCTGGTTGAGAATGAGAGTAGCTCTGGAAGAGGCAGAACACTAAGCCAGGGTGAAAATATTCCACAAATCCTCCTATTGGTGGGAACAGGAACAATGACAAGTGGAAGTTCAGGAGGCCCAGTGGACCAGAGAGGCTGTTGGACAAACCTGAGAAGAGAGCTTAGCTGGACAATGCCCAGCCAAGTGTCCTCACTACTGGCAGCAGGTAATACAATAAAACCTCGACTTCCAAATGCTTTGAGTTACATAATATTCAACTTTCATAATGATTTTGTGCTAAAACCTTGTCCCGATTTATATGATTTCCTATGGGTTTGCTTCGAGTTATATAAAAATTCTTTTTCCTATGGGTTTGCTTTGAGCTATGTAAAAATTCATTTCCCTATGGGTTTGCTTCGATTTACATAAAATTTCATTTTTCCTATGGGTTTGCTTTGAGTTAAATAAACAATAATTTTCCCTATGGGTTTGCTTCCAGTTACATAAAAAACTGATTTAAGCAAAAGCCTATGGAATGGTCTCTTTTTTTCATAAGTAGGGGTTTTACTGTATAGCACTATATGGACTTTGAAGGGCTTGGGGAATGTGGTACAATGAAGAAACTGTCATTGAACCTGTCCTGTAAATGGTTGAAAAAGAGTCAAAGCACAGCAGTGAAAGAGTTTGTATGAAAAATTACTTCTGTTAATTCATTCAACAGAAGTTAAAATTAGACAAGTCGTTAACAAGATGATGAAAGTATCTGCACTTGCTGCAAATGCATTTTTTAGATGTAATCCAGGCCTATGATGTAACAGTGCCAGTTTGGGGGGGGGGGGGACAGGTGTGATTGGCAAGCTGACAACAGGACAAAATATCATCTCAACTTGCAACTTTTAGCAAAGAGCAATTGTTTGGGGAATCTCTGGATCCCAAGGAAAAATAGAAAGCCCTATCTACTGCACCCAAGAAAGAGAGCAGAAAGTTTCACACACCAGGCACTTCTTCTTTTGATACTTTCTGAAGGCAGCTGCATACACGTTGGGGGAGGGGGGGATGTTACAAGTTGTCAACACTTCCTCTTCACTTTTTTCACACAATCTCTAAGGAAAAACATAAACAAAGTCTCCAGGACATTTCCCACCATATAGTTAGTTTATTCTGCTCACAAATTATTATGCTGATACTTTGTATTGTTTATATATCATCAAAGATAATAGAGTCTGTGAAATTTTGGACTTCGAAAAAGGCTTACAGGCCTGTCAAGAAACTGATTCAGAATAAAGACTCCTCATTCGGGAAGCTCTTCACCAAGGTGATTTCTTGGCGTCTGTGGACATCATGGAAGCATACCTGCATCTATCTATTTACCAAAGTACTGCCAGCCATTCCTTTCTGCTTACTGAACAAACATTACAAGTACAGAGCCTTCCCATTCAACTTTTCCTCATCTTCATGTGTCCTCACAAAGCTTCTTCTAGCAGTTGTAGCAGCACACTTGAGGACTCAGAAAATACATAGTTTTTTTGCTATTTTTTCTAATTCAATCACAGAAAGTCAAGAGCACATGTTGCAGACACATGGCTTTATGGTCACTATTGGAAAGAGCACTTATTCCCATCTGAGATCATAAAACATCTGGCTGCGCAGACAGATTCTGGAGTAGAGGCAGTTTCCCTCTAGGCAATAGGACTGAAATGATGTAATGTACTATTCTAAAAGTAAGACAAAGCCCTGTTTCAAATGTCATGAATTCATTACAACCGCTGGGCATGATTTTCACAATAGACTACGTATCATGAGGAAGTTTCACTCCAGATTTCTTTAGTAGTTGTTACTTACCCACCAGAAGGATTAGCACAAAGAAGCACATTTCCAAACCTAATCTGAGGTTTTAACAATCACTTTTGAAGTTCTAAACAATTTGGAACCAACTTGTATGAAGGTCCACATGCAATTCTATGTACCTGCCCATGGTTTGAGATAAGCATTGGCCACAGGGCTATCTAAATTACCAGTGAGAGATACCAGTCAAAAATATGTGAGAGAGATGACCTTTACTGTAATAGTCCTAGATCACTAGAATATTCTTTGCAGGGAAATACAGATGCTGTACCTCCCTCTTTGTTCATTCTTGTCATTCCAAATGGAATTTTGTAATGGAACAAAGTATACCCTGTACCTTATTCTCATTCAATGTGGCAATTTCAGATCAGGGAGAGAGAAAATGGTATGTAAACAATATGAGCCTCATGGTGTAGAAGAAATGAAACCTAATGTGTGATTGATATGTCTTGCTGTAAAATCATTGGTTGGAATCCCTAAGGAGGAGGGCCAAAGGTTGACCCTGTAGGAGGAGATATAATCGAGAGAGACACGCACACACAAGCCGACACAGAGACACCCTCTGGGAGGCTGTGCTTTTAAGATAGTCAAAATGTAAATGCTTGGGAGAAAGGGGGGGGGGGCTAATGGGCTATCCCTGGAACATGCAGTGTGCTTTATTTCTGCTTTGAAATGCTTTCTTATCTTTTGCTGGACTGTATCCTGAATCTTGCTATGCTTTCAATATATTTCTCACATGCCTGAAGAGACTCTGGAGGGATTACATGGCACATGTTATCTGAATCTACACTAGTTTCACGTGCACCCTTTGCTCACTACCGAGATTTTAATCGGGAATGACTGGGCACACTGATAGGAAAGCTCTGAACTGTTAGTTCCGATCTGGACCAGAGAAGCAGGATTAGGCGCAATCCCATTGCCAGGAGGCCGGAGGACAACCGAGTCCTACCTGAGAATAAGTGGATGGTCATAAATTTGAATATATTGTAGTGCTGTGTTTTTAATGCATTTTATTTGCTGCTGTTTTTTTATCTACTGATGTAATATTTTGCCATTTTATCATTTCAATAATTTGTATTCTAATCATATTGTAAAACATTTTGGAGGGATAATTTATTTTTAAAAGGTGGCTTTAAAATCCATTAAATTAAAATTAAATATGTAAATAATGTGCCTAAGATAGCTATGTGTTAAACATAGTTTGATGTACGATTTTGATTAATCACATTCAAAACACATAAAGTGTAAGAAATTGAAACAGAAAAAAGAATATAGTTTTCCCCAGCATCTTCTGAGATTTACTGATTTTATTTTTTTGAAGTTCCAGATGCTTGCACAGACTGATGAAGTTTTTAATACTGCATAGCCCTTTGATGGATAGATAAATATCACTGAGAGCTGTTGTGGAGGGTATTGTTTAAAGGACTCTTGTTATCCAATTGGCAACAGAGAAGAAATGATTTGAAAATATTTGCTTATCTATTGAAATGAGTGAGATACCTGTGGTGGCTCAATGGTTAAGAAGCTCACCTTGTTACCAGGAAGTTCACTAAATTGGCAGTTCAAGACCTGAGTACTGTATGATGGAAGTGCCTATCTCTGTCCCAGCTCCTGCCAACGTAGCTGTTTGAAAGCAAGAAATGGCAAGTACTGTAGATCAATAGGGACCTTGTGTGGGAAAAGATCTTGGGGACATGAAAGAAGCCTCATTCAGGCATCCCCTAGATGAATTTCTCCTGCAAAAAATCCTTTCAACCCATAAAGCACCTTTGTGTGCTTCTGACACAATAAAAAAGTGAGATATCTCAACTCTGACCCACTGAATCCAGAATCACTGAGTAGTGAATCCATTCTGATATTTCAAAAATCTGACATCTTCATCCCCACCCACATCATCAATATTATTTGGCTTCAGGTAGAGCTGTCATTTTGGGCAACATGTTGCTTGCTAATTTGTTGCCTGGTAATGTTGGAAAGTGATAGTTGGTGTATGTGAAATATAGGCACAGAATAAGAGAAAGCAAAAACAAACAAACAAACAAATCCGAGAATATTTTAGATAACATCTAGTTTATGTCATGTTCCTCCTTAACTTTCTGCCACATTGATTCAGGAGCTTGTGTGTTTTACCAAAGGCAAGGAAATCTTTCTGCTGCAGATAGCTTCTGCATTTTCAAAAATGAAAATAAACATCAATTTTTTGGTCAAGCATGCACAAATATAGCTAGATAAGAGCTTGGAAAATCATTTTTTGATTATAAGTTCCAGAATCCTCAAGTTGGTGTGCTAATGGAATTGTCAGGTCAGGAAAAAATATTTTTTTCCAAAGTCTTAAGATAATGCCTTCATACTTAACTTCATCCAGCTGCAAGGTCAGGCTTGGAAGGGTGTCTATTTTTATTTATTTATTTATTTTTATATTTCTATCCCACTTCCCTCACTCGAGAGAGACCCAAAGTGGCTCAACAACATAATTAAAATAACAATAAAACAATTTAACCCCCGCCCCCAATTAAAAAGCCCATTTTAAAAACCATCTAAAAATCCCTTCCCTCCCAACACAGTTAAAAAGCAATCAGGACAAAAACCAATATGGGCTAAAAGAGCCAGTGGGACTGGGAAGTTGATGCATCCATGCCCCATGCCCGCTGGCATAGCCATGTTTTCAGTTGTTTTCTAAAGGGGAGCAACTCTGTCTGGAGGTGTACTTCGAGTGGCAAGAGGTCCCACTCGAGTGGCAAGAGGTTCCATTAGAGGTTCCACTAATTGCACACTTCATGGACATAAGACATGAGCTTATTTTTGAACTTTTCTCTTTGCAGGCGCACCCCTCAAAGAAAGGCTCAGACACTGGTATATGGATAAAGTCATTGGGCCACTTTTATTGAATAATGCCCTAGTCCGAATTATAATTTTCAATTGGTGTATTCATCCAATTGTAATTCTTAAGGCAAGCAGGCCGCAGTAACACTGGTAAGGTTCCTCCCAAAAATGCCAATGATAATTGGCTACAATGTAACCATTTGTATCAATTTGTTTGTTGACACAAACAAATTGTTGACCGGAGTCAATAAACTATCTACTGACCCCATCCTATGACGTGTATCCGTCAAATCACGAGGTGATGCATGCTGTAAAGCTCCTGCCATCACCCCTTGCCTGGTTCGTCATTGACCGGCCAAAGCTATTACACCTGTACCTCTCTAAGTGTTGGCCAGTCAATTGCGAACCTGCCGGATACCTATGGGTCATCAATCTTTACCTTACCAGTGTACCCGCCACACGGGGAGGCGTCTATGAAGACTCACCGCCCCCCCCAGACCGTCAGCTCGGTCACCAGGCCTGCTTGCAAATCTTCAAGAAAGAGGTTCATACCTCTAGCCGACAGGTGGACCCCATCCCCTGCATAGAGATCATAATTTTGCAAACTAATCGTGGGGTGGCGGATGACCATCCCCAAACCCTTGTCTGCCAAGAACCGGGCAACTGCCCTGTTCACTGAGTGGCGAGCACAGTCAAGGGCACGGAGGTCAATACCTCCCCTGTATGTATGACGCGGTATGATGTCCGACCATAGCAGCCTTGTAGACGGCCACACATAATGCAAATAAGCTAGGTCACTGCAGATCGTGAATTTTAATGAAAGGCCAGTGACCTGGGCAAGGTCATTGCCCCCGAGGTGCAGTACAAGGACATCAGGCGGTTCAGCATCCCTGATGGAAAACAGGAATGGCAACAGTTCCCGCCATCTCATTCCGCGCTTACCGTACCAACGTATAAGTGCGGTTGCACATAGTCCAAGCTGGGGTCCCCACTCTGTCGCCGCAGCATA
Source organism: Bradypodion ventrale (assembly GCA_035047345.1). Classification (NCBI taxonomy): domain Eukaryota; kingdom Metazoa; phylum Chordata; class Lepidosauria; order Squamata; family Chamaeleonidae; genus Bradypodion; species Bradypodion ventrale. The sequence goes on along the minus strand of JAWDJE010000003.1, from coordinate 43,364,145 downwards.
CTGCGCTGCCCAGTGCACGTAACTGTGGCCCACCAGCCATACTGCCACCGGTGTGCGGGGACACACAGGGTCTGTAAAAGAAGAAAAGAGAATAATGACTTAACTGGTACTCATGCCTGAAGTGGGCGAACATACAATGCAAAATGCATGGATCCCCATCTCCCCATCCGGCATATATCAGCCTCAGAGTACCCAAATGCAGCCGCAGTGGATGCAGCACCTATCCTAAATGAATGGGTGCTGTAACGAGCCCCAGGGAGGCCAACACTGGATAGTGCCATACCGGTCACCTTCCAAAATTGGAATTTAGTAAGGGGAAACCCATCCTGGTGGCAGAAAAACGGGCCAGGGTGCACGCCACGCACTGCCAAGAACTCATGTAGGGCACCAACCGGACAGATGTCTGCAATGGAACATCGTAGCAGTCTAACTCCACTGCCTACGCCATGCTGATCAACTTTTGAGGACCGTATCCTCAACTGAGCCCACTCATTAGTAACATAGACATCGTCGAGTTCCAGTGCCCTACGAGTCGCATCCACCTTAGACAGTAGTACCAACTCACTGATGCGGAGCGCTCCAAAGAAGGCCACCGTGGTAGCCGCGTGAAAAAGAGCCACCTCATACCTATCATAACACAAGTTATGCCAGCCTTGTGCAAGGTGGGTCAGTACCTCTGGTGAAATTGGGTGGCGAGTGTCCGGGCGGCGGCCACGTTCCCGTGTCCACCCCTCCAAAATGTGACGTATGCGGAAATCATTCACGCAGTCAGCAAAACCCCTCACTTTGGCCATAAATGCCAGTGCCGACAGCCTGGATGCTATAGTACGAGGAGCCAAACCCTGACTGTGTAGATAAACCATAAATCGCAAAACCTGTTCCACTGGAATGTGCCACACTTCGGGCAACTGTAGTTGCACACAAAAGGTTATAAATTGTACAAAAGCATGTTGATACGCCTTACGCGTGCGAGGTGCCAAAGACATGCCGATCGCCCGGTTCACCTCTCCTCGCCAAATGTCCAAATCTCGGTCGGGAGTGGCGAGGGGAATTCCTCTGCTTCCGGAGCCAAGGTACGGAACCGGGGGATCTGCAGGTGGGATAAAGCATCAGCAATGTCATTATTAATGCCTGGGACATGTCTGGCCTGAAACAGCACATTTAGGTGTAGGCTTCGTAACACAAACTGGTGAACCAACGCCATCACCCTTGGCGATTTAGACGTGCACCACTGCCGCATTGTCACACCAAAAATGGACCACTGAGTCGGCCCACTCCTCGCCCCATAGCATCAAAGCTCCCAGGATTGGAAGGAACTCAAGAAAGGTAAGATCGCGGAGGCGATCTGTGCCCCGCCATGTTGGAGGCCATTGGCCATAAGCCCACCTCCCCTCAAAATAAATCCCATATCCCAGGAAGCCAGAGGCATCTGACTGTACTTGGAACCTAGGGGAAACCAAAAGGTCCGATCTCCAAAAAGAGACCCCGTTAAATTCCCGTAAAAATGTGAGCCAAACCAAAAGGTCAGCCCACATGCCCCTGGTCAGTTGGACCCTGTGGTGGCGCTTTAACAGGCCAGACATGGCATCACATAGGCGCCGAGCAAATGCTCTGCCGGGTGTCACCACCCGGCAGGCAAAGTTAAGATGACCATGAAGTACCTGAAGCTCATGAAGTGACACTTTACGTTTGGCCAGCAACGCTAAAACCATTGTGGAGATCCGGGTGACCTTCTCAATGGGTAACCGGGATGCCTGTGCGACCGTGTCAATTTCAATACCCAGAAATGTGAGAGTAGTAGATGGGCCCTCAGTCTTTTCGGGCGCTAAAGGGACACCCAGTTCCAGCATTAGCATCTGAAATGTAGTGAGGAGACGCGTGCACGTGTCCGAGCCCTGTTCACCCCCGAACAAAAAGTAATCGAGGTAATGGGCTACAGACCGAGACCCAGACCTGCGAACAAAGGCCCACTGAAGGAAAGTGCTAAAATGTTCGAATGCCGAACGTGAAATAGAGCAGCCAAAAGGCATGGCCTTATCTACATAGAACTTCCCTTGGAATCTAAAACCCAATAGCTCAAAGTCCCCTGGGTGCACTGGCAGCAATTGGAATGCCGATTTAATGTCACATTTTGCCAGGAGGGCACCGGGACCACAAGAGCGGACCATCCATAGGGCTTGGTCAAATGACGTATATCTGACCGAACAAAGGTCATCAGGAATAGCATCATTGACAGAACCACCCGCCGGGTACGATAAGTGGTGGATTAAACGGAATTCACCCAGGGTCTTTTTAGGTACTAGCCCCAGAGGGGAGACCTTCAGGTTAGGGAAAGGTGGTACGGAAAAGGGGCCCACTACCCTCCTGGCCTCTACCTCTTTGGCAATACTCAGGGCAGCCACCCCCTCCTTACCGTTCAGGGAAACCAAATTGGGGGCATCTTGGGGTCCCCGCACCCCTTTGAATGGGATACGAAAGACCCACTGGAAACCTTCCAGGAGGTACCTCGCGTCCTCCCTCCTTGGATAAGTTGAGAGCCATTGCTCCAACATATACACATTAGTTGGGGAGGGGGCCTTTTGACTGGCTAGCTCCATCAGCGGAAGCCCTGCCCGCTCCCTGTCCGCCTCTATCTCTGCCCCGTGACCCACCAGCCCGCGGGCACGCGGAGGCGGCGTGGGGCCAGCGCAAGAGGGACACTCATGTTTGTATCGACACTGTCACTTATTGCACACGCCATTAGCTGAGAAGCTCCAACACAGCAAGTGGGCTGGAACCCCCTGCCCCGCGGGCTGGCAGGGAGCCTGTGTTGGAGCAGCTCGCTGCACAGCATGACCACAATGGTACCTATCCCCAGGCGCCGGACGCATGGGGGTCATGTACAAGAGCCACAATTTTCAGCAGGGCTCATCCCATCTCATCTCCGGGTGTAGGGCCACCCTCATTCTAAATTCCTCATCGTAAGCCAACCACGATGGGCCAGGGAAATCAACCATTGCCCTGTAAATATTGTCCAAGTATTGGACCATAGGAATGGCCTGATCAGGCCGGGCCCTAAGGTATACCGCCATATAAATAAGATATGCCGGCAACCAGGTGCGCGGTGGCTTACGACGACGAGACAGCTCCTTGTCTCTGTCATCCTGCCCCTCTCTCTCTTCCTTAGTGGGCTCACGGTTCAATAGGGAGAATATATCCACATACTCCCCTCGCCAAATCTTCTCCCTCGTGACCTGTGACAAATGATCACCCAGGGGCAAGGAATAACCAGCCGTCGGCAAAGCCGTCATCGGCACATTATGCATAGAGGGCATACGCAGCGGGACCTGGACAGCCCCTGCGATGCTTGGCACTCCCCCAGGGGCAGAAACCCCCCACCCTTAACGAGGTGCCATTTTGAAACCATGGGGCACTGGGATAGGCCCACTCGCCTCAATTTGACGAGGCCAGGGCCACTGAACCCCACCACTGGAAGTGGGCTGTGATGTAGGTGCACTAATTTGAACCTGATACTCACTAGGTGCACCCCCGTGAGCCGCCCCCACCAGGGGTTCCGGCCCACGGCGGGCGTCGGAGCTCCTGACCGGAATCAAGCTCTGGGACCACACCTGACTACTCCCAGTCTGCAGATCTGGACGAACAGGGAGCTGCGAGACACCAGCTGGCGCCGGCCATAGCGTCTCAAGCAGCTCAACCCGGCTGGCCGCCCATTGAAGTGTTGTGGCCGACAAGTTAGCCGGTGTCAACGAAGGGGCCCCAGTGGAAAGAGAAGCGCCCCCCTCCAGAGGGGTCTGTACAATGCCCAAGGATGCTTCCAGCACTGCTAAACATGCTAACAGAGCATCCACTGCCACAGAGACCCCAGCATAAGGCGAGCCGGGTGGGCCGGACGGCCCACTAGGCAGTTGAAAAGGTAACCCGAAAGGCGAGCCAGGGCCAGAATAGGGCCATGCCCAAAACTCCGGCCCATGAGGGGCCGGAAGAGGAACGGGTTGTATACCCGCACCAGGCCCCCCCATGCTGCCTTGACCCATGGCTGGTAATGGCGGGCCGAGGGCCGAAGCCCTGGAGGGGCCAGCCTGTAGCTGGCCAGCCACCGAGCTGGAGCCCGGCTGCCAAGTGCCAGCCTGAGTAGCCCCACCGGTATCAGTGGGCAAGGCTGGCACATTGCCCTGCCGCAGGGGTGCAGCCCTGGTCCTCCGACCTGATGGCTGGCCCCCGTCCGGCACAGGGCCGGTGAAAGTTCTCCCCCTCGGCCGTGGCTTCATCGCCGGGGCCTTCCGCTTGGGAGCTATGTCTCCCTAGGAGAAGAAAAGCAGGATCCCTATCCAGGGATTGAACTCCTAGCGCCTAAGCAACGCGGTAGCCAAGCAAACCAAGGCTCTGCGTGCGCTAAGCCTCCTTTCCCAGCCGGGAAAGAACCGCAAGGGCTAAACAGCCGAAGACTAAAAGGACAAACAGCGACGGAGAAAACTTCTCCTCTCCGTCGCTATTTCTAAAATGGCAGCTCGTCTGCCTCGTGGCCACCCCTTTTATAGAGGGGTGGCCACGCCCCCTAACTCACCCAGATGTCTGAGTCCGGGGGGGGGGGCGCAAAGAGCACGGCGGCCATTTTGGCGCCGCACTTTCATTCTTCCACCATGTTATTTCTGTACCCTCTAGCTTGATTGAAATGTTCTGTTATGGCAGTTTGTTTGGCTCAGTGAAGATAGTGCCCAACTGTGTATTTGGTTTTGTTTTACCACCCTGACTCTTTCCCCTGCTTTCCCCTGTTTTTCAGCTAAGGCAAACAATACTCTGACATATATGGCTGGGACAGAATGTATCTGTTGGCACAGCAATCCTAAGTAATGCCCTCTAAGATATGTAAATTGTACAAAGGTCTGTGCCTTTTTGCAGGCTATCTGACTTCAGCTGGTATATTTGACAGTTTTGTAATTACTGTATATACTCAAGTATAAGCTGAGTTTTTAGCCCCCAAAAGGGGACTCAGCTTATACTCAGGTCAATGACCACAAGGGTCCCAGAACCATGCCAGATTGAGATGTGCCAACAATTTAATTAATTTTACCATATTTTCTTGTATTTTGATTATAGAAACTCACTAGCAGCTGCTGCATTTCCCACCTTCGGCTTTACTTGAGTCAATCTATTTTCCCAGGGTTTCAGGTCAAAATTAGGTACCTCAATTTATATTTGGGTTGGCTTATACTTGAGTATATACAGTACAATGAATTAAACTTATACTTCATTTTCTACTAATAATAATAATTTCATGTCAGAAAGTATTCTGGGTTGAAAGGATTTTTGCTGGAGAAACTCCACTCAGGGGATGCCCGAATGAGGCTCCTTTTATGTCACCAAAATCTTTCCCCACCAAAGTGGTCCCTATTTATCTACTTGCAATTTCTAGCTTTCAAACTGCTAGGTTGCCAGGAGTTGTGACAGAGACTGGTGCTCAATCCATCCTGCAGTACTTGGGTCTTGAACTGCCGACTTGCCAACCTTTCAGCTAACAAGTCAGGCTTTTTAACTACTGAGCCACTACAACCCTTTCTAATGAAACCTGGTTATTCAGTTAGGTGTTCATCATGTGATAGAGTTTACTACAGCTTTTTGGCACAGCTGTTTGTACAGAGACTTGAGTGGGTTAAAAGAGAAACTCTGACCTAGAAATTGGGACAATAACTTGATAGCATATAACATCTTTGGAATTATTTAAAATATCAAGGAACTGTAAAGTGACCAGACGGATGAAATGAATAATATGATGGGGACTATGAATATAAGCCAGGGATGCCCAAATTATGGTGTGAGGGCCAGATCTGGCCCTTGATGCAATTCATCCAGCCCGCAGCACCCTCACTACTCCTGGAAGTGGATGGGGGAACATGCCCACCAATGCACATGTATGTCCAGAACAACTTCTAGAAGTGGTTCCAGATGTCCCCATGCATGCAGAAATGCCCCTGTGCCACTCCCAGAAGTGGATGGGAAAGTCCCCACACATGCGCAAATGCACCCATACCACTTCCGGGTGTGGCATGTGGCCATTTGTGCATGCACAGGGACATCTGGAACCAGTTCAGGGAGTGGTAAAGGGGCATTTGCACATGTGCAGGAACATTTGGAACCACTTTCAGAAGGGGTTCCAGATGTGCATTCATAAACACGCACACTTTCAGGTGTATATATTCAATATTGGGGGCTGCGGTGGCTTAGTGGTTAAGAAGTTTGCCTTGTTAGCTGGAGGCTGGCAAGTCAGCAGTTTGAGACTGGGGTACTGTGTAATGGATTGGGTGCCTGTCTCTGTCCCAGCTCTTGCCAATCTAGCAGTTTGAAAGCAAGAAACTGCAAGTAGATAAATAGGTACCATTTCAGTGGGAAAATATCTTGAGGACATGAAAGGAATCTCATAATCATTTCAACTCAGAATAATTTGTGACACGAAATTATTTATTGTTTTCAATGTCTATACTTTCATAAATTTTAATATTCTTTTTGTGTCTCCACTTTTATAACCAGACACAGAATCCTTTTTGCAAGCCTGATTTTGATAAGCCTGTTTTTCTAGGAAGGAGTTAAAAGATTAGCTAATAATTAGATGATTTGGGGCCTGCTTGACAGGGTCAAAAGTTCAGATTGCCCCAGATGTGGAGCATATTTCCCCTTTGAAAATTGATGTGAAGAGACTGTTTAGTCTCAGACATCAAGAGAAAATGTTTACAGAAAGTGTTGGAACAAAACACAAGTGCTATCTGCTTATTTTATAAGGTAAAAGGAATTTATTTGAATATCTCATGTAAAATTGTATGCTGGTTCCTGAACATACATGGCAAAATGTCTCCCTTCCTAGAGGACTGTCACACCATTATTATCTTCAAAGCAAAGCTTCTGGAGAGTTTTCCCTCTGTAAAATCAACCCCTGAGCTCTCTCTACCTAGAAAACCCTAGAAAGAATCACCGTAGGTTAGGCACACAATTATTAAAGAAAATCTATACAGTAAAATGTTGGTTAACATAATTAATGCATTCCCCGGGGCGTTTCTTAAAGTGAAAATTACTTAAACCGAATTTCCCAAAGGAATGCATTGCATGAAATTTCCCATAGAGATGCATTGAAAACCAAACTATGTTAACCAAAATGCAGTTTCCCATAGGAATGCATTGAAAACCAATTAATCCATTGGTGGGGGTCAACCTTAAACAAAGCCACTATTTTCTATGGATTTCCTTATGTTATGTGATTTTTATGTTAATCAAGCCATTTGTTAACCGAGGTTCCACTGTATTTGCACTCTGTTTCTATGCCCGTTCTCTTCTCTACTGAGAAATGTATACCATGTTTCATTTTATGAAGCTCATAATGGCAAGCCTGTAGCCCACACATGCTCAGTCTTATAACAAAATGGCTGTTTTTCCTTTTAGAATGACTTATTTTGAGACTCACAACCTGGATTCTTTCCGAATTAAAAATGCTGGTGGAGTTAGACCAATCTAACTTATATTGAAAGAGAACAAACAATTGGCTCCACCAGCATTTTTAATTCAGAAAGAATCCCAGTTTTTTGGGGTGTTTATTTCTGAACGAGTGGACAAAACTGGTTTGATTTTAAAAATGATAAGCCAGGAACCCTTTGCCCAAACCTTCTCATATTTGGAACAGAACAAGAGTGGACTGTCTGCCACAAATGTGCCAAATTTGATACTGGTCTGAAGCCCAGTTTCAAATTTATTTATTTTTTTGTTTGGCTATGCCCCATTTTTTGAATTGCTTTGGCAAATGCTGATTGCTCTGCTAGCACAACATCATTGCTGCATTCTTGTGCAGCAATAAAAGCTCTACATAAGTCCAAAAAAAAATTCAAGGCTGTTGATTCCTTTATTAAATCAATATATCTCATGCCAGGCTTTTTTCTTATGTCATTCACTTTCCCAGCATTATTGTATTTTCCAGTAATTCTTGGATTCTCATGGTATGTCTTCTAAGCAGAATAGCCTCAGATCACTCATCTTCATCTAGATAAAGGTAAAGATCACCCTTGCTCAAAAGCCAGTCTGTTGGATAATTTCTGAAAGTCTATCTTTTAATATTCATAGTTTCATGAACAGAGTAAAGCATTGGTTGACTCTGTCTGTCAGATAGTGGGAAAGTTTGGCTTTGCTCTTCTATTGAGGATCAAAGGCCAGGATCCCATTGTTCCCCACTGGTACTTAACTCATTCATATGTAAAGGGAATGATGCCCCTAGTTAAGGAGTGTTTTCTAATAGAGCTAATTGTGAATTTCAATACAAATACAGTATTCTACAATGCTGGTTGTAGGCCAGGTTAGGATGCAGATTCTCCCTAGGCCTTTCTTAGGATGTGTATTTCTGCCTCAGAAGATGGGCTGCCTGTGAGGGACCTTAGGTTGAAGGTTGTAGTGTTAGGTTTATGGCCTACACAATTGGGTTTTCTTCATTATGTACGTACTGTTTTGGGCATCTTAATCCTCATGGGAGAAGGGGACATGCCCACCAATAATTTGCCATGTGCCTCCTCTTGAGTCAATCTGGGGGTCACCTTGACTTTTGGTTGCCTCAACTATAAAAGGAGAGGTTTTTCAAATCTTCACTGCTACTGCTGATTTTAGCCAGTGGACCCTGAGTCTTGACTCCGGCCACATGTACAGGCCTGACATGTGGTCGGACCACAGGAACCAGGTTTTTAAAATGTTATACTAATCAATTATGCCATGGTATGTTTCTCTCTATTGCTGATTATCTTAGTTTTCTCTCTATCCTGTATTCTCAATGTCTTTAGTCTTTGAAACTCTTTGCATTTCTCATTTATTTTTCATAAGGTTCCATTCAATCCTCTGCCAGCTAGATCCTCCTTTTAAATAAATGCAACTTTTATTGGAATATTCTATTCTGATGTATTTTATAGATGTGTCAGAGTAGAAGCATGCTCCCTCATTCATGGGTGTCATCTTTGCTCTAGTTTTCAGACCTTGTGCCCTCTTTGAAGGGTACTGCAACCTTTAAGTTTACCCATATCACAGGGGATGAGGTGCCCCCACCCCAGGGGACATCCTCGAGGTCCAAATCTCAGGATTTCAGGTTACAAGTCTATGGTTCGCTGCTCATCTCCTTTTATAGCCAATGAGCCAGTGCTGTTTGAATCTGCAGATGTTTCTGTGGACATGTGGCAGGCATGCCAAGACAACAGAGTGCACAGAACGCTGTTATCTTTCCACCTAAATGGTACCTATTTATCAATTTCTTGCTTTTGAACTGCTAAGTTGGCAGGAGCTGGGACAGAGATGGAAGTTCACTCTGTCATGCAGCACTCGGATCTCGAACTGCTGACCTGCCAACCTTCCAGTCATCAAGTTCAGTGTCTTAACCGCTAAGCCACCGCGGTCCCCTGAATTCATCTAGATCTCACTTATTTATCTTTCTGGCAGTCTGTGATATCCATGAAGCTCTCTTCCAATATCAAATTAATTTTCTATTTTCCTAACAGCTATCTTTGCTGTTTACCTTTCATATCTATATATAGTAAATTGGGAATATTATAACCTTTGTCACCAGCCACATATTCTTGCACTTTAGAGTCTGTTCTAATTCCTTCCTTTGTGTCTCAGTCTTAGTTCTTGGCTACCAAACTCTGTTTTGATTGAAGACTGAACCACCAGCATTAAAGTTATGCATTGTTTTCTGTAGTCATTACAGATAATAATAATGATAATAATTTTGTGTCAGAAATTATTCTGGGTTGAAAGGATTTTTGAAAAAGAAACATCACTCAGGGAATGCCCAAATAAGGCTCCTTTCATGTCCCCAAGAGCTGGGACAGAGACAGGCGCTCAATCCGTCATGCAGTACCTGGGTCTCAAACTGCCGACTTGCTAGCATTCCAGCTCAGAAGGTGAGCTTCTTCACCACTGAGCCACTACAGCCCCTGTCATTACAGATGCAAGCAGTGGTGGGCATCAGCAGGTATTCACCAGTTCGCCAGAACTGGTAGCAGAAATTCTGGCTGGCCCCGCCCATCCAAGTTTTGAAATAAAATAGTCCTAATTCGGGTTAATGCAGGGCTTTCCCCCTGGTCATGCCCACCATACCACACCCACAGAGTGGTAGTAAATTTTTTGGAGCCCACCACTGGATGCAAGCCATGGATAAGCAGCTCCTCAGTTCTGTCTTAAATGTAAGATTTTATTCAATTAGAAGGGATGATAAAAACAGCCGAAGGATCAGTCAAACTGTTGGAGTATTTTCTTCCTCTTGAAAGTGTTATTGTGCTCATTTCCCTTATTGCAGGCACTCTTTGTTCAGTAATCAAACAAATTGAGTCATACTGATCTAACTAACTTATGTATGTTGAAATAAATATGTATTTCCTGGAACAATTCTGTCCCTTGTTCAAACATGTTTCTGTATAACTAAATTTTGCCATTTTGTAAACACTGTTCAGGAGAACTGAAACAGGACTCATTTATCACCACCACCCTAGCTTCCTTCTTATTCGTCATAACTGTGCTGCTTTGAGAATCAAGAGGGCTTGAAATGGAGAAGAGAAATAGGGAAGATTACCTAAACGAAGTGGAGAGACAGTTGCAGGACTCGAAATATTATCGTAAACTTCCCAGAGACCCCACAGTGCACATTTCGAAAGTGATAAGGACAGTTTTGTTTGAGGGATTTTCTTCAAATTACATCAGCAAGAAACAATTTGATTTTTAAAGAAATGAACACCCCAGGGTGCCCATATTTCACATTCTACCCAAGATACATAAAGTAAAGAATTCTAGGGACATCCCACCTGGACGTCCAATTATATCCGGGATAAATTCTGTCTTGGAGCCCCTTGCACAGTACGTTGATTACCATATCAGTCCATTCACGAAAACAACTCCCTCATATATACGTGACTCCTCAGATTTTATTAGTCAGATAGAGGGTTTAATTGTGCCGGAGAAAGCAGCACTTATTACCATGGATGTGGAGCTATTGTACTCCAACATCCCCACAGACAAAGCGAGAAGAGTGATTGCAGAGGCAGTAGATTCACATCAGGACAAGTCTCCTCCCATGCATTTTCTCATTGAATTACTTGATCTTTGCCTAGAGAAAAATTATTTTAGATTCGGGAGAGATTTCTACCTTCAGGTCTGTGGAGTTGCTATGGGTTCTCCTCTAGCACCCTCAGTGGCCAATATATTTATGACATCAGTAGAACTTACCACCAATCTTGACCCAACCAGTAATCCATTTCACCAGCATATTTACCTGTATAGACATTTCATTGATGATCTCTTCTTTATCTTTGATGATTGGGAACTTATCCTGGCATTTCTAACTTGGATGAATAACATTAATCCACATTTAAAATTCACCAGCAACAGTGATAGGAAGAATTTACCTTTTTTAGATCTTGTGGTAATGGTTAGTTCTGCTTATTCAATTAGTACACGACTTTACGCTAAACCTACGGATCGCAATGCGTATTTGAATTATCAATCTTTCCATCTGGTTCATCTATGCAATAATATTCCTTACAGCCTATTCGCTAGGGTCAAGAGAAATTCCACATTTTCTAATGATTTCACTAACTCAGCTAAAGTGGTTCATAGAAAATTACTAGACAGAGGGTATCCCCACAATGTGGTGCAACACACATACAGTAGAGTAGTTGATACTCCTAGATCAAATTTTTTTCATGAGAAAAACCACCACAGATAACACCCGTCGCTTTTGGTCCATGGACTTTTCACCACTTTCGGGTCAAATAAGAAATATCATTAATAAACATTGGCATATTTTATCAAACATACCTCACTGTCAACAACAACCTAAGATAGGATACAGACACACAAGAATGATCGGGAATTTTTGTGTCCCGTAGTGACGCCCTGATCCGTAATCTAGATACAGAACTTTTAGTTGGTCACTATAAATGTCAGGATTGTGATTTATGCAGATACTCATGGGAAATGAAGGAAATTAATTTCCCTCATTTAGGATTTACACATAAACTATGCAGTTTCAGCAATTGCAAAACATCATCATGCATATATTTGTGGATATGCAAATGTGAATTAATTTATGTCGGAAAAACCAGACGTCCATTGAAACATCATTTGGCAGAACACATGTCCCACATAAGACACCAGAACACCATTGCTCCTCTTGTACAACACTATCTAGACAAAAAAACATACAGACAGGGACTATAGATTTGTGGTCATTGAAGTAGTGAAACCGACAGAGTTTTATTTTGCAGATTTGGATAAAACACTTTTGAAATGAGAAGCCTATCATATACATGCACTGAAATCCATGGCACCTTGGCGACTTAATCATGAATTTTATCAAAATTGTTTTCTATGAATTTGCAGTTTTTTAATATGAGCTGGGGAAGCAAGGTTCTTATTACCACCAGCTCATATTGTTACTTGCAGAATCGGAACACCTTTTTAGAAACTAACACAGCTGTATTGCAATCCAGTAGTCAGGGAAGCTATTAGAGCTGGCTTTTTTCATCAGTTTGCAATGTCCAAAGGCACTCTAAGAGTCTGCAAGAGAGGCCATAGGGATGCAGAGAAAGGGTAAGCTTTGAACTATGAATGCACTCTCGTGAAATGTATGTAATTAATGAATAGTTACAGTAATAAGAAAGACAGAAAATATGATGTTATTTTAGAACTCATTATTTTTATGTAATTTCTGTTATAGATTTATGAGAAAGGATTTATTAAGACTGCTCCTGATGAAGATATTATTCGAAACAGTGTTTACCGGAACATATTTGAGTCATTTATTAGCAATTTATGAGACAATCTTACTTTGTGAATCTCTCTGTGAATGCAACAAGAGAAATAAGAGACTTTATGTGAGACATTGTATTTAACAATTTATGAGACAATCTTACTTTATGAATCTCTTTGTGAATGCAACAAGAGTAACAAGAGACTTTACTTATTACTGAGATTTTTATTTTGATGGAACATATATTGTAAATACGAGACATAGTAACCTACGGTTCTAACATTAAAAAACTTACACCCATATTTGGCTCTCACAGTTTGCTTGGATCTTGAACTCATTACCTTTTGACCGTCGTCTTCACATGGTAATAGAGTAGAACAGGGGTACCCACACTTTTTTGGGCCATGGGCCAGTCATGTGGTTGAGTGTGCCAGTCACGTGGTTCCTCCTACCAGAAGCAGAAATAAAACACACACACACAGGTGCATAACATGACTGTGCATGCACAGAACACTGCCGTAAATGAACCATGGATATTGTAAACATGTTTATGACAGCTGCAGGTCATTTACAACAGCATTCTGCATATGCACCAACATGTTATGTGCCAACGCATGCAAATTTTACTTTTGCGTCCAGGAGCGGTGAGGATGGCATGGGCCGGATGAATTGGCATGGGGGTGGTGGTTGGATCTGATCAGGGGGACAGATCTGGCCTGAAGGTCATAGTTCGGGCATTCATGGAGTACTACCAGTGACTCAATGCTGAGTGTCAGGCAGCAGTTAACTAACCTTGCAACCCTGAGGACTAGTTGCCTTGGCAAAGTCCTCAGGGAAGGGTGATGGTCCCCAAGTGGATTAAGTTCCACTTGTATCCATCTTGATGGAGGGTAACAGCTCCATCAATGCTGGCCTGGGGCTGAGGAGGACTTTACGTGCCAAAAGGGCTCAGGACCAGAAAGTCAATCGTGGAACTAGATCAGCGGTATGATTGTCATGCTGTGATGCAGAAAGCAGCTGAAAGGCCACTGCATTATATTCTCAGGACAGTTTTCATGGCTTATCACCATGAGGATCACCAATATTCAGATTCAGATATTGCAGAAGAAGAAGACAAAGAAGCATGCCACCCTGAACTGTTCTTAAAACATTTCTACTGTTTCTAATGTCTGGGAGACCTTAGTGTCAGGCAGCTTTGAAGTCAGTAAATTGGGAATGTAAATCCTTGCTAGTTTGTAAAACCACTGGATTCTTTTCCTTGTCCATGAGACAGCAAGGTATTTTATTATATTCTTGCCTGTGTGAATTCTTGCATTCTGATATTGCACAAATTATGCAACTTGTGCAAACCTACAGGAGCTGTTGCCTCATTATATGGGCATTTTAAAATTAGCAAATGGGTGGTTTATATAATTTTGATATAACTAATCATTTTATGCTCATTGTGCGTGCAGTATGGTATGGCCCCTTCCCTAAAATTTTAAACTCTCTGGACATCTTGCCTAGGTCAGCATTGCCTACGCCACACCTTGGCTATTGGGAGAACTCAGGCAAAGTATCAGCTGAACTACGTGACTGAAGGAATGCTCTGTATGTCATGTGACTTTGTCAGGAAGCAGCTTTGCTTCTGTCAATTCTTTTTATTTATTTTTTAATTAAATTTTTAAAACAAAATTGCATCATATAAAAATAAAACAACAAACATACATAAGAAAAAATACATAATACAGTTGCATACAAGTTGTATCTGTTTGCATTCTAACACTATATTACAATTAGACAAGTTCACTGATACACCTATACATTATTAGCCTATCCTTATAAATTGCAAGTAAAACTTTTTAACATAACTTTGAGTACGGTGTAATAGCTAATACGTAAATTCATTAATATTAATAATACAGCTTCTGTCAATTCTAGATTTTTTTCTTAGTCAGAAGCAAGAGAGGCAGGGTTGGGAATTCCAGCTGGTGCTTCCCATTGTTGATCAGATATAAGATTGGGGTTACCTTTTCCTGCCTGACTCCAAAAGTTGATCTAGACTAGATATCACCATTATCAATCCTGGGCTGAGAAGGTTTTCCCTTCTCTGTCCTGAGCTACTTTCCTTTCTGTACTGGTGAATACTAGCTTTGAAAAGTAAGTGAGTTTACTGTCATCAAATGAGTATAAATTATTGAAGATCTGATCCTGACACAACTCTTATTATGGGTCAAATGTGACAAGGCTGTAGAGAACAAGAATCATGAGGTTTTATTGGGAGAACAGAAAAGTGATGGTACTTTTTAAATCTGTAGTAAAGTGTCTGTCAGAAAATGTAGAGGCTGACAGAAACGTTGAGGTTGCTGAATAGGAGAAAGTTACAGACAGAAAGCTGCAGCATAACCTTATAAATATTTACTCAGAAATACAACCCACTAAATTCATTTAAGATTATGGCTTTTGGGAAGCTATGGTAATCTAACAAAGTTCATCACCTTTTCAGTGACGCAATAAATTGCAAACTTATTTCCTCTTTCACAGTCTCAGTGCTGGTGGAGGAAATAAAAAATAACAGTAAAAAACCAATCCTCTATTCCTAGCCTTTAAATAGTCTTCTAATAATGACATTTATAGTCACATGAAAGAAAATAATAATGCGAGGGAGAAGCAAAGAAATCCAAATAGTAAAGTGACCCTTACCAGATCCCTATAAAGAATACAATACAAAAGTTCATTCTTTAGACAGTTTTGTAGTTATTGTATGACACAGGCAATCTCAAATGAACCAAGATTTATAACTGTAGCACACATAACCTTTGCTGTAGCAGTAAAGTTTTGCACACATTCCTCATGATAACCCCCATAGCCATTCCCACAAATCTACAGCTCTGTGGATCTATATCAACAAACCAAATCTAGCAGTTCTCTGAATAGCAAGTTGATACAGTTAATAATTTCATTTTAGAAGCAAATATGGGATTTTTATCTCTCTCTCTCTCAGAAACACATGGGCCTTCCCCAGAATCTCATGGGGGAATGTCTCTTTTACAGGACACCATTTAATAACATTTAAAAGCAGTGCTGAGTGTCAGGCAGTGGTTAACTAACCTGACAACCCTGTGGTCCAATGGCTTGAGTGTCTAAATCCACAGGGAAGAGTGATGGTCCCCAAGTGGATTAAATCCCACTTAAATCCATCTTGATGGATGGTAGCAGCATCATCAATACTGACCTGAGGCCGAAGAGGGCTTTGTATGCCAACAGAGCTCAGGACCAGAAAGTGACTCTTGGAACTGGATCAGTGGTACAGGTGTCATGCTGTGATGCAGAAGGCAAAGGAAAGGCCACTGCATTATATTCTCAGGACAGCCTTCATGGCTGTACACTGTGATGATCGCCAATATTCAGATTCAGATACAGAAGAAGAAGAAGAAGAAGAAAAGCAGCTTCCATTTAAGAAGGAAGGATCTGATTTTCCTAATCTTAGCCTAAACTACCAGGCCTTTTTGTTAGCATCTGTTAATTGGTGGGATGTTTTCACCTGGGTTTTTATAACCTATTGGACCTTTGCTCTTTTCTAAATGGACAAAGCTAAGATCTAAATCTTTTGGAGCTAGTTTTATTTCAAGTACTGTAAAGATTTTAGACTTAGGGATCTCTATTCTATAATGTTAGTTAGAGTTTAGCAGGGACAGTCCAAGAGTTGGAAACTAGGAAGACTCTTGCAAAGGATATTGATTGCTGAGGCAAGGTTCACTACAAGAATCAAATTTCTCCCATTTTCCCAGCTAAGGAGTAAATACAGTTTGCCATACTTTGCTGAACTGCAATATCCAGAGGTTACAGTATTTATTAACATAATAAGTATAGCCTCATACCTTTGAGCATCTCAGCATCTTACCTACTGATGTACTTACTGAATCAACACAGAAAAAGAAACACTTATAATTTATTTATAAATATTTATTTAGTTGTAAATATCTAATGCTGACCAATAATTATGGAACACAGAGTTGGAGGAAAATACAGAAAGAGGAATAGGGTTATCATACTTTGGCTAATCAATGGACAGCGGCTTTGGTTTTTAAATCCACTATATTTACTGTTACAAATAATGAGTAACTTTTATTATTGTTGATGAACTAAACACATAATGCACCTGATGCTTCTCTGAAACAGGAAAAATAAATGTCTTCCCTCTGCAAATCAGTAGGCAGAAGACCTTATAACTTTTTGACATTTGACTCAGTGGTATACATTTGGCAACTGAGTTTGGATACATAGGGGACCATGGCGGCTTAGTGGTTAAGATGCTGCGCTTGACAACCAGAAGATCAGCAGCTAAGCAGTTCAAGATCTGAGTGCTGCATGATGGAGTGAGCTCCTGTCATATGTCCCAATTCCCGCCAACCTAGCAGTTTGAAAGCAATAAATTGCAAGTAGATAAATAGCTACCACTTCGGCAGGAATGGTAACAGCATTCTGTGCAGTCTGGTGTCTAGTCATGCCTGCCATATCACCATGTAAACATCTGTAGATACTGTATGCAGACAGTGCTGGCTGTAAATGGAGATGAACACCACCCCCTAGAGTCGGACATGACTGATTTTCAAGCAAGGAAAACATTTACCTTTACTTTATGGATACTTACCTGGATATTTGGTCATATTTAATCAAAGTTTATGTCTAGATTGTTTCAGAGTTTGGAACATCTTTTTTTCTCTATTTGTTATTGCTGTTTTCCCATTCCTTCTCTCTCTCTTTTTTTAAAAAAGATCCCCCCTCCCCTTTTCTGGTGTACTTTTTTTTGTGTTTCTCTGCTTGTGTTGGGATTTTAATGATTTAAGGACAATAATGATTTAAGGACATTTCACAGACTTTCTGCACAACAGATTTTCAATCAGATTCCTTTCAGTTCTCTTTCACAATGCAAACTGTTTGATTAACACACACTCTTTCTGATTTCTCATTACCAGTTTTTTCAGCAGACCTTTACTAACTTCTTCTTTCAACTTCCTTCTTGCCAAAACATCCCAGTCACACTACCCAAATGTGTATGCAGTCAACATGTTATCCTCCATAAGCCAATCATATTAGCTCTCAGTCTATGTACATGTATTATTCAGGCATTCACAGCTGATCATCATATAAACCTGTTATCAATACTATTTAGGAGTATGCTTGCATGATCATCTAACATGAGAACTGCTGTTGATATAATAAACTAGCATTTTTTGCCTGGCCCTGCTGGGCAGTTATTATTTGTGAGTGGGTGTTTGGGGTGGTTTTGTAGGCTGTGCGCTCACCCCCCCAAAAAAAAACCCCTCACCCCAACCACCAACACACAGATAATAACTGCCCAGCAAGGCAGGGATGCCCGGTGTGTGTATATGTGAGAGAGAGACAAGGGGGGGGGGAGAGTGGTGTTCCCCATTAGGCCCTTGTCTGTCGGAGAAAGCAAGCCCCCTTTCTGACTGGCAAGGGCCGAATGTGGAAGGTGCTCACTTCCCTCTGGGAGGCGAAGGCAGAGAACTGAGCGCCATTCTCAGCCTTTGCCTCCCGGGGAAGTTGTTCGCTTTCCTCAGTGGGAGGGGGACGAAGGCACCAGTGCCTTCGCCTCTCACCCCCTGTGGAAAGTGATGGCTTCCCTCCAGGAGGCAAAGGCAGAGAACGGAGTGCTGTTCTCAGCCTTTGCTTCCCGGGGAAGTTGTTTGCTTTCCTCAGTGGGAGGGGAATGAAGGCACCAGTGTCTTTCCCCCCCACCCCCTGTGGAAAGCGATGGCTTCCCTCCGGGAGGCGAAGGCAGAGAACGGAGTGCCGTTTTCAGCTTTTGCTTCCTGGAGAATTTGTTCACTTTCCTCAGTGGGAGGGGGACGAAGGCACCAGTGCCTTCTCCTCCCACCCCCATGGAAAGCGATGGTTTCCCTCCGGGAGGCAAAGGCAGAGAACGGAGCACCATTCTTGTAGCAATCCGCTTACATCCAGGCCAAGCTTTTCCAGCTTCCTGATGATGGGATTGCAAGAATGTATCAGATCTGGCTCCCTGGGCCAGATTTGGACCTCTCAGTTCAGGCTTCTCCATCAGGCAAATCACACACCAAGTTCCACCCCTTCTTCCCCAAGATACTGCCATGTGGCTCCCATGTGTCGCCATCTTGAAGGGGCATCCCCCCCTCTTCCAGGAGGCAGGCTACATGGAAACATGGAATGAGCACCTTCATTCCATGACACCCCCCTCGTTAGGGTGACGAAAACCAAGATTTTCTTGTAAAATCATGCTTTTCATCATAATTTACTTAATGCATTTTTTCCTACTCATTACATGTTTATTAAATTTTAACATAGATACAAAATATAAAGACATACATCAAATTCACATCCAGTAATAACACTACATTTCAGTTGTGACTCGATATTATATTACTTCCCCCTTCCATTTCTCTCCTTGGTACTAAATTTTTATCAGTGTCATTTATAATTTTTCCAAATCTAAATTTTAAAATTTTCACCATCTATTTGTACATTTCATAATCTCTAATATATCATATATCCACCAAGTCACCCTTCTACTTCGTAATATCAATACAAAAATGACATAACTAAATTTTAAAAATAACAAATTTAAACCAAAAATAAAAATAAAACAAAAAGACTAACCACCCTGTGTTATATACATTGCCCTGGAGAGCACGGAGTAACATTATGGAATCATTCCCAAAAACCCTTGTGAGCGGGTGCAGGTCTATTCAGCTCTTCTCCCTTCAAAGAGTAATCCATAAAAGTTTTCCAAATCTTCCAGAATCTATTTTCTTTAATAATCCCCTTTTCATATTTATCTCATATGTTAACTTATCACTCAATGCTAATTTCCAAATTTCCTTATACCATTCCTCGATTTTTATAATCACATCATTTTTCCATTTTCTCGCAATACACAATCTACCCGTTGTCAGCATTCTTTCAGCAATGCTTTTTTATCTTTACTTAAATTTATATCTTCCACATCTGTCAACATGATGGTATTTGCACTCAGTTTGATTTTTGTTCCCATAATTTCATTTATCTCATTCTCAATACCTTCCCAAAAATCCTTTACCACCTTACATCTCCACCACATATGTTCATATGTACACAATGCACTCTTACATCGCCAACACATTTTATCATTTTTAAATCTATCTGATGCAATCTCACTGGTGTCAAATACCATCTCCACAACAATTTGTAATTGTGCTCCTTTACTCTAACCGACAGAGTTCTCATAATTCTTTTCTTCCATTTATTTTTCCAGTTTTGATCTTCAATCTTTATCTCAAGATCCTGTTCCCATCTCACTTTCAGCTCCTCTTGTGAATTACCTTCCTTATTTATCATTATATATATTTTACTCACCAGCCCCTTTATACCACTTTGTCCCTTTCTTATTTTCAAAACTAAATCTTCAAACTCTGTCTTCCCTCTTTCTAATCCGGCCTCATTCATAAATTTACAATTCCACTTATTTACCATTTTTATCTGAAACCAATTTAATTTCAATTGTGCATACAAATTTATTTTTCTCTCGTTATCTCTACATGCCCGTATCCAATCTTTCAACAGGAAAACTTCATTCTTATCTAATACTTCTTTAATCCTTTTATTAATTCTTATTGGAAAATTTGCAATATCCTCCAATTCTATAATAGGAGAAATATCTGGTACCAACACCTTTCTCACTTTTTTCCATGTTCCCAATATTGTCTTCATCATTTTATTTTTAGTATTTACTTTCCCGATGTCGCCTCCTAGAAAGACTATTTTTCCCATATAACTAAGTTCTTTCATTTCAATTTCTACCCAAATTGCCTTTTCCCTTGCTAAGATCTTCACAACGTTCTTAATTTGAAAAACTCGATAATATGTTATTAAATTTGGCATTCCTAACCCACCATCTTTTTGAGGTAGGTACCAAACCTTTTTTTGCCAATCTAGATCTTTTTCCCCCATTAGAAAAGTTATTGAGGGTACTGCAGTGGCTCAAGTCGCTAAGACGCTGACTGGGAAGCAGAAGGTCAGCAGTTTGATTCCTGAGTACTGCAGGACGGAAATGAGCTCCCGTCTTCATCCCAGCTCCTGCCAACCTAGCAGTTCGAAAGCAAGAAATTGCAAGTAGATATAAATAGGGACCACTTCGGTGGGAAGGTAACAGTGTTCCGTGCGCTCCGGTGTCTAGTCATGCCTGCCACATGACCACGGAAACGTCTGCAGAAGCAGACAGCGCTGGCTCTTCGGCTTAGAAACAGAGATGAGCACTGCACCCTAGAGTCGGATACGACTGGCTTTCGAGCAAGGGAAACCTTTAGAAAAGTTATTAATCATTATTTGGAACTCATTAATTTCCTTATCCTTAAATTGGATTGGGAGTGCATCAAATAAAAAATTAATTCTTGGTAATAACATCATTTTACTTATTGCTATTCTTCCAAAACAGGGCAACTTCAATTTTTGTAATCCCTGTATTCTATCCTTGATTTCTTTTTTCAATCTTACATAATTCAATTTGTTAAGATCTTCAAATTTGTTTGAAATATTTATCCCTAAATATTTCAAATTGTCCTTAATTTGTAGATTACCCTTTCCTTTTATCTTTTGTTGATCTTCTTTGCTCATATTGTATAGAATAATTTCTGATTTATCCCAATTTATTCTCAAACCCATAATATCTTCAAAGTCCTTTAATAACACTTGTATTCTATCCAATGCCCTTACAGGATGTTTGGTTATTATTAGAGTATCATCCGCATAAAGATTTATCTTATTACCTAAGACCCCTTCTATTTCCTTATCTTCCCTTATAGCTTTTGCCAACATTTCCATTGCCATGATAAATAAAATTGGCGAGAGTGGGCAGCCCTGCCTAGTACCTGCTTCTAATTTCACTTCTTCTGTATCCTCATCGTTTACTCTAACTATTGCGGTACCTTGCTGATATAGTTGTTCAATTGTCTTCCTAAATTTATCTCCAAATCCATAGCATTTGATTATCTCATTAATTGTTACCCATTGTAAAGAATCAAATGCTTTGAAAATATCTAATGATAATAGTCCTACTTTTTTTTTTGTCCAACCACATCTATTAAGTCTATAACTCTTCTTGTCAAGTCAGACATATGTCTACCTTTCAGAAAACCCACCTGATCCTCATTTATATAGCTGCCCATAAAATTGTTCAATCTATTAGCCAGTATCGCTGTGAAGATCTTAGCATCCTGGTTTATTAATGAAATTGGTCTATATGATTCAACTTTTTCCAAATCCTTCCCGGGTTTTGGCAATAACACTATTATGGTCCTATACCATGAAGTCGGAATTTGTCCTCCTTCCAATATATAGTTATAAAGTGTAGTCAATTTTGGAACCACTAAATCTTTAAACTCCTTATAAAATTCAGCCGATAATCCATCTTCTCCAGGCGCTTTATCTGTTTTTTTAATCTAGCAATAACCTATTTTATTTCCTTTTCCGTTATTCTATCTTATTTATTTATTTATTTATTTATTTATTCAATTTATATCCCGCCCACTCAACACAAGGCCGACTCTGGGCGGCTAACAACATAAAAAGTAACCCCAGGGCAACCCAAGGAGTTTACAGACAATATTAATAATCCTAAAAACAGTTAAAACAGTAAAAAAGTTAAGACTACCCACCCCCTAAAAAGCAGGGGCTGCAGGATCGAAAAGGCACCATGGGGAAGAGTTCCTCTACACCAACCACCCCATGGTGGTTACCCTTCCACCTGCACCCCACACTTGACCTGCCAGCCAGGTTTTAAGATCCCTTCTGAAAGGCAGCAACTCCGTCCGAAGACGTAATTCTGTTGGCAGGAGGTTCCAGAGGGCCGGTGCAGACACGGAGAAGGCTCTCCTCCTTGTGCCAGAGAGGCGAGCCCCTCTGGCTGATGGAACAATTAGAGAGCCCCTCCAGTCAGCTCTGGTTGGACGGACAGACGTCCTCAGGGCGATGCGGTCTCTTAGGTAATCTTCCATTCTATTCCTGTGTTCCTGATCTATCTTATTAATTATTAGTTTCTCCAATTGTTTTTTAATTTTATCTCATCTATCTTCTTTTTTTCATATAACTCCTGATAAAAATCCTTCACAATTTTGCATTTATCTCCAGTTCTATAACATCTAACCCCATCTTTTCTAATCAAAACTCCAATTTCCCTTTTTTCAATTTTTTCTTTTGCAGCCCTTGCTAATAATTTTGAATTCTTATTACTATATTCAAAAAATTCTCTTTTTAAATATACCAAGTCTCTTTTTACCTTATCTATATCTTTTCCTATCAATTCAGTCTTTAATCTTTGTAAGTTATCAAAAGCCTTCTTATCCTTAGTTCTTGCATGTTGTTCTTGTAAATGTTTTATCTCATTCTCAGTTTTATCCTGTTCCAGTTTACGTTGTTTATTCCTAATACTAGCCAATTTAATACTTTCCCCTCTAAAAACTGACTTCATGGCGTCCCATACCACATTAAAGTTCACCTCATCAGTGTCATTCCAATACCAGCTCTCCTTCCAATTCTCCATTATTTGTTCTTTAAATTTAGGTTCCTTATATAATTTTGCATCATATTGCCAGACCTTTCTTTTTTTCTCCCGATCCTCTATCCTCAACTCTATCATCATTTTTGCATGGTCTGATTCCTTGAAGATACCTACATCTACCTCATCTATGCTTTTGATTATATTATCTGTTACAAATACATAGTCTATTCTAGAATATGAATTGTGTACATGTGAAAAATAAGTGTAAACCCTTTCCGACCCCTTAAACTCTCTCCATGTGTCCTTCAATCCTAACGCAGTCAACCAATTATCCAAAATCATCTTCTTAGTTCTTTTCCCACATTTTAGTAGATTTGTACAATCTAGATTTGACCTTATTAAGTTGAAGTCTCCAGCCATTTTAGTCATTCTCTCTTTCTTTAATATTTTGTACATTTTCTCTAGAAAAGCCTCTTGCTGATCATTTGGAGCATATATATTCACCAATGTTATTTCTTCCTCATCAATCTTTCCTTTTACTATCAGATATCTGCCCTCTGGATCAGAAATACTACTTATCATTTCAAAGCCCAACCGAGTCAAAATCAAAATAGCCACCCTTCTTGCCTTTGAGGTACCAAATGATTTTTCATTGTATTGCATTGATTTTAAAAATATCTTGTTTGTGTCCTGAGATTTTTGATGAGTTTCCTGAAGAAAGATCACATCCGGCCTACCCCTTCTTAAGGCTGATTCAATTCTTCTCCTCTTAACTTGAGATCCTGTACCCTTCACATTCCATGTTAGAACCTTTATATTTCTCATGATATTAGCAAATGCACTCCTCTACAATCTCCAATTTCTCCATTGGGCGTGCATTCAACCCCACAATTAAGACTACACCTACTACATAAAACATTCATCTCTACCCTCCCCACCTTTTTACCCAAAAAAGCCGCCTTTGAACCCAAAGAGGGGGGGACATGGAAGATGTCCCAAAAAAAAGACAGTGCTCCAGCGCTATGTTCTACAATAATAGATTTAAGTTTTAACTACTCTTTTAAACTTTGAAGACTTTTATATTCCTTACCCATCTATCCTGACCTCTCTCCTCCAGATACTTCACCCTTCTCCAGCCCCTTTCTCTACCTTCGATCCCTCCTCCCTCCCTCCAGTTGCCCCCTCCTGCTCCATTCCCCCATAGTCTCTTTTTATCCCTCCAGACTCTAACAAATCTTTCCTTAATGCCAGCCTTCTCTTGAAGACACCTCAACCAATTCAATTGAGCTCAAATAATCCAATGCATCTGTTTCTGCATCAATTGTGTGCATTTTCTTGTCATGGAAAAATCTTAGCTGCTGTGGAAATCTCCAATTGTATTTTATCCCACGTGAAATCAAAATTTTGGTTACTGGTTTCATTTTATACCGCCAAACGCACTCATTGACTGCAATATCATTGTAAACCTCCACATCATTTCCGTCAATTTTCAAAGCACCAGACCTAGCTTGTTTTATAAAAGCCATCACCTTTAGCTTTTCCCTCCAATTTGCAAATTTGACTAAAACATTTCTAGGAGCACTTCTTCCTCTTCTCACCCCCAATCTATAAACATTTGCAATATCTTCATTGACAAAATCTTTCCCCGTTTTCAAATTATTCAACCAATCAATTATTCTATCCTTCAGCTGGTCAGGTGTTTTTTCCAAAAGATTGCGTATCACAATATTCTGTTTTCTCATCATCTCTTCCACCATATCTAACCTTTTCTCTTGCACCTCCACTTTCAACTTTACTTCTCTATTTTCCTCATGCAATCCCTTCATATCTGTTTGCATCAATTTCATATCACTTTGCATCAAATTAACATTTGTTTCCAACTTTTGAAAAGTGAAATCAACTTTATGAGCAAAATCTTGAAACATTGTAACCAATTTATCTTGTTTTCCCATAATTTCATTTTTATCTTTCCCCCTTGCTTCATTAATTTCCCGAAAGCCTTTCACATTTGCCTCCTCCATTTGTTCAAATTTCTGAAACAATTTGCCCATCTCAACCATTAATTGTGTTTGGTCCATTGATGCAGGCTCTGGTGATGGTGTTGATGATGATGTATCTTCCACAGCAGCCTTATCTTTTTTCTTAGATCTCACGACCTCTTCCTCTTTTCCTTTTCCTTTCACAAATTTATCCATTTTAGCGTCAATAACCAATTTCAAAGCAGCCACTCCTTTTATGTCCCCAAGTTCTTGCTCTAACTCCAGTATCAATTAGACTAATAATGTAACTCCTAGATTAGACCTCTCACTTTATATACTATTAGCCCCAGCAGACCCTTTTTATATCAATCAAAAAGTAAAAAACCCTGTACAATTTTATTGTAATCCAAGATCAAAGTCAATTTCAACCTACCAAATTTAGATAAAAAAGTCTAATTCCACTTGAGTAATGCTGTCCAATTATCTTCCAGTTATATTCCATATTTAGATAAAAAAGTCTAATTCCGCTTGAGTAATGCTGTCCAAATATCTTCCAGTTATATTCCAAATTTAGGTAACAAGGTCAATTCCATTTGAGTAATGCTGTCCAATTATCTTCCAGTTATATTCCAGATTTAGGTAACAAAATCTAATTCCACTTGAGTAATACTGTCCAATTATCTTCCAGTTATACTCCAAAATATAAAGAAGAGAAGCAGTGCTGCAGGTATTAGAGTTATAGCTTTCAAAATAGGCTGGCTTTTGTTGTAATCCACAAAGGGAACACAATGTATCAAGTCACACTATCCCAATTGCAAGACTGTATTTGCTTATGTCCGTCTGAGTCTGTGTCCAGCTCAAAGCAACGAGGAAGCAAAAACGGGGAGAGGGAAGTAAGGAAAAAAAACCCATCCAAAAATTGTATTCCAATTATTGCCCCATTGTAATCCAATTCCGACATCCAGAGGGTAACCTTTTTTCCTTTTATATATATTATGCTGCTCCAGTTCTCAAAAAAATAAAATAAAAAATAAAAAAACTCTTCTTTCATCTCCAAAACCACAAACATGCAGGAACGATGGCAGCAGATCGGAAAAAGCCCCCCTCTCTCTCACAACACCACACCAGCCAGTTCAATATTCATCAAGATCTCCTTATTTCTTTCATATCCCTCTGCCACTCTCCAACTCCTCCGCTCTGTTTCACCCACTTTCCACAGCTCCCAGCTCCCGGCTCGGGTTCCTCTTCTTTTAACTTTCGTTTTTACAATCACCCGCCGCCATTTCTCCTTCTTCGGCCACTTTCCCCTCCACACACACTCTGCACTTACTTGTCCTTTCTGGTGTTTAACTCCACACCCGGACCTTTCCCCTCTGCGACCACCACTCCGATGATTATGATTTTAGTACCTTTCTCTTGGAGACCTCAGTCAATCAAGTCCAATATTTCTCCAAACTCAGGGCTCCCGTCCGTAACGCAGTGGTTTGTTCGACCCGGCTTGCACCGTGTTTGCTCACCCCTCCTTCTCCGAACTCCGAGCCCGTATTTATATTTTTCGAATCCTCAGTGTTCCATCAGGTCAAATAAGTTGTTTTCACATCAACAAATCCTCCAAGTTTTTAGATAATTCCACATTTAAACCCCATTTCAGTGCGAGCTGGTCAATGTATGTGTTACTCCATACTCATCTTAGCCACGCCCCCCTTAATGCATTTTTAAAACAGGCAAGCACATTTCTTTTCTTCCTTACAAGAAGGTTTCTCTAGCATTTCTAGGAAAGAAACAATGCCTATCCTTTTAAAACATTTCCAAATCCCCAATTACATTTCAAAATCATAGCATGAGCATACAATGAAACATTTAGCCAATTTAAAAAATATATATTTTTAGAATGCAACTTAAGCCAATTCATTGAGATCACAGATTTTTGAAGTCCACAACAAACTTTAGTCCAATTAAAATGTCCAAATTAAGAGTCCAAATGTTGATTGCAGTTTCTTCTTCTCAGATTAGAATTTTAAATGCCAATTTCCCTTCAGCACAGTCTTATAGTACAGTACTTACAAATGACCAGATGGTATACCATCCTTTTCTTCCTCTTGGCAATTGCACAGAACCTCCCAAAACTGCACGGGGTTTCCAAAAGTCTCCAGGCATATCTCCAGGAATTCTCAGTGTCCCCTTTTGCCTACTCTAGTCTCAGAGATGGCCTCCCCTCTCTGTGCAACTTAAAGGAACCACATCTGCCTAGAAGCACCTCTGGAGGGGCCATGGCTACTCCTTCGTGAATTACTGGACTTCCTGGTCCAATTTCTTGATTCATATTCCATCGACCATTCATCCACTGTGCTTTTCCTGGCTCACCCATGACTGAAATCTGTGCAGCTAACACAGGGGCACATGGACTAGTGCAGTGTCAGTGCGCCAAGGAACCACTTCCTTTCAATCTCTCCTCCTCTCTCCAGACACAGGATAAACAAACAAATTAAAAAACAGGAAGAGACAAAAAATCAGCTTCTCAGACAGCAGGCCGGAAATGCTGGCTGGACACTCTCCACTTTCTTGGACGATGGAATTACTTCCTTTCTATCTCCAGACACAGGAACAACAACAGCAACAACAACAATAATTCTTCTCACCCAGCAGGCCAGAAATGTGGACCAGCTCTGGCTCCCTGGGCCAGATCTGTCCCTCTCAGTTCAGGCTTCTCCATCAGGCAAATCAGGTAGCGTCGAGCAAAGAAATCACTCCAAGTCCCTTCAAGCATTTTCATAATTGTATTACAAGCATAGCAAAGTCCAAAATGCATTCCAGTAAAAGATCAAAAGCAGATAGATAAAGCAGGCTGCTTGAGTGGGGGGGGGGGGGAAGAAATCCAGCCATTCCCCTTCTTTCCAAGAGACTACATTTTAGCTGTTTGCCAGCAGGCTTCCCCAGAGAGACTGAATGAATGTGGGAGGGTGTCTTCCTCTCGGACAAGACTCCTCCCATCAGGATCCTCCCGTTGACCCTCCTCCTTAGGGTTTACCCCCAATGATCTTCCAGCAAGACATTTCAATCACACACCAAGTTCCACCCCTTCTTCCCCAAGATACTGCCATGTGGCTCCCATGTGTCACCATCTTGAAGGGGCATCTCCCCCCCTCTTCCAGGTAGCAGGCTACATGGAAACATGGAATGAGCACCTTCATTCCATGACAGTGCTCAGCCTTTGCTTTCTGGGGAGGTTATTCGCTTTCCTCGATGGGTAGGGGACAAAGGCACCAGTGCCTTCTCCCCCTGGCCACTGTGGAAGGCGATTCCTTCCCTCCAGGAGGCAAAGGCAGAGAACGGAGTGCCATTCTCAGCCTTTGCTTTCCGGGCAAGTTGTTCGCTTTCCTTGATGGGAGGGGAATGAAGGCACCAGTGCCTTCGCCCCCTGCCCCCCGTGGAAGGCAATTCCTTCCCTCTGGGAGGTGAAGGCGAGGCCTTCGTCACCCAGAGGGAAGTGGTTCGCTTCTCTCTTGGTTGGCAGGGGACAAAAGCTTCATCCCCCACCAACCAAAAGAGAAGTGAACCCCCTTCCGTAGAAGGTGATTCCTTCCCTCCGGGAGGCGAAGGCATGGCCTTCGTCTCCCGGAGGGAAGTTGTTCGCTGCTCTCTTGTTTGGTGGGGGCTGAAATGTTTGCCCCCCGCCAACCAAGAGAAATGCGAACCCTGTGGCCATGGAGGGCAGCGCTGGCCTCGCAGTGGCTTCGGAGGGGGCCCTCCTCTCCCCACGCTGCTTTGGCGAGGTAGCAGGGAGAGTCCATCATCTCCCCATGGCCACGGAGGCTGGTGCCAGCCTCACTGTGGCTTTGGGGGGAGGAGGAGGGGAAGTCCCTCCTCTTCCTGCCCTGCTTTGGTGAGGTAGCGGGGAGAGTCCATGACTCCATGTTGGCCATTTTTTTTAGCATGCAACACTTTCCCGGCCTCCGCCGTGCTCACGTCCCTCAGCTTGATTGGCTGAGGTGTGGTGCGGCGTGGAGGATGCTGGGCCTTGTAGTTTTTTGTTCATCTTCGTGGGGCGGTTGCCCCATTCTTGACAATCAGACCCTTGTGGCGACCCTCAGATGGTCTAAAGGTAAGTATGGCCAGCTCAGTATGGGATGGTTGGGCCAGGTGTGGCCACTAATGCCGGACACGCACCAACCTACCCTCTTGTTATAGGTAAAAATCTGGAAATGAGACTATTGATAGGTATTATGGTTGCAATTTTCCAGCAGCTGCAGGGTTGTCACATAAAATCTGGAATAAGATTATTTTCTGAAGCAGCAGAGGGTTGGACTGGATCCACTGGGGTCAAATTACAAGAAAGAGGATTCTTACCAAATATTACAAATACTTTCCTGATTACAAGAAATGTTTGACAGGAGAATAGACACATTGAAAGATGATGAACTCTCCTTTGTTGAAGGTTTTAATCAGAGCTGGTTGTTCATCTGGTGGAGATACGTTCACTCTGGATTCCTTCACTGGGAAGAGACTGTACTCTGCTTTCCTTGGGATCCATTGTTGTTGTTCAGTCGCACAGTCGACTCCGACCCTTTGCGACCCCATGGACCATTTTCCTCCAGGCGCCTCTGTCCTCTACCATCCCCCTCAGCCCTCCCAGCTCTGTGCCCATTGTGTCTATAATACCATCTAGCCATCTCATCCTTGGCCTCCCCCTTCTTCTTTTGCCCTCCACCTTTCCCAACATAAATGCCTTCTCAAGTGAATCCTCCCTTCTCATTTGATGTCCAAAGTATTTTAGCTTCATCTTTACTATTTGACCTTCCAATGAGCAGTCAGGGTTAATTTCTTCTAAGATTGACCTATTTGTTCTCCTCGCTGTCCAGGGGGCTCTCAAAACCCTCCTCCAACACCACATTTCAAAGGCATCTATTCTTCTGCGTTCAGCCTTCCTAATTGTCCAGCTCTCACATCCATACATTACTACTGGGAAAACCATTGCTTTGACTATTCTAATTTTTGTTTGCAATGTAATGTCTCTGCTTTTCACTATGTTCCCCAGGTTTCTCATCGCTTGTCTTCCAAGAATCAGTCGCCTTTTTATTTCATGGCTGCAATCCCCATCTGCAGTGATCTTTGATCCTAAGAAAGTAAAATCTGTCACTACTTCTACTTCTTCCCCGTCTATTTTCCAGGAACTGATGGGGCCTGTTGCCATTATCTTGGTTTTCTTGATATTGAGTCTCAAGCCAGCTTTTGCACTCTCCTCCTTCAGCCCAATCAAGAGATTCTTTAGGTCTTCCTCACTTTCTGCCATTAGGGTGGTATCGTCTGCATATCTCAGATTATTGATGTTTCTCCCAGCGATTTTAATCCCATATTGTGATTCCTCCATCCCTGCACTGCGCATTATGTGCTCTGTGTATAGGTTGAATAAGCATGGTGACAAAATGCAGCCTTGTCTTACTCCTTTTCCTATTCCAAACCACTCTGTTATTCCATGTTCTGTCCTAACTGTTGCTTCTTGGTTCATGTACAGATTTCTCAGGAGGCATATGAGGTGCTCTGGTATTCCCATCTCTTTAATTACTTGCCACATCTTGTTGTGGTCCACACAGTCAAATGCCTTAGTGTAGTCAATAAAACAAAAGTAAACTTGTTTCTGGTATTCCTTTGTTTTCTCCATGATCCAGCGTATGTTGGCGATGTGGTCTCTAGTCCCCCTGCCTCTTCTGAAACCAGCCTGCACCTCTGGTAATTCTCTCTCCACATGCTGCTGAAGTCTATCCTGTATTATCTTGAGCATCACCTTGCTGGCATGTGGGATGAGCACGATTGTTCGATAATTTGAACATTCTTTGGCATTGCCCTTTTTTGGGATTGGGACGTATACTGATCTTTTCCAATCCTGTGGCCACTGTTTTGTTTTCCAAATCTGCTGGCATATTGAATGCAGTAATTTGACGCCATCATCTTTTAGCGCTTTGAAAAATTCAACTGGGATACCATCATCTCCACTAGCTTTGTTGTTTGCAGTGCTCTTTAGAGCCTTTATGACTTCACTCTCCAGGATGTCTGGCTCAAGTTCAATTTCTTCATCATTGTGATTATCAGGAGTGTTGAGGTCCTTTTTGTAAAGTTCCTCTGTGTACTCTTTCCATCTTTTCTTAATTTCTTCTGCATCAGCTAGCTCCTTTCCGTCTTTGTCCCTTATCATGGTCATTTTTGCTTTAAATGTTCCCTTGATTTCCCCAATTTTTTTTGAAAAGATCTCTGGTTCTGCCTCTTTTGTTGTTTTCCTCCATTTCTCTGCACTGTTCTTTTAGGTAGTTTTCCTTATCTCTCCTTGCTTTTCTTTGAAATTCTGTGTTCAAATGGTTGTAGTTTTTCCTTTCTCCTTTGACTTTTGTGTTCCTTCTTTCCTCTGCTATTTTAAGAGCCTCATCAGACAACCACTTTGCTTTCTTACTCTTTTGTTTTGGTATGGTTTTCTTTGCTGCTTCCTGCATGATGTCCCTCATCTCCGTCCATAATTCTTCCGGTACTCTGTCTACCGAGTCTAAGCCATTAAATCTGTTCATCACCTCCACCGTGTGTTCTTTAGGGATGCTGTCTAGGTGATATCTTTCTGGTCTCCGTGTTTTCCCTATTTTCTTTAGTCTAAGCCTGAATTTTGCGATCAGTAGGTTGTGATCTGAGCCACAGTCTGCTCCAGGTCTTGTATGGAGGTTCTCCATCTTTGGCTGCAGAGTATGTAGTCAATCTGGTTTCGGTGTTGGCCATCTGGTGATGTCCATGTGTAAAGTCGCCTCTTGTGTTGCTGGAAGAGAGTGTTTGCTATGACCAGTGCATTCTCTTGGCAGAACTCTATCAATCTTTGCCCTGCTTCATTCTGTGTTCCAAGACCAAATTTGCCTGTTATTCCCTCCACTTTTTAATTTCCTACTTTGGCATTCCAGTCTCCTAATATAATTTGGACATCATTTCTTGGTGTCTGTTCTATGAGGTGTTGTAAGTC
Source organism: Bradypodion ventrale (assembly GCA_035047345.1). NCBI lineage: Eukaryota > Metazoa > Chordata > Lepidosauria > Squamata > Chamaeleonidae > Bradypodion > Bradypodion ventrale. Next base: position 43,331,905 of record JAWDJE010000003.1, on the reverse strand, counting down.
CTCATAGAACTGGTCCATTGTGGCTTCATCTGCACCAGTGGTTGGTGCGTATATTTGGATCACAGTGACATTGAAAGGTTTGCCTTGAAATCTGACTGACATCATTTTGTCATTTTTGAGATTGTATCCCATTACTGCTTTTCTCACTCTTTTATTGACAATTATGGCTACTCCATTTCTTCTAAGGTTTTCTTGCCCGCAGTAGTAGATATGATGGTTTCCAGAGCTGAATTCGCCCATCCCTGTCCATTTGAGCTCACTGATGCCCAAGATGTCAATGCTTATTCTTTCCATCTCGTTTTTTACCACTTCCAGTTTTCCTTGATTCATAGACCTCACATTCCATGTCCCTATGCAGTATTGTTCCCTGCAACACTGTATTTCTCCTCCTCCTTTCGTATCCCTCCCCCTTTTCAGATCTGCTGTGCTGAGCATCCCCTTGTTTTGCCTTTTGTTTTGGTCCATAGGGTTCTCTTGGCAAACTTTGTGGCGTGCCTTGCCGGTCTCTACGCCAGTCTTTTCCCATCACACATGTTATCACAGTTTAAACAGTTTTAAAACAAAGTATTATCATGCACAATATCACAGTTTATCACATAGTATCAAAGTAAAAGTTGAACTAATTAATGAAAGGGAAAGAAAGAAAGAAAGAAAAAGTCCACTATATCAAGTCTCTATGTAAGTCAGTTTCTTGTACAGTCACTATGTCAGTTGCCATAAGCCATCTATGTTTAGTCAACTATATTATTCCAGTTCGATTACTTATCCTTTGCATGCACGCAGCAGCGCTTGCCTCTCTTCGGCCGCAAGGAGTCGGTCAAAGGCGCCGGCTCGGACCTCGCTGTGATGGTGGTTGTGGATGGTATCTCCTGGGGGTGGTCAGGGGTCTCCGGAAGTGTCCTTCTGTCTGGCCCCAGGTCTTTGGATGGGGAGGGAGGGGCAAGATCCTTTACTCACCTCCCCCTTGGGCCTCTCTGGATGGCAAATGGGCAGTAGAGCTGGGCCTTCCTGAAGCCTTTTCTTCCTCTCCAGGCTCAGGTCTTTGGATGGAGAGGGAGGGGCAGGATCCTTTACTCACCTCCCCCGTGGGCCTCTCTGCATGGAATGAGCAGTAGAGCTGGGCCTTGCTGATTCCTTTTTCTTCCTCCTGGGATCCATTCCAGTCCTACAATTCTGTTCTTCCAAGATGATGTGTTCCATAATTGTATAATTCACAGGGAACAGAGAAATCTTAGAAAGTGCCATCATCCTGGCTGCTCAAAACATCACTAAGATTTTTTCCCCATTTAATGTTCTTGTCTTAGGTCTGAATGTGGACAATTTTGCATGTAATTTTTGCATGAACTACTGTTTGATTAATTAAGATCCAAGCCAATTAATCTAATTGTTTTATAACTTTTTCCCTTTAATTATTCACTTGTTGGTTATTCAACATTTTCATGCAGGTAAGGTAAGTCAAAATGGAAGGCTGGTTTCCTCACAGCCTCTCCTCATCCTTTTTCCAGCTTGTCAGTGAGATGCATACCCAGGCTCTGCCAGCAGCTGCCTGAAAATACAAATATTATCTGTTCCCACACTGCCATCTTGTGGCGAAAGTTTCATTTTATGTTTCTGTGGTCTTATTCAGGTTTTATTCAGCTCAAGGCCATCCAGTATTTTACAGCAGAGGCAAAGACCTAGTAACTGTTTAGTTTATATCTGTTTCCACCACATAAAATGACAGGTACACTGCAAATAATTATTCTCTCTCTACTGAATGGGTATTTTATGTATGCACACACACACTGTAAAGAATTGTATCAAAAGCCAATCGTATCTGACTCTATGGTTTAGTTCTCATCTCTGTTTATAGTCAAAGAGCCAGCACTGCCTGTATCTGCAGACATTTCTGGGGACATGTGGCAGGCATGACTAGACACTGGAGTGTACGGAACACTGTTTACCTTCTTACCGAAGTGGTACCTATTTATCTACTTGCAATTTGTTGCTTTCAAACTGCTAGGCTGGCAGGAACTGGGACAGAGATGGGAGCTCACTCTGTCATGCAGTACTCAGGTCTTGAACTGCTGACCTGCCAACCTTCCAGGGGTCAAGTTAAGCATCTTAACCACGAAGTCCACAAATAAGTGTATATACACATACATACCATGGCAATTTATAACCATCTCAGCCATGTGCAGAATAGAAGTGCTTCCAGAGATCTCTTAACATTGCTTGGTAAAAGCTAATATATACTGTAGCTATCTGTCTTTTTTCCCCTAGCAGTCCCCTTTCTGGTTCCTGTTAAGAAGAAAACATAGCAGATGTGGGAACTCAGACATTTTATGCATGGAAGATGATGACACCTGGGATCCGCTCCCTATAAATTTAGATTGGAGATTAGGCAAATAAATAGAACAATAAATGCTTGATCTGGAAGCATTTGAGATCAAGTGACCCAGATAACCGAGAGAAGCAGATCAGCAAACACATTGGGCCAAATATGTCCACTTTCCCTTACCATGTAATTGGATCAAATTCCTCACAGGGCCGTAGCCAGGATTCTAGATGTGGGTGGGCAAATATTTTTCAGGGTGGGCAACAAAGCCTCTTTTCAATGCATTCCTATGAGAAACCACACCTTGCCAGGGTGGGCAAACTGCTAACTCAGGGTGGGCTAACCTCCCCAAGGCCCCCCCTCTGGCTATGATCCTGATTCCTCAGATAGTAAGTAGGGAGGAAATGATAGTTTAGTAAAATAATAGCATAAATAGTCATTGAATGCTACCCTGATCTCTAGAAAGTCTAGTTCAGGGGTTCCCAACCTAAGTCCTGTCACTCTCCAAGGGCATTTGAGGAACAAAATGGCTACCCCTTTGAAACTGTTGGGACAAAATGGCTGCCTCCATCATGCAGGCAGGGCAAAATGGCTGCCCGGCCCTCAAAGCTGACTGAGAGAGCGTGACCTGGCTCCCGGCTTGAAAAGTTTGGCGACCCATGGTCTAGTTCATTGTTGAGCAACTATTTTGCCTTGATAATTTCCCATGCTCAATTTCCACTTCACCAGAATGCATTAGATGTAAAAACACCTCTTGTACAAAGATCCTGCCTGTCAGAGTCTGCAATATGAGCTAGGTGGAACAATTGTCCAAGTGTGAAGCAGCCACCTTTGTCAGTTCATACGTATAAGTCATGACCATATTTTAATGAGTGGCTGTTTGCCCGTCTGTGCCCTGTGTCTTGTCAAAGATACTTTTAAATTCCTTACAGAACCTTCCTCTGGCTTATTGTCCTTAGCTGTCCTTTTTTCTTGCTTGCTTCTGCAGAGAAGAATATGCCATACTTAGAAGAAGAGAGAGAGAGGTTATTTGTCTAAACTGCTGCAAGAAATGTGTTGTCCAGAGCATTGCTTTTGACAACAGTCTAGGCCACTTAATGCCAAAGTCAGCTGCTATTTTAATACCATCTTTTTTTTAGAAATCTGCGAAGTTGGGCCAACTTAGAAGCCAACTCAGTTGATTTAAGCTGATATTCTGACTTAAACTGATGAGCAGTGAGTCTCAAACGACTATTAAAATAGTAATTATCAACCAAAACAGGTTCATTCCTCACCCCACCCACACCCACTCCACCCCAGTTTGTAGTGATTTTAGACTTTGGAAGAGCCAAATTTAAATTAAATCTGGATTCTGCAGAGTTTTTGCTACTAGCAGTGAATAAGAACTATGGACGCAAGTGGTATAACAATAATTCAATGCTGCCACCTGGTGATCATTTGGAGCACTACATATCCATCAAGGCAATACCGGTACAGTATTTGATCCTTTTGTTCCAGCGTCTTGTTTTTGAAGGGCATTTGCTTATTTACTCCCTTGTTTTCAAATAATTGTCATGTGATATTTCCAACTACTGTAATCTGCAATTACATCATCATGTCCCAAAGATGTCCAGGCTTTTTCTCTGACCACTTCTAGTAGTTTTTCTTATGACTGATGCTTTACAATAAACAACTCCTAGATGCAAAGATCAGTTACAAAGTTTTATGTTTGTTTGCAGAAGCTGAACAGTAGATACTGCACACATTACTGTTTAATAAACATGTACCTTTTTATGCCGTATATACAACTTTGCAACTCAGTAGTGCAACAATATTCAATAAGCAATCCTTACAACAAGCCCTGTTTTGGAAGGTGTGTCAGTGTGCATTAAACGATGTTGTCCCAGTAAGTTTTGAACTGCCAAAGACAGAAGTGTGCTAATGAATGAAGTTTTCCCCAATATGGAAACAAACATGCTGATGAAACATTTGTGCATTATATGATAAAAATGGATTGTTGCATAACCCAAGCATTTGTTGCACTTGACCCCAATCCTAACTCTACTGAATTTGTGCCATGCAAATTTCACTCCCCGCTCTCCCCAGACACATGATGTAGGACTGGAAATACAGTAATTATGGTGACGACAACATGGTGAAGGTAATGATAAAGCATTGAAAAAACAAAGACAAATGGAACTCCTAGTTAAAGGAATGAAGAAAATGATTTTACATTGGCAAAAGTATATTGTTTATATTTAAAAGTAAGGTATTGCCATAAGATCAAGAAGACAATCTGAAGTTTTGTTTGCTTATTAAAACATTTCAATTTGTCATCAAGTTATGAATCAATGGGCAATGTTTTTCGCTGGCCCTCATGATAGTAAATTATTAGACCAAGGGCATGTGGAGACAGTGTCTTGCCAGTCTTGGGAACCCAGATATCCTTATCCTAAAACTCCCAGAAATATTTAACATTGGCTGTGTTGGCCAGGATTTCTGGGAGCCACAATCCAAGAACAGCTGGGGAGACAACATTGGGAGCCACTGTACTGTCAGACAATCTTTTGGAACCTAGAAAACCTAACATAGTCATAAAGTCCTGTTGATACTAGTGGGTCTACACTGGCTATGATGATGGTGGACAGACTTTCTATCTGTGCATGCTGTCTTTTTGTGCCAAACTTATAGTTTTCCTTTAATTTTATTTGGTTTCCAGAATGTTCAAATTCATAATAATAAAAACAGCTGTGGAACTGCTCTGTCTACTTTCTTTCCACTGGCCAGGTAATCAGTTGTCTGTGAGGAAGTAGGAAATAATTGGTTCTTTCCTATTCATCCAAACCGTTGCTTCCTCCTTCAACTGCCTGGCATATGTTTCCTTCTGCCTATGGAGAGCAGCCATTACTTTTTTCTCCTGTTTCTGCAGAATCTGCGCTATATATTTCTCAGCTAAAAATATTTTAATTCAGCTTTTCCACAGTCATCTTTCTCCAGTTCACCAGCTTTATGGCAGGGACAAACATTCCTGAGGGTAAAAAGTAAAGGTTGTCCTCGCTCGAAAGCCAGTCATATCTGACTCTTGGGTTCGGTCTTCATCTCCATCTACAGCCAAACAGTCAGCACTGTCTGTGTTTACAGGCATGTCTGTGGACATGTGGCAGCTATGACTAGACACCAGAGTGCACGGAATGCTGTTCCCACCAAAGTGGCACCTATCTATCTACTTGCAATTTCTTATTTATTTATTTATTTATGAATTTATATCCTACCCTCCTGGTGGGGAACACCACTCAGGACGGCTAACAACATGAATAAAAACAGTTAAAAGCATCAAAAGCTAAAAACAATCAAATCCCACTAAAACAGTATATAAAAACCCAGAACAAATCTAAAACATTCAAACATTAAAAAACTACCCTGATTATCCCTCCCCCCAAGATAAAACAACAACAAAAATACAGAAATACACTGGATCCCTCGGGCAGGCTATACGAGCCAGCGGGCCTGTGAAGTGGAATCAGACTCACCCCACACCAGCTGGCACAACCATCTTCCTAAAGGATGGGGGATCTGACTGGAGATGGAGTTCTAGTGGTAAGAGGTTCCACAGGGCTGGGGCAGACACGGAGAAGGCTCTCCTCCTGGTCTCTGTAAGATCGACTTCTTTTGCAGATGGGACCACAACTGAGCCCCTCTTGTCTGCCCTGGTGGGATGGGTTGAAAGCCTTGGGGAGATGCGGTCTCTTAGATACCCTGGACCCATGCCATGAAGGGCTTTAAAGGTCAAAACCAGCACCTTGAATTGCATTCAGAGGCAAACTGGGAGGCAGTGCAGCTCCCAGAGCAGTGGCAAGACATGGGCAAAATGACTGCACCCCATCACCACCCGAGCAGCAGCATTCTGGACCAGCTGAAGCTCCGAATGGTCGTCAAGGGCAGCCCCATGTAGAGGGAGGATATGGCTGAGGAACTCAACCTCCCATAAATCACTTGAAGGACCCTGAATTGGCTGAAGGCTGGGCTGCCTAAATTTCAGACCAACATGCTCCTAGCAGACAACAACATGCTGTGTGAATGTGGAGAGATACAGAATCCGGTTCATTTGCTGGTCTGACGACTACTACCAGAAAGATGTACCAATGAGGATTTAAGTTTGGCCAATGACAAAGCCAAGAAAGTGGCATCATTTAGACAGTCTAAGGCCATGATGGTGAACCTTGGCACTCCAGATGTTCTTGGACTTCAATTCACAGAAACCCAAGCACCATGTGAATCCACACGAATGGATTTACTGTGATACATCTGGCCTGTGCTGCCCTCGTCACTCCCTAAAACGGAAGTAAAACACGCCCGTATGGACGCATTTTACTTCCACTTCCGGGAGCAACGAGGGTAGCGTGGGCCAGATGAATCACAGTAAATCCATTCATGTGGATTCACAGGGTGCTCAGGCTTCTGTGAATTGAAGTCCAAGAACATCTGGAGTGTCAAGGTTCACCATCATGGGTCTAAGGTTTGGGACATAAAAGAAGAAGTTCATCTTTAACTCTTCCCATTGAAGGTGGATTCGTGAAATGAAATTCAGCAAGCAAATAATATGCATTAGCTAATATTTTACACAATTGGGGACAGATAGCCACTTAGTTTAGGGTGTTCTCAAACACCCCACATATATAATTCAAACTTAATTTGGAATTGCAATTTTAATCAAGGGATCATCATAATTTGCACTACATATAAATCTGTTTTCATACCTTTTTAATGGCACTGCAAACTGCTGTTATAGAGCCTATAAATTTTAACTGTGTTAAGTATCTTTTAAATTCAAGCTATTAACTTCATCGCCCATGAGCATCCCCACAGACGTTCATCTTTATCCTTCCCAATGGATGACATCTTTGTTAGTCAGTGCTAATTGAGATTTAAACCTGTAATCTTACTGGGATGTAAAGGAGCCTCATCATCCTTTTCTCTTTTCAGCTAACAGATCGGCCCAACACTTGAGAAACTTCAAAGGGGTTTGTGAGTGAAGACTTTTCATCAGTGAAGCACTGCATCCTAGTTCTAATCTTTCATGCCTTCTGACGCCATGACATCAAACAGAGTCCAAAGAGAATTGGAATACTCCAAAGCAACATTGTGTGTCTTCTTTCTTCCCCAACCTTTCCTTTCACTGCATGTAAACTATATACTTATAAAACCTCCACAAAATTAAAATGAAGAAATAATGATTTGCATAAGCTACAGTTTAATAAACTTGATAACTGCTCCCGTTTTAACCATTACAAAAAAAAGGAGAAAAATTAAAAGGTGATTGTATAGTTCAAAAGTAATACCCAGAGCTCAGGGATTGCTGGAAGAAAATGAAAAAGAATTAGAAAGTGTCTTATGTATAAGTCTTCAAAGCAAAGGCAATCAATTTATGTTTTATTCTCACTCACTGAAATGTAGTTTGCATATTTTATTGTTCCTGTCATCTTGCTTGTTACAGTCCATCCAAGGAGTTCTCAAAGAACATTAAGTCCTACAAATAAATAAACTGTGAATGATGAGGAAGATACAAAGAGGCAACAATTAGTATCAAAAGGCTGACTTGTACAGTTTCATTTCTTTTAAAAATATATTATTATAAAATAGCGGTTCTTCCATTCCATACCTTTGAGCAAAGACAGTTTTGCAATGAAAGAAATCTAAAACCTCAAAGTAACAGGGGGATCCCCCTCCCCTATTCCTGCATTTTTGGTATAAAAAAGTGGATAACAACTGGATCATTCTGCACTTCTGTCATCTTTCAGGGAGCGAAGGAGAACAACCAAAAAAGAACTTCCCTTGTTTTGCTATCTATTCCCCCTCCCCCCAGCAATATTTTGAAGCCAATACATGACATTTCTAAGGTTTATGCAGCCCATGAAGTGTCATGCACAGTGGGAGGCAGTTATCTCAATGCAGGCAAAAAATTGCTGGGTTTCTTCTGTTCTAGACTGTGCCACAGCTAAGTGCTTTAGCTTACTGAGAGGATTTGTAAACACTTCAAATCACAATGCTAGATATCTGCCCAGCCCAGATGAACAGAATGTTAAGTAACACTGAAAATCTAGATACAGTACTCATCCTTGAATAAAATAGTTTTAAACAAAGTGATGAACCTGATGGCTTTTCACACTGGAAGGTCATGGCAGGCAAAGCAAACCTTCCATCAGAGGATTTAGTAGTACTCACTTCTGAAACTTTTGAAAAGATAGGTTGAATAGGTTGTGTTTTGCTCATCCTGTCTTAGAGCAAGGTGGGAAATATGTAGCCCTCCAAATGCTGTTAGATCACAAGTACCTTCAGTCCATAGAATAGTCAATGGTGAGGGGACTTGTAGCTGTTCTGCCTCCTGGGAGAGGCAACATGTTCCCCACCCATGATCTAGGATGAATTAAAACAGTGCATTACAAATTGGAGCCAAAAACACATGAAATGAGGTAAAGCAATGGTGAACCTAACGTGAGATGCACATTCATTACAGGAATTCTGTAAAGATGTAATATCAAACTGCCATTGTATTGTGGTACATGTAGTCAATGGCAGTTTGATATGGACTTGCCATGGTCTGGGCCTCAGTGGAGGCGAGGAGGCTGGTCGGCTTGGTGCTCCAGGACTTGTGCACGCTTTTGTCCCACCCATCTCCCTTCTGGAAGGACTAAAAGGGCTGTGCTGGGTATATTTTTATATTGTTATTTGACGTTTTGAATTTTTTTAATTTTTATATTGTGTACTCTTTGATGTGATTAATTGATGTTTAGGATTTTATTGTATTGTACCTTATTTGATGTATTGTTAGAAACTGTATTATAGTGCACATGTAGTGCATATTGTAGTATATATATATATATATTTTTTTTTCTGTAATTTTTGCGGACAGAGATTTGTAATTGGACTTTTGGTGATTGATTTTTTGCTGTATTTATTGTATGTTATATTACTATATTTTGTATTATTGTCCGCTATGTAAACCGCACTGAGTCAGGTTCGCCTGAGTGAGCGGTATATAAGCATGAAAATTAAATTAAATTAAATTAAATATACTGTATGACAAATTCATCCTCTGTTTTTCAAAGAAACTTCACACTGGATAATATGATGTCCTAGACCAGTGATGGTGAACCTTGGCACTCCAGGTGTTCTTGGACTTCAATTACCAGAAGCCCAAGACAGCACTCCTGCTGATCAGGGTTTCTGGTAATTGAAGTCAAAGAACACCTGGAGTGCCAAGGTTCAGCATTACTGGTCTAGGACATCATATTATCCACTATACCACATTGGGTTCCCAGCATCCATGTGGAATCTTGGAAAACTTTCTATAAGTCACAAGTGCTGAAGGTGGGGACAGGGTATTTTGCTGTCTACCTGGCTGCTAAAAATATTTCCCTTCCTGCTTTGGGTTGCCATATTGCCTTATTAGCTTTTTAGATTTTACCCAGATTCTAGGCTCATTTACCTGGATCCCCCTTGTGCCTTTTTTTTTTGCAATTGGCTCTCAGAAGAAGTTCCTGCCTCTTGCTTGCTGTACCTCTGCAGCATTATGAGGACCCACACATAACATCACGGGGAGCTACCCCTAGTGCCTCAGACAGAGCAACTGAAATCTCAGGATCTAGGAAATGACTGACTAAGAATAACCCTAATTATGACACTAGACAATCATAAACATGAAGCTAAGTCTGATGTTCTTGCCATCTGTCACATCCCCAGGAATTGCCTTCAAGCATGTTCTAGACAATTACAGATGGCTTTGTCCTTCCTCGTTCTCTACTCCTCTATAGAAAAGCAAAATAGCTCCACACGTAGCACTATTAAGATGTCTACGTCTCAGTCTTGGGATGCATAGGAATTGACTCTAAGAAATTATGACAAGTCCTTAGCTAGCATCCTTCAGCTGAAATCCAGTTGTGTAACTCTGCCATTTGAATTGAGAAGACTTCATCACCCAGGACTGCAGTGGCTCAAGCAGCTAAGATTCTGACTGGGAGGTGGAAGGTCAGCAGTTAGATTCCCGAGTACTGCAGGATGGGATGAGCTCCCGTCTTTGATCCAGCTCCTGCCAACCTAGCAGTTCGAAAGCAAGACATTGCAAGTAGATAAATAGGGACCACTTCGGTGGGAAGGGAACAGTGTTCTGAGTGCCCCGGTGTCTAGTCATGCCTGCCACATGACCATGGAAACATCTGCAGAAGCAGACTTCGCTGGCTCTTTGGCTATGAAACAGAGATGAGCACTGAACCCTAGAGTCGGATACAAATGGCTTTCGAGCAAGGGAAACCTTTACCTTTACCATCATTCAAAAACATTACTCTTTATTTTAATTGAATTTAAAAATTCCTGTTTCCCTCCTTCAGGTTTCAAGGATCTCTAGTGATTCCTTTTGCCTTTTGAGAAGCCTTTGGGAGCATCAGGATGGGAGGAGGGAGCTTTTAATATCAGAAAATCATCACCATCAATATAGATTAACATTTCAGGGTGATGATACCATTACTATTTATGTCCTATGAAGATGAACAACAGGATCTCAGCCACTGAATTTTTTGTTGAGTTTGGAGGTAGCAAACCCAGAATCAAATGGGGGTTCATCTAGGATTGTTGTGATGGTACAACATCACCCTAATGATAATGAAGGAAGGGAGTAATCAAGAGTAGGAAAACATAGCTTTTCCCAGTATATACTTACAAGGAGGAAGCAAGCACCAATCATTACAGCCTTGATTTTTACATCAAGATCTACAGGAACGTGAATACCAAAATTGGCTGTATTAGTGAAGATATTGTTGACAAATCCAGACCAATATTTGGAAATCTTGCCAATAGTTGACATATCATTTAGAGATTTTACCTGTTTTTTTAAAAGGAAAAAAATAAGATAGTTAAAAGGAATCTGTGGACAACATATTTCAGATATTAGCTGGAGAAGTGTAAATGTGAGTAGCTGGGATTAAGCCATTTATTGCACTCCACCAGAGTGCAAAATTATTTGAGATGACCTTGGTTGTGATGGAGCATGTACACATTGTGCTATGAAAATGTAACACAGTACCATAATGCTCTAAGCAAGATTAACTGCTTGAGTGATTAATAGCATCTTATTTTATTTTACATCACCCAAAGTTTTGCCTTGTGTATCCAGTGCAGTTTCAAAAACACTGAAAACACAAATGCCAAGGAATGTTATTCAATATACCTCAAAGTCAACATCTCCAAAGCAACCACATGTTGCATAAGGGCCTATTATCTTCAACACATCTTCATTACTCTCATTCCTGATAGTGAATTTAGGCAGCAAAGGGTCCCATTTCTGCACAACATAGCCAACTGTGGTCCCAGGAGGAGACTGAACTTCTACCTGTTGGATATCATAAAATAAATACATGATGAAGTAATGTGAGGTTTTCGAGAATACTTGCTGTGGGTATTAATGGTAACATATTTGTGCTTTAAATTGCATTGAGGCTACATAAGGCCTCATGACCCCCAAAGTGAGGAACAAAGAGCCATTTCCCATTGCATACAAACCAGAGTTGACACTATGTCATGCAATCCATCAGGCACAGAAACAGCAGTGAGGTTTCTCCAGCAGATGAGTGTGTATATCCCCCTACCCTCCTACTAGGCTAGAGATCCTCAACTGGTAGATCACAAGGATATGATGGAGTGTCCTTGTAGTCATTGCCACAAGCAATGCACTCTTCTTTCATCAAATCTGGGGAATTCAGGAAACCTTTTCTCCCCTTATTGCTTTTCTTATTGCTTCCAGTGACAATCTAAACCAGGGGTGCCCAAACTATGGTCTGTGGGCTTGATGCAGCCTGTGGCACCAAATCATCCAGCCCATGCCACCCTCACCACTCCTGCAAAACATGGCCGTAAATGCACCCACGACTGTCATAAATGCATTTACATCAGTGTTTTGCACATGTTTTACTTCCACTTCCAGTGGGAGGAACCACATGACCAGCCCACTGATGCACGTGACCAGCCTGCAGCCCAAAAAGTTTAAGCACCCTGATCCATGGGTGTGCTGCGCACCTTGGGAGGGCAGTGGACAGAAAGTGATGGGGTGCCTATTGGGGGGTTTGCGGGGGAAGAAAAATCCCATAATTCCCATTACCTCTGTGTTGTGTTCTAAGGGTTTTACCTTCCACATGGATCACAATGTATCTGAACCAATGTAACCTTGCCTATAGCAACAATGTAACCTTCAGCTGTATCATATGAACCCTGAATGAGGACGCGAGCTAATGTCCACCAGCTGGCAGCAGCGAGCGTCCAAGCTCTATTGGTCCGATCTCATCAAAGGCAGCAGCGCGGGAAGCTTTCCCGCCACTACCTACACCTGGACAAGAAGGGCGTGACTCGCAATGACGTCACGCAGGCAGTAGCCAATGGGCTACAATGGCACCACGTTCAAATGTATTACCACTGTATATAAAGAGCTATCGATCCGCCATTACCAGCGCCGCCTGATGAACAGGGAGCCGCCACCCACATTGGCCGAGGTCGTAGAGACCGCGGAATCCGCGGAGTCCACGAATGCGGGAGTGGACGAAATACACGAGTGGCGTGAGTGGCGTCCTAGGGCCAGCAAAGCGGAAAGCTCGGTGCGTGGCAAGTCAGGACAGCCGGTGCACGCGACCCGACGAACCTCGAGGTCCTCTACAGATGGCAGCGACGGCGAAGAGGTACAGAAGGTCCGGAAGGGGGGGCGCCGCTGCGATGGTTGTGGGGCGGCCCACGAGCGTGCGAAGTGCCCTTTCAGGAAAGCCGAATGTTACAGCTGTGGCCGGCGCGGGCACATCGCCAGGGCATGCAGAAATCGGAAAGAGGGCCGGAGGCAGTCGAAAGACCGTTCGGCCAGACCGGACCGTCCAGCGAGACCCCAAGATGGCGCCCGACCCACGAGGAAGCAGGACGGCGTGGGCCGCGTCTCGGACGGCAGTGAGGACGACACTGTGTTCAGCGTGTCCGCGGGACAAAACCATTACTTCATTGAGGTAATAGTACAAGGGGCCCCCGTTAGGATGGAGATTGACTCGGGGTCCTATTATTCCATAATTCCCCAGAAAGAGTTCTTGAAGATCGACCCCCAAGCGCGGCCCAAGCTTAAGACTCTGAGGTCCACGCTACGAGACGTACAAGGGAACAGCATTCCAGTGCTGGGGGTCGGGAAATTTCGGGTTCACTATAAAAGACATTCCGCAGAACTCCCGTTAGTCGTTCTCAAAGGGGGGAATTGTAGCCTCCTAGGGACGCAGTGGTTTCAGCCCTTGGGTTTGTTCATAGGGGGGGTGCATGCCGTGGGCGCGGATCCGATACAAGCGGTGTGTGACGCGCACCCCACCGTGTTTGAAAAAGGACTTGGAAAGTTCAAGGGACCCCCTGTAGCCTTCGACCTAGACCCGGAGGTCCGCCCGATAAGACTCAAACCGCGCAGGGTGCCTTTCGCACTAAAGGACAAAATAGAGGCGGAACTGGACAAATTGGTGGGCCAGGGGATTCTTATTCCTGTTGATTCCGCGGAGTGGGAAACTCCAATCGTAACAGCACTGAAGGCTAACGGGGAGGTGCGCATTTGCGCTGATTATAAGTGTACAATTAACAAGGCGATTCGCCCTAATGCATATCCGGTGCCAGTGGTCAGCCACCTTTTGGCCAGGCTAAATGGGGGAAAGTGTTTCGCTAAGCTCGATCTGGCACAAGCCTATCAGCAACTCCCCGTAACTCCCGCCACGGCCGCGGCACAAACGATAGTCACACATAAAGGAGCGTTCCAGGTGTCGCGGTTACAGTTCGGCGTGAACTCGGCACCCGGCCTTTTTCAGTCGCTTGTGGAACGCCTCCTGAAGGGGCTGGAGGGGGTGTTGCCTTATTTTGATGACGTATTGATAACAGGGGGGAGTGAGGCCGAACTGGCAAAGAGATTGGATAAAGTGCTAACTGTGTTCGAGAAAGCGGGGCTGAGACTGAGGAAGGACAAATGTGTTTTTTTCGAAACCGAGGTCGAATTTTTAGGGTTTCGGATCACACCTGAGGGTATTAAGCCGTCCAAATCCAAGGTAGCAGCCATTAAGAAGGCCCCTCGCCCCACATCCAAAACCGAACTTCAGTCATTCCTGGGGCTCCTCAATTTCTACCATACATTCCTTCCGCGGAAAGCCTCCGTGGCTGAACCGCTTCATCGGTTACTTAAGAAGGAGGAGGCATGGATGTGGGGTGACGAGCACGAGAAGGCGTTCAACGAACTTAAGCAACTTTTAACATCGGATGCAATCCTTACACACTTCGACCCCAAACGGCCGGTGGTCTTAGTCTGTGATGCATCACCGGTGGGGGTGGGGGCGGTGCTTTGCCACGTGTTGGATGACGGTCGGGAGGCCCCAGTGGCGTTTTACTCAAGGTCCCTGTCCCAAGCAGAGCGAAATTACGCGCAAACCGACAGGGAGGCATTGGCAATAGTAGCGGGGACCAAAAAGTTTCACGATTTTCTGTATGGCCGCCCATTCAAAATCGTGACGGATCACAAGCCCCTGTTAGGAATTTTCACGGCAGGCAAGCCAACGCCGCAGATACTGTCCCCGAGAATGTTGCGATGGGCCATTTTTCTTAACGCGTACCAACACGAGTTGGAGTACCGGCCTGGAAAGGAGATCAGCCATGCTGATGCGCTGTCGAGATCCCCTTTGCCCTTGACGGACGACCAAAAAGCCAGAATAGGAAGAGACCGCCAGGTGTTGCTAATCGAGGTTTTAGACGAACCCCCAATAGTACCAGCCGATATAGCCAGGGCGACAGGCAAGGACAGAACGCTAGCGAAAGTCAGCTCATGGGTGCAGAAAGGGTGGCCAGCATCGTCCCCAAGCAAGGAATTCGACCCATTCTTTCGGAAGAAGCTAGAGTTGTCCCTAGAAAGGGGGTGCCTGTTGTGGGGCCAACGGGTGGTGGTCCCAACACCCATGCGGCCGAGGGTTCTCAAACTGCTGCACGTCAGCCACCCGGGCATCGTTCGCTCAAAAGCGCTGGCCCGCAGTTACTTTTGGTGGCCACAGCTGGACGAGGACATTGAGCACATGGTCGGCACTTGTGAGGCGTGCCAGGGGTCCCGACCAGAGGCGGCCCGGCTTCCGCATAGGGAATGGGACACAGCAAGGGGGCCATGGTCCAGAGTGCACGTAGATTTCGCTGGCCCTTTCCGAGGAACCATGTTTCTCCTGGTAGTGGATGCATTCTCAAAGTGGCTGGAGGTCATTCCGGTAAAGAGCACATCCTCCACCACTACAATTAACCAACTACGGAGGGTCTTTTCAACGTTCGGGTTACCCGACACTTTAGTCAGCGATAACGCGAGTTGCTTCACCTCCTCAGAGTTCGGGGCATTCATGGAGGCGAATGCCATTCGGCATGTCACGTCCGCGCCGTTTCACCCGGCCACGAATGGCCAAGTGGAACGGTTGGTGCGTACAACGAAGGAGGCGCTTCGGCGCATGGGCCCCGGGGACCTGAACCACCAAGTATGTCAGTTCTTACTAGCGTATAGGGTGACCCCCTTAGCGTCAGGTTACTCACCGGCAGAGCTATTGATGCGGCGGAAACTGACTACACTCCTGTCCAGGCTGGACCCCACAAGAATTGAGGATAAGGGAAAAAACGTGGGGCTGGCAGTCTCGAAAGGGTTCGCCGCCGGCGACCCTGTCCATTGCAGGAACTATGCCAGCGCGGGGCCAGCCTGGGTGCCGGGGACGGTTGTAGAACAGACGGGGCCAGTGTCGTACCGAGTCGAAACCCACACCGGTCTCCTCTGGAGGAGACACGCAGACCAGCTGAGGCACCGAGTCAGTGGGCCAGTCAGTGAGGATCCCCAACAAGATTCAGCGTTAGGGTTCTCCCCCACCCGCGTAACCCAAGGGGGAGACAGCAGCGGACAACAGTCCCAAGCAAGGGGGGAAGGAAGAAGCAGCGGCCCCGACTCATATCCTTTTGATAAACCAGTTCCGTCAGAGGCCGGGGAAGGGGGAGAGGAGTTCGCAACCGCTGCCCCCGAATGGACTTTAGATTTTGATTTAGCGAGCCGGGGGGGTTTTCAGGAGTGTTCCCCCACCCATCCAAGCGAGAAGAGGGGGTTTTCGTTAGCCCCCAGTGCCCCCGGTTCCTCCCTAAATAAGAGCACACCTCCCAACAACGCCGCAGAGCCGCGGCAAGTCACTAACGAGTCTCCCTCTCAAATTACAGGACAGGAAACCAGGGGACAAAGAGAAGGTAGCAAACCCGGGGAGAGGCAGCCCGCATCGAGACCCCAGCGTGTTCGAAACAAGCCATCTTGGCTGAGAGATTTTGTCTCCTAGGAGGGGGAGTGTCTGGAAGCATGGGCTCGAGACGTTGTCTCGTCCTAGGGGGGAGGGATGTTGTGTTCTAAGGGTTTTACCTTCCACATGGATCACAATGTATCTGAACCAATGTAACCTTGCCTATAGCAACAATGTAACCTTCAGCTGTATCATATGAACCCTGAATGAGGACGCGAGCTAATGTCCACCAGCTGGCAGCAGCGAGCGTCCAAGCTCTATTGGTCCGATCTCATCAAAGGCAGCAGCGCGGGAAGCTTTCCCGCCACTACCTACACCTGGACAAGAAGGGCGTGACTCGCAATGACGTCACGCAGGCAGTAGCCAATGGGCTACAATGGCACCACGTTCAAATGTATTACCACTGTATATAAAGAGCTATCGATCCGCCATTACCTCATGTTCCCTCTGTCCACGATGCAATAAACCTGAGTTAACCCAGCCCGAGGCTGTGTCCTGTGTCTTGGTTTTCATACACCAAACTCTGCCTGCCTCTGGAGGGTGCCAGTTGCTGGGGTGCACCAGGATGAGTCCCTGTATCCCTGTGGGTCAGCACACCAGTGTCCTGATCTAATCACTGTGGTCTATTTGTGTGTGTGTGTGTGTGTGTGTGTGTGTGTGTGTGTGTGTTGTCTTTGTTCATGTGTTTACTCTGCAGTACCATTTACCCCAAAGAAGACACTCCTCCACCAAAGCCAATTTTCATCTATCTAAATCCCACTTTAGGAACTGGCCCTTAACAATTAGAGGAAAAACATAAAAAGAGGATTTGAGCTCAGAAGCACAGATTCTAATGTTCCCTAACACTCTCTTCTGATAATCATTTTGGCAAAGTGAAACTTCTCTTGTAGAAATAAGGTAGCTATGGAATAAATAGGACACTCATTCAGATGTTCAACTGAATGTCTCCATACAGAATTGCTTTCAGCTAAATGCATATGTTGCTACATGGTTGAACATAGAATCTTATCCACATCTGGATGAAACGATAAATGGACTGTTGCATTGCACTAACCTCTTGCAGATAACATGGAAACCAGCAGCTATTACATCTTAAAGGTCTATTCACAGTGATCACCTCTCGACCAGTGTTATCTGTAATCCTTATGGTGAAAGCCCGTAATGGTGAACAGAAATTGCGATCAAAGAAGCCATTTTCCTCCACGGCAAAGTAAACTCTTTGTCCCATGTGGTTTTTTATCTCATACTTGCTGCAGGTTTCAGTTCCAAGGATAACTAAATAAAGTGAGAAATATTGATCTTTTTTGAGGACGAGGCTGCAACTACATAGTCAAATACTAGAGGATTTGCTGCAGGCATAAAATGGATTAATCCAATTTTGTTTTACTGACCACATGACACAAAGGCCAATTTGAATCAGTTTAGTCGTTTTTGCTTCCAACATGCTGCGAGTTTCTACTTTTGTTAAGCTGAATTGATTTGAAAGGACTCTTCCCCTTGTGAGCCATTGTTTCATTCTGCAAAAAGACATGAGGGTGTATGTGGATGGTGTTGTGTTGTCACAGGCAGTTAGGATGGGAGACTTAGTGACTACATAGAAACACTCCACCCCCGAGTATGTACCAGAATTATTATTTTTTTGAATAATTGAGTTTAGCACTGAATCATTGCATCGATATATTAATTCAAATTTGAAGTGGCACTAGTGGATTTGGGTGTCTCCAAATCCTTAGCATAGAAAATCCTTAGCATAGAAAAATATCAGCCCAGAGTTCTACACTGCCAAAGTAGTTTTTCCTCTCCATCAGAGACCCATCTACTTTTAAAAGGGTACTTTTTGGAATACGCCTGCATGAACAAGAGGTCTTCACCACATCTCCCAAAGTTATGTAATCGTCTCATCAATGTGGAAGATGGGGCTTGGTGGTAGAATAGAGTGGGAGAGGCCTGTGGTTCAAAGTTCTGATGGTTTGTTTTGTGCCCTGTTATGCGTTAGCATCCAGCGACCCTCCCGCCTGCCCTGAACTTTGGTGCAAGACAGCTGGTCGCATATTTGGGCTGGGTAGGAATTTTTTGTCTCCAAGTGATTGGCTTGGCTTGGCTTGGCTTGGGGCCTTTTTTGCCCAACTTGCACCGAATAGTAAGGGATTTGGGCAATTGGCCTGGAGGGATTGGTTACTTGATTAAGGGGGAGGCAGGAAGTACAGAGATTGACAGGTGGTAGTTTGGTGGAAAGGGCTTGAAGTTTGGTCAGCAGGTGAGGGGGGGGCTCTACAAAGGTCTATGCCCATCCCTGGATGGGCGTGACCTTTGGAGGTACATCTGTCCTCCTATGTGGAGTTGCCTTCCCAAAGGAAGTGACATAGTTTTGGTAATCTCCATACTTCTATGCCCCTCAGAAATGTATGTTGCTGCATTGTTGTTTAAATAAAGTGGCCCAGTTTTATTCCACACCATTGTCTGCCTGGTTATTGGGCTGGGGTGGCAAAGTCAAATCTTTCCTCTTTCTCTGATGCAGAAAGGAAAGACCAACTGGGTGCATGCACTTACACAAAGCAATGCTTTGGCAAAGCACTTAACCTCTCACCTCTTGCCTCATGAGGTAAGATGAAGTTTCTACACACCAATATCACAAGCACTCACCTCTCTCCAAAAGGCCTCTTTCCCAAGACACTTCTTTCTTTTTTAACAGCTTTCCTAGCAGTACTACTATTTATTATTATTATTTTACAGTTTAACTAGCTGTCTGGTTGGCAACACAAGAATGAGAAAATAGTCTTTGAAGATAGAAAGCCTTTTTAAGGCAGTCCTTTGAACTGTGCCACTTGCCATCACTTAAAATGGAGACCCAAATCCACTGGTGCCACTTCACAACTAGAGGGTGCATTTGTCTCACTTTGTAGTTGCACCCTAAGACTAATTGCTTAGAAATTTATTCAGTAATCATTCATTCACGTTCAGTGCTCAGGAGAGAGAAAACTAAGCTTTTTGAGAAAAAACTTTAAGTCTTTTAGCTTTTAGAAGAGAAGATTTGAACACTCTTCAAATACTTAAAAGATTGTCCTACAGAAGAGGGACAGGATGTATTCTCAGTAATTCCAGAGTGCAGTAACAATGGACTCAAGAAGTAACAGGAGGCCAGATTTGAACTAAATATTAGGAAAAACTTCTTTACTGTTAGAGCAGTATGACAATGGACAATGGAAATTATATCAAGAAATTGTGAACCTGGTGGCCTCAGAGGCCTCCTTCAACTCAATTATTCTATGATTCCATGATTGATTCAGTGCTACATTTGGATTTAGGTCTAAGACCACTCCTTTTTTAGTAAAATGTTTAAAATATTTAAACTGAAATTCTATACAGCTTTTCCTGAGAGTAAGTCCCACTGAACACAGAAATACTTAACTTCTAATTGAGCATCTAATAATTGCACTGTAAATAGTGGTATGTATATCTAGTGTGTCTAACCATATTGGAGAAAATTCAATTTCCTTTGATGCCAATGGAGGAGCATGAGTATGGTAATTTTTGTCATTGAAAAAGTAATTATTTAATTGTCTGGTTCTATGATTTCCCAACACTGGATCACAACATCTATACCTATAAATCTGAGCATTAACTGTTATGATTTGACAAAGGATCCTGCACCCAGCCATACTATCCCATACCGAGCATTCGTGCACTTGCCCGAAATGGGTACGGAGGTAACTGGAAGGTTGAGAAATGCACCAGTGGGGCAGAAGAGCCACGGATGCAAACAAAAGGAAAAGACTTCACTTCCCAATGTTCCTTGCGCTGCACCACAGCCAATCAGGCTGAGAGGCGCGAGGAAACAGAATGTTGGGAAACATGATGCGGCCAATCAAAATCGAGCTGCAGGAAAACAAACGCTGCACAAACGGAAACCACAAATGCAAAACTACAAGCCCCAGAGTCCTGCGTGCCATGAGCACGCAGAATGCTGAGAAAAATAAAAATACAAAATGCAACGGGAGCACAACTCCACCGCCAGCGGATGCAGCGCCTCACAGCCACACAAAATAAAAAGCCAAAAAACGCCACCACGAGACACCCGCCGGCCTTCTTTCCTGGAGCAACGGGGAGAAGAGGGACTCCCTCTCCTCCACGCTACCCCACCGAAGACACGGCGAGACCACCACTGGCCTCAAGAAACATTGAGCTGGGGTGAAAAAAAAACACCAAAAACAGGGGGGGGTCAAGGGGGGAAGGTACTGATGCATTGCCCCCCCCCCCTTGAAAGCAAACCAATTCCCCGTGAAGCAAAGGCAGCGAACGAGGCTCTGGTGATTGCCTTTACTGCCCGAGGAAGTGTTTCGCTTTCAGGGGGGAATGCACCACTACCTCCCCCCCCAATTGAAAGCAAACCAATTCCCTGGCAAGCAAATGCAGTGAATGGGGCTCCAGTCGTTGCCTTCGCCTCCCAGAGCTCCTCACCCGGGCGCAGCACACACCCACTGGTCTGGACATTTCAAACCTGCCCAGTGTGTGTGTGCGTGCACACCAAAACAACAACATCCCCAAAAAGAAAACAACAAAAACAAACACCAAAACTAATACAAAATAATAAAACAAAAAAATCAATGATTAAAAAAACCATTAATAAACAAAAATAAATAAACCACAAAATACACAAACAAAATCTAAACCACAAACAAAACACCTAACTACAACACAAAAAACACAAACAACAACAACAAAATAAAACAAATTAAAAAACCCAGAAATAAACAAACCAATTTAACCAAACTAAAAATAAACCAACACACAAAAGACCAAACAGAAACACCTCCCAGCCCACCAACACAAAACCAAAACAAAGAAAACTACCAGAATAAAGAAAACCAGACAACTTATCAGCGTGTCCTCCCTCCACGACGTCCGGAACAGAAATGAAGAACCAAAGATGACTTACTGGAAGAAGCACCACCCAGAGGACAGAAGAGAAAAAACACCTGAAATGAAACCAAACCCCCTAGCAGCCCCACCTGCAGGGCACAATAGTAAAAACTACTCAAAAACACTTAACAGAGTAAAAACAAGTCAAAAACATAACACAAAATCACAATTTTACACAAATCACAAATATATCTCAAAAATAACATAAAAAGATTTCTAGAATCCTGTGTTTAGTTTTAACTCAAATAAAAACCCAAAACATCTAAACACAGTTTAAAAATATTTAATGTAAAAAACATGTACTTTCACATTTTTAAAATTATTACCTACAATACAACCATTAAACAAAGGTCACATACTAAAATATTATTTGGTTAAATAGAAAATTTAGAAAAAATTATATAATCCTTTGTTCTTTTTTAATCCACACACAAACAACAACAACAAACTAACTGATCACAGTTTATAACAGCCCGGCGTCGTAACAAACATTAACGTGTATGTTAAAGCAAATATTCAAAAACACATTAGAAAAATTTCAAAATACAAGTTATTATTACTGTAAAGTATCACAACAATACAATCTATTTAACAAATGAAAACATAAAGGTATTGTGCATAAATAAATTTTTTAAAAAGAACAATTACAGACGAAGCTCTTCTTTACCAACATTAAGAAAAAAACCCTTCCAACACAATTTAAAACAGCCCGGCACTGCCGGGCAATCTCTGCTAGTCTTTTATATATTTAAGATAGGGGTGATTTAGGAATTCAGCTTAGCATAAACTAATCAGATGTATGAATTACAGAGTAATATGTGAATCTGGCAGACTATGACTATGCTATGGCTATGACTATGCTGGTTGTGGGATTCTGGTAGTTCTAAACCAAAACAAGTCATTATTCCAAGCTCTGGGAACTGAATCAATTTTTAAAAAATTCTTACAAAAGTGCCATGAAAAATGTTTAAAACATTATTTTAAGTATGATTTTATGTGTATTTTTAATAGAGGCATATAGCAGTTCAGATTAATAAAGAAATAGGATTTTTGAATGATGGAGTAGAAAAAGATGCATCAAAACAATTCCTATTTAACAGCAATGCTCATAATACCTTGGAGAAGCTCAACTTGCTGGTGAATAATAATCTGGTCCAACTATTTGGAAAATAAAACAAAAAGGACAGTGTCAGAATAATAGAATGTTGAAGATATTTAGAGATTTTCATGCTGATGTATTTAATAGTAATAGAAAAAAGCATTGCACATAATACAGAAACATATAGAAATACTGTGTTACTTTTTGGGCTAAATCTCCCAGTTAACTGTCCATGCTCAATAAGGTAATCTGGAAGGTATAGTAACTTTGGTGAATATATAGTACTAGCTGTACAGTTTAGCCTAGTCTCCCTTGTGCAGCAAGACACACATACTTGGAGAAATGTGTTTATGACACAGATATATTTGCTGTAGTGCAGGGGTTTCGATTTTGATTTTTATTTATATCCCACCCTCCTCATCTTGCACCGACTCAGGGTGGCTACAACATATTAATAATACACATAATCAGTACAGCAAGAAATTAAAAAACAAACATCGAAAGTATCCCCAAAAAAATACATAATATTACAATATAAAAAACTCAAATACAAAGTATCCAACAGTACAATATACAAAATACAATAATCAAATCAATAATGAGATATACAAATCACCAGCCCAGCAGTAAACAGAGCAACAAAGTCCTCCTCTGGGCAGGGAGAGCCCGGGTCAGGGCGGGCGAGAGCATCCCCAGGCCACTAAATGGTCACAGCTGCCTTGGTCCTCAGTCCTTAACCTAACAGAGAGCAGGCGAGCAAGAACAAATGACTCAAGCGAGGAAGGTGTACGATGCCTCTAGGCAGTGACAAGAACATCTTTCTCCTCTTCAGCCACCAGAAGCCTCGGAGGTCTCCTCCTCCTCTCTCCGGCAGTGACAGGGCCGGGGAGATGTGGGCGGGAGCACTCACCGCCTTTATCCTCATACCTGTCAATCCGCGGCTCCAGAAAAAACGGGACCTGCGCAGATTGCTTGTGCGCAGGTCGCTTTCCACACATGCGTGGAAGCGCTCCGCCGCTTGCGCAGCCCCTACGCAAGCGGTGTAGTGCTTCCACGCATGCACAGAAGGGTTAACCCTTCTGCGCATGCGTGGAAGCGCTCCGCCGCTTGTGTAGGGGCTGCACAAGCAGCGGAGCGCTTCCACGCATGCGTGGAAAGCATTTCCCCCGCTGCCAAATTGTGGGGTTTTGGCAGCGTGGGGCGGCTTATGACATCAATCGGCGTCAAAATCCGTGGTAATCCCAGCCAAATCGGGATGGTTGACAGGTATGTTTATTCTTCCTGGGCAGGCAGAGCCCGGAAAGGAGGGTGGGGGCAGCTTCACCACCGAGACATGCCACAGCTGGGTCTGGTCTGGTCCTCCTCCTCTCTCCGGCAGTGATGGGGCCAGGGAGACACAAGCAGGAGTGCTCACTGCCTATATCCTTCCTGGGCAGGCAGAGCCCGGAAAGAAGGGTGGCGGCAACTTCACCTCTGAGACACGCCACAGCTGGGTCTGGTCCAGTCCTCTTCCTCTCTCTGGTGGTGATGGGGCCAGGGAGACGTGGGCAGGAGCACTCACCACCTTTATCCTTCCCGGGCAGGCAGAGCCCGGAAAGGAGGGTGGTGGCAGCTTCACCGCTGAGACACGCCACAGCTGGTTCCAGTCTGGTCCTCCTCCTCTCTCTGGCAGTGACTGGGCCAGGGAGATGTGGGCGGGAGTGCTCACCGCCTTTATCCTTCCCGGGCAGGCAGAGCCCGGAAAGGAGGGTGGGGGCAGCTTCACCCCCAAGACATGCCACAGCTGGGTCCGGTCTGGTCCTCTTCCTCTCTCCAGCGGTGACGGAGCTGGGGTTCCCAACCTAAGGCCATGGTGCCATTTCATGTGCCCCCACCCCTCCAAAGGCATTTGAGAAACAAAATGGCCACCCCCGTTGAAGCTGTTGGAGGAAAATGGTCACCCCCATTGTGCAGGCAGTGTAAAATGCCTGTCTGGACCTCAAAGCTGACTGAGAGAGTGTGATCCAGCCCCCGGCTTGAAAAGGTTGGGAACCAATGCTGTAGCATATGCAGATGGTTCCTGAGAGTTCTATGCCTGTTAGCAAATATGTGATGAATCCACCATCTTTACTAGTATTGTGGTAAATGTGATTCTTTTGGGTGTTTATTTAGTCTGTTTCCTGTTTGTTCCCTAATTGAGTTCACATACAGATATTAAGGGTGTGGTCACACAAGGAAATAGATCACAATTCAGACTGCTTGTGAAGTGTTCCAGTGAATCTATTTCCTAGTGATCACACAAGATACAGGGAAATGCATCCCACCCTGATCTCAATCTGTGCCTAACCTGGATATTTTGGGCCAGCTGTAAAGCTTCTCCTCTTTGGAGTTGGGCTGGAACAAATCCCAGCAGATGTAAAGCTTGCTTAAAGGGAGATTGCTCCCATTAGCAATCCTTTCCAGCCTGATCAGGTATATCTAAGAGGCAGATATACCTGATCAGGTATTTCTATGAGGCAGCTGTCTGGTCACACCATAAGTCAAATTTTAAAGTCTGTGTCCTCTGTAGAACTTTCAGAATAATATTCTGAAATACTAAATCATAGTTCCGATAATGAATCTGTCGTGTGCCCATTTTTTCAGAAATACATCAGGAGAAAATCAGAAACTTAATTATAAAGAACAGAATTTTTCCACCAACAATGCCATTGATGTAAGTTTATGTCTTTGATAATTGGGAAGTTTCTCTTCTCTTTCAAGGTGTAGAGAACAAACAAGAGTAAAACTGGAGCAATTTCTAAGCACAGTGCTAAGAAGAAAGGAAAACAAGAAAAACCTTGCTTTCTAAAGCAGCTATGACCTTGCTTTCCATATGGTTTTCTTTTAAAAACTGGCATTTTATATTTTGGATGAATTTCTATCAGTTATATTTGTAGCCAAGAAGTGGAAGATCTGAATACAGGAATGGTGTGACAGGAGTTTGGAGGCTTCATAATTCAGATTTGATTTTACCAGAGTTTGGCCCAGCTATAAATCAAAAGTTTTGCTCTTTTAAGAGACATCTTGAAGCTAGCTTCTTTCATTCTAAAAAAGAGAGCCTAGAGCAGAGTATCAGACAGAAATAACTGGGAAAACTGAGGCAACAGCAAGATATCTAAGAATCATAGTTCTTAAA
Source organism: Bradypodion ventrale (assembly GCA_035047345.1). Taxonomy (NCBI): domain Eukaryota; kingdom Metazoa; phylum Chordata; class Lepidosauria; order Squamata; family Chamaeleonidae; genus Bradypodion; species Bradypodion ventrale. The sequence goes on along the minus strand of JAWDJE010000003.1, from coordinate 43,306,100 downwards.
GCTCTCTCAAATATGATTTTGTAGGGAGGGAGTCGTGATATATCGTTTATGTGTATGGAAAAAGGGCAAACTAACTTTATAACATGATACAGGTATGATGAAGTCCTTAGCTATGTCAAATCTAAGTGGTGGGACAGATTCAGATAGGAAGTCTGGCCAGGTTATCCTGCTGTGGTATTATAGTAGACCATACTGCCAGTGACCCAGCACCGAGCGTCAGCCAGCGGTTAACTAACCTGACAACCCTGAGGACTAGCAGCCTTGGTGAAGTCAACAGGGAAGAGTGATGGCCCCCAAGTGGATCAAATCCCACTTGAATCCATCTTGATGGAGAGCAGCAGCTTCATCAATACTGGCCTAGGGCTGATGAGAACTTTGCGTGCCAAAAGGGCTCAGGACCAAAAAGTGACTTGCAGAGCTAGATCAGTGGTATGGGGGTCATGCTGCGATGTAGAAGGCCATGGCATTATATTCTCAAGACAGTCTTCATAGCTGTTCACCATAATGATCGCCAATATCCGGAATCAGATATGGCACAACAACAAGAAGGTTCAGATGCTGTGCCTGTGGAAATTCACCATTATAGGTTTTGGTGGTCAGAATGGCAAAAACATTCCTTAAATGTATTATCAATGTTGAAATCCCTATTACAGTTGCCATTAGGTAGATATGGAGTGACATAACATAAAGACAAACAGTGGTTTATTTATCTTGGGCATAAACTGAACAATAGTTGAGCTTGCTAGGGAATTATGGAGATGCAGTTTAAAAGGAACAACACCAAGCTCTGAGTATCACATGGAAGGACTACACCCACCCTCTTGGGCTTTTCACTATATGTGGGGTAGTTTCTCATCATGGGAGGAAATGGTGAGCAAACCAAAATCTGGAACTCAATAGTCTTAAAAGGATGTGGATGATCTTATGAGGAAAGAAAAAGATAAATTGAGAGAATCCCAAAGTAATAACAAAACAAATCAAAACATTGGTTCTATTTTACAGAATATACGAAGAAGCTCCACTTGCTGGTAAATTATTTGGTTCAAGAGGTTCTTCTTCATCTGTGTCTAGGCCAGACATGAAACTGCCAAAATGAAGCCAACTTTTGGTGAGTTCATTTTGCAATTCCTTTTGCCTGACCGAGTGTGAGAAAGATTAGCCAGCAACACAAGCCATTGTCCGGGGATGGATGATTGTGGCTCAAGAATGCCACAGTCTTTGAGGAGGCTCTTATTTCATTCAAGAGGTAATACATTAAGATGGATTCATTTAACTTCTGCTTAATATCATTTGAAATTAAAAAGAAATTTAAAACAAGACCTGGCTTAAGTGTTCCAGACCAGGGGGCAAACCAGAAGAAGGCTGTCTTTGTTTCTGAGCAGTAGTAGTTTCTGATGACTTTGATTGATCAGGAGGCTCTGGAGAACCAGGAAGAAAGTTTTGTATGGTTTGATGAACTTGGCTTGGAGTATCTATATGAAAGAGAGTTAAAAATTGGTCATGAAAATAGTTGCTAAACATCCCTGTCATCTTTCAGGAGGCTGATTTCCCTTCCCTCTCAATTTATTGCCCCACACCTATCAGGAGTCTGTGCTTATGAAACATGCTCAGTCTGCTTTAGGTTTGTTCATTGATTTGCTGAAAGATTCCTGGAACTTCTGCAAACCTTTAGGAGCCACTGCAAGCAATATGAAACAGGAAATAATTTAACCATTTTATAAATTTATCTGTCTGGCTGGACATCCTACTATGGTAATGGAATAGACCGTACAGCCAGTGACTCAACACTGAGTGTCAGGCAGCAGTTAACTAACTTGACTTCCTAAAGGGACCAACGGCTATGGGTGAAAGAGCCCCTTTGGGTGGGGTGATGGTTCCAGTGGAGGAAATGCCACTGGAAATGATCATATTGGGCCCAATGGCAAAATGAGTGGTGGAGGTACTCTGATTCCCAACGGTCATGGAGGCGGAAGAGGCCATGCCAGATGGACTGGCAATGAAGGGGCACCTTGTTCATATCCTCAAGGCTGCAGTGGTCCATTGCAGTCCCGGTGTTAAATCCTGCATGTTGCTCTTCATGTGTACCATGGGTGTTGACAAGTTGTTAAGATCTTGGGCCAGCTAATAACCACACAGAAGGCCAGAGCCAATATCCAAATAACAAAACAGGTTTAATATAGTAAGAAAATGCAAGTAGAAAAATAGGTACTGCTTTTGTGAGAAGGTAACAGCATTCCATGTGCTCTGGTGTCTAGTTATGCCTGCCACATGTCCACAGAAATATCTGCAGACACAGACAGCACTGGCTCTTGAGCTTTAAAAGATGAGCACTGAACTCTAGAGTTGGATACTACTGGCTTTCCAGCAAGAGCAACCAATGCCATGTAACTTTTCCTTCCGTGCTCAATTTCTAGCCATTTCATTCAACAATCTTCCCCCTGGGTTCAAACTCAATGTTGTGTGTAATTTACCAATTAGCCTGGTTTCTTTCCACAATGAAATGTTGAAAAAGATGTGCCTTGTCAGTTAGACTTGCTAGTTCAGCCTGTATTTATGTTCCAACAACCAATCAGAAAATAAAGCATGTAAACTATAAGATGTACAGGTGCAGAAAATCATGTGATATGACAAATAAACATCTATCACCATTTGGAGGAGTACCTCTGTAAATAACATGACACAGCTAACATTTATTAACATGGTTTGATCCTACTCTGATTTCTCATTCAGTCAATCAACATTTGACCCCATCAAGTCCTTATAGACCTGTGATGGCGAACATTGGTACTCCAGATGTTCTTCGACTTCAATTCCCAGAAGCCGAAGTCCTCATGAATCTGTACAAATGGGTTTACTGTGATTCATCCGGCCCACGCTGCCCTCGTCACATTTTACTTTTTAATTTAATTTTTAATTTAATAGTCATATTTATATATGCTGCCCACTCAAGCAGAACCCGACTCAGGGCAGCATTACAACAAGTTCTAAAAACACATAAAAACACTTTAAAAGACCCATATCCCACCCACTTTAAAAGACCCATATCCCTCCCACCCACTATAAAAAGAAGAAGAGAGAGTTCTTAATTGTTTACATAAGCCAGCAGGCGGGGACTGTGTTCCCATTAGGGCCCCACACCTGCCCTGCCAGCCAGGTCTTCAATCCTTTCCTGAAGGGCAGCAGTTCTCTTTGAAGTCTTAGATCTGTTGGCAGGAGGTTCCAGAGGGTTGGTGCAGACATGGAGAAGGCCCTCCTTCAGGTGCTGGATAGAGGTGCACCCCTAGCTGATGGCACTATTAGAGAGCCTCTCTGGTCCGCTCTGGTTGGACAGGCAGACACTCTTGGGATGATGCGGTCTCTAAGGTATCCTGGGCTTTAAAGGTCAAAACCAACACCTTGAATTGTACCCGGAGACAAATGTAACCAGTGCAGCTCCCGAAGTAGCCGTGAGGCGTGGGCATATCGTCCGCATCCCATCACCACCCAGGCTGCCACATTCTGGATCAGCTGCAGCCTCCGAATGGTCGTCAAGGGCAGCCCCATGTAGAGCGCATTACAATAATCTAGTCGGGAAGTGACCAGAGCGTGGATGACCATAAGCAAGGAGCCCCGGTCCAAGAGCGTGCACAACTGGCGAATCACCCGAAGTTGGGCAAAAGCCCTCCTGGCCACAGCCGCTACCTGTTCTTCTAGCAGCAGCCGCGAGTCCAGAAGAACCCCCAAGTTGCACACTTGGTCTGTCTGGGGCAAAACAGCCCCATCCAGTACCAAAGATGGTAGATCCCTGGATAACACGGGGCCCCCTATCCACAGCCACTCTGTCTTGCTGGGATTCAGCCGAAGCCCATTGGCCCCCATCCAGACCCCAATGGCCTCCAGGCATCCGGATAGGATTTCAACAGCATCTCTGGGGTCCCCACGGGCCGAGATGTACAACTGGGTGTCATCCGCGTACTGATGGTACTGCACCCTGTGGGAATGAATGATCTCACCCAGTGGCTTCATGTAGATGTTAAATAGGAGAGGAGAGAGCACCGAGCCCTGAGGCACCCCATACTTGAGGAGCCTAGGGCTGGACCTCTCACTCTTTAACCACACCGACTAGGTACGGTCATCCAGAAAAGAGGAAAACCAGGACATCACAGTGCCCTGGATCCCCAGTCCTTTGAGCCGTTCCAGAAGGATACCATGGTCGACAGTATCGAAGGCTGCTGAGAGGTCAAGAAGAGCAAGGACGGATGGATAACCCCCGTCCCGCTCCAACCAGAGATCATCCATCAATGCGACCAATGCCATCTCCGTACCATACCCGGGCCTGAATCCTGATTGAAAGGGGTCTAGATAATCAGCTTCCTCCAGGACACTCTGCAGCTGGTGTGCCACCGCCTTCTCCAAAACCTTACCCAGAAAGGGCAGGTTGGAAACCGGCCTGTAGTTGTTAAGGACAGCTGGGTCAAGGGATATTTTCTTCAGGAGGGGGTGCACCAAAGCATGTTTTAGTGGTGCAGGAAATACCCCCTCCCGTAATGATGCATTTATTATTGCCCTGACCCAGCCACCTGTCACCACCTTGGAGGCTTTCACCAACCAGGTGGGACAGGGGTCCAAAGGACATGTAGTGGCACGCACAGCTGCAAGGAGCCTGTCCACTTCATCAGGGACAACAGGATCAAACCGATCCCAGATCGTACAGCAAGACTGTGCTCCGGTGCCCCCCCCCGACCCTCCCCATCCACGCCGGGATTCAGCCCTGAACGAATCCGATTGATTTTCTCCACCAGATGGTCAGCAAAGTCCTCAGCCGAACCCTGCTAACCGGGCACTGATCTCCCCCTATCGAGGAGGGACCTGGTTACCCGGAACAGGGCGGCTGGGCAATTATCAGTGGAGGCAATAAGGGTGGTGAAGTATTGCTGCCTCACCACCCCCATCGCCACTAGGTAGGCCCTAATAGCAGCTCTAGCTAGTGTCCAATCGGAGTCATCATGGGTCTTCACCCAGCGGCGCTCTAGGCTTCTCTTTGCCCGTTTGAGTTTCCGCAGTTCATCCGTGAACCACGGGGATGACCTAATTCCACGGGCGCGGAGAGGCCGGAGTGGCGTGATTTCATCCAAGGCTGTTGTTGTCGTCCTGTTCCACAAGTCGACAAGTGCCTTGGGTGAATCGTGTAGCTGATCCAGAGGAACATCCCCCAGTACCCTCTGGAATCCATCTGGATCCATTAGTCGCCAAAGGCGGACCATTTTAATAGGCCCTGCCTCCATACGATGAAGCGTCGCCCCCAGAAAGTCAAGAGTCACCAGATAGTGATCTGACCATGGCACAGGTTAGATGACTAAGTCCTGTAATCTCAGATCACTCTGCCACTGCTCCGACAAGAAAACTAAGTCTGGCATGTGACCACTGCCCCTGGTCGGACCCCGAACTACCTGAGTCAGGCCCATGGCTGCCATGGAAACCATGAACTCCCTTGCCACTTCAGAAGCCATCCCCAATGATGGCAAATTGAAGTCCCCCAGAACCATAAGCCTCGGGAACTCCAACGCCAACATTGAGGTGGCCTCGAGGAGCTCAGGCAGGGCATCCCTTACCCTGCAAGGGGGCAGGTACAGGAGTAAGATCCCCAACTGACCCTTAGGGCTCAACCGTAGAAGCAGGACCTCACAACCAGACACTTGTGGAGCAGTGGCCCTAGCAACTCCCAATGACTCTCTGGCAACAATGGTGACACCACCGCCCCTCCCTTCACCTCTAGGCTGGTGCCAAATACCGAACCCAGCTGGACACATGTCCAAAAGAGGTACTCCATCCTCAGGTGTCAGCCAGGTTTCAGAGATGCATGCCAGGTTGGCCCACCCCTCCTGGATAGAATCTTGAATCAGGGGGGTCTTATTACAGACCAATCTGGCATTCACCAGCAGCATCCCAAGGGCGGGGTCACTCTGGATCTGCTGCTCAGGGCCCAGAGATGTACCTGCGGGGCTGGAACGAGGGACTGCACTTAAACATCGGACCTGCATTCCCCGAGTGTGGCCCACCCCTTGGTACCCACCATACCGCCCCATGCCCGTCACAACACCTATATGGGTCCCTGGAACCCCCCTAGATGGAATGCTGCCCCTCCTTCCTGGCTGGCAGGACCAGCTCCCTCTCTTCCTACCCCATCCACAATCCCCCCTTGGTTCCGGCAGAGAAAATGGTAAGCCTCCCCACAGCAAGTTGCCTCTTTCTCTCGCCCCCATGCGGGAGGACGAGGCCAGGTCTGGCGGCAAAGGCAATGGGGCCATTGAAGCCACATCTGGCCACCTAGTTGATGGTAAATGCCTCAGGCGGCCAGGCATTTCCCCCCACCCCCAAACACCGCCAGTCCGAATCCACAAAGGAGGACACCGAGGCTGGTGGGGAGAGCATGCCGGCCCCTTTATGCCTGCCGCCAGTGCAGGTGTTCTGTTCAGGGCTGGCGGTGGCAGCACGGGGTCTCTTTTCCTCCCCCTCCAACTCCATGGAGGAGGACATTGAGGCTGGTGGGCAGAGCACGCCGGCCCCTTTATGCCTCCCGCCAGTGCAGGTGTTCTGTTCAGGGCTGGCGGTGGCAGTGCGGGGTCTCTTCTCCTCCCCTTCCAACTCCATGGAGGAGGACGCTGAGGCTGGTGGGCAGAGCACGCCAGCCCCTTTATGCCTCCCGCCAGTGCAGGTGTTCTGTTCAGGGCTGGCAGCAGCAGCGCGGGGTCTCTTTTCCTCCCCCTCCAACTCCATGGAGGAGGATGTTGAGGCTCGTGGGGCAGAGCATGCCGGCCCCTTTATGCCTCCCGCCAGTGCAGATGTTCTGTTCAGGGCTGGCGGCAGCAGCGCGGGGTCTCTTTTCCTCCCCCTCCAACTGCATGGAGGAGGACGTTGAGGCTGGTGGGGCAGAGCATGCTGGCCCCTTTATTCGTCCTGCCAGTGCAGGTGTACTTCCACTTCCAGGAGCGATGAGGGCAGCGCAGGCCAGATGAATCACAGTAAACCCATTCATGTGGATCCATGGGGGCTTGGGCCTCTGGGAATTGATGTCCAAAAACATCTGGAGTGCCAAGGTTCACCATCACAGTTATAGACTGTTCTGTTGTCCCCATCTCGGAATTTTTTCCCTTCCAAATTGTTATCCTTCAGTTTCACCCTGAATTTTCAGATTCTGGTCCATTAGATGGTGGAGAACAGTGTAGGGATGATAATTAGAGATTGGTGTCTTCTACTCTTTTCCTCCTGAGTACCTGCCACTAGCCTTTTGCTCTAGCCACACCTGTCAGTTCCTCACTTTTCTACCAGTGTAACACTTTCTTAGTAACGGTGTGTGTAAAGACTAGCTGTGAAAGTCTTTATGGCCAAGGGAATATGTCTCAAAACACCACCTGTATAGCCATCCTGTAGAGGCAGCTGAGAGAAGGAAGACCTGCTACTGCCATCCCCAACCCCACTATTGCATCATGTGTGGAGCAGAGTCAGTGAAGGAACAGCAGTAGCAGAAGGAAGCTTTCTGCTGGCACTGGAACTAAACCAACAATTTTGAAATTGCTGGACTTTCAAGTGATGCTCTTCATTGTTATCTGCCTCCTCGAAGATTGTGTTATTTTTGAACCACAGTTGGGTGTACCCTGGTAATGGCAACCTTGTGTTGCCCACTAATCTTTCTCACATTAGGTTGGGCAAAAGGAACTGCAGAACTAACTTATCAAAGGGTGCCTTCATTTTGGCAGTTTCACATCTGTCCTAGACATGGAAGAAGAAGTCCAAAGATAAGAGGTCAAGACGAGAAATAAGGGGTGTGAAATGTAAAAATAACATTTGACAGTCAAACATACTGCCTCAGGAGGAGATAAAGCTCAACTTCACTGGAGGTCAGGAACATTGTAATGGTATTCCACACTGATAAATGGGTTAGGCTGCATGATTTCCAGTGCCCTGTACACATCTCTGATTCTATTTATTTATTTTAATTTATTTATTTCAAGTGTGTGTGTGTGTGTGTGTGTGTGAGAGAGAGAGAGATGCCCTGGAAGTCTCCTGCAATATAAACTTTCTGATTTTTAAAAAACATCAAACCACATTACATTCTTCAATGCTATATGATAGGGACTTTCCAAGTCTCACAATGCTAAGACTCCACACCAACACATTGTCCTGCATTTGTAAGATGTCCTAGGAATTTCCTGTTTAATTTCACTGTCCCGTCCCCCTTTTTGCCTGTTACTTTGCACCAGAATCTGACTAATTTTGCTCAGTTGAATGTCCTTTCTAAGGAAACCTGTGTAGGAAAGATTACAATAGTGTTGTACAGCTCAAAATGTCTTTTATGGGAAACTTTGAGCAAGAAGGATAGCATTCCGTGCAGCAATTGGCCCCTTCTCAAGCCGGGAGGGGATAACAAGTGGAGTACCAAAAGGCTTTGTCCTGGGCCCTGTGCTCTTCAACATTTTCATAAGTGACTTGCATGAGGGTTTGGAGAGAACTCTCATCAAACTTGAAGATTACACAAAACAGGATGGAAATGCTAATACCTTTGAAGACAGGAGCATAATTCAAAAAGATCTTGATAGGCTAGAACACTGGGCTGAAACAAGCAGAATGAAATTTAACTGGGATAAGTGCAAAGTTTTACACCTGGGGAGCAAAAACCAGATGCACAGTTACAAGATGGGGGATACTTTTCTTAGTAATACTACACATGACAAGGACCTTGGAGTTGTTGTAGATCATAGGCTAAATAACAGTCAAAAGTGCTATGTGGTTGCAAAAAAGGCTAATGCTGTTTTAGGCTGCAGTAACAGAAGTATAGTCTCCCAAACCTGTGAGGTACTAGTTCTCTCTATTCAGCACTAGTTAGACCACATCTAGAGCACAGTGTCCAATTCTGGGCACCACACTTCAAGAAAGATGCAAACAAGTTAGAGCAGGTAAACCAAGCCAAGGCATATGAAAAAAGACTGAAGGAACTAGGCATGTTTAGCCTCGAGAAAAGGAGACTAAGAAGGGATATGATAGCACTTTTCAAATACCTGAAAGATGATCATAAAGAGGAGTGGTGGGACCTGTTCTCCGTCATCCCAGAGTGAAGGATGTGTAATAATGGGCTCAAACTAAAAGAAGCCAGATATATGCTGATTATGAGGGAAAATCTCGTAACAGTTAGTGCATTACAACATTGGAACCAACTGCCTTGAGAGGTGGTGAGCACTCCAACACCGGACACCTTCAAGAGAGAATTGGCCCACCCCCTGTCAGATCTGCTTCAACTCAGATTTCTGCATTGATAAGGGGGTTGTACTCAATGGCCTTAAAAACCCCTTCCAACCCAGCCTATGATTCAATAATGTCACACTGTCATCTTCTGTTCAGTTTTGGAGTTTGCTTTGAACAAAAATCCTAGCTGTCAATACAGTCTGGAATGAAAATTGCTTGTAAAGGTGCTTTGGGAGATCCACTAAAATGTGGCAAAAATTCATTGCAAATAAATGTAACTTGTAGACAACTTGGGACAGAGTTGCTGGATGGGATATAAGCTGCCTTGAGCCCAGAAATTCCGGCCAAGAGCCATTGCAAATGCAGGTTCACTGCTTTTCACTCCATAGCCATCACAAAGAGATCTTTCTGCAGAAACCAAAATAATTAATAGCACATGGCTTAGTATGTAGGGCTTGCCTTCTATCTCCTCCCATGACAGAGTGAGTTCTCAAGCTTTTCCTCCTAGACTCTCAGCCCCCAGTCAGTAACCTTAAAAGAATGGAAACTTATCACTCTACCGCTCTCAACAATTTGCGTCTGCTTTAATGATCTCTATGATTTCCCGACCTCCATACTCATATTGTCTCTGCTAGTTATCTCCCATCTGTATCCCTTTGTGCCACAGGAAACCCAGGCAGTTGAAATCGATCCTTTCTCTTCTTTCCTCCCTTGGTCATGGTCTTCTTCTTCTTCCCAGGATTTTAAAGGGGCAGGTATCCCATTTAGAGACACCCCTGCCTGACAACGTATCTTTGCAATTTGGTTGCTCTTTTCTGCCACTGTGCAATTCAAAGAAGCCCTATCCTATTATATCATTGTGAGCCTAGCTGTTCTATCATGTAATCATATTTTGATCTCAATGTAGCATTGCCACCACAGCCTTCCTTCAAAGCCAGAGACCACAGGAAGGAGGAAGGATCCCTTTGAATTTCTATCTAGCTTGTAAAAAATGTATAACTGGTTCATAAATATTTCATTTGTTCTCCCTGCCTCATTTTACCTCACAGAGTCCTGTTGTTGCCAAAATCCATGTTACATGAAATGCCGTGAAGTTTTATTGGCCAACTGTTAGTGTAATTTTTTTTTGAAGAATGTAGAAAAGAAGGCAAATTGAAGTTTGCCCTGTCAGTCAGACTTACACTACAGAAAAATCAAGCAGCAGGTGCGCTAAATATTCATGGAAATGAAAGGCATTTTGAAGAGTGATGCACACTATTTTGTGTATCTTCTATAGTGGGAAATTGAGGTTCCTATTTCACTCATTTCCCACACACTGAAAATATACCATGACACAAATATAGCACATACTAATATAATGGCATTTTTTAAAAAAGAGAGTAAATTAGACATGGATTTACAACTAATACTTTTTTTTTTGCTCCTGTAAGACTACTATACACTGAATGATTTTATTAACTCGTTTAAACATTATGTAGAAATCCTTATCACTTAAATTGAGCATTAAAGTTTGCAAAGTATATGTGGTGATAATTTTCTATGATTTCTTTCTTCTTCCCAATCATGCAACCTTTTTGCTTTCTATTTTACAGATTCAAGGACTGACTTCTTTGAATGCATTAGGAAGGGCTTTCATTCACATACATACATCCAGGCATCAGTTGCAAGAAAAGCAAATTTTTTTTGGCCGGCCAAGACTAAAAATAAGAATAAAATAAAGTAAAATAATGAACTATATCTTTTTTTAAAAAGGCATACAAGCATTGCATGAGATTGTTACCACTTCATCACTGCATTTTCCTTAGTGTTGGGTTGCTAAATCTTGTTTTTAAAATAACTGTTTATTTTTTTAAAAATAACTCTCATGCTCTTGGTCTTGCTGTTAGCCACCAGCCGTACTGGTGAAAAGATAAGAGAGAAATCTAATCAATATATTTGAAAGGTTTGTGCAAGCTCTTGTGGATACATTTGACAAAAGGTGCCATAGAAAATACTTACTTGGATTAAAGAAGAACATTAAAGTAACATTTCATACATAATTCTTCTGCGTGAACTTGTTAGTACTTCTAGTATTCTCATGCCAGACAGCAACACCTGCCCTACTTACAGAGGCTAGCTGCTAGGTGTGAGAAAAGAGCTAGACTTCATTTCCAAGTGTAACATTTCATTATTGTTTTTAAGGGAGAAGGTCTGAAAGACTTTTTCATTGGCTTCATCTTCCACCTTTAATGAAAATTTAGCTTTCCTAAACTAAGATGACAACATGGCACCAATGACATTTTGGTCTGATTGCACTCGGTTGTCCATCAGAAGCTTTTAAGGGAATTTGTCAACCACATTAAAAAATGCAACATTTTCTCAATGGATATGTCCTTGAAGGATGCAAACCTTCCTATGGGAGCATGACCTTTTGGTGTTCTATATTTTTAATTACACCGCATGCATACATGCACAGACTGAAGACAGGTGTTCAGCTATACTCAAATAAAAACCATGTCAATGAAATGAAGCTTTATGTTTAGATATTATATTCGACATTCCCTTATATTCCACCTCTGTTCCAGCATAGTCAGAGCAGAAAATTACCACATCTTGGCATTGTCACTCCTTATTTTACCAGATTGTTGATTGCTGTAAATCTTTGGGAGTGGATTTCTTCTCTCTCTCTCTCTCTCTACCCCCCCTCTCTAGTAAACATCTCTTTCTGGGTTATATGCAATTACTTACCTTGAGAGGCCATGAAGCTGCCTGAGTCACCTCTTCAAAGGAAGCCAAGCTAAAAGAAAAGGTTTCTCTTGTTTGCAGCAAGGGAGAGGGAGGGGGAAAAAGCACAGCATGCAGAAACTTCAGAAGGTGCCTGTCTACTTCATGTCAGGTTACAAAAGAACAGCAAGGAAATGCATCACCTTTCTCATATGACGGATTGCAAAAATTTGCAGGCTTGGACGACAGGGGGAGATGACATTTGTAACCAAGCATGGGGGGGGGGGGCTTATTGCTCATTTTAGAGGCGATTTGCACCTCCGTGAGAAAGGTAAATTGGCATAATCCAAACTTGCATGACGGATGGTTGAATTCAACCTACTCTTTTGTATTGCATTGTTGTCTAATCAGTAGCCACACAGATACAGAGGAAAGGAAGAACATGATCTAAATAGAGCTGGTGGCAATGTCTGTCCAAGTCTAAGCAGCATATGCAGTGCTATATTAGGAAGAAATAAGTATATGTAATGGAGGTTTCATCCTACCATCAGCCGTCACTCCTCAAGAGTGATTACTTCTTTACAGTGTGAATATCTTTCCAGGAAGTCATGCCACACTGAACATAGTATCTGCAAAAGAAATGGGATTTAAATATGAATGGAGATCTTGTTTCAGAATGGAGAATCAAATCATAGAGCCAACTGTTAGTCTAAAAGCTTTGAGAGACAGTGTCATTGATTTGCCACTCATTTTTCTAACTCTAGTGACCAAGTTGCCATGGAGATTGTATCCATGTGTGACTCATACAGACAGGATTCAAAACTATGAAGTGACCATCAGTAGAACAATATAGAAAACGGCTATGATGCAAAAAATTGGCCGACGGAAAGTCATTTTCATTTTCTTTTGCAGCTCTGCTTATTTGATTATACTTACTTAGGAGACATTTCCCACCTTTCAAGGTAACTGTACATCCCATCAGTGTCAGATGTCTGTGGATGACTGCCACTTTGCAGTCATTTCTGCATGCTTCAGTTTTCAAGGACACATAAAGTTAAATCAGTAGATACTAAGAAAGAGAGAAACACAAGCATCTCAGTAGTAACAAACATGGGTTGTGAATGTGGAAAGATGCAGAATTCTGCCGATTACTGCCAGAAACATGCACTGATGAAGACTTAAGTTTGGCCAATGACAAAACCAAGAGAGTGGCTTCATTTTGCCTGTCTAGGTTTTGATCAGGACACAAAAGAAGAAGAAGAGTAAGAAATACTCTTTCAAGATATTACAACTTTCTAAAGAATTATAGGTTAAGTATAAATATGATTTGCGAGAGCTGGATCATAAAGAAGGCTGAGCACAGACGAATAGATGTCTTCAAACTGTGGTGCTGGAGAAGAGTTTTGAGAGTCCCCTGGACTGCAAGGAGATCAAATCAGTCCATCCTGAAGGAAATCAAAACTGACTGCTCATTGGAAGGACAAATACTGAAGATGAAGCTCCAGTACTTTGGCCACCAAATGAGAAGAGAGGACTCACTGAAGAAGGCCCTGATGCTGGGAAAGGCAAAAGGAGACGGGGGTGGCAGAGGATGAGATAGTTTGCCAAACCAGGAGGAGTGGTAGCATCTACGTTGTTCCCTGTGGGGGGAAAAAACTCCTTCCCCGGTCTGGTTTTAGCCATGGGGAAGTTTAGCTTACTTGGGGTTTTTGGCAGCATGGACTGTATAATCTGCTGCCACCACCTTGTCCAGCTCCTTCCCTTGCCTGGCATGTGCTAGGGCTTTGTACCTGCTTTTTGAATTGAATTGTTTTATTCTGTAACTGTATTTTATTGTATTTACTGTATTACACTGTGACATACTGTATTTTTTTGTGATATTTATGCTGTAACTTGCGAACTTGTAACTTGTAAACTGCATTGAGTCGTCCCCTTGGGCAGAGAATTGTGGTATATAAATTAAATTTCAAATCAAATCAAACTATGATTTCAAAGATAACATATATTTCCCTTCTGTGAAAATTCTCTTGCCATCAGAGATGGATTATGAATGCAAATAGGAGCCCTTGTGGCATGGTGGTTAAACTGTTATATTGCAGCCAAACTGCTGACATTGTGAGTTCAATCATAATGGGGCTCAAGGTTGCGTCAGCCTTCCACCCTTCCAAGGTTGATAAAATGAGAACCCAATGTGTTGAGGGCAAAATGTTAATTAACTTGTGAACTGCCAAGAGAGTGCACTAAGTGCTGTGGGGCAGTATACATATGCCTTGAGTTACATAAAATTCAACTTACATAATGATTTTGTGCTAAAACCATGTCCCGATTTACACAATTTACTATGGGTTTGCTTCTAGTTACATAAAGATGCTTTTTCCTATGGGTTTGCTTTGAGTTATGTAAAAATTCATTTCCCTATGGGTTTGCTTCGATTTACATAAAATTTGATTTTTCCTATGGGTTTGCTTCAAGTTACATAAAAAACCGATTTAAGCAAAAGCCTACGGAATGGACTTTTTTTTCCTAAGTAGGGATTTTACTTTAAGTGTAATTGCTATTGCATATAAATCAATGAAAAGTAAGGCTTAAGGCGAGATTTCTGTTCTCCTGATTTCCTATCCAAATGAGGAAAACATTCAAATGAGTAAGATCTTCATTTGCTTCCGAACCTAATGACACGGAATTCACTCAGTCTGATTTTGATAAAGTGGCCTTATCAAGTGAGAATTTGTATGTGAACTTGTGCAGGCTGCATATAATAAACACTCTGTTCAAAACCTGTTTTTATTATGTTGCTTATCATTCAAGGAACATCAGTGAATTTGGTATGCTTTGTTGCTAAGGTCTTCCAGCTATCAAACCATTCAGTGCTAACAGAGAATACATATCTACAGGATTTGCAGTTCAAACATTTTTTTACTAATGGAGTGATTTGCTATTGAAGTGTCAGTGTGATTTGTTATCATGGATGGCTAATGCTCATTTGATTGTTTGAAACCTTGCTTTCTTCCCTCTCCTTTCCCTGCAAAAGCAGTGTAAAAATGAATCCCATCACAGGAATCAGTGACAAGGATTGAGATTTTGCATATTTTAATGGAAAGTTGTTTTTGTCATTGTTTCATATAACATGCACATTTTTTTCTGTGCCATATTCAACACACCAGCATACAGTGCTTGATTCCGACAATGGAGCATCTCTGGAGGAATTGTTTTATCACTTTGTCTAGTTTGCTCTTTAGGAAGGTCAAGAGTAGATAAGACAGTCAAACTCAACTGGATATGTGTCTGTCTACTCCTTCCCATTAGTTACCTGTGTTTATGCCTTTTACTTTTAAGTTTTTTAAAAATACTATGATAGTTTTTCTAATCCTCCAGATATGTTATCTTACTACTCCATATTGCAGCACATGCACAGACAGATGGAAGGTTTAGCTGGTTGTTAGAAAATATTTTTTAAAGCCCACAAAACAAAACAGAACCTATCACCCATTTTACACAGCACGTACAAATCATACATGTGCTGCCTATGCAACATGGGCAAGTTATGCAATGTGTTTATAAATGTTGAGCCATCAGAATATTTCTTTGCCTCTGGCAAGGCAAGAAGGGTGAAATGAAATTTCTCATGCATATCTACAGGGACAAGACAAGTCACTCTGAATTAAGAGTCAGTGAAGCAGACCAAGTGCTCATGTAATGTAACCAAAATGCACAGCTCTAGATAGTAACCTTGTGGCACTATTTTGGACCAATAGTAATTTCCAGGCCATTTTTAAAGGCAATCCCATGCACCTTGCAGTGTGATAGGTTGCTAGAGCATGTGTGGCTGTGTCCAAGCTATTTCCATGAACTCAAATAGGGACCCAGACTTACCTGGAGACCTCTGTTGCTACAGAGCTGAATCCTTAAACTGCCAGCCAAGTGGCATTAAGCTGAAATCAGCATGAGAGCAAACCATGTTGCCTTAGCAGCACAATAAAGGATGTGCTTCATGAGACCCCCACCCCCAATCCACACAGACTCAGGCTTCTCATTGGACATTAGAGAAAAGGACTTCTCCTGCTGTCACAGTATTGACAAATAGAATTCAAAGTTAAAGACTTTGGGCAGGTAGACCTTAGAGCACTAGTTTTCAATCTGGTCCTTTCATTCAGCATAAAACAAGGATGCAAAGAGCACAACAATCAATCATGGCTCACTGTCTGTTCCCTTCTCACCTTCCCTGTTGAAGGTGGTGTAATGGTGTTGTGGATTATTAATGTTCACTACACATGTATTATGGTTATTTTTTGGTTGGAGGGTATTATGGAGTTTGTACTTTTGCTATCTTTGTCACAACTTTGTTGGTGGTTTGAGGTTTTTGAGGTGAATCCAGATGGTGTATAGGGGAGCATAATGGAGCTTGACTGCTCAAGATGGTAAAGCAATCTTTGTATGAGGAGTGGGGGAAAGGCTCCAGCACAAGGGTTTGCTAGCCCAGCTATGGCTTCAAGTGACAGACAGAAACAGAGTGGTGTATGTTCATGTGGTCACCAGACATCTGCTACTCCTGATGGAACCATCAGTGGCTGCTGAAGTGATTGGTGGTGGGCACTGAGTGGTATTTCAATGTGTTGGATCCAATTTCTAATGTTGGTACAGGGGCTGTTTTTTATCCAATAAAGTTACAGCAGAAAAGCAGGTGTGTATTCTTTCAAGTGTATGTTTAGACAGCTCATCTTTGAATATATTTTGTTTCCAGTGCTCTAGAAATTTTTGTTCCTCAAATTGCTGGGAAGAAACACAACTGTTAACATTTCTGTCAGTTTAAATGTACTATACCAAATTTTATTTGGACAGTTGACCTTAGTGTGCCTGGTGTGAGGTACAATACATCCTTTCAGGTAGGGGGAAAACAGAATATGAATATATTTTTGATTGGTGTGAAGTACAGAGTGCTAATTGGAATTCTCCTTGGAATCTTCTTAAAATGAAGGCCTTAGAATAATTGCTGCCCTTTGATGAATGCAGTCCTAATTGTTATGGTTTCAAGCTGACAGACTCCCAGCAGATTGGTAAAACTAGGGTATGACACCATGTTTTTTTACTTTTGAAAGGGTGAGAGCACTGGAGGACTTTGACATTGGTTCACCACTTAAATTTTTCGCTTTCCACATCAGCTTCTGATTAACTCAACTGAAAAGAATAATGTCATTTAGTAGTGCAGGTGAGAGCAGCAATGGCTCTTATTAGTTTCTTAAGTGTTTTTAAAATATATCTCAGGATATGACTTCAAAACTATTAGACATAGATGATAGGTCAAGGTCATGTACTTCTTTGTAGGGGGACTCTGAAGTACTCAATAGCTCTTGCAAATGATGTATACCAGTGAGAGAGAGAAACTAAGAAAGAAAGCAGATTATATATGAGAGTATACACAGACTCTTCATAATTAACGTTTTTTTCTTCTTTTGCACAGTTTTATATCCCTGGATTCTAAACTTTCTAAACTTCCCTTTATGTCAGAGAGTGATCAGTGTCTTTAGGACATTCATGAGAATCATACTAATCTCACTATACCTCACTTTCCCATAAATAATAATTTCGTGTCAGAGATTACTCTGGGTTGAAAGGATTTTCAAGGGATGCCTGAATGAGGCTCCTTTCATATCCCCAAGTGCAGTTCTTGGGTATTGAAACCTGACCTTCCAGTCTCCATCTCATTGTCTTAACCACTAAGCCACCGGGGGAGTGGTTAAGACGATGAGCTGGGGACTGGAAGGTCGGGATTCGATACCTGAGAGCCACTTGGGACATGAAAGGAGCCACATTCGGGCATCCCCTAAAAATCCTTTCAACCCAGAGTAATCTCTGATTTTCCCATTAGATTGCCCTACAGGTTTAGTAACTAAGAGCTATCTCCCCCAAGGAAGCAGACAAGCCCATTTTATTTAGAGAGCAGGGATCAAGCATAAAAAAATACTTGCAGACAAGCAGAGGTGAGCAATTACAATCCCAGCTACTGAAAACTGACAGGAGGTGGTTTGGGTTAAGTAAACTAAGAACTGGGTCAAACAAAGCTGAAAAACAAAGCAAAGCAAAACAAAACAAAAAAGCTCTTAAGGTCCGCTCATTATATAAGGAGTCACCTGTCCTTATGCAAAATATTCATAATTTGTAGTTCTTTCATTTTGAGAATATCTTGTTAAAATGCTAAAAAAGATGAATACAAACAGGAAAAAAATGCAACAATCTGCAAGATTATTGCAAGATTATAAATATGCAAGATTATAAATCTATGGTGAGGCCCCATCTGGAATACTGTGTACAGTTCTGGTCGCCATACCTCCAGAAGTTATTATGGAGCTGGAAAAAGTGCAGAGGAGGGCAACCAGAATAATTAGGGGACTGGAACACCTTCCTTACCATCTGAGGCTGCAACGGTTGGGCCTCTTCACTCTTGAACAACGGCGTCTAAGAGGTGACCTGATTGAAGTTTATAAAATCATGCATGGTGTGGACCAAGTAGATAAGGAAAAACTGTTTTCCCTATCGCATAACACTAGAACTAGGGGGCACTCCATGAAACTTTTGGGTGTTAGTTCTCAAACAAATAAGAGAAAGTACCTTTTCACCCAGAGGATCACTGGTCTATGGAACTCCCTGCCAGAAGTGATGCATACCTGTCAACTGCGGCTCCGGAAAATTCAGGACCTGCGCAAACGGTTCTGCGCAAGTCGCATTCTACGCATGCGTAGAAGGCTATGCCGCTTGCGTAGCCTCCTATGCAAGCAGTGTAGCCTTCTATGCATGCATAGAATGGGGCTACGTCGATTGTGTAGCCTCCTAGGCAAGCGGCGTAGCCTTCTACGCATGCGTAGAACGGGGCTACGTAAGCGTAAAACCCTTCTACACATGCGTAGAAGGCTACACCGCTTGCGTAGAACACGACTTGCACAGAAAGGCTGCGCAGTACCTCCTTGCCCCCGCTGCCAAATTCCGGGGTTTCAGCAGCGCGGGGCAGGAAATGGTGCAAATCAGCACCAAAAATCAGGAAATTCCGGCCAATCCAGGAAGGTTGACAGGTATGAAGTGGTGACAGCTGTCAGTCTTGACAGCTTTAAGAAAGGATTAGACAAGTTCATGGAGGACAAGGGTATCAATGGCTATAATTATGGATACCTAAGGACAACCTCCGGGTTGGAGAGATAGGCAGCATATCTCTCAATGCCATTTCTAGGGAATTCTAAGCAGGTGAAGGCATCTGCTTGGGAATACCCTGAAGCAAATGGTGAGCCACTGTGTGAGACAGAATGCTGGACTGGATGGGCCATGGCCTGTTCCAGCAAGGCTGTTCTTATGTAAGTCTAAAATTTATTTTCTCCCTCTTTAAAAAAATCATTTTCCACTACCCCCATCTTCCTTACCTTTCTGTCAAAAGAATCAAGCTTCAACAAATTTACCATCTAGTTTTTGGATCACCATGAATGGATGTGTCTTGGTACAGCTGATACTTATAGGAACTCCACTGAAGTGAACCAGCTTGTAGAGATCCTGCAGCTAATCTAATAGCTGCAAATACTTCACTGTTGGGCTAACTTCACTTTAGCTGACTTTAAGCCACACAGGTTCTTCGCTGCTTGAGCTGAAAGTTCTGAGGTACATCATCATGGAGAAAAAGTCTACTTTGATCTTCTGTGAAGCTTAAATCACAACATCTTGTAAAACACAAGGAAAGAAATGTTTTGAAACAAATACTAAGAGTTTACTGCCCATTTTCTGCATAGCTAATTCGCTATTGGCAATTAACTGAAATGGAGAACTAGGTCATGATGATAATTTACCCATAGATTTCAAATGGCAGGGCAAAACAAGAGCAAATGTTTAAATCCTGTATACTACAGTAATGAGATTTAGATAAGGGAAACTTTTTTTTTACAAGCTTTGCTTTCATTTTCTGCAAGGGCATGAAAATGTTGTGCAGTAAATATGACCATTGTAGAGCTCCCAGATCAGTTCATTAATTGATGGTTTCTGTTGTTGAAGGAGCATCTCATGCCAAGAATCTGCAGTTGAAAGAGTATCCAAAAAGTGCAAAGTCTCACCCTGGTACAACACAGAGCTTGCCCTGATTACTGGAAACTATACCTCAGTGCTCTGCTGCTCTACTTAGTACCACAGCGATAAATGCTAACCTCTGTGTGTGGGTGGTGTGTAGGTCAGTCTGTCTGTCTATTCTCTCTGAGTGGTTTAGTTTTTCATCTTAGTTCAGTCTCTCTCTAACTCTAAATGTATAAGTCTCAGAAAGTTAGCTACTTAGTGTCCTCTTGTAATGATCATTTCATTAAAAGCTTTCTTCCTGTGTCTATTATGATAGTTGTACATCTGTTTGTATATATCAGGAGTTCTCAACCTATGGCTGGTGAGCTGGATCCAGCCCGTGGTGCCACTTCATGTGGCCCATTGCCCTTGCTTCTGCTGCCACTGCTGCAAGCAGTGTCATGTTGGTTCCTTTTTAATGTAAACAGCTTTGAGCTGTTTCCACACATGGCACAGCTTTGAGCGGCATTGGCGGGAGCGAGGGTCCATGGGTGGAAGAACCGTTGGGCTCTTGGGCTCCTGGCCTTGTCACACCAATGACCCCCTCCAGGATTCCAGCCCTAAGGATAACCTCCAGCCGTTGGGGGTACCGTTGGGTGGTTGGTATAGAGAAGTGTGCCTTCCCACAAGGTCCCTTCGGTTCTTGCACACGTTTTAGGGGTGGTTTTTTTTAACTTTTTACTTTTTTATCATGTGTCTTTTTTGTATTTACTGTCCGCTATGTAAACCGCCCTGAGTTGAGTTGCACCTGAGTGGGCAGTATATAAGCGTGAAAAATAAATAAATAAAATAAATAAATAAGGAAGGTCTAGCCTCATTAAAAAGCCCCAGTCACCATTTCCCTGAGCAGGCAATTAATCTCATTAGTGTCAGTCAGGGAGGGAAGGGGAGGGGGGGTCCAAAACTTCCATTGATGGTTGGTGTCTCCTTCCCTCCTTCTAGGGAGAAACAAAATGGCTACCCCTTTGAAGCTGTTGGGACAAAATGGCTGTCTCAAAATGGCTGTCCCCCATTGTGCAGGCAAAACAAAATGGCCATCTGTCCTTCTGAGTTGTCTGAGGGAGTGTGATCCAGCCCATGGCTTGAAAAGGTTGAGAACTCCTGGTATACTTATATTGTATCCATTTGTGATTCTGATCAGAAACATTAACTGACATCCACTTACCAATCTCAGCTAAACTAGACCCACCGAATTATGTCAGGATCCTCTTACTCACAAGTAGCACCTTGACCACCTCATAATGGAATCCTGCCTGATACTGCCTGCTTTCTTGGCTAGGCAGTCCAGGCTTTTTAAAGTTTGCCTTCTCACTCCTGATCTGGATCTAGGTGGCAAGCAAGGTAGCTCATAGGAAATCAATTAGTGTAGATAAGGTAGTGCTGAGCCAAGTAAACACTCCAGTCATCTTTGGATAATTCAAAAGTATATTGTAATCAGAGTAAGTTACAGAAGAAAGTTCATCAGAAGTTCAGAAAGCATATCAAAATAAAGAAAGCTGCTTTTTGGGGAAAGCTCAGTGGACCCCCTTCTGGTTTAAGCATCTAGAAGATGATTGCAGTTCCCCTTTAGCTCCAAGCATTGGGTCCAAGAGAGCCTCTTGGCCCCCACCTTCTGCATTTTATCTCCTCGGTCAGTGTCCACCTCCATGCCATTCCCCTAAAATAATCCAGCCAATGATCATACAGCATAACTTGTCTATCACACATTAGGCTTCATTTCTTCCAACCCATGAGGGCAGCATGTTTACACATTCCAATTTCTTTAGTATGCTCTAAAAGTTTCTCCCATAGATGGAAATCTCCATCTTAGATGAGGCTAAGGCCCAGGGTATAAATCATACCCTGACAATATGCTAAATAATGAGCCGAGACATAGTTAGATCTTTTGATTCAATATGCTGAGTGGGCGGCATACAAATCGAATAACTAAATAAATAAATAAATTAGATTCCGTCCATAGAATTGCATTTCCAATATTCTTGTTTTTGTTTCAACTCAAATAAATGTATGCATAAAGAGAATCTGATTCAATACAGATGTTGTTAGGAGAACTATGTTTCCCCTGCTTCTCAGTGCTCCATTACAATATTATCATGCATGATAGATAGTGGTATACAGGCAAATTCACAGTGCAGCACGACAGGAAACCCCATTCCTTTATCCCAAAGAACAATGTCAAAATGTGGGAAGATGTGTTGATCCACTTCAGCTCAAAGTCAACAAGCAGTTTTTCTATTCCAAGAATAGGTCTTTTATAAAGTTAAAGTGGTATCATTAGAAGAGTCAAGTTGGTTAGGGTGTTCAACAAAGAGCAAGGAAAATTTAATAACTGCCTATTCTACTAATTGATTTCCTCCCAAAAGGATGGAAGTGGAAAAAGGTGAAGGGACATAACACCAGTTGTCTCTTACCTATGGGCCAAATTCACCTTTGTGGTTCCATTGAAAGCAGACTATAACTATTGGAAGATGCCAGTATATAATGAGGGGCAGAATAGCAGAAGAAGTTGCTGGGCTTCGGGCTGGTGATTCAAAATCACTGATCAAGGTTTGAAAATCTTGCTGAATGTAGTAAGTATTCCCTATGGTATACACATAGAAAAAAGAAATAAGTGAATGCATTCAAAGATAAATAGAAGAGATAGGTTTGCCTCCTGTGCTTTGGCAAGCTGGCTTCTTATATTAAAAAAAAGATGTACTGGGATTTGTCCAGTAATTTATCAATTGCTTACTGACCACTGAATTTACCAAGTACTTTCAGACACAGTGAACTTGCTGTGCTGGGAATAAAGACAGGTTACATCTAAATCTGCTTTTCATTTTAATGGAATGTTAATGGAAAACAGCTACTTGAGCTGATCAGTGCAAAAGGGATTTTTAAAGCAGCCCATATATCCTTCTTTTTTTGTTATCTGTGTTAATAGCAGGGGAAACAGTGTGAGGAATTGAACAGATTTCATGCCTGGCAGAAATAACTACTACAGGGCAATGGGACAGTGTTGTCATCCATTCCATCAGTAAGATATTTGAAAGAAATTAAGCACCAAAAAGATAAAACTTTTATGAATTAAAAAAGGATTACTCTGCAGCTTGATGGAATAGCTCTCTAAACATTGCTATTAAATGTAAGGAGACAAAATAAATTGGATTGAGACTCTTAATTCCTTTTATTATTATATTTGTTTAAGGAGATGAAATGCTTTATTACAATTAAACTCATCTGAAACTTATTATTCTTTCAGTATGCTAATTAATAGAGTGAGAACATGGATTTGTTAATTAAAATAAGATACCTCAGGGAAACTGAAATTAATTTTGATGTCTTAATCGAGCTACCATTATGTCATTAAATCTTTCCCAATACTTTATCTGCTAGTTTTTTAAAGAGGGCAAATTTTTTTTATTTAGTTTGCAATTGTAATAGAATTGTAGAAGAGACAATTTGAATGTATATAAATGTGATGACTCAATAGAACTGCTGTATGGATGCCACTAGAATAGAAACCTGGGAGGTTCAGTGAACAAGTTAAAATCCAGTCTCAACAAATCCCATGCTCATTAACACTACAGTACTTCATTCCCCACTCATCCACATACTATGAGAAACAGTCTTATTTTACCACTTGAAGAAATGCCTCTTCTAAAAACATTATAAACCTAAGATCCAGTTTGATCCAAAAAGACTCAAAATGGGACCAACAGTTGTGATTGGTGCTATTTTGTCTTGCCTTATACTTTAGTGATGAGGAGATGGGACTTGAGACAGATGGCATTGATGGTTTTCTCATGAAGGGATGTCACAGGATGCAGTAGGACGGCTCTCTCAGTGCAAGTGATCTCAAAGTATTCTGTGATCTCAAAGTACTCTCTACTTACCCCTTCTAGGATAACATCTGAACATCATTTTCAAGTATTCTGTGGAACTATATTGGCAGATTCCTGCACTTCACCCCTCCATACTTGCAGTGTGATTTGTCAGGTTTCCTGAGTTGGTTTTGCTAGGTCTCTTGTTGCTTTTCTGAATTGGAAAGACTTGAAATCTGGGGGACTGTCCTATGCTTCCTTGGGTTTCCAGAAGGAATGCTTAGTGCACTCTCTGGGTGGTTTACAAGCTAATTAGCATTTTGCCTCCATGCTGGGTACTCATTTTACCAACCATGGAAGGATGGAAGGCTGAGTCAACATTGCATCTTAGTCAGGATTGAACTCACAACCTTTTGGCTGCAGTACAGCAGGTTTTAACAACTGCACCACCAGGGCTCCTGGAATCATGGGGCCAGCATGGCCTTCCCCCCATAACATGAGAAAGACACACCCTTTGAGCTCATGTTTTGTCCTGCAATCTCATGAAATGTAACACTGCTGACCTGAGAACCCTATCTGTGACCATCAGCTGCAGTGAAGTATTCTTCCATATTTTCTTCCATGCTAGGAGAAGAACAGGAGCTTGGCTTGGTCACTGGTGCATCTTTCACCTTCTGACTAAGTACCCTTTAATTCACATTGTGCCTTTGGCTACTTGACTGCCTACCAGCCAGGCAACCAGGGTGAGTCTCTTCTATGCCTCTTCCTCATGATATTCCCACAATGATACTGAGCCTTTGGATGCAGGAAGCAGAGTCTGTAACTGATGTCCTATCCAGCCCACACCCACCCTGGCATCCCATACCCATTTTTACTTCCAATTTCGGAACCGCTTGGATGGTGCAGCCTTGTAGTCTATCTGTGGTTATGCTAAGAATGCACCCTTCTTTACTTGCCCGCTAGGCTGGTAGGGTATTCTTCTGTCCAGTTTGAACTGGCTCATAAGCAGAAGGATGGCACCCTCACTGTGTCGCAGGTATCTTGGTAGCTATTTGCGATGGTCAATTAAAAAGTCCCGGTCTGCCACCTCCTACAACACAAGCATACTCTCCTTGGTGAAGATAAAGCCCTGCAAAGGGGGGATGTTGGGGTGATAAAGATGTTACCTTCATTTATCGAAACCTTCCTTGCTGGTGACATCCGAAGTGAGGAAACAAAACTTAACGAAGCTCCACTTCTTGCATCCCCAAAACAAAGCAGGCTTTAAGGATTGTATTCCTTTGAAGAGCAGGTGCTTTACCAAGTCTTTTTTACTCCCTTCCCTTGAGAGCAAAGAAACCTCTGGAAACAAATATCCCTTAATAGGTTTTATTGAGCATATTTGTAAATCCAAAGAGTAAAGGGAAATTAATCCAATTGTAATTCCATGTTGTAAATCCAAATTATAAATCCACATTGTAAATCCATGCGGGCAAGTTTTCCTTCATGCAGTTGATGAGTGGACCATCAGGTGAGAAGGCTTCTCAGATGATCTCTATAATTCCCCAAACAATCTTCTTCTATAATCTAACAGACCCCAGATTTGATGTCTGTTTATATAGGGTTTTGGGGTCTCTGCTCCCTCCCTGTGGAATTCTAATGATGTCTTCTGAACTATTTATTTTGACTGGTTTTCATGCCAACCAACATTCTCAGGTGTTGCTTATCTGATTTCTACATCTTAAGATGACCATCACCTGTCTGGTATTTTAGAATGTGACCTTGGTAATTGCAAGCTGTCTAAAACAATGACATACTACTGTGGAATGTGAGTGCTTCAGGAATGCAAAATGGAGTCACCATTGCTCTTTCTAACTAAATGTTAGACTACACAGATCTATGAAAAAAAGAAATCCAACTATCTTACCTACATGCATATAAAGTAACTTAATAAAAAGTAACTTCCCTCAAGGTTCCCCTGACAACTGATAGCAGCAGATGGCTTTGAACAAAGTAATTCTGTATATCTTTTTACTTAAAAATTAGCAATTAATTATATGTTCAGCCAATTTGTAAATTTTTATGCCCTTGGAGTTCAAGAGTAGAGTTCAGACAGAGATATAGCTATCCATCCAAGAAACAATAAATTTTATAAGCTCTAGCATTTGGCAAATGCTTCCTAAACCTGGCATTTAGAAAAACATTAAGAAAACATCTTTGTTATTTATGTGCTGTTTTATTTCTTTCTAAGTGAAATGTAGAATCCATACCACTTTACAGTGAAGACGATTATGGTTGCTAGACAAGAAAACCTCCTGGGAAACAAAAATATCAATAGCACTGTTTAACTACATGAACCTTATTTGCATTATTATCTCTGCTGTGCTGTACTCTCAGAAAGCTAATGACATGCTTCTGAAGAAGTTTTTAGATTATGGATAAGTAAATAACCTTCAGGGTTCCCATTGACCACACAACTCATTTTCTCTCACTGGTATTCCAGTTAAGAAGCTTTGGTTATTAAACTTTCAAAGCTCAGATGCTATTCATATATCCAAGTCTGACCCAAAGCATTTTGCAGTGACAGTGAAGGATGAGATGGTGAAGGACAAGATGGTGCATCTATTCCACATACAGCAGCTGACTGCATTGCCAGATGAATTTCAATTCTGCGAAGTAGAAGATTGTCCTGGGAACAATATAATGCAGTGGTCTTCCATTTGCCTTCCACATCACAGCATGACACCTGTACCACTGATCCAGTCCCACAAATGGGTAGATCATGCGACTGATGTAGAAGTGTTGCACTGAATGGATAAAGAACAAGAACTATTTAAGACAATTAGACAAAGAAAGCTCCAATACCTTGGACCTTTTCTGAGGAATGACGTAAAGTATAGAATACTCCAACTCACTATGCAAGGGAAGACCCTTGAGCACTTCCAGTTGTGGTGGAGGCGGTGTGTGTGTGTGTGTGTGGGGGGCACATGAAATGGGCCACATTCAGCCTGCGGGCTGCAGGTTGAGAATCCCTAACATAAGGAGAGAAGTAGCAGAAGATGCAGAGAAAACTAAGCAAGAGAATGCCCCTTGACATCTTCTGAATAAAGTCCGCTGTCTCAGATCCTGGAAGAGCTTTATGGCAAGAAGAAACATTATTGAGGGTACACAAGAGCAAAACCAAATTAAAAGATGGAAGAAGATGCTCATTGAATGAGGAATAACATTAAAGGAGGACCTGGCTGAAGAACTCAACCTCCCCTACATCACTTGGAAGACTCTGAATGGCTGAGGGTTGGAGTGCCTAATGTAAGATCAACATGCTTAAGTGGGCGCTGCATGTGGACAACAATACATTGTTGACAATTGTACTGTTTGTTGCTTAGAATGCCAAAGCTGGAGCCTCTGACTTCAACAAGGCCTTCAGGGACAGCTGTCACTTGACTTGCCATAATTATATAGCTGCCACGAGAGCTGCTAACAATGTTCGCTATCACGTACTGTGCCATCAGCTAAAGAGACCCGTCTCTCTAGCACAAGAAGGAGGGCCTTCTCTGTGTCTGCTCTGGCCCTATTGAACCTCTTGCCAACCGAGTTGCGGCTACAGACAGAGTTGCTGCCCTTCAGGAAAGAGTTAAAAACCTGGCTGACAAAGCAGGTATGGGGCACCGGGGGAGTGGTGAACCCTGCCTGCTGGCTCATATAACGACTTGTAGCACAAGCACATTGATGTGCTTGCTGGTCATGCCCAGGTATATTCTAGTTATTGCTAAGACTTCTGAATGTTACAAAGCCACCGGCCTGTGGTAAAACACACATTCCTCTCTAGTTAATTATGATTTCAACACTAGTAACACAGCATGAGATAACAGCAGAAGCCATAAACCATGTGATATTCTCCTCCACCATTTTATGAGGCTACAACCTGGTAACTATAAACTAAGTTGAGCCATTTACACAATAAAAGGAGTACTGTTATTCATCATTAAAATACAATTATTATGTAATATACATATATCGTTGGACAAGTGGAAGTACCTGTCCATACCAAATGGAGTAAGAAATGATTTAAAGTGCACTGCTTCCCTTGCCAGGCCCACCACTGGGACCAGCAGTGGAAATTTTAGGGCTTTAAATCATTCCTTACACCATTCCACATCTCCTTACTTGTCTGCCTAGAATGAAGTGGATCTCTGGAGATCCCCAAAATGGCTGATGACATCAAGTTGTAGAGCATAACTCCAGAAACAGAATTTCAGCCATTATGATATATAGTATATGAAGATGTCAAATAAACTAAAGCCCAATTCACAATACTGTATTAGTAATAGTAGATCCATTGAATCTATAGGAAATACTTTAGTGCTGACCTAACATATCTCATTCATTCAAATGATCTACTCTATTTGGGATTAGCAGGCATAAAATATTTTCTGAATTACTGTGAATTTGCAAATGTACCTATCCTGTTTCACAGGTACCTTATTTTGCCTCAGTGACACTGGATCAATATTTTAAATTAAGATGCATATGATGTGAAGCCCTGGAGTAGCTCCAGCAACATGTCCTGCCAACCTTTTAATGTGGGATTGTATTCCTTGTGCATGCATTGTCATTGCAAGTTTTCTTCAGTGGAGATTACTACGTGATCAACAGTGATGCTTGCTTAAGCAGAACAGTCCTCAGTTACGGTACTGTTGGGACTTTCTGCTCCATAGAGGTATTGGTTTAGTTGTTTGCTAGAAAGGTGGTAAGAGTTTTCCTATGTCAGACTCTCAGATGCATTAAAATATATTTCTCCTATTCCTCAATGGGACCAGAAATACTAGGAGAGAAAGGATGTTTAAAAACTCAGGTCAAAGAAGAAAGGAGTGGAGCAGATAAACATTCACATAATTGAAATGCTAGTCTCAAAGTAAACCTACTGAGTCATTAGGATTTACATTAAGTGTTAACTTACCTTTCAGTGCTTGATAAAGTTGGCTGCTATTGCTTTCCTACTGCAAACAAGGCACTTTTGTGCTACTGAATCTGTACACATTGCAAATTATGCTTGGCTATCTTTACATAGCAGTGGCCAGTAGTCTGCTTCATTCCATGTGCTTTGGTTGGAAAGAAGAAGAAATCCTCTCCCCACCCCCAATTTCACTGCTTTCTGGGAGTCATGGTTCTGTCCCATGGAAAGTGTAGTCCTGCTACCCTTTAGATTGTATGAGAAACTCAGAATATGCCAATCTCCCATGGGGTAGCATTGCTTAGGGGGCAATCCCTTCTTTTCAACTAAAATACATGAGACAGAAAATTGAGGCACAGACAGATCTGTTTTGCTTCCAGTTTCTCTTCTCCCTGCTGCAGAGGTTTGCCTGGGGGTTCAAAGCAAGCTCTGGGACTGGAAGCCCTAGAACAGTGATGGCGAACCCATGATATGTGTGTCAGAGGTAGTACTTAGAGCCCTCTCTGAGGGCACCCATGCAGTCACCCCAGCACAGAATTCGCCCCACCCTTCTGCCCAGAAGCCCAATGGGAGTGCTTCCTCCCTCTCCCCAGCACAGAATTCACCCACCCCTCTGCCCAGCAGCCCAATCAGAGCACTTCCCCCCTTGCCCCAGCTCAGAGTTTGCCCCACCCCTTTGTCCAGTAGCCCAGTGGGAGAGTCCAATGGAAGCATTTCCTTCCTCCCCTGTTGATATGTTGGCACTTTGTGATAAATAAGTGGGTTTTGGGTTGCAGTTTTGACACTCGGTCTCTAAAAGGTATGCTATCACTGATCTAGAATTTGAAGAAACTATCCCTATTGTCGCCAAATATTCTGGTCTCCAGTTTCAGGCAATCTCTGTGCTAACACAACACAAAGAATGCAACAAAGTCCTTACTGTATTCCTAGTGAAGTGTTTCACTGGAAGCTTTTTTTAAAACTTCTTTTCACTTTCATCAGTTATCTGTGAGACACACTTGTACTACTCTAGAGTTGGGATATGAGCTTAGCTTTACAGTACCTTATTCTATTTTCCATAACAAAAGCAAACCTAGGATGAGTTTGCATGATGCTAAGTTCACCACAAGGCAAGAGTTCACTCTGGTTCTTCTATAGTTACTCTTTCTTCACACATACCCCTTGCTGAGATGGTGAGATTGAAATTTTGCTATGTGAAAGGCAATATATGACCATGTTAGCCTTGGAGACATGACCTCATTATGTGTAGAGGAGCAAGTCAAGAAAAAACAATGAGATACTTGTGATGAAACTTTCTACAAAAAAACAGTAAGATCTGTATTTTAACAAGTAGCTTACTAGAGCAGGGCACAGGGAACAATTGAGCTTGTTATTTGCACTGATGACAATTAGTCCTCATCAGAGAAATCAATTAGTTAGACAGTCTCAGAAACCAGTTCTTTAAATTGCATCTTGACAATAAAAAAAAGAAGAAGGAGAAAACAAACCACGGTCAGACTTCTTCTGTGTCAGCTGTGGTAGCATAGAAAGAAAGAAAAAAAACAAATGTGTTCAACTGATCCACAAGCAAGTGAACAAGTAGATAGTTCAGCACTCTTCTTGACACCTACAAAAACATTATCAACTGGAAGAAAGAGAGATGGGGGCATCTAATTGTATAATACTGGAAGAACACATGCATAATTATAGAGCTGCCATGACAGCTGCTTACAATGTCCGCTATCATGCACTGTGGGTGGTAATTTATCTTTGGGTGTCCCATTTATTTGTGTAGAAACCAGCGGGAGTGGTCTCTTGGCATGCCGTATAATGGCAGACATTTTAAGCAAGTACCATTGTGAAGGCTCCTGTTTTAGACAGATTTCAGACAAGCCACTTAAAGTGCCTTTGAGCCTTTCTCCTATGCTGCTATTTTTCCTACTGCATGTCGGAAAGAGAGCAACACCATTTTAAAATTTGCTCCTCTGTTGTTGTTTTTAAAAGCAATTTCTGGCCATGTAGTAGAGTGGATTTAGCATCACGTTCACCTCTAAAAAGATGCCTTTTATCAAAAGTGTATTTAATTGTTTGTTTGGTCCTTCCACTTTCATGCTATGGTGATGAAAACATTGGGCATAGCTTTATTATCACACCAATTTCTTCTTATGTGGAAGTATGTTTTTGCCTTATTTCTTTTGCAGTTTCTAATGTATGTTTCCTAGTTGTTGTTGTTCAGTTGCATAGTCAAGTCTGACCCTTTGTGACCCCATGGACCGCATAGTCAAGTCTGACCCTTTGTGACCCCATGGACCACTGCACGCCAGGCTCCCCTATCCTCCACCATCCTCCACAGCCCACTCAGCTCTACGCCGATTGCATCAACAATGCCATCTAACCATCTCATTCTCTGCCATCCTCTTCTCCTTTTGCCCTCAATCTTTCCAGCATCAAGGCCTTCTTGAGTGAGTCCTCTCTTCTCATTTGGTGGCCAAAGTGCTTTAGCTTCATCTTTAATATATGTCATTCCAAGGAGCAGACAGGGTTGATTTCATTCAGGATTGACCGAGTTGATCTCTTTGCTGTCCAGAGTAGTCTCAAAATTCTCCTCCAGCACCACATTTCCTAGTTATCTGCCTAGTTTCCCCAGAAAATCTGACAAGTCTTGTCAATTCCACCCTTGAGTTGGGATCCATCAAGTTAAGGCCATGCCTTCTGTTTCCTAGAAAGATGTTCTTCACAGATGTCTATGGTAGGCAGGGATGCAGGGTAAAAACCCCTGGGCTTTTTCATTATCAGAGACTATCTGCCATCATCCCTCCATAGTCTTTCCTGTTACTTCTAAACTAAGCTACAATCCTCCATATACTGAGAGAGAAATTGTTTTTTTTTAAAAAAAAAAAATAATTCCATTGGTTTCAAAAGAAACCTGAGGTGTTCTTTGGAATTAATGATTATTTTCTAGTGATCTTACAAATGAGAAAACTTTGTCATGCACAGAGTTGTACCACGAACATTTCATTAAGAAGAAGAGCTCATGCTCATTTGCATTATTTCACACATGGAGATTTGATGCCTAGAATTGAAAGCTCTTGGATAGTCTAAATGCAACATCATCCTTTTTTTCACACACATGTTTATCTGTCTTTGGAAGTCATGTAAGTGAATTACATTATTTATTTATTTATTTAGCATTTTTATAGTGCAGACACTACTCCAGGTGGTTAAACAACATATAAACATTTTTGTTGTTCTGTTGCACAATCGTTTCCGACCCTTTGTGACTCCATGGACCATTGCCTGCCAGGCACTTCTGTCCTCCACCATTAAATGTAAAGTAATGCAATAAAAATAAAATGATAAAATAAAACCAACTGGCAGCATACAATAACAAAACAAATAATCATAAATATAATACAAAATAATAAATAAAGTAAAAAAAGAAAACTAAATTATAGCCCTTCCTGGGGAATAATTATATTATTTGACATCATCCTTGTTGAGCAGACTTTCATAAAGATCTACTTAGATGGAAAACTTCATTTTAAAAAAAACCTATGATAGATAAATTACATAGCTGATTAATTAATACTTTCTGACCTTTAAAAAAATGAAAATGACAGCACAGTTGTGTGAGTGTAGAACACTCCTTTTTATAGTTTGACTGTAAAAGAAATCCTCTTCTTTTTATTAACATATTTTATTCCCTCTCCCAATTAAGTATCTTCTACAAATATAACTTCGTACTCAGTACATGTGTCACCGTGTCTCCTTTTGCTTCCTTAATACATAGGGGTACACAAAATGAACTGCAGGGTAGGCAAACAAATAGTGATTATGATTTCAGAAATGACATCTCCTATATAATGCCACATGATGCCTCACAATATATACTCTTTATCTCTTCAATTTCCATCCATTTCTTTGTTAATAAGCGCTGAGTACAAAGCAGAACAAAGCCTTAACCCTAGAATTATTCTGAGCCTACTGCGGGCTCCTCTCGCTCATTCAACCTCTGCTGTCGTTACAACAGTATCTACAGGGTCAAGTACTGCTTCAAGTCTTCACTCTTCTTTCATTTGAGTTCATGGGTGTTGGTGGATGGTGTGCTTTTTAAAGCAAACAAATCTATACCCACATGCCTTTTGTTCAAGCTGTATGGATCCTTAAATAACTCTCCTGTACTTTTTGGGAAAGAGATGATTTATGATGGAGCAATTAGATAAAACAGACATCAATTCCTAAATATTCCAATGTTTTCTGTACTGCTAAAGTATACATTTTTAAAAAATAAATAAAAGAATTGAAAAATATGCAGTGTATTAATTTATAAACTGCTGAAAGGAACCAACAGATTCATTTGGTGTTCAGTTTTTTTATTGTTTTTTTGAACTTGAATGGCACAGAGAGCTTTTCAGTACAATCACTGTCTCTCTCCCAAATCTGAGAACTCACTCTTTAATAGGAGATATGGTACAGTTCTTTCTGTAGTACTAAAGTTAATGAAATGCTCACGAGGAAATAGATCATCCTGTTCTTCAGGCCAATTCATTATAAACTGCATGCCTCATTTACATGAGTTTCAGTCTGCTTTTCTGAGAGATGTAGAAACACAGATCTCTTCTACATTCAGAGGAATTCATTCCTCTTTCATGTAACTAACCGGCTCCCATGATATCTTCAGAAGAATTCAATTTAAAAAGAAACTTCTGAATGGGTGGAGTAAAACACAGATGAATAAAATGAATTTATTATGCTTTGAACAAAAATAATAATAATCACAACACAGGACTTTCCATATAATAGCTTGTCTTTTCCCATTGACCACAGTAGATTATATCCCTTAGGCATGATAAGGTTTGATTTCCTGAGCATCATCTGTGTTCTTACCAGCACATGGAGCTCTTGAATGAACAAACCTTCTCACTGAATTTGGAAAATCCTGTGCATATATTGCATCTCCCTGGGTCTACCAAGTTGCTTGCCACTTGAACTAAGAAGGAAAGAATTCTACTTTAGCCAGCAGAATCTAAAGAAAACAATCTCTATGGTAAGTTCTGATCCAGGCTAGAGCAGAACTGGTCAGAAGGTAGACTGAGATCCCTGAAATAGATCAACAAAGAGTTGTGATTTGCCATGTTTTGAACTAGGACAATACAATGATATCACACAGCACAAATCCTGCTGCTGAAACAAAGTAAGTTCCGGCAAAGGTAGGTAACTAGGAGAAGACTGCATGTGTACATACTGTGAGATTCATTCTATGCTGTAACTCAGAGATTCTCAACCTGTGCCCTGTGGGTCAGATGCAGCCCACGGCACCATTTCATGTGGCCCTCACCACCTTCACCACACCAAGAAGTGCCATGTGGTGGAGGAAGGGCAAAATGCCATCCGGCCCCGAAGCTGTCTGAGGGAGTGTGACTCAGCTTTAAAAGGCTGATAACTGCTGTAACTCAAAATGAATGCCAATGCTCAGAATCCTTTAATTCTAAGTGTATGTCTTTTGAACCAGTCTTCTGAATGGTGAATATTAAAAATAATAATCACATACCATCAAGTTGATTTTATGGTGCCCCTTTCCAGGGATTTGTAGGTATAGAATTCTCAGAAGTGGTTTACTCTTGCCTTCGCCTGGGTGTGTGAAGACATTGTGTAGCTTGACAGTCTTAGGCTGCCTCTTCTCCCTGATGGCAAAGTGAGGATTAAACTCCCAACCTCTGGCTCTGCAACCAAATACACAATTCATTGAGCTTTCAAGATAAATTTTATAATGGTACAATAACACAAAGCAGAACTTGCAAGCACACAGTCCTGTTTAAGGTATTTTCAATTAGTGCATTAGTTGATTTTTTTAAAACATGCCACAGAATTTCAGTAAGGTAAATGTAAAAGTTGCCCTTGCTTGAAATCCAATCATATCTGACTATAGGGTTCAGTGCTCATCTCTGTTTATAGCCAAAGAGTCAGTGCTGTCTGCGTCTGTAGAGATTTCTGTGAACATGTGGCAAGCATGACTAGACACAAAATGCTGTTTACCTTCCCACCGAAGTGATACTTATATATCTACTTGCAATTTCTTGCTTTCAAACTGCTAGGTTGCCAGGAGCTGGGACAGAGATGGGAGCTCACTCCATCGTGCCACACTCTGGTCTCGAACTGCTGACCTGTTGGCCTTCTAATCATCAAGTTCAGTGTCTTAACTACTAAGCCACTGCAGTCTTTTCAGTACAGATTCTTAATTATGTTTCTTCATCCAGCTCAGAGGTGGTGTGGAAGTACCCCTTAATGACCCTATCTAGGATCATTTTTATACACATGTAAAAAAGCTCTTACCTTTGTCTGGTCCAACTCATTTCAATTGCAGGAATAACCAGTCAGTGGGTCACTTCCTCCTCATTCTTGGCATTTCCTCTGTTGATATACAACATTCGTTTAGAGACATATTAAGATTCTTAATCCATCCTGGCACGTCCAGTAGAAAATTGGCAGATTAAAGAACTTTTAAGGCCCATAGCAGTAGAAGACATTTCTGATGATACAACATCTTAAACTTCCACATTCTGGAGATTTTTAAAGTGCAGGAACCATTTCAACAGTATATGAATAAAATAAGTTGATAATTTAAAATATTGCCTCCTTTGCAAAGTGGATGACATTGAGTAGGCTTAGTTTTAAGTCAGCATGGTAATCCTGGGTGCACTAATAAATGTTCTTAACAATTAAAGGTTAGCAGCTTAGAAAGTAACAGTTCTCATGACACTCTGATCTGGAGGGAGGAGGGCATTTTCTCACCATATTTCCCAACAATGCATGTTTTGTATTACCCATCTTTGCCTGTTTGAGGCCACATTCCTTTCTCAGTCCAGCTGAACATTCCTCTCCAGCTTGGTCAGGAGTAACACATTTCTTAGCTTTTACCTGATACAATCACGGCAGGCAACCTGTATGTTTCAGAAACAGAAATAAACCTCAGAATCTCCCTCTTCATTTGACTTTTTTTTAATCCCTGGGGCCAGCAGCTGAGCCATCTGGAGAATTAAATTTTTCTTCTTTTCTTCCTTTGTTTCTCTCCCCCCCCCCTTCCCTCCACACCATCCCACTTTCCCAGAGGGTCTTTAGGCAGTAAGGTCAATGTTTAGGCAAGGAAGGAAAATGTATTACCAGCTGTGCATAATGGTGTATTTATAAACTATATGACTCCTCTGTGCTCTTCCATCGAAGTCCTTCGGCCTCTTCCAAAAGGACTGCACATGTGTCAGAATCCCATCGGCTTTCTAAGAAGGCTATGCTTGTCCTGCAGGGCTGATTATCATCAGTTCAGCATAAAATTGGGTATTCCAGAACTGTAAATGAAATGAAATGTGGGATATACTGTGTGGTGTAGAGGATGCAGTGATGGGCTAAGACACAGTTGAACCTGGATGTGAATCCATGCTCAATCACAGACACTCACTAGAATGGTAGTACTGGTAAAACCACTCCTTAAATACCTGCTTATTTTGCAGACCCTGTAAGGTTTGCTATAATTCAGGTTTCACTTGACAGCACACACACACACAGCTGAGTTGACAGTGGAATTTGAGTCTTCACATCTTCTGAGGTAGCAGACTCAGGGAATTCTTGGCACACAGTATCAGAAATTGGTATAATGTGGAAAAATGGCAGTCCTAATGTGGCTCCATCAAAAGTTAATTACAACAGCTTGGATTTATTTCTGTGATCATAACTATACTACAGTGTTTGGAAACACTGAGTACAATGATATGACATTTTGGAGGTCACTCATTAGTAGGGTTGTCATAAATCTAAGGTGACTTGACAGTACATAAACAACACAAAAGTTACACATCACAGAACAATTTGATTATGTTTTAATTGTCATGATTCCATCCTAAGGAATCCTGGGATTTATAGCTAGATTTTATACTTAAATGACTTACATGCTGTATTTCATGGGAGTACACTAGAACATTCTAGCATATAATTCTAAGCAGCTCACAAAATTATACACCTAAGGATAACAGAGGATGGAGCTATAGGTAAAGCTCATATATCTATGGCTATCTAGTAACACAAACATTCAGTATCATCCTTCTCATAGTACTTATGTAAACTGACATGGGTTGCTACTTCCCAAATATCCCAGTTGTCATGTCTTGTGCGCATACTGGCTTGTAGGCACCAAAATAATATTTCCAAGCCCTGTGCGATCTTCATTAAATGGAAGTGTATAGGTTAAACCTGTGTGACACCTGCTGGGTTATTCTGAACATATTGCTCCCTACGCACTTTTACTCCTTTACTCATGGAATCCTGTGCATCGGTACAGGGTTCTGTTCTCTACACATGAACCTTTTGTTGTTCAGTCGCACAGTCGATTCCGACCCTTTGCGACCCCATGGAACATTTTCCTCCAGGCACCTCTGTCCTCCACCATTCTCCTCAGCCCACCAAGCTCTGTGCCCATTGTGTCCACAATACCATCTATCCATCTCATCTTTGGATGCCCCCTTCTTCTCTTGTCCTTCACCTTTACCAGCATCAAGGCTTTCTCAAGTGAGTCCTCCCTTCTCATTTGAGGTCCAAAGTACTTTAGCTTCATCTTCACTATTTGTCCCTCCAATGAACAGTCAGGATTGATTTCTTCCAGTATTGACCTATTTGTTCTCTTTGCTGTCTGAGGGACTCTCAGGACTCTCCTCCAACACCACATCTCAAAGGCATCTATTCTTCTGCGCTCAGCCTTCCTAATGGTCCAGCTCTCACACCCATACATTACCACTGGGAATACCATTACTTTGATTATGCGAATTTAGCCACCCCATATATAGTGGGTGAGTGAATGACCAAGTCAATAGTTCAGATATAAATGCTTAGGAAACCAAAGTCTTATCTGCTTTGATTTGGATTCCTGCATTTTAATTCTTCCATGTTGAGGCAAGGCATGAAACTGCAAAAGTGAAGGGACCATCCCGTGAGTTCATTCTGCAGTCCATTTTGCATGACCTAGTGTGAGAAAAATTAGCTGGCAACACAAGGTTGCTGTTGCCCGGAATATGGCCAATTGTGGTTCAAATTACCACAATCTTCAAGGAGGCTCTTTCCATGATCGGGGTTAAACTCAATGGCCTCATTGACTCCTTTCAACTTAGTCTATGATTCTATCATCTGCTCAAGAAAAAAAGACTTGTGAGAAATTGTTTGTAAATGTAGAACATTTCTTTAAAGAGGGTTCTGCTAAAGAGAAGCTAAGCACAGCAGCCACAGAAACCTAAGTTAATGCTGTTGGGCAGATATACTGAAGAAATGAGCTGGAATGGAAGAAGGCAGTAAATTCTGTCTGGAACTCTGAAAAGAGAAACAGTTCATACAATTGTTTTTTGTTTTTTTTGCAGTTCCCACTTAATTCTACTATTTCATTTTTGACCAGAAGGTTTCAAATTTGACTTATAAAATATTGGCACTACCATCTCATAGGACCTCCCTCAATGAAAAAAATATGTCAGGATATAGAAATGTCTGAAAGAAAGAGTTCTTATTACTACCAGTTGTCCCAAAAGATATATAAGCACATAGAACTGTGCTCTTATTTAGGAATTAGTCTTCAGTTATGCAGGAAAATGGTGAAGACCAACAGGCTTGGCCAACAAGCTTACTGAAGTGCGAGAATAATCAAAGTTCCAGAGTGCTGCAGTGGTTTCAGCATAGAATAATTTGACGTGGAAAATGTTCTCCAAACCAGGAAAAGTCAAGAGGCACCAAGTTAGACAATCATTGCCTGCCAATTTTAAATGATTGGATTCAGATTGCAAGTAGAGTAAATTTATTTATCACATTCCTTCTCAAAACACACTTGCTGAGCTCTACATTCTCAGCATCACCCAAATACTTATATAAATATTGTACATCAGGACGAGGTTCTCTTCTGTTCAAGAAATCAATATAATCCACAGATGTTGGTGGGCTATTGTTGTTGGACTGTATAAAAATAATGAGTGTTCCAACAAATAGAGCTATTTTACAAATAAATATGTATGCATTCAAAACCTCTTCTGTCAGGAAAGAGAAATGCTATCCCTGCAGAGTCAGGTGTCAGCATACCCTGGCTACTATAGATGAAGCACAGCTGCAGGATACCAACATATTTCCAGATAAAAAGTTTCTTCCCTACCCCCCACCCCTCCACACAACAAAAAAATACCTCCATGGCTAGAAAGACAGAAGGAAGGCAAGCGATTGCATGAGTAAATTGAGAAATTAAAATAAGCAGAATCAAAGGGAGAAACAATGAAAAGCACTTTTCCATCTTCAGAAAGAATAGGAACTGAGAAGATCAAAGAGAAAGTGCTTGTTTTATTAGTTATGCAGCCAATCAGTTTCATTTTCCCTGCAACAACTGTATAAACACACATCTCTTCAGATGAATGCTTTGTAGAACCACCTGCACCCTCGTCAACATTGAACTTAAGTGACATTTCAAACATTCTCATGAGAAGACTGGTTCCCCCCTCATAAAACAGGATATAGTGTTGCAACAGATCAGCGGAACACATGTACTATTTTTCTGATGGGTTATTGCATTCAGGATTCCATGTTTACAGACATTTTAAAAATAACTAAACCTAGTCAGTGTCTGTAGAAATGATGTTCTGGGTTACAAATTTTTAAATACATTTGTTTCAGGTTACGATGATCAATTCTGGACCCTTTTAAATTTCTCAATGCTTTTCTATGGATGTTTCAGGTTACGATTTTTTCGTGTTACAACAGAGGCTGTTGGAATGGACCTCTGTCATAACCCGGGGTTTTACTGTAGAGAGATTGAAGGAGAGAAGACATTCAAATCTCCCAGAGTCCATCCCTTTCTCAATATTTGGCACTTAGGGTCAAATAACTCACTCCGAGACAACTGAGAAAAAATATTATTTATTCAACAGTTATTTGGAACTACATACAATATGGATGCTTACTTCATGCATGCTTAGTAACCAAGCAACTGACACCAATCAACAACAAGAGGGAAAGAACACAGAGCAGAGACAGGCAGGGCTTTTGAATTCAAAGGCAAGAAGGAGCAATCATTTAGTGATGGATAGGCAGATAAGTTCCCCAGTCCAGAAAAGGGACTCCCAGTCACTCCAACTACAAGTAGCATAGGTAAAGATCTCCCTAGCTCCAAAGACAGTTGTATTTGACTCTAGAGGGTGGTGCTCAACTCTGTTGGCAGCCAAAGAGCCAGGGTTGTCTGTGTGTACAGATGTTTCTGTGGTCACGTGGCAGGCATGATGACAAGTCACCGAAGTGCATGGAACACTGTTTCCTATTTATCTACTTGCAATTTTCTTGCTTTCAAGCTGCTAGGTTGGCAAGGAGTTGGGGCAGACACTGGGAGCTCACTCTATCTTGATGCACTTGGGTATCAAACTGCTGACCTGCCGAACATCCTGTCATCAAGCTCAGAATATTAACCATTGAGCCACCACGGTACATAACAGACACATACCTGTCAACCCGCGGCTCCAGAAAAACGGGACCTGTGCACATCGCTTGTGCACAGGTCGCTTTCCATGCATGCGTGGAAGGGTTTTACTCCTTCCACGCATGCGCAGAAGCGCTACACTGCTAGCACAGCCCCTACGTAAGTGGCGTAGTGCTTCTGCGCATGCATGGAAGGGGTAAAACCCTTCCATGCATGCGCAGAAGTGCTACGCTGCTTGCGTAGGGGATGCGCAAGCGGTGTAGCGCTTCCACGCATGCGCAGAAAGCGTTTTTCCCCGCTGCCAAATTACGGGGTTTTGGAGCGCGGGGCGGGTTATGACGTCAATCGACGTCAAATTATGGGTTTTCTCGGCCAAATCGGGATGGTTGACAGGTATGAACAGACAGTATGCGAGAAGGTAAAAAGATAAAAGATAAAAGAAAAAGAAAACCCCCAAAAGATAATTTCAAAGTAAAAGAAACTTCTTCATTTCTTTCTTTGCTTTCTTGCATTTGATCCCTTCCTGGTGAACAGAATTTTTTATATGCGTCCAGAGATGAACTGAGTCACAGTGCAGAAACTTGTATGATTGCTGTGACGTTAAAATGAGCACAGTATGCCTCCCTTGACAATCATATGTTAGGACAGTGTTGGAAGAACAAGAAGCAGCTTCTTAATTGTATAGATATAGGTAAGAGTTACCCTTGCTCGAAATCCTGTCATATCCAACTCTAGGGTTTGGTGCTCATCTCCATTTATAGCCAAACAGCCAGCGCTGTCTGCATCTACAGATGTTTCCATGGACATATGGCAGGCATGATGAGACACCAGAGTGTATGTAACACTGTTTACCTTCTCACCAAAGTGGTACCTATTTATCTACTTGCAATTTCTTGTTTTCAAACTGTTAGGTTGGCAGGAGCTGGGACGGAGTTGGGAGCTCACTCTGTCATGCAGCATCGGGTCTCAAACTGTTGACCTACTGACTTTCCAGTCATCAAGCTCAGCATCTTAACCACTAAGCCCCTGCAGTTCTCCTGTATGGATATATTTGTACTTTAAAAACCCTAAAAAGAAAAGCCTTTATATTGCACTAGCATATTTTGCCCAGCAAGCCGGGCATGTTTAATGTGTGTGTTGGTGGTTGGGGGTGGTTTGGTGGTGGTGACTAAATGTGGAAGAATGGTTTGTTTTTAGTTTTTTCTGTTGTTTTTTGTTTGTGGGGAGATTTTTTTCTAAAATAAATTATCTTTTCTGGTTTTGGATTTTGTGTTTTTTGAATTTATTTGAATTTTATTAATTTGGTTATATTTTAGTTGGATTTTTTTAATATTTATTTGCCTGTAGGATACTCTTCCTGCCTCTAGGTGGGGCTGTGATTAAGAGTTTGATTTTCTTTGTTTCTTCAGTTCGGCTGCAGAGGCATGGAGGGAGGACGTGTTTTGTAAGTTCTCTTGTGTTATTATTTTTTTCTAATTTGTTGGGATTTTGGGGTGCTGGGCTGGGGGTTTAAGCAGAGTGTTTCTGTATTTAATTAAGTGTTTTTGCTTGTTTTTTTGTTTTTTATGCATTTTATTGTGTTGAATGTTTCTGGCTGTTAGTTTTTTTTATTTTTCCGTATTTATTTTTGTATTTTGTGTTGTTATTGGTTTTTGAGTAAGGTATTTTTGTGTGGTTGTTATGTTGTAGATAGGTGTTTTTAGTGAGTTGTCATGGTTTTTCATTAGCCTTTTGTATTTTGGATGTGTTTTGTTAAGTTTGTTGTTTATTGTTTTGTTGTTTACTGGGTTTACTTGAATTTTTTGTTTATTTATTTGTGTTTGTATTTTTGATGGTTGTTTGTTTTTTAAAACTGATTTGTTTTGTTGTGGTTGTGTTTTCTGGGGTGAAGAATGGCCTGTCTGACATTGCCTCATTTCCCCACTGCTGTTTCAACATTAGCTTTCGATGCAGCGATGGGGAAAATGAAGAGCCGGCAGTCAGCTCGCTCTTCTTTTGGTAACGTTCGTTAGGTTGTTTGGGGGAGAAGGAGGCAGAGAAGAGGTATCTGCTTTACAATGGTTCTCTCCTCTTGGCCTCCTTTTCTCCTGGCTTATCTAACGGGAGATCCATGTTTGTGGTTGTGAAGCTGGTTTTTTTTGTTGTAAAATTGTAGTGCAGCAGGCAATGATCCATAAGGGATGGCTCTCTTCCTTGCGGATTGCTGGCTGCTGCTTTTCTATTACCTCCACCACTGTTTCGTGCTAATTGTTGAAACAGTGGTGTAGGTAGTACAAAGGCAGCAGCCAGTCATTCATCAGGGAGTGTGCCTCCCCTGACAAAGTGCTGCCTGCTGCTGGTTCCCCCCCACCTCAACTTACCTTGAGGCTGGTGGTGGTCTCGCCATGTCTTTGGCGGGGTAGCAGGGAGGAGGGGAGTCCCTCTTCTCCCCGTTGCTCTGGGGAAGAAGG
The DNA here is from genome assembly GCA_035047345.1 of Bradypodion ventrale. NCBI lineage: Eukaryota > Metazoa > Chordata > Lepidosauria > Squamata > Chamaeleonidae > Bradypodion > Bradypodion ventrale. The sequence continues at coordinate 43,263,455 of JAWDJE010000003.1, read as the reverse complement.
CCGGTGGTGGCCTCGCCGTGGCTTTGGCGGGTTTGAGGTAGTGAGGGCGTGAGGCGCTGCATCCACTTTTGCTGGCCTTGCATTCCCGTTGCGTGAGGTGCTGCGTCTGCCTTCGGCGGCTTTGCATTCCCATTGTGTGAGGCGTTATTTTATTTTATTTTTCACACACCGGCTTTTCCAGTGTTCTACGTGCTCATGCCCTTCAGCCTGATTGGCTGACATGGTCATGGCACGGAGGACACTGGAACTTGTAGTTGGATTTTTCTGTCCACGTTCATGGGGCGGCTGCCCCACTCATGGCTGCCGGACCCTTGCGGTGATACTCGGATGGTGTAAAGGCAAGTGTATGGGATAGTAGGGATGGGTGCGGGCGTGTATGCCGGACACCAATGGCCCACACCCCTCCTTATAGGTAAAGTTTAGACATCTACTCCCTGCACCTCAATATTGCCTACAGCAAGGGATGGAATCCTTGGAGTCATGGGAGGTGCAGACCACCAGCCTGGAGCTGGAAAGGCAACAAGCACATGCATGCACTTTCCCCTTCTAATGTTGTTATTTCTTATTTTTAGAAGCCACCCTCTAAATGTCATGAGATTACCACAGCGAAAAAACGCTGCAGAAGGAAATGAGGTCCTAGAATGTCTAAAAGAAAGCGTTGTTCTTATCTAGGTGAGCTAAATGAAGGTTACTGCAAATAAGCATTTGTAGGCTGGGGGATTCTTGGAGAATGCTAGGAGCTGGAGCCTCCTCTTTGCAGCAAAGAAAGGCACACCCATACTTTTTTGAATTTGGATCACTAGTATGCCACCCCTATATCTGGCCAGGTTATCCTGCTATGGTAATAGAGTAGACTATACTGACAGTGACTCAACATCGATCGTCGCTGCCGCGCTCCTGGCCCCGGTGGGGGCGAAGAGGCCCCTTGGCAACAACACCAGCCGTCGTCTCTCGGGCCCCGCCCCCCTCGCCTTGGACTAAAAAGGCGAGAGGGTGCCGGGCGAGCCGCCGTCGCTGCCGTGCTCCTGGCCCCGGTGGGGGCGAAGAGGCCCCTCGGCCACAGCACCAGCCGCCGTCTCCCGGGCCCCGCCCTCCCCCTCGCCTTGGATTCAACAGGCGAGAGGGTGCCGGGCGAGTCGCCGCCGCCGCGTTGCCGCCGCATCCCTGGCCCCAGTGGGGGCGAAGAGGCCCTTCGGCCACAACACCTGCCGCCGTTTCCAGGGCCCCGCCCTCCCCCTCGCCTTGGACTCAAAGGGCGAGAGGGTGCCGGGCGAACCATCGTCGCTGCCGCGCTCCTGGCCCCGGTGGGGGCGAAGAGGCCCCTCAGCCACAACACCAGCCGTCGTCTCTCGGGCCCCGCCCCCCTCGCCTTGGACTAAAAAGGCGAGAGGGTGCCGGGTGAGCTGCCGTCGCTGCCGCGCTCCTGGCCCCGGTGGGGGCGAAGAGGCCCCTCGGCCACAGCACCAGCCGCCGTCTCCCGGGCCCCGCCCTCCCCCTCGCCTTGGATTCAACAGGCGAGAGGGTGCCGGGCGAGTCGCCACCGCCGCGTTGCCGCCGCATCCCTGGCCCCGGTGGGGGCGAAGAGGCCCTTCGGCCACAACACCTGCCGCCGTTTCCAGGGCCCCTCCCTCCCTCTCGCCTTGGACTCAAAGGGCGAGAGGGTGCCGGGTGAACCATCGTCGCTGCCGCGCTCCTGGCCCCGGTGGGGGCGAAGAGGCCCCTCGGCCACAACACCAGCCGTCGTCTCTCGGGCCCCGCCCCCCTCGCCCTTCGGCCACAACACCTGCCGCCGTTTCCAGGGCCCCGCCCTCCCCCTCGCCTTGGACTCAAAGGGCGAGAGGGTGCCAGGCGAACCATCATCGCTGCCGCACTCCTGGCCCCGGTGGGGGCGAAGAGGCCCCTCGGCCACAGCACCAGCCGCCGTCTCCCGGGCCCCGCCCTCCCCCTCGCCTTGGATTCAACAGGCGAGACGGTGCCGGGCAAGTCGCCGCCACCGCGTTGCCGCCGCGTCCCTGGCCCCGGTGGGGGCGAAGAGGCCCTTCGGCCACAACACCTGCCGCCGTTTCCAGGGCCCCGCCCTCCCCCACGCCTTGGACTCAAAGGGCGAGAGGGTGCCGGGCGAACCATCGTCGCTGCCGCGCTCCTGGCCCCGGTGGGGGCGAAGAGGCCCCTCGGCCACAGCACCAGCCGCCGTCTCCCGGGCCCCGCCCTCCCCCTCGCCCTTCGGCCACAACACCTGCCGCCGTTTCCAGGGCCCCGCCCTCCCCCTCGCCTTGGACTCAAAGGGCGAGAGGGTGCCAGGCGAACCATCATCGCTGCCGCACTCCTGGCCCCGGTGGGGGCGAAGAGGCCCCTCGGCCACAGCACCAGCCGCCGTCTCCCGGGCCCCGCCCTCCCCCTCGCCTTGGATTCAACAGGCGAGAGGGTGCCGGGCGAGTCGCCGCCGCCGCATTGCCGCCGTGTCCCTGGCCCCGGTGGGGGCGAAGAGGCCCTTCGGCCACAACACCTGCCGCCGTTTCCAGGGCCCCGCCCTCCCCCTCGCCTTGGACTCAAAGGGTGAGAGGGTGCCAGGTGAACCATCGTCGCTGCCGCGCTCCTGGCCCCGGTGGGGGCGAAGAGGCCCCTCGGCCACAGCACCAGCCGCCGTCTCCCGGGCCCCGCCCTCCCCCTCGCCCTTCGGCCACAACACCTGCCGCCGTTTCCAGGGCCCCGCCCTCCCCCTCGCCTTGGACTCAAAGGGCGAGAGGGTGCCAGGCGAACCATCATCGCTGCCGCACTCCTGGCCCCGGTGGGGGCGAAGAGGCCCCTCGGCCACAGCACCAGCCGCCGTCTCCCGGGCCCCGCCCTCCCCCTCGCCTTGGATTCAACAGGCGAGAGGGTGCCGGGCGAGTCGCCGCCGCCGCATTGCCGCCGTGTCCCTGGCCCCGGTGGGGGCGAAGAGGCCCTTCGGCCACAACACCTGCCGCCGTTTCCAGGGCCCCGCCCTCCCCCTCGCCTTGGACTCAAAGGGCGAGAGGGTGCCAGGTGAACCATCGTCGCTGCCGCGCTCCTGGCCCCGGTGGGGGCGAAGAGGCCCCTCGGCCACAACACCAGCCGTCGTCTCTTGGGCCCCGCTCCCCCTCACCTTGGACTAAAAAGGCGAGAGGGTGCCGGGCGAGCCGCCGTCGCTGCCACGCTCCTGGCCCCGGTGGGGGCGAAGAGGCCCCTCGGCCACAGCACCAGCCGCCGTCTCCTGGGCCCCGCCCTCCCCCTCACCTTGGATTCAACAGGCGAGAGGGTGCCGGGCAAGTCGCCGCCGCCGCGTTGCCGCCGCGTCCCTGGCTCCGGTGGGGGCGAAGAGGCCCTTCGGCCACAACACCTGCCGCCGTTTCCAGGGCCCTGCCCTCCCCCTCGCCTTGGACTCAAAGGGCGAGAGGGTGCTGGGCGAACCATCGTCGCTGCCGTGCTCCTGGCCCCGGTGGGGGCGAAGAGGCCCCTCGGCCACAACTCCAGCCGTCGTCTCTCGGGCCCCACCCCCCCTCGCCTTGGACTAAAAAGGCGAGAGGGTGCTGGGCGAGCCGCCATCGCTGCCGCAGCTCCTGACCCCGGTGGGGGCGAAGAGGCCCCTCGGCCACAGCACCAGCCGCCGTCTCCCGGGCCCCGCCCTCCCCCTCGCCTTGGATTCAACAGGCGAGAGGGTGCCGGGCGAGTCGCCGCCGCCGCGTTGCCGCCGCGTCCCTGGCCCCAGTGGGGGCGAAGAGGCCCTTCGGACACAACACCTGCCGCCGTTTCCAGGGCCCCGCCCTCCCCCTCGCCTTGGACTCAAAGGGCGAGAGGGTGCCGGGTGAACCATCGTCGCTGCCGCGCTCCTGGCCCTGGTGGGGGCGAAGAGGCCCCTCGGCCACAACACCAGCCGTCGTCTCTCGGGCCCCGCTCCCCCTCGCCTTGGACTAAAAAGGCGAGAGGGTGCCGGGCGAGCCACCGTCGCTGCCGCGCTCCTGGCCCCGGTGGGGGCGAAGAGGCCCCTCGGCCACAGCACCAGCCGCCGTCTCCCGGGCCCCGCCCTCCCCCTCGCCTTGGATTCAACAGGCGAGAGGGTGCCGGGCGAGTCGCCGTCGCTGCATTGCCGCCGCGTCCCTGGCCCCGGTGGGGGCGAAGAGGCCCTTCGGCCACAACACCTGCCGCCGTTTCCAGGGCCCCGCCCTCCCCCTCGCCTTGGACTCAAAGGGCGAGAGGGTGCCGGGTGAACCATCGTCGCTGCCGCGCTCCTGGCCCTGGTGGGGGCGAAGAGGCCCCTCGGCCACAACACCAGCCGTCGTCTCTCGGGCCCCGCCCCCCTCACCTTGGACTAAAAAGGCGAGAGGGTGCCGGGCGAGCCGCCGTCGCTGCCGCACTCTTGGCCCCGGTGGGGGCGAAGAGGCCCCTCGGCCACAGCACCAGCCGCCGTCTCCCGGGCCCCGCCCTCCCCCTCGCCTTGGATTCAACAGGCGAGAGGGTGCCGGGCGAGTCGCTGCCGCTGCGTTTAAAACATGCTTTGGTGCGCCCCCTCCTGAAGAAATCTTCCCTCGACCCAGCTGTCCTAACTAACTATAGGCTTGTCTCAAACCTCCCCTTTTTAGGGAAGGTGTTGGAGAAGGCAGTGGCGTATCGGCTGCAGGGGGTACTGGATGAAGCGGATTACCTGGACCCCTTTCAGTCAGGATTCAGGCCTGGATATGGTACCGAGACGGCATTGGTCGCGCTGATGGATGATCTCTGGCGGGAGCGGGACGGTGGTCACCCATCCGTCCTTGCTCTTCTTGACCTCTCAGCAGCTTTCGATACCATCGACCACGGTATCCTTCTGGAACGGCTCCGAGGTTTGGGAATCCAGGGTACTGTGTGGTCCTGGTTTTCCTCATTTCTGAGGGGTCGGTCCCAGTCGGTGTGGTTGGAGAGTGAGAGGTCCAGTCCTAGGCCCCTCAAATGGGGGGTGCCTCAGGGCTCGGTGCTCTCTCCTCTCCTATTTAACATCTACATGAAACCGCTGGGTGAGATCATTCGTTCCCATGGGGTGCGGTACCATCAGTATGCGGATGACACTCAGTTGTACATCTCGGCCCATGGGGACCCCAGTGATGCCGTCAAAGTCCTTTCCAGATGCCTGGAAGCTGTGGGGTTCTGGATGGGGGCTAATGGGCTACAACTGAATCCCAGCAAGACTGAGTGGCTATGGATAGGGGGTCCTGCGTTAACCCGGGAGCTACCATCGTTGGTTCTGGATGGGGCTATTTTGCCACAGACAGACCCGGTGCGCAACTTGGGGGTCCTCCTGGATTCACGGCTACTGCTAGAAGAACAGGTGGCGGCTGTGACCAGGAGGGCTTTCGCCCAACTTCGGGTGATTCGCCAGTTGTGCCCACTCCTGGACCGGGACTCCTTGCTCATGGTCACCCACGCTCTGGTTACCTCCAGACTGGATTATTGCAATGCGCTCTACATGGGGCTGCCCTTGACGACCATTCGGAGGCTACAGCTGGTCCAAAATGCGGCTGCCCGGGTGGTGATGGGGTGTGGGCGTTATGCCCGTGCTTCGCCACTGCTCCGGGAGCTGCACTGGCTGCCAGTCTGTCTCCGGGTGCAATTCAAGGTGCTGGTTTTGACCTTTAAAGCCCTATATGGTAGTGGGCCGGGCTACTTAAGAGACCGCATCGCCCTGAGGACGTCTGTCCGTCCAACCAGAGTGGACCGGAGGGGCTCTCTAATTGTTCCATCAGCCAGAGGGGCTCGCCTCTCTGGCACAAGGAGGAGAGCCTTCTCCGTGTATGCACCGGCTCTCTGGAACCTCCTGCCAACAGAATTACGTCTCCGGACGGAGTTGCTGCCTTTCAGAAAGGATCTTAAAACCTGGCTGGCGGGTCAAGTCTGGGGTACAGGTGGAAGGGTAACCACCATGGGGTGATTGGTGTAGAAGAACTCTTCCCCATGGTGCCTTTGGATCCTGCAGCCCTTGTTTTCGGGGGTGGGTAGTCTTAACTGTTTTAACTGTTTTAACTGTTTTTAACATGTGCTTTTAATTCTTGTTGTGAACCGCCCTGAGTTGGCTTTGGCCGAGTGGGCGGTATATAAATATGATAATTAAATTAAAATTAAATTAAATCGAGTGTCAAGTGGTGGTTAACTAACCTGACAACCCTGAGTAATAACGGCCTTGGATGGTGATATTCACAGGGATGGGTGATGGTTCCAAAGGGGATTAAATCCCACTTGAATCCATCTTGATGGAGGGCAGCAGCTTCATCAATATTGTCCTGGGGATGAGAAGTACTTTGCATGCCAAAAGGGCTCAGGAACAGAAAGTGACTCACGGAATTAGATTAGTGGTACGGGTGTCATGATGCGATACAGAAGGCAGATGAAAGGCCACTGCATTATATTCTCAGGATAGTTTTCATGGCTTATTACCATGAGGATTGCCAATATTCAGAAACAGATATGACAGAAGAAGAAGACAAAGAAGTATGACACCTTGAACCTATCCAATGCCATTTCTGTTGGGAAGCTAAGCTGGGTCAGGACTAATTATTACTTGGATGGGAGACTAGAAGTTAATAGTAGGAAAGAATTCTGCCTATAACCCTGGGGAGCTACTGCCAATCACAGTTGATAATACTTGGTCATACAGACCAATCATCTGAATCAGGATAACTGAATGTCTGATGTTCTGAAGCTTTATAGAAGGGTTCTTTTGTTTTTCATAGCAAGCCTCTGGATATTAGTTAATGTAGAAATGATTCCCCAAGGTGAACAAAACAAAGTGTAACTACTGAAGAAGAGTAATTGATGCCGGGCAGGCAGTATGGGATATAACATTACCAATCAAGATTTATCTCGTCTGGTTCAAAATAAAAAAAAAGCAGAAACATTTGAAATGTGAATTTATTGCAACAGGCAAGGACTTCCTTTGATTCAGCAAAGAAATTCATGGTGTTTAATCTGCAGGGACTGAGTAGGGCTGTTAATGATTATCTTTTTGGAGGTCATTAATTCACAGGGTCACCATAAGGTGGAATCAGCTTGAGATTAGAGAACAAAAAGATGATTTTCTCTGGCTTGGGTGACCAAAAATAAATACTTAATGAATAAATTCTAGGCAATCATAAAACACATAAAATGCAGAAAGCAAGACTGGGACACAAAAAGTATGAATAGTTAAAATCAGAGTATTGTTCTAAGTTCCTGCAAGAAGTGCATGAAGGAACACTTACCAGCTGGATGTGACATAACATCTTTTTAAAAAATCTGCAGGTCCAAAGGCAAGATAGATACAGTGGAACTTCATACAACAATCGCCCCGTATAGCAACAAAATTGCATAACAAGTAGGTTTTTTGGGGGGATGGTGTCCCGCATAACAATTTTCCCTATAGAAAAAATCGTACAACAAGTTTTCAATGGGAAAAACCACTTAGCAAAAAAAAAATGTTGTACGATGCATCCCATAGGGAAAATTGCTATACGATGCATGTATCATATACAATTGTTTCATACAACAATGAGCCCCATGGAACAGATTAAAACTATTGTATGAAGTACCACTGTATATGAAAAGCAAAGCTTGGACCAAAAGATCTATGAATGGTGCATTGCATCTAAGGACATTACATTTAATATGTATTTCTATCATGTAATAAATAAGGATGCATACAGCAATATTGCACTTCAAACACAGAGAACAATTTTCAGTATTTACTGCTTATATTAAAAAAGAGAAAAAGTTGAAAGATTTGAAAAGGGTATCTATAACTGCAGATGTTTTTGTAAAATGACATATTCTAGGACAAAAATCTGTTCCATAATAACACCCCAAAGCTGTTTTTTTTTTAAAAAAAACATCATTTCCCTTCCATCACCTTATTTGACAAGCTTTATGTATTTCATTTGTATGCTAGTGAAAGGCATTTCATTGTCTCCCAGAAGATAGGGTATTAATGATCATTTGCTTCCTGCTGGGTGGCCTGTCATAATTTTTGCTGAAGTAAGACTGACAGGAGTAACAACCAATCAGTATGTTAATACACCTCTTGACAGTGGATACTGAAGTCCATTTTATGCAAGGTTATTCCGTCAAACCCTCAATGTAATTTTCATTCAGGAACGGAGGGGGGAAATCAGTTTTTGAGAAGATCAGCAAATTGCTAGCTAGAAGTCATATATGGCAGTTATACTTCTTTCTCAGCAGGTGCTTTTTGGGGTCAGCCTAGTGAGGAGGCAAGAAGTGTTTGTATTTTTCCTTACTGAAAGCCTAACAATCAATCTTCTTTTTAAAAATAAAAAAAGCACAGCAATTTGTAATATCAATATCTTAACATGAAAACTCCTTGTAGCATCTAAGATTTAAATCCACTTGCTGACAAATAAATAGAAGGCAGAATCTTTTTTAAAAAGATGGAAAAGTTAAATTTAAAAAACCCTTACAGATTTCTTTTAGGGGATTCCTCTCATTCTAACTTCAGTGCAGCACCGACTATTTTATTTTGTTCTGAGATTATTATTATTTTTTGGGGGGAGGGGGGGAGAAGCCTAGCTAAAGACAGTTGTTACCAGTTCTGACATATAAATAGCCTAACATTTTGTTAGTCATTTGGGATCATGCAGTCCCTTGCTCTACGTGCTCCGTGCCAGACAAAGTGGGTTTTGAAAATTATTTCTGAGTGTTTGCACAGCATGCCAAGGCACGATTACGGAGAAGGGATTAGTTGATTTAGGGAGTGACAGTCAGCTGCCATGAAGAAGGATGCAAAACGTGCTGCAGTTCTGTGTGTGCAATCACAATTTGGAAGGGGGGGGGCAACAAAAAATCCTTGCGGAGCTCCAACTTTGCCAGCACAAATTTGAAAGCCATAATGCTTTAACAAGTCAGACTATTCAAGTAAATGATAAGGGAAGGATTGATGGGGAATTTAACAAATTGGTGTGACCATGCTTGATCTACAAACAACAGGGACAAACAGCCTTATGATTAGTCAATGGGATACATCAAGCATATACACCTTAGAGCACAATACTCATTCTGCATTTGTCACCTATGACTTGTCAACTGATGCTTGATGTCCCAACATCCAACACTTGTAAAAGCTAGTTTTGGGTGATAAATTTGAGAAACCACCCAACCACCAGGGTTACTCTGATTCTCTGACTCTGTACTTGGAAATATTTTTCTTTACTTCTGTTCCCAGAGTGACAAGACATCTGGATGCTAGGTGAAAATGTCTAGATTCCTATAATGTGGTCTATTATTTTCCTATTCCTCTCATTTTTTTGGGATGTCCTACCCTGGCTGTTCGGGTCAAACTGTCCCAGAATCTGATGTGGGCAGTCGTTCTTTGCACTAGTTCAAAGACAGTGGGGAACAGGTTATATAGTTAGACAATCACAATAATCCTGGTGGTTGGGTGGTTCTCGGATTTACTGTAGTAGTCCTACAGTAGTAACAAAAGTGGTTTCATGATTTAATTGACAATTCATTCCAATGCACTGATACAGCTTGTAGGAGAAGTGACCGAGAACACATTTATACAGCTATTCCCCCAACCTTCATAAAAATAAGGCAGCACTATAGACCAAGGGTTCTCAAACTTACCTCACCATGGGCTGAACAACTCCCCCTCAGACTTCACTGTGGGCCAGACACAATGGTGGCAGGTGTGTTTGTGCATGTGCATGTGCATGCACATGCATGGGTGAATCTGCTTCCCCTTCCAGGTTTGGCACCGCTGGCTGGAAGGAACAGTGTTGGCCCACAGGCCAAAGATTGTGAACCCCTGTTATAGATGGTCCCTGTGACTTTTTTATAATCTTTAGTTAGAAGAACAGATGTTTTCTTATAATGTAAATTGTGTACTACTCTTGTGGCATAGAAATTTCACTAAATGGCTAAAAGGTTTTCAGACAATCCTTGCATATTTCAAAAACAGTGTCCGAAATCTTGTTAATGTTTGCATAAATTTTGCATAGCTCGTTACCCAGGTGCTTCTCTGTTGGTGCACATGACCAAGTACTTAGTTGAGATACACCATGGTACTTTGTCAACTAGCCATAATTTATGGCAAATTAGCAAATCTTACACACAAATACCAATAGGATCCTGCCTCATGTCAATGGAAAAAGACCCATTCAAATTTCTTTCCCAGGATTCTTCCTTTATGGGTATGCTTTTCATTTGACAGGTGGATTCTGTTCATTGTATATCAGCCTCTGACCAGCTGAGGTGAGCCCCACCCCTCCTCCCTTTGCCAGGAGAGGTAAAGGGCCGTCCAGGCTGGCAAAAGACAACAGCCTCCACCCTCCTCCCTTTGCCAGGAGGTCATTGGGACCGCCCTCACCATCGGTGTCCCGGGCTTCTGCCTCCCTGCGGGGGGCTCAAAAGGCTGGTGGCCATGGGTGAACTGGCCACCCTGGAGACACCTGTGGCCAGTTTGGAGCTCACTGGGACCACCCCACCATCGGCGTCCCGGGCTCCCGCCTCCTTGCGGGGGGTTCAAAAGGCTGGCAACTGCGGAAGAATTTCCACCACTGCCCTGGAGAAACCTGCGGCCAGTTTGGAGCTCGCCGGGACCATCCCACCATCGGCGTTGCAGGCTCCTGCCTCCCTGCGGGGTCTCAAAAGGCCAGCAGCCATGGCGGGATTTCCACCCCGCCCTGGAGACACCTATGGTCAGTTGGAGCTCACTGGGACCACCCCACCATCGGCATCTCGGGCTTCTGCCTCCCTGCAGGGAGCTCAAAAGGCTGGCAGCCACGGAGGAACTCCTACCACTGCCCTGGAGACACCTGCAGCCAGTTGGAGATTGCTGGGACCACCCCACCATTGGGGTCCCGGGCTCCCGCCTCCCTGCAGGGAGCTCAAAGGGCCGGTGGCAATGGCGGAATTTCCACCGCCGCTCTGGAGACACCTGCAGCCAATCGGAGCTTGTTGGGACCACCTCCACCATCGGTGTCCCGTGCTCCCATCTCACTGCCGGGGCCTCAAAAGGCCAGCAGTCGCACCGGAATTTCCACTGCTGCCCTGGAGACTCTTGTGGCCAGTCGGAACTCGCCGGGACCATCAACATGGGTAGAGAGACTGAGAGGGTATGTTTTAAGTGGGTTAGGGAGGGAGGGAGGGAGAGATGGCCCTGGCAGCCGGGAAGACGGGGTGACACTCCGTCTGGGTTAATGGTGGAGGTTCCAGGGGCCCATTTAGAGGTTGTGACGGGCATGGGGCATTATAGCGGGAACCGCGGGGCGGCCCGCACTCGGGAAACGCAGGACCGATGCTTAGTATCTGTCCTGTGTTCTGGCCCCCCGGTTTCACCTCTAGGTCCTGAGCAGCTGATCCAGGGTGACCCCACCCTTAGGCTGCTGCTGATGAATGCCAGGTCGGTCTGTAGTAAGGTGCCCCTAATCCAAGACTTTATTCTGGGGGAGCGGGCCGACCTGGCATGCATCACTGAGACCTGGCTAAGACCAGAGGATGGGGTGCCTCTATCAGAGATGTGTCCAGCCGGGTTCGGTGTTTGGCACCAGCCTCGGGATGTGGGTAAGGGTGGTGGTGTTGCCATTATAGCCAGGGTGTCACTGGGAGTCACCAGGGCCACCGCTCCACAAATTTTGGGTTGTGAGGCCCTGCTCCTGCGGCTGGGCCCAAAGGGTCAGTTGGGGATCCTACTCCTGTACCTGCCCCCTTGCAGGGTAAGGGACTCCCTGCCTGGGCTCCTCGAGGCTGTCTCAGCATTGGCGTTGAAGTTCCCTAAGCTGATGGTTCTGGGGGACTTCAATTTGCCTTCGCTGGGGTCCGGTTCTGGGGTGGCTCAGGAGTTCATGGCTTCCATGGCAACTGTGGACCTGGCTCAGGTAATTCAGGGCCCGACCAGGGGCAGTGGCCACACACCATATTTAGTCTTTTTGTCGGAGCGGTGGCAGAGTGATCTGAGTTTACAGAAGCTAGACATAACACCTGTGCCATGGTCAGATCACTATCTGGTGGCTCTAGACTTCCTGGGGGCGACACTTCATCGTAGGGAGGCAGGGTCAATTAAAGTGGCCCACCCCCGGCAACTGATGGATCCGGATGGATTCCAGAGGGAACTGGGGGATTTTCCCCTGGATCGGCAACACGATTCGCCCGAGGCACTTGTTGACCTGTGGTGTGGGTCGATGACAGCTGCCTTGGATGTAATCGGTCCACTATGGCCTCTCAGAGCCTGCGGAGCTAGGTCATCCCCGTGGTTCACGGAAGAACTGCGGTAGCTCAAACAGGCAAGGAGATGCCTTGAGCGCCTCTGGGTGAAGACCAGGAACGATTCAGATTGGACACTAGCTAGAGCCGCTATTAGGGCCTACCTAGTGGCGATGGGGGTGGTGAGGAGGCAATACTTCACCTCCCTTATTGCCTCCGCTGATAATCGCCCAGCCACCCTGTTTCGGGTGACCAGGTCCCTCCTTGGTAGGGGGGGGGCTGTGTCTGGTTGGCAGGGATCGGCTGAGGACTTTGCTGACCATCTGGTGGAGAAAATCGATCGGATTCGCTCAGGGTTTAATCTTGGCGTGGATGGGGAGGGTCAGGGGGGAGCCAGTGCACAGTCTTGCTGTGTTATCTGGGATTAGTTTGATCCTGTTGCCCCAGATGAAGTGGACAGGCTCCTTGTGGCGGTCCGCACCACTAATTGTCCATTGGATCCCTGTCCCGCCTGGCTGGTAAAAGCCTCCAAGACGGTGACAGGTGGCTGGGTCGGGGCTATAATTAATGCGTCTTTTCGGGAGGGGATATTTCCTGCACCGTTGAAACATGCTTTGGTGCGCCCCCTCCTGAAGAAGCAATCCCTCGATCCAGCAGTCATAACCAACTACAGACCTGTTTCCAACCTCCCCTTTTTGGGGAAGGTACTGGAGAAGGCAGTGGCGCGTCAGTTGCAGGGGGTACTGGATGAAGCGGAATATCTGGACCCCTTCCAGTCAGGATTCAGACCTGGATATGGTACTGAGACTGCATTGGTCGCGCTGATGGATGATCTCTGGCGAGAGCGGGATGGCGGTCATCCGTCCGTCCTTGCTCTTCTTGACCTCTCAGCGGCTTTCGATACCGTTGACCACAGTATCCTGCTGGAACGGCTCCAAGGATTGGGGATCCAGGGCACTGTGTGGTCCTGGTTTTCCTCATTTCTGAGGGGCCGGACCCAGTCGGTGTGGTTGGAGAGCGAGAAGTCCAGTCCTAGGTCCCTAAAATACGGGGTGCCTCAGGGCTCGGTACTCTCTCCTCTCCTATTTAACATCTACATGAAGCCGCTGGGTGAGATCATCCGTTCCCACGGGGTGCGGTACCATATGCGGATGATACACAGTTGTACATCTCGGCCCGTGGGGACCCCAGTGATGCAGTCAAAGTCCTTTCCAGTTGTCTGGAGGCGGTTGGGGTCTGGATGGGGGCAAATGGGTTACAGCTGAATCCTAGTAAGACTGAGTGGCTGTGGATGGGGGGTCCTGTGCTATCCCGGGAGCTACCATCTTTGGTTTTGGATGGGGCTATTTTGCCCCAGACTGACCCGGTGCGCAACTTGGGGATCCTCCTGGATTCGTGGCTGCTGCTAGAAGAACAGGTGGCGGCTGTGGCCAGGAGGGCCTTCGCCCAACTTCGGGTGATTTGCCAGTTATGCATGCTCCTGGGCTCTTTGCTCATGGTCACTCATGCTCTGGTGACCTCCAGACTAGATTATTGTAATGCGCTCTACATGGGGCTGCCCTTGATGACCATTCGGAGGCTGCAGCTGGTCCAGAATGCAGCGGCCCGGGTGGTGATGGGGTGTGGACGTTATGCCCATGCCTCACCACTGCTGCGGGAGCTGCACTGGTTACCCGTTTGCCTCTGGGTGCAATTCAAGGTGCTGGTTTTGACCTTTAAAGCCCTATATGGTAGTGGGCCAGGTTACCTTAGAGACCACATCGCCCTAAGGACGTCTGTCCGTCCAACCAGAGCGGACCGGAGGGGCTCTCTAATTGTTCCATCAGCCAGAGGGGCTCGCCTCTCTGGCACAAGGAGGAGAGCCTTCTCTGTGTCCGCACCGGCCCTTTGGAATCTCCTGCCTGTGGAACTGCGTCTCCAGACGGAGTTGTTGCCCTTTAGGAAGGAACTAAAGACCTGGCTGGAGGGCCAAGTTTGGGGTGCAGGTGGAGGGGTGGCTTCCATTGGGTGGTTAATATAGAGGAGGATGCCTGCCCCATGGTTTCTTCAGCTCCTGCACCCCTCTCTTTTTAGGGGTGGGTTCTTATTGCTGGTTTTTATCTGTTTTATTTGTTTTTATCTGTTTTTACCCACTGTTGTGAACCGCCCGGAGTCGGCTTTGGCTGAGTGGGCGGTATAAAAATTTAACAATAAATAAATAAATAAATAAATAAAAGCCTAACATGTGACAAAATCTTCCAAGTCATATCTTCTTATTTACAGAAATGCACCAGAGTTTCTCAGTATTTATTTTTCTCACAATATATTTCTGATATTTTCTTTTTTTGATTGCTATAAGGAAGGAAGGCACCTGCATAAAATTTTCCCTAATATTCTATACTATTTTAGCATTGCATTTGGGGGGGATAGTTAGGTGGAGAGTACTGAGAGAGGGAGAGTGCATTAGCTTTACCCCTGCACCTTTGCTCCTGCTTCCCTTCAATGTAAACTGATGATGAAAATAAGAAATCCTTCTTATCAGATCATCTGCAGTGACTCAGTGGTTAAGAAGCTAACCTTGTTAGCTGGAAGGCTGGCAAGTCGGCAGTTTGAGACCTGGGTACTGCATGATGGATTGAACACTCATTTCTGTCTTAGTTCTTGGGGACATAAAGGAGCCTCATTTGGGCATTCCCTGAGCAGAGTTTCTTCCACAAAAATCTTTCAACCTAGAATAATTTATTATTATCAGAGCATCTTTTATATGGAAGCTCCTTTGTGCAGTAAAGCTCACCATGAAGTGGGGCAAGTACCCCTCCCACTCATGTTGGGTTGAAATAAATTCAGTGTGTTTGATTGAAGCTTATGTTGCTGATGTATTCTAAAACAAATATGTAGCAATGCATTTACATTTTTTTAAAAAAAAATAGTTTGCTATTTCAGATGGCTCTATATGTGTACATCAATGGGCAATAGATCTGCAATATATGTTTCAGTTTTTTATGAGATGGTTCCAATAAATAAATGTTGTGATGGTTTTCAGACAATTGTCTATAGTTGTTACATGATGCCAAGTTGGAACTGACATTGTGACCCTGACAGGACTTTCAAGGGGAGTGAGTTATTTAAGGAACCATTTTAACAATTTTACATCCCCAGTGGAGGAGGCAGCTCACAGGCAGGCACCGCACATGCCCACACACCCACGCTATGTCACTGGCACACCTCCGGCGACATCATGTGGGCATGTGCACATGCCCCTCCCATGGGTGTGCCACCACTACCAACTCCTCCACCTCCTGGTCTGATTGCCTCACCTCATCCCCGCTGCCACCTCCCAGGTGGGATTTCAGCCTCCATTCTCACTCCCCGATTGGTGGGGAAGTGGTGCTGCCATTTGCATCAGTGGTGCAGGATGGCATGGGGTGGGGCATGCCCATGACAGTGCCCATGCCCACAGAAAGGCCTGGCACCATGCCATAGCTTCACCTACACTGTACTATATAAAGATAACATTTGAGAAAGATACTGTTCAAATCCACAATGTGTAACTGGGATATTGGTATTAAGAAATGGATGCCTTTGTGTTAGGGAAAAAACAACCCGATATAGACCTTATAGGCCATTATACTAAAAAAAGTTTAACATATTTTAGCAAGGTACCTTTATTTCAGGTTTGCTCAGTTTTGCATTTCAATCAGTACAGATAACACAGAGAATTATATTGTTAGCGTAGCTTCAGACATGAAAATCATTCTCTCTTTCTCTTTCTCTCACACAGAAAGATATTGACCAGGAATGAATAGCTGTAATTATAGTTCAGTGCATTCAAGAAATCAGTCATTGTGTTTATATTCATTTCCTTCCATAATTCTTGTGCATATCAAGCAAACATCCTGTAAAATTGAGTTTAGTCTTAACACAGTTGAACTTCATATTGCAGTTTAGTGACTATTTTCCTTCTGATCACTGTTGTCCTGGAAATGTATAAAAGCCAGATGTAAGTGTGCTTTGGCAGCAGAAAAACTCCTGGGGTGCTCATAAATGATCTCAAGAATTGCTGCTAATAGTATTTAAAGTGAACTGCATCCACATATATTTCTGTTGTAAAATATTCAATATTAATTTGCACTTTAAAGAGAGCCCAATTCTGGATTCAAATTAGAGATCAAACATGCAATCTAGGGTTGACGGAAATGTATCTTCCATTTCTAGCAGTTGTGGAACACTTATTTTTGAGCCATTATTCAAAAGCACACTTTGGTTTGTAAATAATACAGATGAAAGATAAAAGAATCCAAGAGTCACAGAAGAGGAGGATTTGGCTCAATTATAAAGTAATTGCTTTTAATGCAGGAAGTTCTAGGTTTAGTCCTTTGTGCTTTACTGAGAATAAAAAAATTGATATCAGTAAATGAAAATTTCAAAGGCAGCTGTGTTATTGCTGCCATTTCCCCCACTAGAGTTTGAAATTTGTGCACATTTATTAACTTTTTGTAATTTGAATCCATTATTTTGGGCCATACTTACAGCTCTATGGAAAATTGGTAACCAAATCACTGACTTAATAACATCCTTCATTCACTGTGATGCCCAGAACTAGATGCAGTACTGTATTTCAGGTGAGGTTTGACCAAAGAAGAATGTTAGGACCTCTTGATAATTCTGCTGATGCAGCTTAGTATCAGACCAGAGACAGTAAACTAACAATTCATTTGGGTTAATAGGTTTTACACATTACAAAACATAAAAAACATAATGCAGTACTGAATATTTAATCAAACTCTTAACAAACTATTTGGGGGTTGGAGACAATTGCAGGCAGTATCTGTCCCTTTTTCCTTCACTTAAAGACTATACAAGTTGAAGTTAAATCTTTCTAATGAAAGGCTTTCACATGTGTGAATTATATATCACGGATTTCTGTAATGACAATATATTTTCATTCCTAGATTAATTCAATTAAGAGTAAATTTGTCCCCCTTTTTGCCAAATAAATTGGATTAAACATATTAACTTGGGAGGACATGAAAGCAAATTTGCTAGGTTCATTAAGCTTAGGAAATCAAATTACAGAAAATTGTGCTTCCTACTAATAGATTTAAGCTGTAATATTTAGCAAGTCTGCTAAAGAGAACTATAATTCTCACATAAATAGGTATTTGAGTCTAAAACAGCTATTCTGTATATTATAGCAAAGCAGTTAGTCTTCTAAAGAAGTGTCAAGCTGCTTAAATGGAATGACTGATGGAAATACAGTATCAACATGAGCAGAGAATGGACAAGCTGTTATTTGTATGGAAATATAAGAAGTATTGAAAATTCATTTTAACATTTAAGTAGCAGCCACAAAGGTAGTGGTCAGATCAGGATTAAAATTGTAGGGTGGATTTTGTGTGTGTGTGTGTGTGGGGGGAGGGATAGGGCAGTGGGGTCTGCAACTTTTTATCTCCACATCATGTTCGTATTAGGAATAGTCTCTGCAGCTGCTATTTGTGCCAGAAAGGAGCAATGCCCTCCCAGCAGAGTGATTTTTGCTGGGGTTGCACATGGCTTGTGGAGGGGACTTTGAAGGTTGTCACAGTGCTTCGCCTATAAACTGGATATCTTAAATGCCACATAAGCATCCACATCCAGGTGCATCCCATGCAGACACATGCACACAGGGTCTGTTCGCTTGCCCTTTCCTCAACTTATCCAACAGCTGCATTCCACAACAAAAGCAGAACAGAAGTTAAGGATTAGGATGGAAGAAGCAGAAGAAGCTGCTGGGAATATGCATATTTTTTTACTAAAAAGATCATAATTCTCCTTTTTCAGAGTCTTAACTGGAGAACACCGCAGACATGAAGAGGCTAAGCAACAAGCACGGAAGCATCATCAAACTCAACCACGCCCTCCACCATCTATTCAATTTAATGTGTGTGGTCACATGTTGCATGCCAGGATTGGCTTACTGAGTCACTTGAGACACATTCATCAGCAGAGAAAATGACTTCCAGGAAAAACATTATATGCTTGGATACAAGTAGTAGCTGATAACCTGTAGGACCCAGGCCTTATAGATGTGTAAATTGTGCTCACCTGAAGGCCCAGCTGGCAGGCATCATGTCTCAGATAGGCCTAACTTATTATTTATTTATTATTTAAATTTGTATGGCTGTCCACTCACTGAAGCAACTCCGGGCAGCTCACAATGCAACTGCACTTCACTTTACACAAAAGACCCATCATACCATTAAAAACCCTACATAAAACACATTATTATAAAATCTATTATAAAATCTTTGCAGTAAAATAGATAGATAAAACCTAAAAACCAGGGTGGAAATTAGTACCGTATTTATTCGTGTATAACGCGCAAAATTTTATACCAAAAAAAGAAATCAAAGTTTGGGTGCGCGTTATAAACGAGGACTGGTGTCCCACCCCCGTCGCGAGCCTCTTTTACTTCCTTTTTAGAATTGGGTCGGCTGTCTATTGAAGGGGAGGCGGGGGTGTGGCTTTGAAGAAATTGACGGGATCTGATTGGGTGGTGCGGGAGACGAGGCGTGGCCCGGAGGTAGCTCGCAGTTCGAGTGAGGCTCCTGGGGGTCGGAAGTGCTCGTTTCGGATTGCATTTTCTTTACCCTGCAACAGGTGGGTCTGATTATCCCCCCCTCCCTCAATGTTTTAAGGCGTGCTCTCTCTCAGTGGTCGTAGGTGATGTGCTGCGGCCAATCCTAACAGCACTCAGGATATAGTCAGTGGAAAAGAGTTTGAAGCATTTTAAATAAATAGTGTTACCAGTAATTTTATTTCGGCATTGTGCTTACACCAGTTTACGTTGTAAACTGTCAATAAATGTTTTTTTTCATGGTCGCACGTGTTCAACAACGTTTTTTTGTCAATTACAATGCGTGGTGTGAAACAAAATTTTATACCGAGGTTCATGGAAAATTAGGGGTGCGTGTTATACACGAGTGCGCGTTATACACAAATAAATACGGTATGTTTATATCAACCAGCTGGGGTTGTCTGTTCCTCTATCAGCTCCCCACACCTGCTGGGCCAGCCATGTCTTCAGCCCTTTCCTAAAAGCTAGCAGCTCTGGCTGAAGGTGAAGGTCCATCGGCAGGAGGTTCCAAAGGGTTGGAGCAGATGCTGAGAAGGCCCTCTTTCTCATACTGGAGAGGTGAACCTCTCCGATGGATGGTACCTTTAGAGAGCCCCTCCGGTCCGCTCTCGTAGGATGGGCAAATAACCACGGGGTGATGTGGTCTCTTAGGTAACTTGGTCCACTACCATGTAGAGCTTTAAAGATGATAACCAGCACCTTGAATTGCACCTGGAAGCATACCAGTAACCAGTGCAGATCCCGCAACAAGGGTGAGGTGGGGGCATACTATCAACACCACATCACCATGCGGGCTACTGCATTCTGGACCAGCTTCAGCCTCTGGATGGTCATCAAGGGCAGCCCCATGTAGATTATATTACAGTAGTCCAGCCAGGAGGTAACCAGTGTGTGAGTGACCATGAGCAAGGAGTCCCAGTCCAGGAACGGGCACAACTGGCAATTAATACGAACCTGCGCAAAAGCCCTCCTGGCCATGGCTTTTTTGCTTGTCAAAAAAGAAGCTGTGAAAAATGTCCTTTGCTCAGCATCTGAGTGTTACAAAAATGTATATATTTGATGCACATAGAAGGTTGTTTTTTTTTTTTAGGAATGTGCCATTCTCACTTAGTTGGTCCATCGGTTTCTTTCTACAGACATCCAGATATGACTTATCTGGAGAAAGACCCCAAGCCTTTCTCTTGTCCATCCAATGAAGAGACATGTTTCCTTTGTTCTCCATAAATGAAAGGGGCAGCCATGGCTTCTGACATTTCCAGCTTAGTTGGAACTGCTATTTCTGTCACCTTTCCTATCCCAAGTGTACTTCTCTATGAAACATAAGCTTTCTCCTTTTCTTAGAAAGAAGGGTGGATGTGATTCCTTTACAAACAGGGAAGTAGTCATCCAGAAGATCATTCCCAGTTTTAAAGGACCGAATACACAAGTTAACATTGCTCCTGTCCTGCTGTGCGCTTATTCGTCAACAAGTGAAATGTTCAAGGAGTAGCATAAGAACATAAGAACAGCCTTGCTGCAACAGGCCATAGCCCACCCAGTCCAGCATTCTGTCTCACACAGTGGCTCACCATTTGCTTCAGGGTATTCCCAAGCAGATGCCTTCACCTGCTTAGGATTGCCTCTTCCTGGGGCCCTTGCTACTTGGCCCGGGAATGGGAGGCAGGTGCGTCTCCCCGCCCTCCAAGCCCTGCTTGCCGAGAGGGCTCAAAATGAGATGCCGCCGGAGCCCCGCCAGAGCCGCCGCGTTGCCTCTTCCCAGGGCCCTCGCTACTCGGCCCGGGAATGGGAGGCAGGTGCGTCTCCCCGCCCTCCGAGCCCTGCCTGCCGAGAGGGCTCAAAAGGAGATGCCGCCGGAGCCCCACCATCGCCGCCGCATTGCCTCTTCCCGGGGCCCTTGCTACTTGGCCCGGGAATGGGAGGCAGGTGCGTCTCCCTGCCCTCTAAGCCCTGCTTGTCGAGAGGGCTCAAAAGGAGACACCACCGGAGCCCCGCCATCGCTGCCGCGTTGCCTCTTCCCGGGGCCCTTGCTACTCGACCCGGGAATGGGAGGCAGAAAAGGGACGATGACGCCCGTGCCTCGAGCAGCTCCCTGTCTCGCCCCGGGAGCCCATGCCACCGGCCCCATTGGGGAGAGACAGGTGGCAGCCATTGCCGCTGCCGACGCAGCTGCCTCACAGACGTTGAACTATAGGGTGCCTTTGTGGCTGCTGCGTGGTTGAGGTTGATTTTTCTGTGTAATTTCTCATTGTGATATTGCTTAATTATTTATATTTTGTATTGTATTTTTGCATATTCTGATGTTTTGATTGTATTAATTATGTATTGCCTTTTGTAGCTTATTGTATATTTTGCTCTGTTTATTGTATTTGTATATGTTGTATATGTTGTAAGCCACTTTGAGTGGCACTTGTGTCAGGAAAGCGGGATAGAAATTAAACTTATTATTATTATTATTATTATTATTATTATTATTATTATTATTATTATTATTATTATTATTATTATTCCCTGGAAATGGCATATCCTGCCTATCTCTCCAACCCGGAGGTTGTCCTTAGGTATCCATAATTATAGCCATTGATACCCTTGTCCTCCATGAACTGTCGAGATTGACAGCTGTCACTACTTCTTCTGGCAGGGAGTTCCATAGACCAACGATCCTCTGGGTGAAAAAGTACTTTCACTTATTTCTTTGAGGACTAGTACCCAAAAGTTTCATGGAGTGCCCCCTAGTTCTAGTGTTATGTGATAGGGAAAACAGTTTCATTGTCTCTTTTCCTGATATTCAACTAAACTCTGGATTTCTGTAACTTGAGTCCATTATTGTTGTTGTTGTTTAGTTGCACCGTCGAGTCCTACCCCATGGACCACCGTATGCCAGACTCCTCTGTCATCTGCCATCAGCCTGTCCAGATCTACAGTACATCCAGGGCTGCAATCAGGGCAGTATTACCAGTACTGCCGTATAGGGCCCGGAGCTGACAGGTGCCCTGCTGCTGCTGGCCATAACTGTGACATTACTGTGAGAAAAGTGTGTGTGTGTGTGTGTGTGTGTGTGTGTGTGTGTGTGTGTGTGTGTGTGTGTGTGTGTGTGTGTGTGTGTGTGTGTGTGTGTGTGTGTGTCAATAGGATTGCTCAGTATGGGGCCCAGAAATTTCTGGTGGCAGCCCTGAGTACATCCATTGTGTCTACATTGCCATCTAGCCATCTCATCCACTGCTGCCCCCTTCTCCTTTTGCCTTCAATCTTTCCCAGCATCAGGGCCTTTTCCAGTGAGTCCTCTCTTCTCACTTGGTGTCCAAAGTACTTGAGCTTCAGCTTCAGTATTTGTCTTTCCAAGGAGTAGTCAGGGTTGATTTCCTTTAGAATTGACTAAAGTCCATTATTACATGTCCTTAACTCTGAGATGATTGAGAACAGGTCCTACCTCCCTTCTATATGACAATCTTATGGGGTAGGGTGGGTTGTTTGTTAATGATGATCTGTTTGTGTTTTTAATGTTGGTTTTAACTGGGGCTGTTAGATCTGTTTTAACTTTTGTTGCTTAATTGTTTTTATTGTAATTTTTATTATGTTGTTAGCCACCCTGAGTGGTGTACCTACCAGGAGGGTGGGATATAAATTTGCAGAAATAAATAAATAAATCTTTCAAGTGTTTGAAGAGTGCTACCCTATGTCTCCTGAGTCTTTTCTCAGGACTAAACATGCCCAGTTCTTTAAATTGTTCCTCATAGGGTTTGGTTTCTAGCCTCTAGATCATCCTTATTACTCTCCTCTGAAATTGTTATATGACTCTGAGGGATACCTCTGTGCCTTTAATAAAAGCCATTACAAGCAAATATAGTGATCCAGAACCCATGGAATTTGTCTCAGGGGACCCTGCCACTGCCAGCACCTGGGTATGTGTGTGTGCTTATGGAGATCATTTGAAGTGCATGTGAAATGTACTTTACATTTGCCTGGAGGTTCACAAACTGTCTTTTGGGAAAAGACTGAGTTGAAGTAGAAATTGAGCACTTCTGCTTTTTCTTTGCCATTTTGTTCTGACTTTTCCATCCCCACTGAATATATTAGCTCTCCCAACACTAAACTTGTTGTCTGTGAGGCTGAATACTTCACTTTCTGCCACTAGTGCAAATACACTAAAATACATTTTTAAGGTACAGCGGAACCTCAGTTAACAAACATCATTGTTAACATAAAAAATTGCATAACAAAAGGAAATCCATAAAAAATAGTGGCTCAGTTTATGGAATTTTTTTGGGAACGGGTTAATTGGTTTTCAATGCATTCCTATGGGAAACCACATTTCAGTTAAAATATTTTGGTTTACCTATGGGAAATTGAATTCAATGCATTCCTATGGGAAATTCAGTTAAAGTAATTTTTGCTGTAAGAAAAGTCCTGGAGAACACATTAATTACATTAACAGAGGTTCCACTACTTGATTTTAGAGAAAGCATTATTTCATGTTAACTTCATTTAATGTTGCATTCTGTTTTGATTTAGATTGCACAAGCTTTGGTAGGCAATAATGGAAACTGACTCTTATTTTATCAAGATTTTTTCCTATGCTGTCCGTACAACACACATATTCATATCCCAAAATCCTACCATCTGGAAATGATTGGGCTGCCTAGAAACTGAATACTTTATTTACATTGTTTGACTTTATTATACAGCTGTTAGAACAGCTTCATAGAAATATTGGGTCAGATGAATCACATTCCACTATTGTGACCAGAAATTGAGGGGCAACACATGACATTCAAGAGGCCTTCAACTCTCTAATTCCACATGGAGTGTACTGGTTGCCATTTGATATTTGCAACATGAGATGGTCAGTTCAGTTGCATGATTGATCACTTCTGTTGCATAAACTTTATTCATCTACTCCATAGAACAAACTCTGCCTCTCACAGCAATGCCACTTTAAGATAGTGATGAAGTCACAAAATACCATATATTACCTGTATATGGCAGCTAACAACTACAATTTCCAGCATTTAGTTATTTATTTGATTTGTATTCCTAACAGCTAAAACAAAACTTGTATATATAAAGTATTCTGGATGCTATGGTTGAGTATTAATGAGGATGGAACAGAACACCCAAGAGCTAACATGAGTGAGGAATAGATGCATCCATGGAGTTGAAGAATGCTAGATCTCTTTCAAGGCCACACAAATGCTGAAGACTGAAAACACAAGCTAGGTTAGAAGCCACTGGGAGAAATGTTTAGATGCAAGATAAGACTCAAAATAGTCTTCCTTTCCTTGAGGAAAAGCTTTTCTTCCTGGGGGACCAGGAGGTCAGATGCCTGAAACCAAGCTTTTCACCAGCTTTCTAACAGCCTCTTGCCTATGGTTAATATGACTCTTTGGTATGTATCTGCTTGTTAGAACTCTGCTTTGCTTCATTTCCCTTGATTCTGGACTCAATCAGGCAGACTTTCAGCTGGACCTTTATGTTTATCTTTTAATTTTTTAAAAGTGGTGCACTGAATATTCACTGTCCTATTACACACTTCAAATTCAAATTCAATTTTATTTACAATCCATGACCAGCATACTATTATACACTTAATCCCCCCCTTCCTAGGCCCCTCCATGGAGGAAGTATTTGATTTGCCAGCATCCTAAACTAGCTCTCTTCTTAAGCCATTTCACAATACTGGCAATTCAATCAGGTAGTTTTGCAGTCAAGTGTTAGTACTGGTGGTAATAAGGAGGTCCCCTCTTGCTTCCTAGCTGTGTGGTTTGTGCCTCTAAGTTCACTCCTGGGTCTGTCTGCATGCTTCAGCTCTGGGACTATCTCTCCACTGCACTATGACTCTACTACCTGCCTGGAGCATCAACCCCAGGGGTGCCCAAACTTTTCGAGCCTTGAACTAGTCACATGGTTCAGTGGGCCAGTCACATGGTTCCTCCCACTGGAAGCGGACATAAAACACGCTTTGCATTCTGTTTTGCAACAGGACGAGACAGATTTTAGGCTGCCATTTTCTCTGCTTAAACCAGGTGTGCCCAAATTATGGCCTGCAGGCTGGATCCAGCCCCCAGTGCCAATTCATCCAGCCCGCACTGCCCTCATCACTCCCAGAAGCAGAAGTAAAACATGCCCATACGGTTATGTTTTACTTCCGCTTCCAGGAGCGATGGGGGTGGTGTGGGCTGGATGAATTGGCATCAAGGGCTGAATCGGGCCCACGGGCCGTAGTTTCGGCACCCCTGATCTACCCAAAAGAGGAGGCTTACCTGGGTGAGTCATTATGTGTGTCTGCACTTTCAATTGGTAGCTGACCTGAGCAGTACTTGCTCTCTTCTCACTCCTGCTGGGCCTAAGAACCAAGTTCTGGATTTAGCACTACAGAGTACTCAATGAATCTGGCTTCCAAAAGTGGCTTTTAAAAATGTATTTTATTGCCGGGGGGGGGGGGGGGGGGGCAGGATTAAAATAAAAGGCCAGAACAACAAAGGAAAAAAAAACATACACATAATGTCACTGCATGGGGAAAGTGGAAAAGCCTCCAATTAATCCATTAAAAAATAGATCTACTTTCTGGGTTCCTCAAATCACCTAATAAAAATCAAAGGAACATAACAATAGAACCTGTAAGCCTTGGAGGCTAATTGTCCATGGGATGAAAGTAGGAGACTTCCCCTACCTACAAAGAACAGTACCTAACCACAGCAATGCAAATGTTGAACTTGCATAAAGCACTTCAGTGGGGGCAAGGCAGTTGACTGGTGCTGGTTATTTTACTCTTCACATGGGACAGCAAAGTCCCTAACTACCATCTGTTTTCCAGGGATCCTCTCTCATACCTTTCTCCCTCTTTCCTGATGTTAAAATGGCTAATCTGGTTTGGGTGCCTGAGTTAGGGGGCAGTTCTGCCCCAGATACTGCTGCCTCATCCATCCAGCCCATCTCCAGTCCAGGTGTCTGCAATTAATCACCCTTGATGTCATAATGTCTCCAGGACTGGCCTCCCATCTGCCTATCTCCCATCTGCCTAACTTTCAAATCTCTGAGGCTGGTTGGTTTTTCGCTTTTGCTCTCCTTGAGATGTTTAACTCTTGAGGGGCAATTTCTTCAAGCTTGCTTTTATCAATCATTTTCAATAATTACATGTGCAGGGATCAGAGCAAAGCAGTGTTCCTACAGACACCAAAAAAGTAGAAGTCCTTGTAAAGAGGCTCAGAAAAGTATGGCTAGGACCACCCTTGAACTGGGCTGGCTCAATCCAGCAAAGATGTCATCTAATCGCTGTCTTAAGAAGTGAATGGGCCCATACTTCTAGTAGACTAAATAGAGACTGAAATGCCTGTGTGTTCAGCCAGTATGCTGTATCACTATCATATGCAATATTAGAGAATGATGTGATGAATGGGGTACAGGGATTATAGTGTACTTACTCTTTATCACTCTCTCTTGTGTTTCTGTTTGTGAAACTAAAAATTAGAACACCTAAATGTAACCTGTATTACGCTTTCCAGCTCATTCATTGTGTCTGTGGTTAAAGTAGGCCATAGTATGTGCTAGAATTTAAAGCAGTGGTTCACAATATGGGGCCCAGGCCCCAAAGGGGGACTTCAATTCCCAGAAGCCTAAGTCAGTACATTGGCTGATCAGTGCTTTGAGGAATTGACAGGCATCTGGGAATTGAAGTCCAAAACCAAAGGTTGGGAAACACTGATTTAGAGCAATTCCCTTGTGAAGAATACAGTTAAGAGTATTAAACCACTGACCTTGGGGGGGGGGGGCAGGGGAAGGCCACATTTGACACTTCAGGAAGGAAACTGTTAGACTGTCTTTGCCTGTGTGTGTTACATGCTATCAAGTCATATTTGACTTATGGTGACATTAATAGGGTTTCCAAGGTATGTGTCATATTTAGGGAGGGCCACCATCACTACTGAGTTGTCTTAGTCAAATGGGGTTTTGAATCTAGTCTTTTTAATTCTATTCTTCCATTCTGTCCACTACACTACACTGGCATGATCTGTTCCTGAATTTTATTCTTTAATATAGTTATATCACATTTTTACTTTTGAAAATAGAATATTACATACATTAAAATGTACATAAGGTGGCTTCTTCTCAAATTGGGAGGGAGTAACAAGTAAGGT
Organism: Bradypodion ventrale; assembly: GCA_035047345.1. Taxonomy (NCBI): domain Eukaryota; kingdom Metazoa; phylum Chordata; class Lepidosauria; order Squamata; family Chamaeleonidae; genus Bradypodion; species Bradypodion ventrale. Next base: position 43,236,551 of record JAWDJE010000003.1, on the reverse strand, counting down.
TCCACAAGGATCAATACTGGCCCCAGTGGTGTTCAACATTTTCATTAATAACTTGATGAGTAGAGTTTACTTTTCAAATTTGCAGATGACACAAAATTGGGTAGAATAGCTAATTCCTTGGAAGAAAGATGCCAACAAACTAGAACAAGTTCAGAGGAAGGCCACAAGGATGATCAGTGGACTGGAAACCAAACCAAAAGACTGAAAAAAGAGGGTATATTTAGCCTTGAGAAAAGGAGACGGAGGAGGGATATGATAGTACTGTACTTTTCAACTCCTTGATAGATAGTAGTAAAGAGCAGTCGCAGGATCTGTTGTTGTTTATCCCAGAGTGCAGCACACACAATGATTTATTTATTTATTTATTATATTTATATCCCACCCATCTAGGCTATTTTCCTACTCTGGGTGGCTGTTGTGTATTAAGATTGGTTATGCTATAGAGCGACTTGCAAAAAAAGGTGCCATTGTTGTAAAAGCTTTCATCAAATGAAATGGGGTTTGTCACATAACTGCTGTCCCTTTCACCCTGCCATGAATGGACAAATAGAGAGGCAGGTTCAAATGGTAAAGGATAGGGTTTAGTGATTTAGACGTACAGTTATGTCAATTCCTATTCACCCACAGGATTACCCCTTTAGCATCAGGGTTTCCCCCAGCGGACCTGCTAATGAAAAGGAGATTGTCTACAGTCTTTGATCGATTGGACCCACACTGCATAGTAGACAACGGGCAAGATCTAGATGTATGCAATTCTAAGGGGTTTTTAGTGGGTCAGGGCATGTATTGTCATAATTATGCCCTAGGGTCCCCATTGCTGGGGGGAGAGGCCCTAGAGCAGATGGGACCAGTGTCATATAAAGTGCTCATGGATAATGGGTTAATCTGGAGAAGACACGCGGACCAAATGTGCCCCACATTGTTGGGCAAAACATCTCTCCAGAGGGAGGGTGTGATGAGTCCTTTAGCTTGACTCAATTTGGAAGGAGAATCAGAGCCCCCAGATTTTGAAGTAGGCACAGATTTCTTTAGCCAACCACATCCCTCCGAATCATTGCCTGCACATGCTTCTCCAGGCAGCTCCTCTGAACTGGATGTCTCCAGAGCCAAGGGAGAGACAGCTCTCCATTTTTCGGGTTCAGTGCCAACACCGACTCAAGAAGCTCTGGGGTCTCCTCAAAGTCCTGGTCACCTAGGGCTTCCCACAAGGGCCGCCAGCAGCACTAGTGATACCGGGTGTTCCATACCTACGTTTCAGAGTTCCCCTCAGATGGGACACCCAAAAGATATGGAGATTGTGTCTCCCGCTAAGGGGGGGGAGGAATATTGTTTATTAAGATCAGTTATGCTACAGTGCGCCTTGCAAAAAAGGCACCATTATTGTAAAAGCTGATTCGTCAATGTTTTCCCGCTTCTTCAGAAGCCAGGGTAAATGTAACCATTCTGTTCTGTATAAAAGCTAGTGTCCCTGCACCTTTCCCTCTGTTCTTTTGCTCCTTGCAATAAACCATGTTGTTGTTCGAACTAGCTCTGTCCGAGTAGTTACTTTCCGGGTTTGGACACAACAGTGGCGTAAAACATAATAATAAAAATCTTTACAATTAAAATATATAAACAAATTGAATAAAATTATAAATATCAAGAAAGCAAAAATAATACCCACACATAAAAAATACCAGCAAATAAACAGGAAACCAAGATATAGCATGAATATCAGGAAAAAAATCTTAACTGTAAGAGCAATACAATAATGGAACCAATTACCTCAGGTGGTGCTAAGCACTATAATACTGGAGGCATTCAAGAAAAAGCTGGACGACAATCTTTCAGATTTGCTTTGTTTGGATTGAGCAGGGGGTTGGACTCAATAGCCCCATAGGCTTCTTTCAACTCAATGATTTTATGATTCTATGATTCTAAAGCTGTATCCATTCAACAACTGATTTAGATACACATTAATTCACTTTACTAATACTATAAGATTGGCTGGTGGGCTTTTGTTCTCTTCTGTTTCCACCATTCATTTAATTTTTTATTCATGCAATACTAAAAAAACAATCAAAAAACCAATTTGCAAATATGCCATTATTATTTGGAAATATGCAATACTTTAATGAGAGAGCTTTCATGATTTTCCCTTACCCCAAATTATTTTAGGCCTATGAGGTGTTTCTCATTAAAATAATAATTATCTTGTTCCTATAGTCTGATGCCAGCAGAATCATTAAAATATTATGTGCCATGATGCTTTAATATGGGGTTGCTCATTAAGAGAGCACATTATTTATCAATGTTTGCATCACAAATACAGTACTAAACATTTCTAAAACCATTGCCTTATGTAAACAAAAGGACAGCAGAAATAACATCTTGAATGAGATGAATTATAATAACAAAGACATTTGTACTGTAGCTGGAATTGGAATAAGGATTTCCCCCCACTGTCAGTTAATTTACTGCAATACTTTCAAAGCACCTTGTTCAAAATGAAGGCAATTAGTGGAACTCTGAAACCATGTTAGAATGTTATTTTTGATTCTTACTTGTTAAATTTTATTCTGAAGCTTTGGGGGAAAGATTATAGATTCTACACGCGCGCGCACACACACGCGCGCGCGCGCACACACTCACACACACACACAGAGAGAGTTTTCTTAAAGAATTATCACCAGTTTCTGTAAATTTTTTAACATTGCCCTTTATAAATGTTGCAGAGGTTACACAAACGAGAAAGGCCTATAAGAAGTCTAATGGGTCCCAGTTTAGCCATTTGTAATGGGGATTTAACAGCTTTGTTTGTGAGTCACAGCCGAGAAAACAGATTACCTTCATCATGTGCTAGTATTCCAGAGTCAATCTAAACCCCGTTCAGCTATGAAATGCTATCATGGGATATCAATAAGTGCTATGAACACTAATCTAGTAAACCTGTCAGCTGCTATATACAAAGATTATTTCTATATTCTACCTCCAGGTTCAGTCATTTTGTTCCTTATGTAAGATATATGTGTTTAAGTGGAAACACAGGGGATTAATTTCAACATCACAAAAAGCCTCCTTAGATTTAGTCTTATTTTATTTTTTTAGAACAAATGCCACATCTTTCTGTTTTTTAATTGTTTCAAAAGTCCTTAGAAATCATTGGTGAAATGTGTTATTTTGCTAAAATCGACATTAAATCTCTTAATGAATTCAGTTATTGTTGAGAACTCTTCTGTTAATAAATACATTATGTTGAACTAAGCCAACCTTCATCAGATCCTCTGACATCCTTGAGACTGAATTCAGTCATATTTTATCTTTCTTTGCTGTTTTGTTTTGTTTACTCTCTATGTCATATTTAAGAGGAGTTTGGGGAGTCCTCATCAAAACTTCTGAAGGATCAAATGTTGACAACCAATGGCCAAAATGTGGAATTTGCTGTGGATTGCTTCACAAAAATAGAGGCGAGTGTAGCACGGGATTTGGTGGAATATTCCCTTTAGTTTTCTGTGATCCATGTACATCTGGATACCTCCTCTGACTACCATTGGAGAGAGAGTTGACCAGTACTGTAATTAGCATGCTTTACTGTATGGTTGCATTGAATGAGCATGACTGGTAGCAGTGATTTTTAGGCATCAAACGTTCCTTGCCAACTTCAAATGCTTCTGTATGTGAAAAGGCATTCCTAAAGAGCCTCAGAATTTTAGGGGTAGGGAACTTTTAATTAAAGATTAAAGTTAGTTGGTGATTAGTCATACCTTAGTCTTACATCTGCATAGCTGTGAAAACAGGATTTGGTCCATTGTTATATACAACGTAAAAGTCTCCCTTGCTCAAAAGCCAATTGGGTCCAACTCTAGGGGGCAGTGCTCATCCCCATTTATAGCCAAAGAACTAATGCTGTCTGTGTCCACAGATGTTTCTGTGGTCATGTGGCAGGCATGGCTAGATGCCAAAGTGCATGGAGACAGAAGCTCACTTCATCACCCAGGCCCAGCACTTGAGTCTCAAACTGCTGACCTACTGAACTTTTGATAATCAAGCTCAGCACCTATTGTATCTTAATCTTTAAGTAAGAAGAGTCCAACGAGTGCGATTCAAACAACGATGCAATGGTTTATTCACAACTCCTGGAACAATACTACACTTTAAATATGCAGAAACTTGGCTGCACTCATTCCGCTATTATGCTGCCCAGGGATTAGTTCCGTACCTGCGCCAGACTGAAGGTACTCCACACGTGCGTGTGCTGTGCAAGTGTGCAAACTAAGAGCCGATGCCCTTTTAGCAAGGGTTGCTTATATATTGTTCGAGAGGCCATTACCCAATATTAGAAAGTAGCAACCCAACTTGGACAATCAGTAGTGCTATATTTATGCAATGGCGAATCCCTGCTGGGATCCAAAATGGTGATCAATCAGTTATAACACATTAGCATAAGGGCACACCTTGAACCGGGGAAGGCACACCAAAATTACCTTAACTATAATGGCGCGAATCACCATTTTAACATGCCATAATATGACGTGATAATAATGCTGCTAATTATCTTAATACACAACATTCTTCCCCTCCCAAGTTTTTTATATGTTCCAAACTTGAAAACTAGGTCAACTGTCTCCTCCACCTCGACCTGCTCCCCACTTTGAGCAAGCATGTGGAGCAAGAGGCAGTTAAAGAAAAACCTGGGGAAACGTTTGGAATGAAGACAGGAAAGAAACAACTCATTGCAGATGTAGACCTGGTGTCCCATGTAACCTATGCCTCCCGCATGACTAAACCCCAGATTTCCCCATTACCCTACTCTGGAGGAACCCCACACTTTCGTAAGTCTGGCCGACTCACAAACTCAACTGCAGCAAGACCTGGAGTGATATCTAGGGGTGTGTAGGACGTAGTGTCCAACAGAATATCACTTTGGTGACTCATAGTATTTCTGGTTCTCCCCTCGGACAATACCATTCTCTGATGACCTGCGCACACTGGCAAAAACCCCTCCATCCTCGGAGAGTGTGGCTAAGTATTCTCTAACTCAGAGCAAGGTAATACATGCCCCTCCACCCTTGAGGAATGTGGCTCAAATCCCTCTACTCCCTGAAAATCCACTCCTGTCCCTTTTCCCTCTTTGGGATGTGAACCCTTCCCTTCATCCTTGGGAATAGGTGTGGCCATATGCACCTTGACTCAGGCTGCAATAGACTCCTCCAGCCCTGGCCACCAAAAATGATTCCTTACGACCATTTGAGAATGGTCGGGATGGAGTTACCATTTTACTTAACCAAAACAAACATCCTCCCAAGACTGTTAGTTTCTCCCTGTTTTTGGGAAACACAGTAAATTCTGCAGGAACAGGTGGTGGCAGCCACTCATACAACAACTTGAGACAATAGAGGATCCCTGTACATAGCAGTTGCAAAGTCCAAACCCAATTTAAGTGAGATAATAGCTAAACTGTCCCAAAACTTGGGGTTTGTCAGCTCCAATGCGCCCTGCGGCAAACGTTCAGGAGCTTTGCCCAGTTCAAAGTCTCTAGGTAAGTCACAAGTCTGTTTAGAGTCTTTCCCAAAGTTAGCAAAGTCACAGTCAATTTGGCCCTCATGCACATGAGGAAAGACTGTAGGTGCAAGGTCTTTATTGAAGTATAAACACTCAGGGTGCTCCATAGACAAACCCGCCATGGGAATTGGTGCACTCAGGGCCTCATCTTCCACACTAAGGACAGGGTCACTCCCACCCAGGTTTATACCCATGAAAGAAATGCCTAAGGGCCCAAACCACTGGGATCCCAAAAGGTTTACGTTACCCACTTTGCACACTACGAGGCGCAGTCGTGTAGAAATGTTATTGAAGAGCACCTTGAAATTGCCAATGTCCCACACCAGAACATGGCGGCCTTGGAGATCCACCAACATGTTTGGTAGGGCACTAAACTTAGGGCAGTTAGCTGGCGGAATGGGCTGAAACTCACATTCAGCCATGACGGAGAGGAATGATCCCGAATCCATCTCCATGCGAAACAGCACCCCTTCCAAATGGATGTCCATGACAAATCCATCGGTGAGCTCTTGCACTGCGCCGTCGAACCTTGGTGTAGACCTTGGAGATGACGTACGTCTCCTTTGGCCAGCTTGTCTCGCCAGTTACAAACTCCGAATGCTGGTGGCAAGCCTTGAAGATGTGGCCCATCTTAAAGCAGAAGTGGCACTCCGCATTCTTGAATGGACAATCTTGGTGCACGTAGCACCTGCTGCACCCCAAACAGGGCACAACGGACCACAGAATGGGTGCCCATGTCCCTTGGAGTTTTCCTGAAATGTCCTGGAGGCCAAATTCCACAGCCTCCATGACGTCGTCTGGGGTCGGAACCTGACCCAATGACTCTCTCCGCTGGAAGCAGCCTGAGACTGAAAGTAGTCTCGAAGGAGATCCAGCAGGCCCTGCAAAGAAATTTTCCGCAAGGCCATGGGCAGCAGCAGTCTGGACACAACCTCAAGGGTAGCTAATCTACAATGGGCCAGGAAGGTCACATTTCTCAGGGTTGGGTCAAGCTTCCTAGTAATGAAATAGTTCTTGAGTTGCAGTTCGTAGAATAGCCATTTTTCAGGCATGGAAATGTTGAAAGGTTATATACAAACAGGAAGGAGATCAGCCATCTAGACTTCTGGGGATCCCATCCTCATCACCAAATGTTGTATCTTAAGCTTTAAATAAGAAGAGTCCAATGAGTGCGATTCAAACAACGATGCAACGGCTTATTCACAACTCCTGGAACAACACTACAGCTTAAATATGCAGAAGCTTGGCTGTGCTCGTTCCGCTATTATGCTGCCCAAGGATTAGTTCCGCACCTGTGCCAGACTGAAGGGCACAACTTGTGCTGTGCAAGTGTGTGAACTAAGAGCCGACACCCTATTAGCAAGAGTTGCTTATATATTGTTCGAGCGGCCGTTACCCAATGTTACAAAGTAGCAAGCCAACATGGACAATCTTAGTTAACCAATCAGTAGTGCTATATTTATGCAATCGCGAATCCCTGCTGGAATCCAAAACAGTGACCAATCAGTTATAACACATTAGCATAAGGGCACGCCTTGAACCAGGGAAGGCACACCAAAATTACCTTTAACTATAATGGCACGAATCACCATTTTAACATTCAATAATATGACATGATAATAATGCTGCTAATTATCTTACCCACCTTAACCACTAAGACACCATGACCCTTATTTTTATGTGTAGTTATATATAGGACATCCTAACTTGGAGAGGGTTGAGGGGAGTGTCAGCAGAACACTCTCTTCATTTTGGGTGTGTCTAGGTAACTTGATGGCTGAGTTATGCCCCCCATCACTCATTAAATTTTCTCCAAACCAATTGGTCGTGGCTTAAGACTTTTGCACAGTACAGTTCTGTATATACCATGCAAACATCCCTCCAGCTTTAGTAGATATACTGTATATGCTGGAGCAGAGAAAGAGAGAAACTATTATCTTATGTTGGAGCAGAGAGAGAGAGAAGGAAATTATTAATATGAGTACCCATTAGGAAAAGAATTGCATATGTTTATTCAATAAATGTTTTCCCCAATGTCCCCCAAACTAAGCAACTTTAAAAAAGTGATTCACTGTGATTTTAAAACTTAATTAGCTTCCTAAGCTTCACATTCATTTTAATTTAAGCTAAATGTACTCTCTTGCCTATAAGTTTTAAAAAATCAAAAATGAGGCCTCAAATGCAAGTATGATAAGTGGAGCAGATAAGCCAGGAAATAATCATAGTGCTGAGACATTAATTGGGGTCTGGGTGGTTCTATTCATAGCAACAATAGGCCATAATAACACCTAGCGTCCTCTGCTACTCAGGAGCAATTCTGCCAAGGCATTTATCATAATGACAGTTGTATTGTTCTTGGCTTTCCTGCCTTCATCATTATCCACAGAAAAGTGTATAACATGAACTAAGCATCTATCCAACCTCATAAGGCCAACTGTTCAACAGACCAAATGTGTTAATGTTTTTTTACAGTAACAGTACAATTTCAGACTATTTGTTCACACACGTGAAGTCATGAAAGAATGACATTGGTTGAAAGGTTGTTCTACTCTGCCTTGAATGAACAAAGTATACTGCATACCTATGATAAAAGACTGTTTCAGCTTGTAATTAACACTAACCATTAGGTCAATGTAAAAAAATATCAAAAAGAACAAGGAGGAACCTGATAGGAACAGAAGGACTAATACCTGTCTAGTTCTCTGAGATACAAATATTAATCAGACTTCAAGGAAGTCTGTAAACTTTCCATTTGCCAGTACCATTTTGAATAGATTGGAAAACACAGGAAGCTTCCTTGAACTGAGTTAGAGCCTTGATCCTTTTGAATGTTTTCAACATTGATGGACAGCAGATTTCCTAGGGTTCAGTCAGGATTTTTTTCAGGCCTACCTGGAGTTTCTATAGATACATGGAACATTCTGCATCTGAAGCACAAGGACTTCAAGAAACTACAATTGTTTCCCAAGGCGCATGGGCCCATGTATTGATATTGCATAAAACACCTTCCTAAATAGAGGATGCTAAAAATGCAATATGCAGAGTAGAAGAGATCCTGATCATCAGGGTGTATAGATTGAAAACTAGGGAAGATTTATCTGAACATTAAACAGAATTCTGTAGATGAGGCATGGGATTTTAGACTTGATCTAAAAGTAAAGTTTTGAAAATATTTCCAGGATTTTAAACATTATATTATATGCTACTTTAAATCTTCTGTTTTATTTTTTTATTCTTAATTACAGATTGTTTCTCAATATATTATGCTTTTCAAGTTATTATATGCAATTAAATTACCTACTGAAATACTAAACAATGTTGTTGTTGTTTAAATCAAAAGGCAGCAGATATTTGGAAGAACAAATCTAGCAAGCAGCAGAGCTGGTGGAGGTAAACACAAAAGCAACTGGGAGTGTACCTTTGAGTCGTTATTCAGCAAGGAGTCTGCACATTGGTAGATGTCTCTATAATGACATTCCACACATGCAAACGGAGTTGAGAAATCAATTCTATTTGCATGCAGTTTTTTAGCCATTCGGATACTACATCACCCATTGGCTAGGCAGACCATGAGGTGTGCCGTCTGCTTTCATCTGGCCCAAGGGATCCGACAGAGGACACTTTGGTGAGTTTTAGTCCTGGCCTAACATCATTGACAGAGATGGGCAACACTGCCTAGTTAGACTGCTCAAGTTCCCGCACCCCAACAAGACTCTCACCTAGCAGGGGAGTGTAGGGTAAAGGTAAAGTTAAAGTTTCCCTTGCTCGAAAGCCAGTCGTATCCGATTCTAGGGTGCAGTACTCATCTCTGTTTCAAAGTCGAAGAGCCAGCACTGTCTGCTGCTGCAGACATTTCCATGGTCATGGACTAGATACCGGAGCACACAGAACACTGTTACCTTCCCACCGAAATGGTCCCTATTTATCTACTTGCAGTTGTAGGAATCGGGGCCACAGAGGGCCGAGGGTCCCGGAGGAGACTGATCAAGAAACGATACGAGGCAGTATGGAGCGAGATCAGATCAGTCGTTTATTGAGGGAAAACTTCAGCATATATAGAAGGAAAAGCGCAACGGTGGCAAAACCGTCATCTGACAGAAATCACATCACCTGTTTACTCAGGTTAATTGGGAATCTCTGGGGGAAGTTAATTAACTGGGACAAACATTGACATGGGAAACACCATTGTCCAAGGATCAGGCTGGGGTAAACATGGCTTCTATTTGCGCCTGAGATAAGACTGAGACTCGGAGATGAGTGATTACTCTAATAGGTAACAGAGTTAGATATTTGCTCTCTCAGCAGATCCGCTGGTCAGGTCAAGGAATTGGGTGAATCAAACCCTATCATTTATCCACCCCCCTTAATTTCTCTGCCCGCAGAGCCCACGGCTCAAGGAGCGTTCTCCCGAAGTGGCCTCTGCGCGGGCCGTTCCATGCCCACCGGGCATGGGGAATCCACATCTCCCCTTTTAATTTCATTTAAGGACCTGACCGGCGACTCTGCGTAAGAGGGGCATCAGCTGCTGAGCGGGAATGGCGTTTCGGGGTTTCTTCTTGGGGCGGCACTTCGAGATCAGTGAGAGAATACATTGTGCAAAGCAGCATAACGCTATGCCTAGTATAATCACCCCCACAACCACCTTGAGTACCGTCTGGAGCCACCCCCACGGAATCCACGACCACATCCAATTCCACAATGAACTCCACCATGTTCCCCATGCAGAACCTTCTCTTATGCCCTCGACTATGGTGTGGAGGGCCGTGAGCTGACTCTGTACCTTGCGGGAGTTGTCAGTAAGATTGAAACAACACATACCATGGAAAGCTTCTCAACCCAAATGATGAAGCAATAAGAGGTAGTCTATAGCCGCTCGATTGTCGAGTATGGCATGGCGAAGCTCTGCCTGCTCCTGGTTGAGCAGCGCTATCGCCGAGGAGGTATGGTTGATGGCTTTGGCTAATCCGCAAGCCAACCAACTAATCCTCCGAGCATTGCTGACGGCTAAGCCTGGCACGCCAATTATGCTGACCGCCAACGAGACGTATTCGGCTGGACTCATAACTCTAAAGCTGCTTTCACATGAGCTGTCTAACTGGGTGGTGCGAGTGTGACGTATGGGTGCGGAAACATTTGTAACATATGTGCTTGGGGTAACCATATCCTTAGTAGGGAGTAACAGTGTCAAATGACTAATGCAACAAGTAGCATCTGATACATTTGCAGGAATGTAGTTAAAGAACCAACCAGATGGTAACGTAACATGAGCATACATTGAACCAAGCTTCACTGGGTTATTGCAAGTCCAATTGCCACTGCCAACGTAGAGGCAGCGGCGCCGGGTTCGACCGACTGAGGAGCAGCCGGTCATTCGAGCACAAGTAGTGTTCGGGCTGACTGCCACTCGAGGAGTGTGGAGAGTGGCTGCATCAGCCGGCAAAGTCATGGTGAGCCGCATCTCCCAACGGGCGTACTCTGCAGAAGCCGCTGGGTTGTATGGGCTGAAAATCCGTTTCACAAGCCAATCCCCATCCCTGGGGTATGCGCCTGGAGAGTGGCACACTGGGATGAGGCAGGTGCTCAAGATTGAGGCAGAACCAATGTCCTGTCTCAGGCAAAAATCGGACTGGTTGACGAGGCCCGCCAACCTTTCCCAAATGTTGTACTGCATCCTGGCAGAAAGGTCTCCGCCGGGCACCAAATCGTTGGCTTTCAACAAGGTAGCCTGAACGCCTCCCCCGCAAAACAGGGAGAGGATCAGGACGATGGTGACTGCCATGGTGTTGGCGTGAATTCGGGCGAAGACTGCAGCCGTGAGGTTCTCCGGTGTCGGTTCCTTCTCCTCGCGTCGGAGGGCGTTCACTGCAAAGGACCTTGACCATCCCCCAGGTGATCTTCGGCGCTGTCGGTGGCCGTCTCCTCCGGCGGGTTTTGTCGGTCAGAGTGAGGTCCTCCATCTCCGGGATCGGACTCGGGTCGGTCTGGGTCCACGCCATGTGGTTCCAAGTGAGGCTTGACACACCGAGCTGGAATCCAAATGACACCTGAAGGAGACATAACTGCAGCATACCCTCTCCCCCATGTTATGAGTGGCGCCGGGCCCCTCCAAGAAGGGTCCGGTGGCACCCGGTATCGGACCATCGGTCGCGGGAGAGCTTCCGAACGGCGGAAGTGCTTCTCCTGCGGTGTGCAATCCGAAAAAACATTAAGGTGATTGTAAGTGAACAATACCTTATTCAGACAATGCTGTGCCTGAGCCTGTGACTTGGGGAGGGCTGGTGGCTCCCCCCTTTCTGTTTGTTTGTCAATATAGGACTTGAGCGTCCGATTGACCCGTTCCACAATCGCTTGCCCCCGCGGATTGTAAGGAACGCCAAAAGTATGCTTAATGTCCCAGGTGGCCATGAAGGCCGCCAGCTGCCTGGAGCTGTAGGACGGGGCGTTATCGGTTTTAATTTGCCGCGGCTTGCCCATTGCCGCGATGCAGGAAAGGAGGTGCTGCTCCACGTGGGAAGCAGTCTCCCCTTTCTGCACCGTTGCCCAAACGAATTGAGAAAAAGTGTCAATGCAAACGTGCATGTACTGCCATCTGCCAAACTGCGGAACATGCGTGACATCCATCTGCCACACTTGGTTAGCCTCTGTCCCTCGTGGGTTGACCCCCCACGAGGGCCCCCCTGGTGCCCCTGCACAATGCTGGCAAAAGCGAACTATGCCTTGGGCTTGAGAAAGTGGCAGATTGAACTGTCTGGCCAACGCTTTGGCATTTTGGTGAAAAAAGGCATGACTCTAAATTGGAGTAGTAAAAACACCTAAAACCGAACGTTGCTGAATTTCCTTTGCCGCCGCATCCGCTCTGCTATTGCCCGCGGAAATTGGACCCGGCAAGTCTTGATGACTGCGGATGTGGGCAATATAGAGCGGCTCCATGCGGTTTCGCAAATGAAATTGAGCAGTGAGAAACAGACTAAGCAGATTCTTGTCTATTGCGGGAGTGATGTATGCTCCCGGTAGACTGTGAAGCAAATTCCTGACATACTGACTGTCTGTAATGACGTTTAAACGTTCCTTGGCGAAGGTGCGCAAGGCAAGGTTCACCGCCGCCAACTCTGCCCGCTGCGCGGACTTCTGTGGAAGAGTTACAGCGTGCGCCAAGCCTGGCCCTCCTGCCAAGTCAAGACACCATATGTGCGACCACCATCAGTAAAAACTGTCCTGGCCCCCTGAAGCGGAACCAGCGAGAGCAATTCGAACAAGCTGACTGTCTGCGTTTGAAGCGAGACAAGTCTGGGGTCTTTTCGCAAGTGGTATGCCAAGCACCTGGTGAATCCCTCCAAAGCAATGGGAAGCGAGTCACCGAGCTGCATCAATTGCTGGATTTGTTCCTTGGTGAACGTGACTACAATCTTGGCTAAATCGTGCCCTGAAATGTCCCTAGCTCTCAGCCTTCCGCGGTAGACCACCGCGGAAACCAGCTCTTGGGGAGGAACGATGTTCTGTGAAGAGGTGTTCGGCAAGTACACCCATTCCACGATACTCGCCCCTTTCTCGGAGTCTACTCCGAGCGCTCCGGTGAACATGGATCCTGCCCTTACGATGTACAAATTCAGGATCGGAGCATATGGCCCTGGGGTGATCCTATCTACCCACCTCTGGCTGAGAACTTGGTTCACTTTTTCGAGAGCTAAGCGCGCTTCTCGAAAAATGTGTATCCGGTCTGCCGGCTGCTTACCTAAAGTTAGCAGCGAGAAGAGCGGTTTTAAAAGATCCGTATCCAATTGGAAATACGGTCTGGCCCAATTAATATTACCCAGAACTTGCTGCAATTCTACTAAGGTGACTGAGTCCTGTAAATTGATCTGAGGCAAAACTGGTGCTGCGAAAGAGCGGAGAAGCCGATGACCCAAGTATGAGAAGGGCTCGGTTCTCTGTACTTTCTCTGGGGCAATGAGCAAACCTTTGTCCCCCAGGCTAGCCTGGAGGTCAGAAAACATGTCGCTGCCGAGTTGCGGCACCGCGACCAAAATATCATCCATGAAATGGCAAACTATCGCTTTAGGGTAAAGGTTTCGAAACTTTGCCAGTGCGTTGTGAACATAAATTTGGCACAGGGTGGGCGAATTAAGCATGCCCTGTGGCAAAAATTTTCACGCGTAACGCTGCGTAGGCTCACTGTGGTTCACAACCGCCACCGTAAAGGCGAACCTTTCCCGGTCCCTGGGGTCTAAGGGAATCGTGTAAAAACAATCCTTGAGATCTACAACTAGGATCTCCCACCCCTCGGGAATCATATTAGGATTTGGGATGCCGCATTGGAGCGGACCCATTGGCTGTATGCATTTATTGATCTCCCTGAGATCGTGGAGGAGTCGCCACTTCCCCGACTTCTTTTTTATGACAAAAATTGGCGAATTCCATGGACTTGTGGACCGTTATATATGTCCTGCGTCTAGCTGTTCTCTAACCAGCTGCTTAAGGGCAACTAACTTCTCTCCCACTACCGGCCATTGTTCTACCCAAACTGGCGTATCGGTGAGCCATTTAAGTGGCAACGCCATTACCCGAAGGTAAGCGTAGCACCGTACTGCTGTAAAATATCTCGCCCCCAAAGGTTGATGTGCACGTCAAGAATGTGCGGCCGAATTACCGCCGTGCCTTCAGCCCTTGGGATTGTGACTGTCACCCACTCCCGGCTCCTAAATGCTTCCTGAATGCCGCCTACCCCCCACACATCGGAGACCGGCTCAATGGCCCACTCCCTTGGCCACTGGCCCCTGCTTATCACGCTGACATCTGCTCCGGTATCTAACAGGCCTGAGAATGATCTATTATTCAGAAATACCTCAATAACCGGGCGCTGTTTCCACTCAATGTTGGTCTCCACTGTCGCTAAGACCTGGTATCCTTGCACTGCCTCACTGGCGCTCGAGCGGTCCTCTGACCGGGACTCGAAGCTGTCACTGAGCCTTCCCTGGCTGTCTGCTGGCGAGTGACAAGGAACCATGATCAGTTGCGCTAAGGTGTCTCCTTTGTGAATTGTTTGGGGCAGGTGCGTCCACAACTGAACTTGGAGAACGCCTGAAAAATTGGAGTCAACGACCCCCGGAATTACAAGAATTCCGCGTGCTCCTGCTACACTACAGGGCAAAACTAAACCTATAAAGCCCTTGGGCAGTGGACCCATGTACTGGGAGTCCACCAGATAGACCGTGCCTGGCAGGTCGCATGTAACGTCTGCCTGACAAGTCAAATCTAGCCCTGTGCTACCCTTGGGGCTGGCCTGCGCCCTCGCAGTGCCTGGAATGTGACCTGAATCTAGTCTAGCTCTGGCGAGCCTTGAATCTGGGAAGTCTCTGTTTGGACCGGGGCCAGAGACGTGCCCGTGCGCCGGTTTCCCGAACTCGGACAGTTTCTGGCCCAATGGTAGCCTTTCTTGCACTTCGGAGCCTTGGAACGGCCGGAATTTTGTCCGCCTCCCTTGGATCGGCACTCCCTAGCGAAGTGACCGACCTTGCCACAATTGTGACATGCTCCTTGGTGTTTGCCCTTGGGTCTTCTACCCCCTTGCACCGCTGCCGCTAGCAAACCCATCTCATAGGATTCTGTGCCAACATCGGCACAAGCTCTAATCATGTCCGTAAGAGTCAAGTCAGGACGATTGCCCAGTGACTGCAAGATTTTACGGCAGTCCAAATTGGCATTGTCCTTGGCTAGCTTGATCATGAGCTCTTGCTGGGCTTCCTCATTATCGATCTGCCTACTAATCGCCTCCTCCAAGCGATTGATGAAGTCCATGTAGGGCTCTTGGGCTCCCTGCTTGACTGTGGTGTAATTTTTAGCCGCTTTGCCGGTCGCAGGGACCTTGAAAAAAGCCCTAAAGGCAGCCTCTGCCAACATCTGGAGAGTGACGAGTGGCAAGTTGATCTGCGCATCGACGGATTCGAAGGCACCTGAACCATACAACTGGTCAGGAATTACTGCGCCTCCCATCCTGGCAGCCCTAGTTTGAGCTTCAAGGCGAAACTCACTGTCCCAAATCAGGTACTGGCTAGGGTTGAGCATCATCCGCATGACGGCTTTCCAGTCATGTGGAATGAACATGGTGTTCTCACACACTTGCTGAAGCGTGCCCCTTGTAAATCGGCTTTGGAGCCCTGTCTCTGAAATGGCCTTCCGTATAGCCATGAGCAGCTTATACGGGACTGGTGAATGAACTATCTTCTGGGCCCCCGTGAGGGCATCCATTTCTAGGCGAATTGGACAAATCTGACTAAGCTCAGCTAGTTCTTCCGCTGGCAAATCCCCTTTCTTCAGTTCTTCCTCAACTGTGCGCTGAAGGGCACTCTTGGTAACTAGGGAACCCGGAACTGTCAGAGAAGCGCCTGCGCTCCCCATTCCTTGCATTCCGTCGGTGACGTCTGCAGCTGTCACCGAGGGAAAGTTCCCTACGCTACTCTGCCTAAACTGCAATGACGGATAGAGCGCCGTGGGTGCCGTTGGCTCGGCTGGCGCTGGGGGTTCTTTGGCCTCTACCCGGACTGGTTCTATCTCCGCTAAGAGTTTCCTACATTTGTTCCAAGTGCGAATTACGCCTCCTGGAGCTTTCGGGGGTTGCTGAGTGCAGTCTCCTATCTGATCCCAAAGCTTAAGGGTTAACGTACCTACTTCTGGGTAAAGCAGGCAGTGTTCCCTTAGGTACGCCAAAAGTCTCGGTAGCTCTCTGCTGTGGAACTTTAACTGAAACACCCTGGCCAGGATTCTAAACTCTTCCTCACTAGTTTTTTGGCTAGCGGACGGACGCTGTCGCTGAGGACAGGTCCCCATATTACCTGCGAAGGGTCCTCCGAAGTTTCCTCCTCGGGACGGGTTGACGCGTCTTGGGCAAGTAATAGGTTCTGGCGACGATTCTCTGGGTAGAGCTCGGAGCGTGGTCCCCTACCACGGGCCCTCGGTGGCCTTCTGCGCTGTCAGGGCTCACAGCTGACCCTGCGGAACGCGTTTTTTCCGTAACCTGCAAGCCGCCGCGAAAGCCGGGAGCAAACTGTAGGAAGCCTCTCGGTAGTGCCTCGCCGCGTAGGCCGTTCTCCCGACCGGCTGGTTTACTGGACGGGCTGCCGCGCTGTCCTCTGGGACGATTGGCCGCGGTTCAAGCGCAGAACCAGGCCGTGTGACTCTCTGAGTAGACCGCTCGGGGGTCGCTTACTCACAAGTAGATCACGTCGGGGTCACCAGGTGTAGGAATCGGGGCTGCAGAGGGCCGAGGGTCCCGGAGGAGACTGATCAAGAAACGATACGAGGCAGTATCGAGCGAGATCAGATCAGTCGTTTATTGAGGGAAAACTTCAGCATATATAGAAGGAAAAGCACAACGGTGGCAAAACCGTCATCTGACAGAAATCACATCACCTGTTTACTCGGGTTAATTGGGAATCTCTCTGGGGGAAGTTAATTAACTGGGACAAACATTGACATGGGAAACACCATTGTCCAAGGATTAGGCTGGAGTAAACATGGCTTCTATTTGCACCTGAGATAAGACTGAGACCCGGAGATGAGTGATTACTCTAATGGGTAACAGACTTAGATATTTGCTCTCTCAGCAGATCCGCTGGTCAGGTCAAGGAATTGGGTGAATCAAACCCTATCATTTATCCACCCCCCTTAATTTCTCTGCCCGCAGAGCCCACGGCTCAAGGAGCGTTCTCCCGAAGTGGCCTCTGCGCGGGCAGTTCCATGCAGTGTCTTGCTTTCGAACTGCTAGGTTGGCAGGAGGGAGTGTAGTGTAATAAGTCCAAAATTATACAAGTACTTATACAATCTTGCCTACAATAGAATTGGGGCAAAATTGCTTTCCATCTTTTATGCAATTGCAGATGCAATCAGACAGAAATACAACTTCCTTTTTTTGAACCATTTCTGATGTGGTCTTATGCAAGCTACTTTCCAGCACTCAAATGACATACAGTAGGTTGAAAATCAGCCTGACCCTGCTCCATGTCCCTTTCAGACCTCTTCCCTGTGCTGCTCCCCCTGGTGACAGAAGGCTTTTTGGAAAAATGTTACTCCAATTTTAAGAATTTTTCGCTGTGTATCTGCTGCATTTTGGCAGCTAGAATATGATGTTTTGGCATTTCCTGGTTCCGTGCCAGGAACCGAGGCACTGTCGGAAGCTCCGCCTGGCACCGGAAGTGCCCAAAAGTCACATTCTAGCTGCCAAGATGTGGCAAAAAAATTCCAAAACAGAGCAGAAATGGTCCGAAAAGCCTTCCCCCGCTGTGGGGAGTGGCAGACACTGTGCAAGAAGCTGAAAAAAATGGTGCAATTTTTGCCACTGCCACCGCCACTGTGGTAAGTGATGTTTTTGGACTTCTGGTGGTGGTGGCAGCTTCTGGAGGTGCCTTGGTGACCACTGTGGACCATATTAATGAGCTCTGCAGGCCATATTAGGCCCACAGGCCATATTGGGAACCCCTGGAGTAGACTGTACAGCCAGTAACTCAACACCGAATATTGGGCAGTGGTAAATAACCTGACTCCCTAAAGGAGCCAATGGATATGCTCAGATGAGCCCCATTAGGTGGGGTGATGGCCCCCTTGGTGGAGGAAATGCCACTGGAAACCATCATATTGAGTTCAATGAGTGAAATGAGCAGAGGAGGAACCACTTTTTTATTCTGATTCCCAACGGTCATGGAGGCGGAAGAGGCCATGCCAGATGGAATGGCTGTGAAGGCACACTTTGTCAATATCCTCAAGGCTGTGGTAGTCCATTGCAGTCTCGGTGTCAAATCCTGCATGTTTCATTTCATACATGCTGCAGGAGTTGGCTTTGTGATCATAGTGTGTGGGTCACTTCATGGCAAGCTGGGATCCACCTTAAACAAATTAATGCCAATGAAATTTTGCCTAAAAACATTCTCAGGAAAAAAAATGTATACTTGGACACAAGTTGCAGTCAACGATGACTTTTGTGTGACTTATTACACTAAACAACCCGAGAGTATTAGTAGAAGTCTGCCACTGAGCTGAGCTGTTTGTCATGTACAGTCAACCCTCACATAACAACGCCTTCGGATAGCATCATTTTCGCTTAACAACTCGTTGTTATGCACCACGTGTTCCACTGCATAACAATGTTTTTAGTGTCGTTGTCAGGACAACAAGTAACGTCGTTATGCGAGGGTCTACTGTATTATGTTTCTCACCACAACATATATAGATTCTGCATATGTTTATATATAGTTCTAAGGTAAAGATACACTATTCTGGTGAATTTTTGTTCACAAATTCAGAGCTGGTGATATAATAGTACTGGAAGAGGAGTAGAGGCTACTGAGCTTATCCACTCTCATGTCCTACTGTAATTCACTGGTGCAATTGTTTCTCTAACACCTACCAGTTAGAGCAAGAAATGATCTATGCGTTTTTTTTGCTTATTAACATTTTAAATCATGGGTTCCCAACCAAAGGCCTGTGGGCTGGCCCTGCCCCCCCCCCCCCAAACTATACCATCAGGCCCGTTGCTGCCTCTGCCACACCTGGAAGTGGAAATGGGTGCATTTACATCATCTGTAAAATGCATCAGTGCATGTGCAAATGCGCCCGCAACTGTCATAAATGCAAAAATGGGTGCATTTATGTCAGCTGTAAATGTGCCCACTTCCACTTCCAGAGGGCATGGTCTGGCCCGCTCTGCTGTTCAGGGGTATGTGGTCAGGCACACAGGAAAATGGTTCCCCACCCCTGTTTTAAATAAACTAAAAGACTGAATCCAAACACTTCTTCAACTTCACTGTTGCAAAGTTGTCAGGTTACGGAGACAGAAGGACAGAAGTTGAACCACATGGGATTTCTCCAAAGTGCTCAAAATGAGTGACAATTTATCAAAGTGAATGAGATTTTAAAAAACGTAGAGAACGTAAAACTGATAGATCCATGCAGCAGGCTCACATATCTAAACAGAGGGCTTTAATTGCTTAGCTCTTAAAATATAGCTTTAAATACCTGAATAGTTTGAAATGTTTGTGGAGCTACATTAATATTCTTTCCCTGACAGTGCCTCATCTGCAAGAGCCACAAAAGGAATGTCATTCTGGATTGTTTCATCACAGGATTTTTTTTTGGGTGGTGGGGGTGGGGGGAAACCCCACAAGAAAACATAAAAGATGCACTACATTGAAAGCTGCAATGCTCCTTCCAGGGGTTCCCAACCTAAGGCCTTTGGGCCAGATCTGGCCCCAGTGCCATTTCATGTGTCCCCCACCCTTTCAAGGGCATTTCAAGGGCATTCAAGAAATAAAATGGCCACCCCGTTTGAAGTTGTTGGGACAAAATGGCCACACCAATTGTGCAGACAGGGCAAAATGGTTGTCTGGCCCTCAACCGTAACTGAGAGTGTGTGACCTGGCCCCCAGCTTGAAAAAGTGGGGACCCATTCTCTAGTCATATGATGAGGAATACAAGTGCAGGTTGTTAACAATAGATCATTAAGGCAAAAATAAATAGGGAGGATGGTCCAGGAAGAGGAAGTGCATACTGGCTGAAGGTTCTTGAAATGTTGCTCTGTTGGAATCATAATACCATACAGTATTCTGCAGTTTCCACATCTGAAATCAGAAGACCCATGATGATGCCCAGTCTCCATCAGGAGAAAACAAAAAGAAAAGTGGATTTAGAAATAGCATTTATGATCAGGAGCAAGTTAGTATCTTTCTTTCTAAGACAGACCAACATCTCAAGAATCTTTAGCTGCTTTTGCAAATTTGTATTATTTAGAAATAACTGAAATGTTAACTTGGCATCTTTTACAATTTGGTCATAAGTAGGGAATTATCACACATTTTTGCATCACAATCTTGTGTGTGTTTCTTGACAGGACAGTAAACATAACCACGTTTCAGTGAGATAGGCTTGCAAGTCAATGTGCAGCCTTAGGCATGGCTTTTATTCTCTCTCCTTATTTATTTATTGCATCTAGTGCTTCTCTGTGTCTAACAATGAGGAGTTTAGTCTCTTGTCATCACATTGCCATAAGAAGGGTAGCCAGGCAGAAGTTAGTGATGGCTGCTTTCAATGGGGCCCACAGCAAAGTATGGTAACAGATTTTCAAAGCAGTTCAAAGAGGCTGGTTTCCATCTGTGTTTGGTGAAGGGTGCAGGGAAAAAAAACCTTGAGGCCATCTGAAAACTCTGCTTCATCTCTAACACTTGGAATAACAAAGGTGTTATTTTTTCAAAGCTCCATTCTTCCCTCCTGGAGTGGCTCGGCAGATACAGTTCAGGAAAGGTGGGAAACTTCAGAGGAGCTATTCCCCTTCTAGACTTTCCCTCCTTCAGGGGGTTCTTTTGAGGATGTGACAATGGTGGCCTATATAACATGGGTTACTGCCAGCACAGGCCAACTGTTAAAGAAACATAGACACATTCTTTCTTCTGGTTTCAGTGGGAGAGAAAAAAACAGTATCCAGGGTTCTTCTTTTCTCTTCCCCCCCCCCTTCCATCTGCAAGCCATGGTGTGTTATTTTATCAAAAGAAAGTAGAGGGTGCTGTGTATCCATATTACAATGCAAAAAAAATAAATACATGTGGCAGTCCTCTCCCTTTGAATCAGCTGCAAAATAATCTCAAAAACACAACATGGTCAGATTCTTTCATCCTTGGTAGTTAATGTCTGTTCACGGCCTACACACAGAAATGTCTCCTTCCTCTTCTAATTATGGACATTGCAAATTAAGGTGTGGTATGTCTTTCATGTCTATCCCTTTATATATGACCTTCCTGAGACTGAAGCCTTGAGTGTATATACTGGAGAGTGTAAAAGTAGGTATCTCCTTATATCTAGCTGGGTTTTTGAATGGGACTGCAGTGGCTCAGTGTTTAAGACGCTGAACTTGACAGCCAGAAAATCAGCAGGTCAGCAGTTCAAGACTTGAGTCCTACATGATAGAGTGAGCTCCCATCTCTGTCCCAGCTCCTGCCAACCTAGCAATCGAAAGCAAGCAATTGCAAGTACTGTAGATAAATAGGTAACACTTCGGTGGGGAGGTAAACAGCATTCCATGCACTCGGGTGTTTAGGCCTGCCTGCCACATGTCCATGGAAATGTCTGCAGACAGGGCCGTAGCCAGTGGGTGGCTAGGGTGGGCATTTCCCACCCTGAATTAGCAGTTTGCCCACCCTCAAACTCCTGGCTGCTTTTATATATATCCTGAAAAATGATTTGCCCACTCTCATCTAGAATCCTGGCTACGGCCCTGTCTGCAGATGTAGATAGCCCTGGCTCTTTGGCTATAAACTGAGATGAGCACTGAACCCTAGAGTCAGATATGACTGGCTTTTGAGCAAGGGCAACCTTTACCTGGGTTTTTGAACTCACTGCTACAAGATTTGGTGACAGTCACAGCCTAGTTACTTTAAAACGGGAAAAGACCTCTCATACAGAATAAAAAACTATTTATAATAGCTATAGCAATTTCACTTATATACCTCCCCATAGCAGTGAGAGCACTTTCTGGGCAGTTCACAATTGAAATAGCATTTTTGGCCACAACATGCTGTGTACTCATTTTACTGACCTCAGAAGGATGGAAAGTTGGATCAACCATGTGCCCGTTAGGACTGAATACACAATGTGAGCAGTTTTGACTGTAGTGCTGCATCTTAACCACTGCAATATGATGGCTTTATTAGTGTTGATTTGTGATCCTGATTGTTCAGAGGCAGTATGCAACACAGGCTGAGAGGTTCTGACAGCTGTGGTCATACACTGCACTAGGTCATACACTGCACAAGATGTGGACAAACCTCAAATTATGGACCAGGTAAACAAGATTGGGACTGATTAGTAGGAGGTCCAGATCAAAACAGAAAAGCTGGATTTTGTTCCATGACAAAATGAATTTTCAAGTTGATTTGGAGCTGGGACAAGAAATTACTTCAATCTGTTAGTTCTGTGTAAAGCAATTTTTAAAAGTGATTACTGTGAAACCTCTGAAGCTAAATATCTGCATTTTGGCAGGTTCACACTCTCTTAAAGTCTGTTGCGGCTCCAAATTGCAAAGAAGTTATAGCTGTTCCATTTTTCCAATTTTTTAAAAATTCTATCAGTTTAAGATTTAGGAGCTCAGATACAATTAGCAGGATCACAAATCATTTTGGACTGAATAGAATTCATTAAGAAGCATCATTTTTGCCTGCAAACCAAATTGGAGGTCTCATGCACAGTTCTGTTCTGCAAAATAGACATTGTGCCGTACGCAGTTTCCTGGTCACCTGATTTCCATAATGATAATTACTAGATATGGTACTAATGTATCGAACGGACTTCCATTCTTTTTCTTTATTCGTATCAGCTGAACCACTAGCATATAATAACATACAAAGCTTACTGTACCATTGCCACAGCTTTTGCCCCCAGCCAAGGGAGGGAGTCTGACTGCCCCTCCATCATATGAGAAACAACAGCATGAGCCCCCTAATGGAGATGGGGGTGGAAATGGAGATGGGACATTATATCCTGCCTTGCAGCAATCAAGCACTTTTAGCCCTACAAAAGACCTGTTCTCTGCTGCTTTAACTGCAGCTGTGCTGGATATGGAACCTGTTGCTGTATATCCAGTGAACAGAGAGGCTCTTGCAAATGGGACTGCTGCAATACTGCCTGCCAAGTCTAAAAAGCAACTAGTGCCAGCTGTTTGGGAACCAATGGTGGGGACCTCATCACAGATTGAAGTTATCAATGCATGCAGAGTGGCAGGAAGCAAGGAGTGTGATCCCAAGAGCAGCACAGGAGACCTCAGCTCACCCCTGAAGCAGCCCTCATCACAAAAGCAGGAGAAGCTGAGTAGTAAACTTGATTCCTCACGTTTGGCCAGGGAGTGGAAGGATGGCCCAGAGGAGGAATGCAGAAAACCCAAGCCCAGAAAGGGGTCTTCTCACAAATACAAACTAACAGGTGCAGTTTGTCATAAAGTTGAGATTCAGATGCTGCAGATGAAAGAAGTCCAGAGGAAAAGGGGGTGAATCCTTCCTCTATGGACAGCAGGCTTTTGCAAAAATACAAGGAGGGAGAAGACATACTCCAGTTTTTGGCTGACTTTGAACTGCCCACCCATCAAACAAAGAGATCCGAGTGGGCTGTTCCAAGTTTCAAGCATCAGGGTGGCCGGAGCATGAAGGAATGTGTGTTTGCCCGAAAAGCTGAAAAGGGGGGTTGTCTGGTTGTCTTGTGAATTCAGTGAGAATTAATTTATGGCCTAATTTCAACCTTGCCATGCCAAGAACTGTGCTGGAGAGAAGATAGTGTTTAAGTTGTAATCTGAGAAGAAGAAAGCTTCAATCAACATTTGGTCTTTTAATTTGGACATTTTAATTGGACTAAAAAGTTTGTGTGAACTCTAAAGAAGAATTGGCTTTGTTTGCATTATAAAACCTGAAAACCTTTTTTAAGAAAAAAATTGTCTACCTGCTCATGCTATGAGTGTGAAATGCTCTAATGAGATTTGTACTGTATTTGATTTACCATGCTATGCTGATTTTAAGTTATTGAATGCCTCTTTCACTTACACCTAGTGATAGAAGAAGAAATGTAATGCCTTGCTCATGTAATTGGGGAGTGAGAAATGCTTGCTAGAATGCAACAGAGACCTCCTTCATGTAAGGAAGAAGAGAAATGTTCATGTTTTGTTATGCTTAAATGTTTTGCTTATTCTCTTGGGGAAAGACCTGTCTTTGCTTATGTTATATTTTGCCTTATGTAACTGCATATCTCAAGGTACCTCCAGAAGTACATGGAAGAGTTTTCAGTACCCTACACATGTAAATGGGTTTGTGATGCCTTGTCTCTCTATACTCCTATTGTAGTTGTTAGTAATGCTAGTAAATGTGCCAGGGTTGTGAACTGTACTCAACATAAGTCAAAGCCTCGCTGTTTCCAGCCTGGTCGCGGTCTTAATTGCACCGGGAGAGAAACGGAGGACCTTCATTTTAACTTTCAGCACATTCGGTTGCCTTCTGGGTGGTTCTGGACCTGTGGGTCACGAACTTGGAACTATATTCCTGCTAACCTCTCTAAAACCACTTGTTGCCTTAGTCGTATGATTGTTGCTTTGCCCAACCGCACTACGCTGGTCCGTCAGCGTCCCGCCCGCAAACGCATCACCCGGGGTACTGCCGCTGAGCAGTTACCCTCTGATTGCGATAGCACTGTTAAGGTGCTTTCCCAGGCCGAGTACACATCCTTAGCCATCAGTCTTGTTGGCGTGCCTGGCCTGGCAGCCGGGAATGCAAGGCAGCTTGGGAAGCTTGCTTGTGCATTTGTAAAAGCCATTAATCACACTTCCCAAGCTATTAGCCTCCTGAACAGGGAGCAATTTCAGCTTCGCAACGCCATTTTAGATAACCGTGCCGCGATCGATTATTTGGTGATGTTGCATCATCAAGGTTGTGAGTCTGTGCATAATATGTGTTGCTTTAACTTATCCGATAATTCTAATAAGGTACAAAACCAATTGGATTCTTTAACCAAAATTGTTTCTGATATTAAGCAAAACCCTCTGCCTTCGTGGTGGAGTACTCTTTGGTCCTGGCTTCCCAACGGAGCTTGGGTACGGACCATCCTGCAGTATGGTTTAATTATTCTTGCCATTCTGATAACTGCCTGTTGCTTTATTCAATGCATACCTTCGTTGCTAACCATCTGCCTGCAAGGATTTCGCTTCCGGCCTCGTGCATGCAAGGACCAAATTTATTATGCTTATAAGCTTCTTAAAAACAGAAGGGGGAAGATGTGAGGAGTTTCACAGCACAATCGCTGTGGCCCATTGGCACACCATGGTCATAAATCGTGGGTGATCGTTCTCCTTACCTCATCTGTTTTTATGCCGTAACTTAGAGGCCCCACTTTGGGCCTCTGACTCAAGGCTTTTGGCCCTCCCCACTATGCCCAGGGATGGCACGCAGTCATTCAGCTAGCACGCAGCTTTCTTCCAATTAGCAAGGTGAGCACGAGGCAGACATGCTGATATTTAGCCAATTAAGTAACTTTATGTTATCGCAGGTAACCAATAAGAATAGATTGCATACTCTTCTCTGGAATGTCTTTGTCTGTTATTCCTAATAAACTCCGACCGGGCGATCTTGCCCTGTTGCCTCTTCATGAATCAAGCCTCCGCTGTCTCCTTGATCCCAAAACACAACAATTTAGGGCCACACCCACCTGCCCTGCATGCTGTGATCTGCACCACACTGGACTAGCATATTCTTCTGAGTAACATAAAGCTAGCACAGAAGTTCTTAATGTGTGTGGTTGGCCCCCCCAACTTGTGCCTGTTATTTTCCTCAGAATATTATTCCTGGCAAAAACCTTCTATTTCATTTTAAGATGGTGGGTCTTGAAAGTGAGAGTTCGATCCAGGGTAACTCCAATGAATTTGAGAGTGATGCAATGTTTGAGTCTGGTGCCATTCCAAGTCACCCACAGGCTTCTTGATGCCTCATGGTTTTTCAAAAGAAAAACACAGAGTTGAGTTTTTAGGTAGTTTGGCTTCAGTCAGTTTTTTCTCAATAGCCTCAAAGATTATGCACTATGTGGCAATTGCCAGGTCATCGGCGTAAACAAAACTCCTAGTGCCATGATAGCGAACCTTGGTACTCTGGGCATTTTTGTTCTTCAATTACCAGAAGCCCAAGTCAGCACTTCTGCTGATGAGGGCTTCTGGGGATTGAAGTTCAAGTACAGCTGGGATGCCAAGGTTTGTCATCACTGTCCTAGTGACTTCCAGCAGTGGTTGATCATTAGTTAAACAGTGTGGGGGCTATCATACTGTCCTGCAGGAGGACATTTCTTTTATTTCTCCATTGGCTGTATTGTCCTTGGAAATTGACAAAAACTCTATGATTTTCCATTAAACAGCCTATGATTTTTGTGAATTTAAAATCCTTTGTGATGTTGAAGACTTTCTTCAGCAAGGTTGCATAGTTGACTGTGTCATAAGCTGCGGTGAGATCTATAAACACTGAGCCTGTGATTTCCTTCAGTTCAAAACCATCTTCTATGTACTCCTTGTAGTCATTTCTACTTCTAGTGCTTCTGGGTTGAAAGGATTAACCGGTGAAAAATCTCTGTTGCCGGTGACAAATCTCTGTTTAACTTCCAGTGGGGGGCTGGTTATCCGGTGATAAACCTCCATTTAACTTCCGTTAAAGTGGTCATTTAAAGTTAATAGAGACAGCTTCTGTTTGAACTCATTCCCCTAGATACCTTGCAATGCTCAGGGAATCTTGCCATTACCCACCATTCAGCAGGACATTTTCTCCCAGTTTACTGAGCAAAGACAGAGAATCAAGTAGAGCTAGAGAGGATATCCTACCTACTGCTGCTTTGGGGCTTACATTCCTGCTGAGATGGGAGAGGAACCCACTAAATACAAAACTACCATCCCTAATAGTTACCTGCCATCAAGACAATTTCAATTTACAGTGGCCCATGCCAGGGTTTCCTAGGAAGAGAGCATCCAGAAGTAATTTAGCAATACAACCCCGCCTTCTGGGAGATTTCACAACTGGAAGGTTGGCAGTTTGATAACTGAGTACTGCATGACCGAGTGAGCTTGTGTTTCTGTCCCAGCTCCTGCAAACCTAGCAGTTTGAAAGCAAAAAATTGCAAGTAGATAAATAGGTACCACTTCGGTGTGAAGTTAAAAAATGTTCTATACACTCTGGTGTCTAGGCTTGTCTGCTACATGTCCACGGAAACATCTGCAGATGCAAACAGTGCTGGCTCTTTGTCTATTAACAGAGATAAGCACCGAATCCTAGAGTTGGATACGACTGGCTTTTGAGCAAAGGCAACCTTTACCTCCCTCCTTCTGTGCATGCTTTGGAACTGAGCAGCTCACTCAAGGTTACACTGGCTGGATTTCCCCCTGAAAGACAAAGATGGGAATCAAACTCTCAATTTTGGTCTCCAAAGCCAGGTATCCAACTCATGAACTATTCAGCCAGATTTTTATACTAATACCTCCATGGATATTCAAGCAGCAAGTTGTGCATTTTAATTTTATATACTATATAAAACCACAAAGATCTACTAAATCTCACTATGCATACATAATCTGACCCATGGGGGAAATCTGTGGAAACATCCACACAGTTGTGTGCAACTGTAGTGTAGAAAGAGACATGGGAAAAGTCAGTGGTGGACCAAAAGTCTGCATATTTTTTTCTTTTAAATAAAGAATATGGTATAAAGTGCTATTATAACATTACTTAATGCTATACAGTTTGCATTGCACCATCTACCAGTGAAGAAATAACTTGACTTCTTCTTCTGTCGTATCCATATCTGAATATTGGTGATCATCATGGCGATCAACTATGATGACTGTCCTGAGAATATAATGTAGTGGCCTTTCATCTGCCTTCTGCATTGTAGCATGAAACCCATACCACTGATCCAGTTCCATGAGTCACTTTCTGATCCTCAGCCATATTGGCATGTAAAGTCCTCATCAGCCACATGCCAGTATTGATGAAGCTGATGCCCTCCATCAAGATGGATTCAAGTGGAATTTAGTTAGTCCTCATTGTTGACAGGTTAGTTAATCACTGCCTGACACTCGGCATTGAGTTGCTGGCAGTATTGTTTACTCTATTACCATAGTAGGATAACCTGGCCAGACTGCTATAACTTGGCTGCTTGAGTAAAATAATTCCATAGGTGCTCCATACAACTCTTTGGGATGTTGCTTAATGACAACTGCATTGTAACATATTTAATTTCTTTCAAGAGCTGTTTGCTGGTGAATGACTCCTTTATTTCAAAGCCTGAATGCTGGCTACATTTCAGATTTCACCTGTCTTGACTTCAAATGCAAGGTACGTTAACTAATCAATGGTAAAATAAGATGCCTGGAGGAAGATAAATAATATAACATTAAGTCAATAACAACAAGAATGAAAAATGATATAAAGGAGCAAGAGTTATGCTTTACAAAAGAATGGAAAAATTGGCAATACTGTTTATCACGGCTTTGCCATTCTAGAGGTTATTGATCTTTAGAAACCCTGCCAAGTTATGAGGGTTATCTTGCTTTGATGCAGAACTTCTTAGGAACACATTTAACATCATGGAATCAGCTGATCTGAACACGGGATTTCATTTGTTATACCTATATTTTTGAGTAATAAGCTGGGGAATATGGGAACCACTGTGTAACTGGGGGGCTTCTTCCCCCTTTTTCAAATTTTAAAGTCAGGATATTCTTCTGTGCTTCCCTGTTTTAGCTTTGAGAAAAGGAGAGTGAGGGCGACATGATAGTATTTTTCAAATATTTGAAAGATAGCCATAAAGAGGAGGGGCAAGATCTGTTGTTTATTATACCAGAATAATGGGTTCACACTAGAGGAAACCAGATATAGGCTGAATATAAGGAATTTTTTTCTTAACAGAGCTGTGTAACAAAGGAACCAATTACTTCAGGAGGAGGTAGCGAGAGAAAATTAGGCAACCATCTGTCAGATCAGGTTTAATTTGGATTCCTGCATTGAGGGGGGGTTGGAATCAATAGCCTCATAAGCCCCTTCCAACTAAAATATTCTATGATTCAATGATTCAATTATTCTTTGAAACAGGGATCTTAAGTCATTGTCATGTCTGGTACATTTGCACAGACTAACACAGCTGCCACTTCAAAAACTAGAATCATTTATATTTCTTGGATGAAGAGGCAGGCCAGAAGGTCAATTCTAGTTAAGAGTTGGAAATTTGCTTGCATAAGATCTTAAAGTTAGAGAGCGTGAAAGAGATATCGCACATCCACATTTGCCCCAGCTCTGCTGTTGTTGCTGACTCCACCCACCCCTGGCTGTCCCCACCCCCCTAACCATCCTTGATGGGCACCACTGCTCCTGGGTTAGACAAGCAAGTATTAGAGATGTACACATTTGCCAGTTTTATCGCAAGAAACTGCAAGTAGATAAATAGGGACCACTTTGATGGGAAGGTAACAGCATTCCGTGTGCTCCTGTGTCTAGTCATGCCTGCCACATGATCACAGAAACATCTGCAGAAGCAGACAACGCTGGCTCTTCAGCCTTGAAACAGAGATGAGCATTGAACCCTAGAGTCAGATACGACTGGCTTTCGAGCAAGGGAAACCTTTACCTTTCCATTTACCTTTACAGTTTAAAAAACCAACAACACTCAATTTTGAACCCATTCCTGTACTGGAATTATATGTGAATTTTAGCCAGTTTTGATGAAAAATGAATGGAAATAAATTTTCAGGCCCTCAGCACTAGGCAAATTTAATAGGTACAGCTATTCACAGCATGGAGAAGACCTCCTTGCCATGTAGCTACTAAAGATTAAAATAGTTTCTAGGGAGGAGGAAGCTCTGTTTCTGCCAGTCATTGACTGTGACCCCAATTGATTCTTCCTGGGATCAATAGCTCCTTGTCCTAGTTCTAAGCCATTAAAACTATATTTGAAATACATCAAGATGCAGAGTCACCAGTTAGAGGCTCTATGTTTTTTGTCTTGCCTTCTATAATTGTTTTCTTCTATGGGTGTAATCTCGTAATCTTGGATGGCCTCTTTTTGGTCACATATGGAAGAGTTTGTGTGTGTGCCCCTGCTGAGATCTCTAAATGAATAAAACAGAGAAGGAATTCATGTTATACTGTACTAATATCACCATTGCAACATACAGTGATATCTCGCATTACGAACACTTTGTTTAATGTAATTTTCGTTTTATGAATTGAAATCCATTGAAAATAATGCCTTGCTTCACAGATTTTTTTCGCAATACGAAGCAGGTTTCTCTCTAAATTTCATGGTATACAGTGGCCTCTAGTGGCCACTTCTGGTAATACTGTGTGTTCTGCATTGTGTTTTACTGTACACATTTTTCATAATACAAAACGTCCCGTGGAATGCATTAATTTTGTCATGCAAAGTACCACTGTATTTATATGCAGCTTATCTTAACAATACCTTTTCAGGAGGTTAAGACATGATATTTTACCAGGAATAAGAGACCTTTGGACAGTACTTCATATCATGAAGTGTCCTGCTGTCCCTACAATAACTTAAGTGATTTCTAATTTCAGTTGTATTCTATCAACGGAGAGGTAAAAGAGATGGTTACATGCTTTTTCTACTTGTTGCATGCTTTTACACTCACGAATGTTAAACTTTTATGCTATGTGTTTTGTATATGTCATTTGAAAACAAATTTGTACATTACACAATTAGTGATCCTCATCCTGACTTTCTGGCACTCATGCAAAGCTTGTAAAAGGTATAGTTTTGGGTTACAGTTCCCTGAATCTCCCAGATAGGATGTGGCAATCTCCCACTGCCATGCTGGCTGGGGAGTTCTGGAAAGCATGACCCCAAAATATACCTTTTCCAAACTCTGCTTCTATTTAGTGAATAAAATGGCCCAAATAAACACACATAATTATAATTTTTTTAGTATATCGTAATCATGAATCCAAATAGAGATTGGAGCCAAGAAATCAGAAGAATGATACTGAGAAAGGTAGCAGTGAAAGAACTGGAAATGATAATCAACTATAAGGACGTGTCACTGGAGACCAAAACCATGATCATCCACATCCATAATCAATTTGCCTTTATGTACCAACATAGATTTATTTTATTTTACTCCTGTTTGGAGTAAAACCTTCGTACATCTACATCACATCTACATCCATCTATATACAGCTGGCTGGATAGCTCAGTGGTTTAAGTATCTGCCTTTGGAGTTAGAGGCTGGGAGTTCAATTCCTCATTGTGCCTCCCAGGAGAAAAGCCAGTCTCTGTGACCTTGGGCAAGCTGCAGAGTTCCAGAACATCCCAGAGGAAAGAAATGGTAAACCACGTCTGTGTATTCTCTACCTAGGAAACTCAGACTTGACATCACATCATTAGTGTTGTTATTATCCTATAGGAAACAAGTGCTTCCGTGGGGGACCAAAAGAGAAGCTTAATTAGGTGGTTCACACAAGGAATTCATCTCAGACATTAGTGGCTTGACTATGCAATGGGTCCTTGCTATGCTTCCTTTAGCCAGTAATACAAAGAGACACAAAATCCCACGTATTCTATTTTGAGCAGAGCTGCGTCATCACTACCTTTGAAATCACTACAACCGAAGCCAGAATGCCAGACTCAGTGAACTGTCCCAGTATGTTTAATCTCACTAATGACAATAAATAATCCTTCATAATGGGTTCAGACTTGACCTACAGCTATTGATCTTCCTCCTTTTCACCCCATTCTAACTCTCTGGCACAGTAGGAGAATGTCCAGCTTCTTTTTTCTCCCACTCCTGGACTTGAGATTGTGTCACCAGGCATTAGGAATGAACCTTTGATATTTGTCACCTGTATCTATAATTCCTTAAAGCACATATCCACTCTTTGTCTTTTTATAGCTCATTCAGTGCAGCAGGAAGGAAGGAAAGCTGTCCATTCATGCCAAAGCCACACCAATCCTAAGCTCTCAAGTTATCCTTTAAACACATAAGCAAATGTTAAAAGTACATCTAGTACCATCAGGCTAAGCTTGTTAGATGTTACCTCTACACACAGAAGGAAGGGGAGTAAAACAGAGAAGGTGGTAGAAGAGAAAATAGCTGCAAGAATTTTCTGCTGTCTTACAGCAGCCATACAGTATGGTGGAACAATTCACATCAGCCCTTGCTAGGACAGCCATCACCTGGAGAACAACACATTTCCCATTCTTGCTTCAGAATATGTTCCACAAACATTTGGGTTTAACAGGCAAGAGTCTTACAAGCACACTGCCAAGGATGAGTGGATTCTGGTCTGTTAGCTTCAAATAAACCTCCAGCAGATCCTCCTCCCTCCCTCTGATAGCCTCCCATCTGTTCTTTGCACAATTTTGTTCTGAAATGGCCAATATTTCGGTCTGTGAGACATTATTTTGCTTTGACACCCAAGGCAGTATTGGACCCTCACCCCTTCCACGAAGCCCTGTAGAGCAGGGGTGCCCAAACTATGGCCTGTGGGCTGGATCTGACCCCTGACATCAATTTATCCAGCCCATGAAGCCCTCATTGCTCCCGGAAGCACAATTAAAACATGCCCATCCGGGCATGTTTTACTTCCACTTCTGGGAGCAATGAGGGCTTTGCAGGCCAGATGAATTGGTGTTGGGGGCTGTATCTGGCCCAATAGTGACCAGCCCCCTGAACCACGTGACCAGCCTGCAGACAGTAAAGTTTGGGCACGCCTGCTGTAGAGCTTCAGCAGAGGACCTGAAAGGCTTTGGAAAGTTGTTAGATACTTCCTTCAAGTATAGGCAATTATTGCAGACTCTGATGGATCAACTCATTCAGGCTTCTTCATATTTGTTGGGTTTCCTAAGAGGTATACCTGTTTTGGGCAGTGTTCATGCTTTTCATTCTTTGGAATTGGATGATTAGTGAGATAGTTGCAAATTCGAATTGAGGGAGGAAAAGCAGAGCTTTGCAGGTGCAGGATCTTTCACTGTTCATAAACCAAATGAGAAAGCTCCTTCACAGGTTAATGACTGATCAGAAAGGCCATAGACACACCCTTTCCTTGGGTGGGTGGCTAACCAGGTGTTATGTCTGGTTCCAGCTACAGAGGCATATTTACAGGCCATCTCGACAAGTGGGAGCCTCTTCTTTATTGATGAGAAAGGACTGTTTTCAGTTCACTGCTATCTTGAAAGCAGAGCTAAAAAGAATGGGGCTGCTGCCTAAGGAATTTGGTAGTCATTACTTCAGGACTGGGACAGTTACAGCTGCTGTCCTGTTGGGTTGTTCACTGGCAAAAACACAGGTGGTGAGGAAGTGCAGCTCTTCAGGATATAAAAAGGACATAAAGCTGGATGAGGAGGAATATGACTAAATGCCAATGTCTCTTATAGTTGTAGGTCCAGTCAAAACAGTTTGGATGTTAGGTCACATCATCATCTACTGGGCCGAGAAGTACATAGTGAGTTCCTGATGGGACGGCATCTTGGTTTCTCAGAACAATTCTTCAACAGGTGGTTCAGACACAGAGGAATGTAATGGGAATATTGAGGATGGCTGTCAGGTGCTGCATGGAGACTTTCCTCTCACAGATGCATTAGTCATTCAGCTAGGTGAGAAGGATCTGCTGGCAAGGAACCTAGATCTCATGTTGCTGCTGTGAACACCTCCAGCTACCTTGGTTTAATTAGACGTATTGGAGAGGTGGGTGTAGTGTGGAACCCAGAAGCCTGGAAATGTAGCCTGGCAAGGTATAAGGTGAGCAGAGCAGCAAGTCACATAACAAAGGAGGGTGGAGGAATGTGGATCCACTCAGGCATGTGCTGGCCCACAAGGATACAGGGACTCATCCCGGTGCACCCCAGTGACTGTCACCCCCCAGAGGCAGGCAGAATTATGTCACTGGATGACATAATTCAACTGTGCACAAGATTTCTGCCACAGCCTGCCCCAAGACATAACCTTCCAGGTGGCAGGACGCTGTTACTATGGGGCAGGTATTGCCATGCACCAACCAGCCCTGCCCCCAGCCATGGCCTTGGCAGATGGGAAAGACCCACTGGGCTTAGTACAAGGTTTGTGGTAGTGGTGACAGCAGTGGCAGCGCCGGGTCGGATTCCAAGGGTGAAATCAGGGGCCGGGAATCTCAGAGGCTTCATCACAGCAGCCACAGAAAGGGCTCCTTGAGAGGAAGGCATGCCTGCAAGTCTCCTTCTCTGGGAGCCCCTTCTGTGGCTGCTGGGACTAAGCCTCCGACTCCCGCCCCCAGCCTTCACCCTCAAAATCCGACCTGGGAGCGCCAGGGCCTGATGAGCTCTTCCACAGCGTTGAGAGAGGGCAGGAGGGAGGACTTCCCCCTTCCTTTTTGCTGCCTTGCCTGCCAGGAGCCCCCTTTTTAGCCAAGCACAGCTGAGAGAAACCTACATCCAAAGCCTCACAAGGGCCACACACAACCACAAACAACAACAGGTCCCCCAAATTTCTTCTTTGTTTTAAGTTGCTTACATGGTTCTTTAATGGCCAGGCATGTGTTTATGAGTGAGATCAGGAGTGGGAGGGAAGGGAGTTTCACCAGCAAAAATCCTTTCAACCCAGAATAATTTCTAACATGAAATTATTATTATTGACCCAGAGTCAGTGAATGAGCAAGCAAGCCGGTGTGTGCGTGCACTCAAAAGCACAGGAATGGGAAGGCCACGTGGCTGGTTGGACACACATACACACATTCTCTCCCTCTCACTCCTGTGTTTTTGAGTGTGCATGCACACACTGGCTCACTTGCTCACTCACTCACTCACTGGGTCAATAATAATAATTTTGTGTTAGACATTACTCTGGGTTGAAAGGGTTTTTGCAGGAGAAACTCCATTTCAAGGACATAATCTACAATAGCTCACATTAAAATACAGTACGGGAGTACTGTTGGGGCTTCCTTATTTTGGACTCTTAAGTGGTTAAGGGGAGTGAATATAGCTTCCCAGAGTGGTCAAGGGAAAGGGCGGCTGATCCAGGGAAAGGACGACAGTCTAAGACAGAGATCTCTATTTCCTCTTTCCTTTTTTGTGGAATGGAGTGGAGGAAAGAAAAGGGTCTATGTTGTGTATGCATAAATTCAGCCGCCACCACTCTCACTCAGCTGCCAGCGATAGCGCAGCAGCTGCCACTGCATGCAGCTCAGCTGCCAGCTATAACGCAGCTGAAGGAGCTCAGCCCACGTGGCTCCAATCACCCAACCAGTAACAAGCGCGGAAACCTTTCTCGCCACAGGCAAACCTTAGTTGGACCTTAGTCAGGTATGCAGTACGTCCCAATGACGTCACTGCTACCACAACCAATGGGCGCCCTTGGGGCGAAATTCAAATGTACTGTATGATATATAAGGAGCTGTGTCTCCATCATTTGCTATGTACAGATTGACCATGCTGCAATAAAGAAGTGTTTGGCCCGCCTGCTGGCTCCGTGTGCAATCAATCTGCCTACATCAAAGTCTATGGAGCCTCTTTAATTGCTAACTCCTTGCAAAGGCTGCATTGCATGTAAGCAAGCCCTGGGAACCCTCTCCCTGCAAGGTTGCATTGCTTAGGAATGCAGCTAAAATTCTCTGCAGCAGCCTGGCTTTTTCAAAGACCAGTGGAGGTGGTCTCGGGAGTTTGAATATCAGTCATGGATTGGGGCCGCAAAGTGGCCATTGGGTCCCGGAGGAGACTGGTCAAGCAATGAGACACGAGGCAAGATGGAGCGAAGACCAGTAATTTATTGAGGGAAAATCATCAGCATATATAGAAATGCGGGGCTGCGTGTGATAGAATCGTCATCTGACAAGAATCACATCTCATGTTTACACGGGTTAATTGGGAACCTCTCCCAGGGAAGTTAATTAACTAAATTAAACACTGACAGGGGAACTCCATTGTTCCATGCTTATCCTGGGGTAAACATGGCCACTGTTGGTTCTAGGGCTGTAGATAATCCGTAGGTGCGATATTATCTGTTATCTGACTTGTGAGTCAGTGTGGGAATGTATCTGGTTTCTGTCTGCTTGTCTGCCTGTCTCCTACACATTTTGTAAACAAAGGCCTCTTTGTCTACATGAGAGACAACGCTTGATTGTGGGCATGCGTAGAAAAGTGAGAAGCATTCTCCTTATTTGGTTCGGACATTTCTAATTGGTTGTATATGCCTTAGTTTTGTTTCTGATATACTCTGTTTGAATAAAGAGACGCCATGATTATTCCTTTGTTCAGCCAAGACTGCAGTCGTGTGTATGCTTTGTCTCTATCTCTGTTTCCTCCTTACTTTGTCTAATGAAGCTGGACTCCGTTGGACTTCTTAACTCTCCCTTTGTTTATCTGGGGCTATAAACTGCTCCTTATGAGGCTGAATAGATGTTTACATGAATCGGATTCCTACAAGTGGTGCCCCGTTATGAGGCGTTTGAATGAAATTCAAAGGAATGCTTTGAAGATATCTGCTTCAGCAATTAGCAATTAACACCTCATAATTGGCGACCAGGGAGGTCTATTGTCATTCACCCACGACCAGAGGAAAGGTCAGTCAAGCGCTTGCGAGAATAATCCAAATTGGATCCCACAGGGTGAGTGAAAAATTTATTATGGGGTGCGTGCTTGCTTCGCCAGAGCAGGAGCTTTGTAAAGATATCTCATATCTTCTGAATAAGAATGGGAAACGAGCTGATAAGAAGGAAGTACAACAGCTGGTCCAAGTTGTAGGAAAAACCTGTCCTTGGTTTAAATATGATTGTCTGGACTTAAAAGATTGGAATAAGGTTGGGAATGAATTGCAGAAGCATGATGGGGTTTCTGTCACAGTGCATTATACCTGGAATGAAGTCAGAAACTGTCTTCAAAGGCTTACTCCAAGAAATATTTTGTTGTCCCAGAGGCTTGCTGGTCCCCTGCCACAGCTTTTGCCCCCAGCCAGGGACTCTGGCAACGGCCCCTCCATCATATGAGAAACAACAGCATGAGCCCCCTGATGGAGGTGGGGGTGGAAAAGGAGATGGGACATTATATCCTGCCTTGCAGCAATCAAGCACTTTTAGCCCTACAAAAACACAGTTCTCTGCTGCTTTAACTGCAGCTGTGCTGGATGTGGAATCTACTGAGATATACCCAGTGATCAGGGGGGCTCCGGCTGTTGGCAATGCACCGGCAATCCCAGATAGATATGAAACCCTCCATTACAAATATCTGAAGGAACTGAAAGTCAGCATACGTGACTATGGGGTTAATGCACCTTTTACAAAAGCTCTGTTGGAAGCCATTGCTTCTCAAAAATTGATACCAGCTGATTGGAAACAGATGATCAAAGCACTCCTGCCTCCTGCAGAAGCCATGCTCTGCTTGCAGGAGTGGAGGGATGTGGCTTGGGAGGTACATCACACACGCCCTGCACTCACGATGGATATGTTATGTGGGGAGGGAAATTTTGCCAACCCCACACAGCAGTTGGCACTCACTGATGCCCAGTTGGGAGATATTGCACAGATAGTCATGCGTGCCTGGAGTAAGATTCCTTCCAAAGGGGATAGCTCAGTTGCTGGGTTTGCAGCAATTAGACAGGGCCCTAAAGAGAATTACACTGAGTTCATTAACAGACTCATGACTGCCCTCAGCCGCCAGGCGGAAAATGTCCCGGCACGGGAAATGCTCACGAAACAACTGGCTTTTGAAAATGCCAATGAGGATTGTAAGGGTGCTCTGACAGCTGTTTATGCTCGGCCAGGCACATCGATAGCAGACATGATGAAAGTTTGTCAAAATGTGGGGACTCACAGTTACAAGGCTCAACTTCTGGCAGCTGCAGTTCAGTTGCCCACAACTCAGGCTCAAAACAAACGTTGTTTTGGTTGTGGAAAAGAAGGGCATTTTAAAGCACAATGTCGCTCCTTTCAAAAGCCGGCAGCACGCCCTTCAAGGAAATGTCCCATTTGTCAGAAGGGGTACCATTGGGCCAATCAGTGCCGCTCAAATCCTAATGCCAACCCCTCAGCTGCTCAGCACAAAGACTCTGACTCTTCTCCACAGCAGCAGGGAAATGGGAGTGCGGGCCATGCTCGGGCCCAGGCAAAATAATAGGGCTGCCAGAGGTCAGGGAGGAAGCAATAGAGGAGGTTTTGGAAGAGATGGAAGAAGATATGGAACTTGCCCAAGAAATGATTTCACGATATAGAAAAAACCATCCTCTAAAAGAAGGGCTATTATTGAGGTTATCCAAGGACTGTACCTTTACTGTGCCAGGGTGTGTGGAGGCTCTTCCCACACTGGTTGATGATGTTATTCCCCAGGGCATGGTGGGCATTGTTCTTCCTTGCCCAGACGCCTTGCCCGCTTCTGTACACATTGCAGCAGGGTCAGTTACATTGGGTCACCAAGAAATTGTCATCCCTGCATCAGCCACGCAACATCTCACCCTGCCTAAGGGACAACCTGTAGGACGTCTTCATCTGCTCCCACTAGGGACCACTGTAACTCCATCCCAGGAGGGGACTGTAACAGCAGCTATGGCTGTGATACAAATCACCGAGGATAGACCGACCCGCTCGCTGATTATGGGTGGACGTTCAGTGTCTGGACTAATCGATACAGGAGCCGATATTTCAGTGGTGGCAAAAAAGATTGGCCAACTGGATGGGCCGTCCGCCCCTGTAGGGAAGTTTTTGGGGTGGGCGGGTACGAGCCAGCACAGCAGAGTGTTCATCCAATCGTCTTTGAGACCTCAGGGGGAACAAAAGTTTCTCTTCACCCCCTGATTATGGATATTCCTATTACTCTGTGGGGCCGGGATCTCATGGCTAAAACAGGGTGTACTTTGCAGACAAATTTTTGATACGGGCCTCCCCTGCAGCGCCGTTGCATGCACTTCCACTACAATGGAAAAACACCCCGCCAGTGTGGACGGATCAATGGCCGCTCTCAAGAGAAAAGCTCCAGGCGGCGGAGGCCCTTGTACAGGAGCAATTAAATCTGGGACATATTCAAACAACCACTAGTCCTTGGAACTCTCCAATTTTTGTGGTGAAAAAGAAGTCTGGAAAATGGCGATTGTTGCATGATTTGAGAAAAGTTAATGAGCACATCTTGCCAATGGGACCTCTACAATCTGGACTTCCTAATCCGAACATGGTTCCTGAAGATCACCAACTCATGGTTATAGATTTGAAGGACTGTTTTTATACAATCTTGCTAGCGCCACAAGACAGAGAAAAATTTGTGTTTACATTGCCAGTATACAATAATGAACATCCTACTCAACGGTTTGAATGGTGTGTCTTGCCTATGGGTATGGCCAACTCTGCCGACTCTATGCCAACATTTTGTGAACATGGCTTTGGAACCTTTCAGGCAACGTCATCCAGAGGTTAAAGTCTATCATTACACAGGACCTAGCAGACATTTTGCAACAAGCGGGCTTGATCATAGCTCCTGAAAAGGTGCAGCGGATGTATCCATTCCAATATCTGGGACATAGGCTCTCAGCTACAGCTTCAACTCCGCTATTGCCAACAATAGCTATTCCAGAGCAGTTCACTCTTGTACAATTGCAACAATTGCTAGGGAACATAAATTGGGCTCGTCCCTTCTTGGCCCTGAGCACTGAGGAAATGTCACCACTCTTTGCTGCTCTTTCTGGACACACTTCTCCAGCGGACATCATTCCCTGCACAACGGAGATGCATACAGCTCTTCAACGCCTCAACGAAAAGCTGCATACCATCGCTGTGGATCGGGTGCCCTCAGGCACCATTGCGCTGGCATGCGCTCTTCTTCCCACACCGAAGCTGCCCACTGCTGTTTTGTTTGCGCCTGTCAACGCTCAGAATGTGGCCATCGTGGAATGGCTTCACTTGGCGCACACTCCCTCGAAAAACTGTTATCGCCTACCTGATGCGATTGCTGATCTTTTCCTCAAATGCCGTACTAGGGCAAAGCATTTGACTGCTATGACGTTGACTTTGTTTGTTTTCCTTTTTCGCAGGATCAGCTAACCGCCTTGCTACAGCATTCTGAGGCATTTCAGGTGGCCATGGTGGACTTTGTGGGACAAGTTAAATTTAACCCCCCCCAAAGATAAGCGGTTTACCTTGCTGAATCTCACTTCTTACTCCCTGTCATCCCCGCTTTGCATGCAACCTATCTTGCATGCCGTTACTCTTTTCTCGGATGGCTCCCCCTCCCGTGGAGTCCTTACATGGCAGGGTCCTACTGGGGAATGGGAGGTTGTTTTTACAGGACCTCAAGCATCGGCCCAGCGGTTGGAACTGGCAGCGGTCATACTTGCTTTCTCTACGTTTTCTGATGTGCCTTTTAACCTGATTGTGGATACTCAATATGTTTACCGCCTTATTTTTACTTTAGCTCAAGCTTATTTGTCTCCATCGATGGATAGGGATCTTTTTGCTTTATTCCAACAGCTTCAAGGTTTTCTTTCCAACCGTACGGTCCCATTCTTCATTGCCCACATACGCTCTCACACAAGGATCCCAGGTTATTTGACGGAGGGCAATGCACGAGCAGATTCTGCTCTCCGGGACTCTGCTGAGGTTTTTTCTCTCTTTGACAACCCCATTGACAGTCATGCAATGTTTCATCAATCTGCTAAGGTTTTGCATAAACGATTTTCCATTCCTATGTCACAGGCTAGAGACATTGTGTCATCCTGTGCTTCCTGTACGAAGTCTCCTATATTCCTGCCATTTGATGCTGTTAATCCTCAAGGAATAGAAGGCAATCAGCTATGGCAGATGGATGTCACGCAAGTACCTGCTTTGGCTCCGCTTTCTAAGTTACATGTGACTGTTGATACCTTCTCTGGATTTATATGGGCTACACCCTTACGGGGGGAAACATCCAGACATGTTATACAACATTGCATTCGTTCGTTTGCGGTAATGGGTAAACCTAAAAGCCTCAAGACAGACAATGGGCCATCATATGTTTCTTCTGACTTTCAGGACTTTTGCCGTCAGTGGGACATTAAGTTAACCCATGGAATACCCTATAACTCGACTGGACAGGCGATTGTTGAAAGAGCCCACCTGACATTCAAAAATTTGTTACACAAGCAAGTGGGAGATAGAGGGGTTCCTGTGGCTGAAATACCTACAGCTGTTGCTAAAGTACTGTATACTCTTAATTTTCTTCTTGCTCCCCATAACAGGTCACACTCTCCAGTCGAATTGCATTTCAGGACCGAGGAGTGTCTTCCTAAGCCATTGGTCGTTTATCGGCAGCAACCGGATCCTGAGTGGAAAGGTCCTGTGCCTCTAATCACCTAGGGACGAGGATACGCAGCTGTTTCTACGACCTCAGGACCTGTGTGGATTCCTGCCCGAGCGATCCGCCCATGGAGAGAGAAGAAGGTTACTCAGCTCCAGGATGGTGGTTCACCAGTAGACTAAATTTGCTGACATTTGTTCTTTTCTTTCTTACTGTGCTTCCAGCTGTAAGAACAATGACTCATGGGGGCAACCCCAACTTTTGGCTTCGTCATGCTAACTATATGTTTGAGGTTCATGGTAAGAATGCAACGTTATACTATGAGCATCCACTGGCAGTGTCTCAAATGGCCTTTCTTCCATCATTGTTCAACACGCCTGAGTTGGTTATTGGACACTTGCAACATCTTGATAGGTTTACACTCTTCTCTAATCCCCCAGAACAATTTAACAACACCCGCTGGCGAAGCATGACATTCAAGAAATACACTAAAGGGCTTTGTTTCTGCTGTCATAGTTCTGGAGTCTGGAATAGTAAATGGAAGCACTGGACTCAAGCAAAAAGGGTTTTGCGGAATGTAGGCAATTATACGGGTTGTGATGATTATTTTTGGTTATGGGGTAGTTATAACAGTTCTTATAAGCTTAATTTTACCTTGTTTAACACTACTATTGAAGATATATATGATGTGTTTCCTATGTTTACTCCTGATTATTCTGCTATAGATAGTGGTTCAATTTGCAATGGATGGCAAATCAAGGATCCCAACATGTGGTTCTTTTTTAATGGAGTTGCCACGAATTTCCATCCAGGACAATATCAATGTGCAGCATTGGGTTATTTTACCTTACCCGTACAAGTGCAAATGCCGCTTCAGGCAGATGCACGGAGCCGGAGAGCTGTTGCTGGCCTGATGGGTTCTGGTTGCAATGATGAAGTGATAATCGATGTTCAGCTTTCTGATGGTAGCTCCTGGGGGAGAGCTATAGGGGGTGTTATCACTGGAGCACTCACCTTGGGATCATACCCAGGTGTCATTTCCCAGGAGAATAGAAGGTCCATTTTGGGACTCACCTGTAGGCTGGAGAAATCAATCAATGCCACAGGGAGGGTCATACGGGATCTTCAAATGGAAATCACTGAGCTTCATCAAGACCAAATGCAGGACAGACTGGCCATAGATTACCTGTTAGCAAAATCCGGAGGATTTTGTAAACTGGTCGGGAACCAGGGATGTCGGGTAAAATTCCAGGATCTGAATAATACTATTGAGAAAGAACTTCAGAATTTACAGGAGAGCATTACTAACAATGTACGCACTGATGTTAATCTCTTTGATTGGATGACTTCTTGGTACCCTGATTTGTCTGTCCTTAGACAAGTTTTCTTTTATGGGTTCATTATTATTATTTGCCTTATATCTTTGTGTTTTTTCATTTATTGTATTCCTAATCTTATTTCTATGTGTAACACATGTCCACTGCATAGAAGGGAGACATCGGGTTTTGCACGACGGCAATTGTACTCAATGAGGTATCATCCTCCGGAACAAGGTACCAGGAGTCAGGAGGGGTACGATGTCCAGGAGGACAGTGATGATGTATATGGAGGAGTAGTTATGGAGTATGATGACATGCAGGGGTATGATTAGCCGTCCCTCTCTCAAATTTAAATGAAAAAGGAGGACATGTGGGAATGTATCTGGTTTCTGTCTGCTTGTCTGCCTGTCTCCTACACATTTTGTAAACAAAGGCCTCTTTGTCTACATGAGAGACAACGCTTGATTGTGGGCATGCGTAGAAAAGTGAGAAGCATTCTCCTTATTTGGTTCGGACATTTCTAATTGGTTGTATGTGCCTTAGTTTTGTTTCTGATATACTCTGTTTGAATAAAGAGATGCCATGATTATTCCTTTGTTCAGCCAAGACTGCAGTCGTGTGTATGCTTTGTCTCTATCTCTGTTTCTTCCTTGTCTAATGAAGCTGGACTCCGTTGGACTTCTTAACTCTCCCTTTGTTTATCTGGGGCTATAAACTGCTCCTTATTAGGCTGAATAGATGTTTACATGAATCGGATTCCTACAAGTCAGCCATCCAATTTCCCCTTGCTTGAGCTGTTTGCCAGGTCATTCGTGGGTGAATTAAACTATGGCTATTAATCCGCTCCCCAATTTCTGTCCCCTCGGAACCAAGTCTTGAGGGACCAATCTCCCAAGTAATGGCTCTGTCAGGGACAGTATGCCAATTATGTGAGCGGAACCCGCACAGGGGTTTCTGGGACATTATCAAATTTGATGCACCACAATTAACAGGTTGTTATATGCTGCAGTTTTGCCTGGGTCACTGTTGTGTATTAAAGCACATTTGCAAGTTGCGCGGGCAGTGCCTTGCAATAGGAAAATGGTGGTTTCCCACCATCCAAATTAGGAGCTAAAGTTGGCACCACTACCACCACCACCATCAGGGCGCACTCATTAGTCTTATCCAAGCCCTATGATTGGTTACAGTTTTGGATCCTGTTCCTCATTGGTTAATTACATATATACCCTGTTAAGATTGGTTAGTTATGGTTGTCCGGTGGGTAACTACTTTGTATCATGGAGCCACCGCCGGGAAGACACTATATAAGCCCCACGAGTAAACAAGGGTGGGGCCAGACTGGATTTATACTACCCATTCCGCACAGGTAGCCAGCAACTTGCTAAGCCTGTGTCTCCTCCATTATGTTACCGCTCCTGGTGTAGCTAGCCTTTGCCTCCTACATGGCAGATTCCGGAGGGACTGAT
Organism: Bradypodion ventrale; assembly: GCA_035047345.1. Lineage (NCBI taxonomy): Eukaryota > Metazoa > Chordata > Lepidosauria > Squamata > Chamaeleonidae > Bradypodion > Bradypodion ventrale. Next base: position 43,192,453 of record JAWDJE010000003.1, on the reverse strand, counting down.
TTCATGGGATAGTATAGCCATCTCTGTGTCCGGAGCACCTTGTGAGCATAACCTAAAAGACTGTTGAATAAAGCTTGCTGCTGTTCTGTTCATCGTTGTCTGGACTATTGCTTAAAGTCACTCAAACCACTGTCAATAGATGCTAGCTCATCGGCAAATGCATAATGCCACAATATTTGTTGTATCCTCTCTTTGGATATGATGCACCATCTTGCAAGAGAAGCTTGTTTTGCAACCATTTGCATTAGGGCCAGACTTTGCAGCATGTGTAAATAATAACGGGATTTTGTCAGTTGTAAAAATCTAGGTAAAGGTAAAGGTTGCCCTTGCTCAAAAGCCTGTTGTATCTAACTCTAGGGTTCAGTGCTCATCTCTGTTTATAGCCAAAGAGCTATAAACAGAGATAAGTCACTGTCTGCATCTGAAGACATTTCCGTGGACATATGGCAGACATGCCGCAACACTGACTCTAATGTTTAAGCACTTGCTAAATATTACTCTAGGGGACTACAGTGGCTTAAGTGGTTAAGATGCTGAACTCGATGACTTGAATGTCGCAGTTCGATTCCTGGGTACTGCTTGACAGAGTGAGCTCCCATCTCTGTCCCAGATCCAGCCAACCTAACAGTTTGAAAGCAATAAATTGCAAGTAGATAAACAGAGACCACTTCAGTGGGACAGAAAGCTGTTTATCTTCCCACTGAAGTGGTCCCTATTGATTTACTTGCAATTTCTTGCTTTTGAACTGCTAGGTTGGCTGGATCTGGGACAGAGATGAGAGCTCACTCTGTCAAGCAGTACCCAGGAATCGAACTGCGACCTTCAAGTCATCGAGTTCAGCATCTTAACCACTTGGGCCACCGCAGTATCTTAAAGTTATATTTAGTAAGTGCTTAAACTTTAGTGCCAGTGGATTTGATACTGAGCTATGTTGACTTGACGATTTATTAGGTAAAGGTAAAGGTCTTGCTTGCTCGAAAGCCAGTCAGATATAACTCAAGGGTGCTGAGCTTTCTGTCTTCACATGTTTCCATGGTTATGTGGCAGGCATGACCAGTGCATGGAATGCTGATACCTTTCCCATCAAAGCAGTACCTATTTATCTACTTGCAATTTCTTGCTTCTATTATTTATTTGTTTGTTTGTTCATACTTGTATTGCTGCCCCTTCACTGGGGCAACTCTGGCTGGCTTACAGACAAAACACAAACAAAATAACATGCTAAAAACCCTTAAAATCATTTAGAAACACCCATCTTAAAAACCCCTACCCACCCTATCCTTAAAAAAGAAAAGAGAGGGTGAGGATCTTAATTTATATAAACCAGTGGGCGGGGGTCACCTCCCCATCAGTGCCCCACACCCACCCTGACAGCCAGGTTTTAAGGTCTTTTCTAAAGGGCAGCAGTTCTGTCTGCAACCGTAGCTCTAATGGCAGGAAGTTCCAAAGGGCCAGTGCGGACACGGAAAAGGCCCTCCTTCTTGTGCTAGAGAGGGGAGCCCCTCTACCCAATGGTACAAGTAGAGAGCCCCTCTACTCTCTGGTTGGTTGGACAGACATTCTCGGGGCGAGGCAGTCTCTTAGATATCCTGGCCCACTACCATGGAGGGCTTTAAAGGTCATCACCAGTACCTTGAATTTCACCCGGAGGCAAACTGGTAATGAGTGCAGCTCCCAGAGCAATGGTGAAGTGTGGGCACAATGCCCGCACCTCATCACCACCCAGGCAGCCATGTTCTGGACCAGCTGCAGCCTCTAAATGGTCATCAAGGGCAGCCCCATGTAGAGTGCATTACAATAATCTAGGCTAAAGGTGACCAGAGCATGTGTGACCATGAGCAAGGAGTCCTGGTCCAGGAGTGGGCGCAACTGGCGAATCACATGAAGTTGTGCAAAAGCCCTCCTGGCCACGACTGCCACCTGCTCTTCGAGCAGCAGTCATGAGGACCCCCAAGTTATGCACAGGTCTGTCTGGGGCAAAATAGTCCCATCCCGGGATAATGCAGGGCCCTTAATCCATAGCCACTCATTCTTGACGGGATTCAGCCATAGCTCGTTGTCCCCCATCCAGACCCACACAGACTCCAGACACCTGGATAGGACTTTGACAGCATCACTTAGATCACCATGGGCTGAGATGTACAACTAAGTATCATCAGCATACTGATGATAACTCACCCCGTGGGAACAGATGATCTCACCCAGCGGCTTCATGTAAGTGCTAGGTTGTCAGGAGCTGGGACAGATGATGGGAGATCACACTGACATCCAGTACTCAGGTCACAAACTGCTGACTTGCCAAACTTCGATTTGTTCAAGTTCAGCATCTTTACCACTAAGTCTGGAGTTCTCAACCTTTTATGCCAGGGGCCGGGTCATGCCTCCTCAGACAGCTTTGGGGGTCAGACAGCCATTTTGCCCTTCCTCCACCACATGTCACTTCCTGGTGTGGTGGAGGTGGTTCGGAGCCACATGAAATGGTGCCTCAGGCTGCATTCGGCCCATGAGCCACAGGTTGAGAATCCCTGCACTAAGTCACAGCAGTCTCTTACTTGGTAAATTGGTAATAAATAATTTTGATATGTGTTTTTGTGATTTAGATAGAAGCTTTGCCTTTCCATCATCCAGGGACACCTGATCTATTTCTGCTTGTTTGATGTGGATCTGTGGATCTTAACTTGAAAAAGTTACAACCGCCTCTTTTCTTCCTGGGCAATGAGATTTTTTGTTTAATTAAGGAAGAATTGTTCTTAATTAAATGTGAGATATAATGCTTGCCTAACATGTACTTAAATTCTTGCCTATTGCCTCTATTTGGTGAGTCCCCCATGTCAGTCTAGGAGGAGGGGGGCACCACCGAAGGTAATGGGAATGTATGGGATTTCTCCCCCCAACACCCCCAATAGGTGCCCCCATCACTCCCTGTCCACCGCCCTCACAAGGTGTCCAGCACACCCCCGGATCCACCATTTGGATGTAGTACATATGAAAACTGATCTCTTCAAGGAAGATGGGTTCATCTTTTTGAGAGGAGACAGGAACAATGATTAAGGGACATTAGGCAGGGCCTTTTAGAGTGGTTGGAGCAGGAATAGATTGGCAGGAGATGGTTGTACTAGGGTTCTTTCTTCCCTCTCTCTCATGACAGTTTTAGATATTTATGACTATTTGCTGATTATGCAGCATGGGGCAAGCACTTTGTGTTAAAGCAAAGCCCATTTTTGTTATAATAATAATTCCTCAGTATTATTGAAGACACAAAAGGTCTTAATTGTATGTTTATTAGTAATTTTGTTATTTAATTGTTGTTTGTACCTGTTATATATCTTCTTTTTCAATTTATAATAAAATAAAGAAAATTTAAAAAATAATATTTCCTCACGACCAAAAGCCAACCTATAATGGTTACACAGATAAAAGTGTAAGTTGTAAAACAGGTTTTTTTCCCACAGAGATTTGCTCAGAAGATACATGCACACAGAAGTCATGATACAGTAAGGTAAAGGTTTCCCTTGCACGAAAGCCAGTTGTATCAGACTCTAGGGTTCAGTGCTCATCTCTGTTTCAAAGCCAAAGAGCCAGCACTGTCTACTTTTGCAGATGTTTCAATGGTCATGGGGCAGGCATGACTAGACACCGGAGTGCACGGAATGCTATTACCTTCCCACCGAAGTGGTCCCTAGGTATCTACTTGCAATTTCTTCCTTTTGAACCTCTAGGTTGGCAGGAGCTGGGATAAAGACAGGAGCTCATTCCGTACTGTAGTACTCGGGAATCGAACTGCTGACCTTCTGCCTCCCAGTCAGCTTCTTAGCCATTTGAGCCACTACAGTAGCGTCAGGTTAATAGTGCAGGTAAGGAAATTCAAATGAGGTAGTTAAAAGAAAGGTAAAGATTTTCTTTCTCCACAGCCATGTGGTTGAGAAGATGGAGTTACTGAGAAGCCTCCTTCCTCTTCCAAGGCAAGCAAACAACTGGTGAACAGAACAAAGATCGATCACAAATGTTATGTACTGAATAGAATGTGACAAGTACTCTTTAACTGATTGTATCCGGCAATTGTATCCATTGTAACTAATCAGAGACACATTGTGGCAAGCTGCTGAGGATGCTACTGCCTGTGGCAGTAGCAGCATCCAGCTCACATGATACAGATTCCCCTGAATACCTGAAGGGCGGGAAAACTTCCCACCACACTGCACCTGGAGAAGATGGGCGTGACGATCCATGACGTCATGCAGACAGGAACCAATGAACTATCACCCGGGTTACTCAAAATGTACAGTGTGCTATAAATAGAGCTGTTTGGTCCACCATTACCTCATGTTCACTCTGACTACCATGCAATAAAGTTGTGTTTTAGCCCTTACTGTGGCTCCTTCTTTGTCTTCCATGCAAGACACCAAATTGGCGATGAAGGTGGGATGGCTTCCCGAAAAGTGAACATCGTGCCCTTCGACACCACGAAGCCAGAAAAATGGGAACTCTACGAGCAGCAGTTCCTTTACGCTATGGACCTTGAAGGTATCGAGGAGGAAGCCCAGCGCTGGGCATTCCTACTGGCCCAGTGCGGCCTAGAGACTTTGGAACTGGCCACCAACCTGCTGACGCCGAGACCACTCAGGGAGGTACCCCTAGACGAGATCTTTGCCGAGCTGAGGAAACACTTTCGCCCGAAAGTGTCAGTATTCCCGGCAAGGTTGGCGTTTCAGCAGCGGTGCCAGCAGGCTGGTGAGTCCGTGGCAGACTTCGTGGCAGCCCTGCGGGTGGCTGCCGTGCCTTGCCGGTTGGCAGTGTCCCTGAGCGAGGCGCTGAGATACAGGCTCCTGCTGGGCCTGCGAGATGAGGGGGCCAGGAAAAAACTACTGGCCAAAGACGAGAGCATCTCATTCGAGCATGTCCTGCGCATCGCCCAAGCTGCCGAGTCAGTGCAACAAGGTAAACGGGTGTGCCGGGCCAGTACCGCCATGGTTGGGGGCCCCCCGCCGGTGGTCCCAGTCCACAGCTGTTCCTCCCATGGAGAGCAGGGGCCCTCCGAGTCCACCACGTCCACCTCTGACTTCAGCGAGGATGAGGACTACAGCGGGTGCAGAGGAGGCCTGAGGTTCGAGACCGCACCAGAGAGTACTGCCACTGCGACGGATGCGGGGCATCCCACGACCGGAACCAATGCCCATTCCAGAACGCGGAATGCCACAACTGCGGGCGGCGCGGGCACATCACAAAGGTTTGCAGATGGCATCGAGATGACAGCAAGGGCCAGGCGGAACGGTCACAACAAAAGGCAGACGGATCGGGCGCATCTTTGATGACGACAAGCCCCAGGAGCACCGCGTGTCTCGACGGGTTCCCGATGACCGCGACCAGGCAGTCCACAGCGTGCCGTTGCGGCACCCCCAGTTCTTTGTTGAGGTACTGGTACAGGGGATACCATTAAAGATGGAGATCGATTCGGGGTCGTCGTACTCCATCATCTCCCACAGGGAATTTCTGCGCATTCCCCCAAAGTCATGCCCCAAGCTGAAGGCCCTTAAGACTAATTTGCGGGACGTTCAGGGCAAGAGTATACCAGTGTTGGGGGTGGGAGAGTTCAAGGTTCAGTTTAAAAGGCGCTCTGCGCAGTTGCCCCTAGAAGTTCTAAAGGAAGGGTCCTGCTGTCTCCTGGGGACACAGTGGTTCGGGCCCCTGGGGGTTTTCATTGGAGGCATACACGCCGTACAGGCTGACCCGATCACGGAGGTGTGTAACGCACACCCTGCCGTCTTTGAGAAGGGGCTAGGGAAGTTCAAAGGGCCCCCAGTTTCCTTCGAATTGGACCCCGACATCTGACCCATCAGGATGAAGCCAAGGAGAGTGCCTTTCACACTGAACTGGACAAACTGGTGGCTTTTCATGTGGCTCCCAACCACCTCCACCACACCAGGAAGTGACATGTGGTGGAGGAAGGGCACCAAGAGTTTCGAGATTGGCCAGGCAGTGCATTAACAAAACTACACGGCCGGCAGCCCTACTTGGGTACCTGGGATAGTGGTCGGACAGACGGGGCCAGTCTCCTACAATGTCGAGACAGGCACAGGACTCCTCTGGAGGAGGCACGCCAACCAACTCAGGGGTAGAGTAGTGGGAAGGCAAGACGTGAGTGACCAAGTGGAGCAGTCAGCATTAGGGTTCTCCCCCACCCGTTTATCCCAAGGGGGAGACACAGACCACAGGGGGGAGGGAAATAAGACAAACCCATATCCTTTTGACCCTCCGGGTAACAGTGACAACTTGGAAGAGAGAGATTCTGAGGAGTTGTTAGATTTTGAGTTAGGAGACAGGGGGGATTTTTTGGAGTGGTCCCCCACCCATCCAAGCGAAGAGCGGGGTTTTTCTTTAGTCCCTGGAGCCCCCAGTCTCACATGCCTGGAGTTTACTCCCACACCTAGACCTCCCCAATCCCCGGCTCACGACTCGCAGCCAATCGCTAACGAGTCACTCTCCTCTAATGCAGGGACTCTGGCCTGAAGTGCGACCACCACTCGCCCAAAGCGAACGTGCGGAAAGCCTCAATGGCTAAAGGACTTTGTCCTCACCTAGGGGGGAGGGATGTTATGTACTGAATAGAATGTGACAAGTACTCTTTAACTGATTGTATCCGGCAATTGTATCCATTGTAACTAATCAGAGACACATTGTAGCAAGCTGTTAAGGATGCTACTGCCCGTGGCAGTAGCAGCATCCAGCTCACATGATACAGATTCCCCTGAATACCTGAAGGGCGGGAAACCTTCCCGCCACACCGCACCTGGAGAAGATGGGTGTGACGATCCATGATGTCACACGGACAGTAACCAATGAACTATCACCCGGGTTATTCAAAATGTACAGTGTGCTATAAATAGAGCTGTTTGGTCCACCATTACCTCATGTTCACTCTGACTACCATGCAATAAAGTTGTGTTTTAGCCCTTACTGCGGCTCCTTCTTTGTCTTCCATGCAAGACACCAAAACAAGATAGGCAAATAGGCTCAGGTAACCCCTGTGGTGGGAAGACAGGAGCTTTTCTAATTGGCTCCTTAGACACAAACAAACAAGTTAGGTTTGCCTAGAAGGGAGTCTTTCCTGTCAAATGACTAATTGCCTTAGTCTTTCTAATGCATGTCCTTCCAGTGAGGATCTTGGAGTGAGGGATGCACAGGGGCATGTCCAAAGACCATTGTGTTCCCCCATAATTGCTGGTAGTGGATCTCACCCTAGGGGATTTAATCACTCTCACTTTGGGATCTCCCATTATTGATTATCCAGCCCAAAATGGAGCTGGGAAGCAGGCTTCATTTCACAGTTGGGTCATATGATGGTGGGATCTGCTTTTCATGCTGTGCCAATGCCTTCATGCTGCAACCAGTGCAAGCTATTGCTGAATTTTATCCACTTGCATGCATTCTACTTACAAGTAATTCATTCTGAAAATAAAGTGTTGAACTTGTCAATGGTGTGTGTTACTGATGGCCAGGGACATAAGGAGAAAGTTATCTTACTGGGATTCACAATCACCTGTTGGGTGATGTATAAGCAATGCAGCATACACATGTCTTGGAGCACTCCCCCCATGTGTTACCTTTTTGTTAAAGTTTGCTTCAGTGTCCTACATAGGATACTATTTTTAAGTGTACACAGAGAAATGTGAATTGTAGTAGTATTCACTATGCACACACATTAATCTCAAGTACCTCTTCCTTTCCCACCCATGCCTAGAAAAATTCCTGTGGAAACTCTTGATTTAAGTCCACTTCAGTGGCACATGTTGCTGATTTGGGGTTTTCATATTTGGAATCAAAAATATTGCAGTCTTCCAACCAACTGACAGGGCTGGAACTAGGGTGGAAGAACTGGGCTTTGCTGTAATGGCATCAAAATATAGAAGGATGAGAAACCTATGAATTAGAAAATAAATGGCAACAACACCCAGTCCTACACACCTTTCCTTCCTTCGTTTCTGCAGGGGTTTTATCCATGACTCACAGTGGAGTGGTTGGAAGATTGTGTGACTTGACCCAGATGCCAACAGGACTAGCTATAGGTCTGCCACCTGAAGGCTAACATAGTCCAAATTGTAACTGCAATCTTGCTTTGGAGTTTATGAATAGAAGAAGGTACAAGGTCACACCCTGTGTGATAAGAACCTGCTTAAGGATTGTGGCCAAAACTGTTAAGAAAAATATATGAAATGATTCATCATTGAAGCAATACAGCATCAAAACCAAGAAATATTAATCAGAAAATTGTGTTTAAAATATTTTATAACAACTGCACCTAGATTAAAATGATATAATCTTTTATCCCACTCATGATCCATGCCAACACCTAATGGAGATGGATACATTTAATGCTTTGATATAAATCACTAACTTTATTTTTATAGATGGGGATGTTTACATTGAGAAGATGATATAATTCTAGAGAACAGGCTGCTTTAACAAGCTGAGTAACACAAACCTAAGAAAGTTAATTTTGGGTTTGAGCCTGGCCACCTTATGCTTTTAATAACCTTGCTTCTTATTATTCTCAGAAGTCATCTTTTGATATTTCTGAAGCATTGTAAGTGAAGATTAAAGCTCTCCAGCACTCTTGACTGCAGGTGTGCTCTGGTGAATGATGCCCCCTCCATAATATGTAGGATGAAAAAAGGTGGACTTGGGAAGGGAACCAACTGCTAATCAGTGTATTTGCACAGAAGATCAATCTTTGATAGTTATATTCACAAATACTGTTTATTTGGCTGTATCAGAGAACAGTCGGGTTTTCTGGAATGGATTCTTAGCCATGATGGATGTAATTGTCAAAACTGCCAAGGTCAATGCATTACATTCAAAAAGAGAACTAGCTCATTCTGAGCACCTTCCATTTATCATTCATGCAATTTGACCCCCAGTTCTCTCTGTAATAACAGAGTGCAAAGGAACAACTGCTGTGTTCATTCCTGTGTGTCTATGGACTTCTAAATACCATTTAGGTCATAGCCTTTGCATAGAGCCATAACTTCTGTTTTTACCTATTCTGTAACTATCGCAGGAAATCTGCTTTTAATAAGGAATAGATTCCCTTTGAATCAGTACATAGCTGAACTATTATTGAATACAATATTCATGTACAATACAGCCTTACGTCTTTTCCCAGGTTGGTCTTTTAATTGTACTAAAACCTAGCATCCATTTCTTTCTTTTTTGTTTCTTTTCCTCTTCGTCCCTCTTCCTCTTTGCCATTATTTTATTATTATAAAATTAAATTCTAGCATGGCAGTACCATGCTTAACATTCTGGAAAAATAGACAGAATTCTCTCCCCCCCCCCCCTCCAGCCAATCAACCAGTTCTTCAAGGCCAGTTTAACCTGTCACTATGTTCTGAAATGTCTGCTGCCAATATCAACTAGGGAATGGAACTGGAAATTAAACAAGAAGGCTATTAAAATGATTACTTGCTAGGACAGTTCCTATTAGGATTGTTGCTACCAGACTCTCATTTTCAGACAAACCTGCTGTAACAAACAGCTTACTCCCAGGGAGAACAAGGTAGTCCTCCGGCCGGCCTCCTGGTGATGGGATTGTGCTTGATCCTGCTTCCCTGTCCCAGGTCGGACCCAGCAGTTCAGAGCTTTTCCTATCACTCCTGACTGAAATCTAGGTAGTGAACAAAGGGTGCATGTGTGCCTAGTGTAGATTCAGGTAATGTGTGCCAAGTAATCACTCCAGAGACTCTTCAGGCATTTTAGAAATATATTGTAAGCATAGCAAGATTCAGGATACAGTCCAGCAAAATATCAGGAAACATCTCAAAGCAAAGAAATAAAGCAAGCTGCTCTTCCACAGGATAGCCCTACATCTTGCATGCTTCTCTTAAGCACAGCACTCCAGGGAGTGACTCTGTGTTGGAATGTGTGTGTGTGTGTGTGTGTGTGTGTGCCTCTGAGGTTTATATCTCCTCCCCCTAAGGTCCACCTTTGGCCTCCCCCTCAGGGATTCCAACCAATGATCTTGCAGCAAGACATATCAATCACACATTAGGTTCGATTTCTTCTCCTCCATGAGGCAGCTCATGAGGCAAAATTGTTTACATTCTTTATAACTCCCACAGATTTGAAATCACCATTTTGAAAAAGACACAGGGCATAGTTCATTCCGTCACACTTGCTTCTGCAGTTTTAGATTCTTTGAGCCCAAATATTCATTCAAAATTATGACTATGTTTATATAAGGGCATATTCATATGGGCCCTTGTGGTGCAGGCTGTGTCTGGATGCCTGAGGTTGCTTGAAGATGAGGGGAAGAGCTATATAACATTCCCATTCAAACATCACAAGCAATTGTTGTGAGCTAGCTGATAAGCCACTTACTGATAGAGGCAAATTGAACACTTTCCCTGGTATTCTGCAGAGGGGCATGGAAAGTGTTTTTTCTTGCTATTTTATCACTGTTGTGTTTCATCACTCAAATAGCAGTTTAAAAATCTTTAAATTTTGGTGTGATGCTGATTAAACCCTGAAGACAGAATTTTTTGGGGTATATGAGCAGGAAAATTCCATTAGGACTATGTTGTGTCCAAGCGTTATTTCTAATAACCGCTATATAGCGCCGTAAGTCTACGGTGGAAAGCGTGCCTTTTGCAAAGGCGCCATTTTCAAATCAATGTCAAAATAGCTGATTCATCAGTACAAACTTCCTGCTTCTCTGGAAGCCCGCCAAAATGTATCAACCTGTATAACTGCCATTCTCACTGTATATAAGCTGGCCACCTTGTACATGTTCCCCAGTCTGGTATCTATGAGCTGAATAATAAATCACTTGTGTTTGACCTGATTCTGCTGGTCAGAATACTTCTTAAGTGCCGGACTCAAGAGACTGTGACTCCCAATATATCAGAGATTGTTAAACCTTATAATAAAAGATCTTGGGACCTGGAAGACATTCAGAATAATACAAATATGGGCACAGGACCAGCCAGATCTAAGTATGGCAAGCATTTCAAAATGGCCACCATGGCTATTTTGGAATGCTCAGTAATGAGATTTGAAGCTAGTGGAAGGGCAAAATTAAAAGGGATTTTTTTAAAAAAATATCCACAGACTTTATCTATTGTCCACAAAGCGCATTTGTTGTGATACATGACCTCCTACAGTAAGGCTTTCAGGGTAGAGATCTTGGGATGGGGAGCCAGGATGCACCACTAGCAGAGCCCAGTTCAATACCAAAGAAAGTAAGTTGAGAGACCTGACTTTGAATTTTTTCTTTTGCCAGTTGGATCCCTGAACTACAGGGCAAGGACTGAAATGTTGCCAAGTGGAGAGCACACTTGTGGAGCTGGTGAAGACCATGAAAAGGAACTCATCTAGATAATGACCATTATGAGTAGTCCTCACTTGTTCCTTTTTAGCCTATTCCAGGAATGTGCTAAAGGACTCAAAAGCCACACATGAGATTCAGCAGCCTGTGGGCACCAGCTTGTCAAAGTACAATCCTAGAATCCTAGAAGGGAGAAATCCTCTGGGTGAACTCGAAGGATCTAAATGAGGATTGAATGCCACATTTTGCCATAAGTGCTCCATTCCTGCACGACTGCACCATCCTCATGACCTATTTAAAGGAGGCATATTTGACTAAGCAAGGCTCTCGAGGAATGGGATTTTTCACTGAGTTCCTCTTGGGGTAGGAGATTTTTTGACAGTAAAAAATAAAATTATCAAAAAAAAAAGAACAAGGGGAAAAGTGGTATTCTTAACCACTGGATGAGGTGGATGCAAGGCATGGAAAATGTTATGTACCCATCCTTCCTGGATCAAAGTAAGTTTAGTTGGTAGTATTAGTTAAAATGTCCTCAGTTTCACTGCCTTCTTCAAATCCATGGGAGCACATTGCCAATCATCTTCAAAGTTCCAAGACTAGCTCCACTAACTAGCCTCTTCAAAACTTTGGTGACTTACTTTCTGAATAAGTACAGTTTGAAACCAAATGTGACAGGACAGAACCATTCTGAACCAAGGCAAAAGGCTGCACTCTCATTTATTTATATACCAAAGATGTATAGTACATAATGTGGTATTAGGATGTTGTAATTGAGGACAGTAAATTCAATGTGCTCCTCTTCTGTGGACCCTTCCAATTTGCTGATCTCTGAAGAGGTGCCTTTCTTCTTATATTAACTCTGCCTCAACTGACCTTGCCTTACACCAGTGATGACGAACCTTTTAGAGACCAAGTGCCCAAACTGTAACCAAAGAACACTTATTTATCACAAAGTGCCAACACAGCAACAGGGAAGGAAGTAAACGCTCCCATTGGGCTGATGGGCAGAGGGGCAAGGCAAACTTTGTGCTGGGGGAGGAAGGAGGCACTCCCATTGGGCTGTTGGGCAGAGGGGAAGGGTGAGCTCTGTGCTTGGGGGAGGGATGAAGTGCTCCCATTGGGCTGCTGGGCAGAGGGGAAGGGTGAACTCTGTGCTGGGGTGATTGCACGGGTACCCACACATGCCATAGGTTCACCACCACTGCCTTACACTCTTCCAGGCCCACTAGGCAACATCCTGCACTACAAACTGTTTTGTTACAATCTGGATAAGTACAGTTTCTTTGGGGTTTTAGGAAACTCTTTAGAGTTTAGAAACAATCTCCATGTAATTTGCAGGAGGCAGCAGCCATGGTAAGCTTCATTCTACAGAACTGAGAGTCAAAGAGGGAGTAAGCTACAAAGTAGATTTGCAGATTTAAATCTGCTTACATGTTCTTCAATCTCCTGTGGCATTGGTTTGCTAAGTTTGCTCCAGCATATGGAAGGACATTGAAGATGAACAGTCATGTTGCTTGTATTGTATCCTAGTTGCCCTCTCAAAGTCTGCCTAGGAAACATAGCCTTTTTGGGACCCAAATATGTAATACCCCACTTGATCTATCACTGAAGAGAAGAAAGGGTGATACACACTCAATAGAAAAGAGCAAAGATTTCTCTCCCAACCCCTCCCCCTAGTAAGCAACAAATGAAAGTGGAAACACTAATCTAGGCTTTATGGCCCCAAAATATCCAGTCCAGACGTTGCCCTTATAAATCTTGCCAGTGATTGAAAACTATGGGTGACACCTTATTATGGGATCCATCTGTTTTGGAGATTATGTTTGCTGGCATCAGATTAGGATTTTCTCTGACACTTCTAGCTAGCTTCAAATAACTTTGTTAAACTCGCATGCTTATTCAGTAACTATTTGTGAATGATGGACCCCATATTCTAGTAATTCTCTCAAAGAGTAACATTTCACAAGCTTTGGTTGTGCTTGTTTAGACAGTAGATTCACCTTCCAATTTTGGTTATTTTTTAATTTATGCTTGCATGAGAAATATAAACTCGTATAACAATACCATACAAATATCTCATCTTGTTACTGTTGTTAGTTTCTTTTATTTTAAACAGTAAAAATTTTAAAATCATAATCGTAGAGAACCTACAGCAAATATGTCTCCTGAATAACAAGGAGCCAAACAGATTATTGTTATGTATGCATATCAATGTACTGTAAAGCTATCAAGATAAAAATGTATCCATCACAATTACAATGTATCTCAGCTGAAAGGAACGCGAGCAAGCAACCCCTTGGGGCAGCTGCGAGCGTTCAGCCTCACATGGTTCACATTGCTCAATCACGGACAGCCGCGGGAAATGCCTCCGCATTCAGCAGAATGAAGATACTCGCATTCAGCAGAATGAAGATACTCGCATTCAGCAGGAAGAAGATACAACTGCGAGAGTAAGGCGTGCCTGGGCGAGGCCACGCCGACAGTAGCCAATGAGCTACCGTGCTGCAAGATTCAAATGTATAGTCCTCAGTATATAATGAGATGTACCACCACCATTACCCCCATGCTCCACCGGAACATCATGCAATAAACCTGTGTTAAGCCAACCCTTCGGCTGTTCTGTTGTCTTTGGTCCCATACAGTAAACTGGCGACGAAGGTGGGATCATGGCTGCCCACGGGACCAAGACATGCGCCGGCTACGAGATCAGGAAGCCGGGAGACTTGGAGCTGTTTGAGATAGACTTCAATGGAGCGCTGGTGGAGCTCGAAGTCTCAGATGAGGACAAGAAGAGGGCCATCTTCGTCCGCATGCTCGGACACGAGACCAAGAGGACCTTGGTGGACCTGATCGCGCCGAGGAGGGTGAGCGACTTCAAAGCCAAAGAGCTCCTGGCGGTGTTGCGCACCCACCTCCGGCCCGCGATAGCGATGTTCCCCGCTCGGAGCGCGTTCTGGAGGCGAGTCCAGGCGCCCGGGGAATCGGTCGCTGAGTTCGCCGCGGCCCTGCGGCTGGCCGCTGGCCCATGCAAGTGGGAGACCCCAGAAACCCTCCGAGACTGCCTGCTCTGCGGCCTGAGGGACACCGAGACTCAGCGCACGCTGATGAGACAGGAGCCGCCTCCCACGTGGCAGCAAGTCCTCGACACGGCACAGGCCGCGGAAGCCACGACGGCCGGGGTGCAAGAGCTCCAGGACTGGCGCCCGAAACCCGCCAAGGCAGAGAGCTCAGTGCGCGTGGCACGGCGAGTTTCAAACTCGTCCGCGGAGAGCGGCGATGCCGAGGACGTCCAGAGGGTCCAGAAGGAGGGCCGGCGCTGCAACGGCTGCGGCGCCGCCCACGCCCGCACCAAATGCCCGTTCCGCAAGGCTGAGTGCCACAACTGCGGCCGGCGCGGGCACATCGCCAAAGTCTGCTGGAAACGGCACGAGGCCAAGAGGAGTTCCCCAGACCGCTCGGCGAGGCAGGACCGCACCACGAGGCCCAAGGACAGCACCCGGACCACGAGGAAGCGGGACGGAGTAGGGCGCATCTCCGACGACAGTGAGGACGACGCTCCGGTTTTCAGCGTATCCACGGAGCACCCCCGATACTTCATTGAGGTAGTAATTCAAGGGGCCCCTGTTAGGATGGAGGTGGACTCGGGTTCTTCTTACTCTATCATTTCCCAGGGAGAGTTCCTAAAAATAGCCCCCCACGTGCAGCCCAAGCTCAAAGCGCTGAGGTCCACGCTGAAGGACGTGCAAGGGAACCGCATCCCGGTGTTGGGGATTGGGAAGTTCCAGGTCCAGTTCAAAAAGCGCGCCGCAACGCTTCCCCTAGTTGTCCTCAAGGGAGGTAAATGCAGCCTCCTCGGGACTCAATGGTTCCAGCCCCTGGGGTTGTTCATTGGGGGGGTGCACGCCGTGGGAGTACACGCCGCCGGGACTGATCCAATACAGAGCGTGTGCGATGCGCACCCCGAGGTTTTCAAAAAAGGACTCGGAAAATTCAAGGGCCCCCCAGTGACTTTCGACCTGGACCCTGGAGTACGTCCAATCAGACTTAAACCGCGCAGAGTGCCTTTCGCACTAAAGGACAAAATAGAGGCGGAGTTGGACAAATTGGTGGGCCAGGGGATTCTTGTTCCTGTTGATTCTGCGGAGTGGGAAACTCCAATTGTAACAGCGCTCAAGGCCAATGGGGAGGTCCGCATATGCGCTGACTACAAGTGCACCATCAACAAGGCGATCCGCCCTAATGCGTATCCGGTGCCGGTAGTCAGCCACTTGTTGGCCAGGTTACACGGGGGGAGGTGTTTCGCTAAACTCGACCTGGCCCAAGCCTACCAGCAACTCCCGGTGACCCCCGCCGCAGCTGCTGCGCAGACCATAGTCACCCACAAAGGGGCGTTCCAGGTAACGCGCCTCCAATTCGGCGTGAATTCGGCGCCCGGGATCTTCCAGTCACTCGTGGAACGCCTCCTGAAGGGGTTAGAGGGGGTGTTACCCTACTTTGATGACGTATTGATTACAGGGGGGGGGCGGGCCGAATTAGCAGAAAGGTTGGGAAAGGTCCTGGCAAAATTCGAAAAGGCGGGGTTGCGGTTGCGAAAAGACAAATGCGTTTTCTTCGCAACTGAGGTTGAGTTCCTAGGGTTCCGTGTTACTCCCGAGGGAATAAGGCCATCCCAATCCAAGGTGGCCGCCATCAAGAAGGCCCCTCGCCCCACCTCCAAGCCCGAGCTGCAGTCGTTCCTTGGGCTGCTCAACTTCTACCACTCCTTCCTTCCTCGGAAGGCAGCCGTGGCGGAACCGCTACACAAATTGTTAAAAAAGGACGAGGCATGGAAGTGGGGCGATGACCATGAGAAGGCTTTCAATGACCTGAAGCGACTCCTGGCATCAGATGCTGTACTGACCCACTTCAATCCCAAACGCCCAGTGGTCCTGATATGCGATGCATCCCCGGTGGGGGTGGGGGTGGTGTTATGCCACGTGCTGGAGAACGGGAGGGAGGCCCCGATAGCGTTCTACTCTAGGTCCTTGTCCCAAGCGGAGAGAAACTACGCCCAGACAGACAGGGAAGCACTAGCGATAATTGCGGGGACCAAGAAATTTCATGATTTTGTGTATGGCCGCCCCTTCACCATAGTGACCGACCATAAGCCCTTGCTAGGCATCTTCACCGCAGATAAGCCCACACCCCAAATCCTGTCCCCGAGAATGCTCAGGTGGGCCATTTTTCTCAACGCGTATCAGCACGCATTGGTGCACCGGCCCGGGAAGGAGATCAGCCATGCGGATGCCCTGTTGAGGTCCCCCATTCCCCGGGATTGCTGCCACGTGGGCGAGGAAGAGAGGGACCACCAGGTCTTAATGATAGAGGTCCTAGACTCCCCCCCAGTAGTACCGGCCGACATCGCCAAAGCGACCGGTAAGGACAAAACTTTAGCTACAGTTTGCTCCTGGGTACAGAAAGGGTGGCCCGTGTCTTCCCCAGCAGCGGAATTCGACACATTTTTCAAAAAGAAATTAGAATTGTCCCTAGAGAGGGGTTGCCTTTTGTGGGGACAGCGGGTAGTGATCCCCACGTCCCTCCGGCCGAGGGTGCTTAAACTGCTGCACGTCAGCCACCCCGGGATCGTCCACTCTAAGGCACTAGCCCGCAGTTACTTTTGGTGGCCCCAGCTAGACGCCGACATCGAGCACATGGTCGGCACTTGCGAAGCGTGCCAAAGCTCCAGGCCAGAAGAGGCTCGCTTGCCACATAGGGAGTGGGACGCAGCAAGGGGCCCCTGGTCCCGGGTTCACGTAGACTTTGCTGGCCCGTTCAGGGGAACACTTTTCCTCCTTGTGGTGGACGCGTTCTCCAAGTGGTTGGAGGTCATTCCAGTCTCGAGCACCTCCTCGGCCACAACAATTAAACAGTTACGGAGGGTCTTTTCCACGTTCGGTTTACCCGACACCCTCGTCAGCGATAACGCTAGCTGTTTCACGTCCGCCGAGTTCAGGGCATTCATGGATCTCAACGCCATTCGGCACATCACCTCCGCCCCTTTCCACCCGGCCACCAACGGCCAAGTAGAGCGCCTCGTGCGCACCACTAAGGACGCGCTGCGGCGCATGGGCCCCGGAGATCTTAACTTACAACTGTGCCAATTCCTGCTAAGGTACAGGGTCACCCCATTGGCGTCAGGGTACTCCCCCGCAGAGCTGTTAATGCGCAGGAAGCTGGCCACGGTAATCTCCAAGCTAGACCCCACGAGAGTAGAGGACAAAGGGCGGAACGTAGGGGTGGAACCCACAAAGAGTTTCAGCATAGGCGCCCCGGTGCATTGCAGGAACTACGCCAACGCGGGGCCAGCCTGGGTGCCGGGCACGGTAATAGAACAAACCGGCCCCGTTTCATACCGCGTGGAGACCAATACAGGCCTCCTGTGGAGGCGGCACGCGGATCAACTCAGGCGCAGGATCCCCGGAGAGCAGGACGGAGACGAAAATAGCCACGAATCAGCGTTAGGGTACTCCCCCACCCGCGTAGCCCAAGGGGGAGAAAAAGGGGGACATGGGTCCCCACCAAGGGGGGGAGGAAAGGGAATCGATCCTCAGAGATCTTTTGCGGGAGTTTGCGGCGGAAAGGAAGAGCCCCGATCTCACACACAGCCCCCGGAAGCATCACCAAAACACAGATTCCCCAAGAAGTTTAGACCTTGATTTACAGTACCAGGGGGAGTTAGCGGAGTGGTCCCCCACCCATCCTAGCGAAAAGAGGGGTTTCAGTTCAGCCCCTGTAACTTCCAGTCCCAGTAGCCCCTGTGAGTTAGAATGCAACATAGCACCAATTTCCCGGAGACCGACACCCCCAAGACAGGAGGCAACGGCAAGTCCGCCCACCACAGTCTCAAGGTCCCCCGAGCGGGGAACA
Source organism: Bradypodion ventrale (assembly GCA_035047345.1). Lineage (NCBI taxonomy): Eukaryota > Metazoa > Chordata > Lepidosauria > Squamata > Chamaeleonidae > Bradypodion > Bradypodion ventrale. Next base: position 43,174,227 of record JAWDJE010000003.1, on the reverse strand, counting down.
GAAGGCAGCAGAACCACAAGGGCATCCTCATCGGTCCCGCGGTTCACAATAGGAGGGTCCCCGGGGTCCAAGAGCAACAGGCAGGGGTTCACGTCCCAGCTGTTCATTCCATTCCCATCCCCCAGCGCAAGGCAGGCACGGACGCCCCACAGAGCCACTAACGAATCCCCGTTTCCCGTAGCAGGACAAGCTCCCACGGAGTCAGGGATCACAGGCTCTCCGGTACTAGGTCAGGCGCAAGCACGCCCCAAGCGCACGTGCGGCAAGCCACAATGGTTGCGGGACTTCGTCCCATCCTAGGGGGGAGGGGTGTTATGTATGCATATCAATGTACTGTAAAGCTATCAAGATAAAAATGTATCCATCACAATTACAATGTATCTCAGCTGAAAGGAACGCGAGCAAGCAACCCCTTGGGGCAGCTGCAAGCGTTCAGCCTCACATGGTTCACATTGCTCAATCACGGACAGCCGCGGGAAATGCCTCCGCATTCAGCAGAATGAAGATACTCGCATTCAGCAGAATGAAGATACTCGCATTCAGCAGGAAGAAGATACAACTGCGAGAGTAAGGCGTGCCTGGGCGAGGCCACGCCGACAGTAGCCAATGAGCTACCGTGCTGCAAGATTCAAATGTATAGTCCTCAGTATATAATGAGATGTACCACCACCATTACCCCCATGCTCCACCGGAACATCATGCAATAAACCTGTGTTAAGCCAACCCTTCGGCTGTTCTGTTGTCTTTGGTCCCATACAGTAAAATTATATAATGAAAATTGTGTGCCATCAAGTTAATGCTGATTTACGGCAACCATTTCCAGGGTTTTCTAGGTACACAGTACTCTAATTTTGCTTACCATTCCCTTCTTCTGGGGATACCCTGAGACTGTGTAACTTACCCAAGATCACAAGGCTGGCTGTAGGGAATCATACTCCCAAACTCTGCCTCTGCAGTCAGATACCTAAATTACAGAGCTGCCCAACATGTTCTGCCTAACATTTTAATTATCCAGAGTATCCCACAAATTGGTTGCCCCTGTAAACATTTATGTAAACATAAAAAATATGTAAACCAGCCTGAGCTCTATTGAGGATGAAGGAATACATAACAGCTTGTCACGTTTACCTCATCATTACTCTAGAAAACATTTGACAAGAAGCACCCATGGGGCCACACACAAGACAACATCTATCTGCCAGCTTGTGGTCTGAGCAGGGTGGAAAGTCACATTTTGGGCTGTAGTTTCAAGAAACTCTAGCCTGGGGTTCCCAACCTTTTCAAGATGGGGGCCGGGTAATGCTCTCAGTCAGCTTTCAGGGTTGGATGGCCATTTTGCCCTTCCTGCACAATGGGGATGGCCATTTTGTTCCAACAGCTTCAAAATGGCAGCCATTTTGTTTCTTGAATGCCCTTGGAGAGGTGGGGCCCCCACATGAAATGGTGCCATGAGACAGATCCAGCCCATGGGCCTTATGTTGGGAATCCCTGCTCTAGCCAGGAGCTCTGATGCCTGGCGAATTTCTGAAGTTGTAATTCAGAATGTAACTTTTCCAAGCTATGGGAGGGGTTAACTCAAGAAATCTCCAAATGTCTGTAGCAAAGCTAGTTCCTCCAGGTCTATCTCCAGCTTTTGCTTTGTCCACACTCTGGAGAAGGGGGCAAATGTAGAACAGAGAAATAGAAAAAGGACCATTTGAAAGATTGCTTTGCTGTGAATTATCTGTGTCGTGCTGTTGATAATGGACAAGCTACTTGTACAGATTAAAATGGAAATGGGAACCTAAAGGAATGCAATGACACTTATGTACTCAGCTTTCATTTCATTGAGCCAAAAGGAAATTGTTCTAATTAACGAGAAGACTTCTCTCAAAAGGAGAATTTATACCTTTAGTATTTTTAACTTCCTTATACAGGTATGTTGCTTGGAGATGGATGTTCATGTGACATACAGGCAATTGCAATTTGATGGTAGATGTTCTGGTGCTAATTGGTTCTCCACTTCAGTGCTATGCTTGGTCTTCCCTTGCTCTTGCAAGCATCCATTGCCATTGAGTGAAGTTTTCTGTTCTTTCATTTGTAGTGAAAGAGCTAAAATTCTTACAAACCTAATGCCGATAGCCTTAGGTAAAGTTAAAGGTTTCCTTTGCTCGAAAGCCAGTTGTATCCGACTCTAGGGTTCAGTGCTCATCTCTGTTTCAAAGCCAAAGAGCCAGCACTGTCTGCTTCTGCAGATGTTTCCATGGTCATGTGGCAGGCATGATTAGACACAGAGAGCACACAGAACGCTGTTACCTTCCCACCGAAATGGTCCCCATTTATCTACTTGCAATTTCTTGCTTTCGAACTGCTAGGTTGGCAGGAACTGGGACAAAGATGGGAGCTCATTCCATCCTGCAGTACACGGGAATCAAACTGCTGACATTCTGCCTCCCAGTCAGTGTCTTAGCCACTTGAGCCACTGCAGTCCATTGCCGATAGCCTTGGGAGACACCATAATGTTAAATCCCACTTCCACAAGTCAGTACAAACTGGAGTTAAAAGTAAACCAACTGTTTTTGCAGGATGAAAAAAGAACTAGTATTCATGAGGGTGGGGGGGGAGCAGGGCTGCCACCAGAAATTTCTGGGCCCCATAACTGAGCAATCCTATTCCCCCCCCTCACCACACTCTTTGACAGGGCCCCTGTCAGCTCCGGGCCCTATATGGCAGTACTGCCCTGATGGCGGCCCTGCGAGGGAGTGTGGAAAATGTGCAAAGTGAGAGGAGAATAATATTGCTTGGACACAGGTTTTTAAAAAAATATAATCAGCGTTTAAATTTGCAACAGAGTTACATATGTTCCATCTGGAAATCCCCAAATTTTGCCAACAAAAATAGATCTATATATCTTTATCAATAGCTGCACATTCTGGTATATATTGTAGCTCTTCAGTATCAAGCCATGTTTTATGTAGGGTTCAACCAAACAAAGTTAAAAGACATTTGATTGTGTCAAAATAGAAAGAAGAAGAATAAAGTCCCTTTTGAAGTGCATCTCTGCATCTGCCATGCAGCATCAGCTCAAAGCTCATTATGAAAGCAAAGATGGATCACACAAAATTCTGAGCAATAACACACAGATAGCTCCCTGCAGATGTCACATCAAACCCTTCCATTTTACCAATGAAAACTTCAGGGGCTTCCCCCTCTCTTTATAAAAACTGCTGTTTTCAGGTGAATTGCAGAAGCAAATTAGTCACATCTAGAATGTAATTAGCTTTGCCCAAATCACAGTGAACTCTGTACTGTGACTCTTGGGTGGGGGAAAGGGAATGTGTAGCGTAAAGTTGGCCACTCTTATAACCCCTATTCAAAAATCAGGCAAAATGTAGAGGAAGATTGTTTATTCTTCAGGTAGAGATGCTGCAAAAATATCAATTACAACTAGTCATAAAAGCTTACAGGGTTGCACATACAGGTCCCACTCCCTAAAACAACACAATCTAACTAACCTTAAAAGTTCTTGTTAGAACAGCAAAACAATTCCAACTGCAGGATAATTTTCCTCCTCCTTTCTCCCCCTTGCTGGCTTATTTTTATCTCCCCCATAAGGCAATCTAACAAACCTGTGGTTAGAATTAATTAGCTGTCAGGGACAGGTGATAAGGAAAGAAGCAAGTAGAAAGCAGATGTCCTCACTCAGATCCTGAAACCTCAGAAAGACTTAAAAGGCCATGGCCCATTTTTAAAGAAAGCCAAACAGCTTTTTAGAACCAGGGAGAACCTTGTGAATTACTTGGGACCGTTCTATCACAACCACACAACTTCCAGGGATATGTATCTGGTTCAGGCAGTGTTTGTCTTTAGAGCCATCAGTAAGCAACACATTACATTAATCTACCAATTAAGATGAGATTTCCTTCTGTTATGCAACCCATTTTGATCCTTGTTCTTTCCCTATATTTTCTGTTTTAAAAAAGAGACATTGTTAGCATCTACCTTGACTCAAGACAAAGTGGCTGTCAATATTCATTTTAATTAAGCCAATAGCATTAGCTGCTTATGACTTCATTCTCCTCAGTCCCAGTGGGCCATCTGAAAGGCAATTCTCACTGTTACTTAGCTCCTGCCAGGCAATCCACAAGAGGCTGTCAGCCAGCGGTGGTTTGTGACCTCTGACCCAATCACTTTCTCCCTTTTAACACTACTACTTTTGCACATTTAATGAACTTTGTACATGGTTAAAAAGATGTCAGCACAGAGAAACGATACAGCCTGCTGTGAAGGGCCCCATTGTTTCTATAAGTCTAATTGACCTTTCACATCACACACACACGTGCGCGCGTGCACACACACACACAAAGAGGAAGGGATGGAGAATGAAGGAAAGGGAAGATAGAGGGAAAAAGAAAGGAGGGATTTAACATAAAGAAAAAAGAAAGAAAAATCAATATGGTTTCATAGTCACCAGTCCAATACCATTTTTTATTATTAATATGCTAAACACATTGCTTTTGGAACACTGACACCTAAGAACTCCTAGAAATACAAAAATGACTTCTCATTAATAACCATTATATTAATTACTGTTGCCCAGAACTAGAATCTGGCTGCGAAATCCCCTGGTGGAAATTGCTATAATCGTTCAAGCTACAGGAATGAATATTTCCCCCCCAGCATAATTACTGCTGTCTCCTTGTTGAAAAATATCCCATTAGACAGCAGCTTTTAGTTACATAAATTGTGTTGATTAATTTTTAATTTCTGGTTTTTTAAAAAGTATGGTATTGCTCATGTAAAGATCTTTGATGGTTTAAATAGTTAGCTGAACAATTATATCAATAACAAGTGACAATTCAAATCTTATTACACTTACTACAATTTGTCTTTATTATTAACTTCTCCAAGTTAAAATTTTTGGGAACTTGTTAGCATGACCATAAATACATCAATATATAAAGCTACTGGTAATGTACTTGATAAATTATGTGATATAGACTATATCTTGGAAAGCCAATAATACAGCTAGTTTTTCTGACCTAAAAACCAGTGACTCACTAATTCAAGAATCTTGTGATGAAGTTGGTTGAGTAAACACCTCCATTTTTGACCCTAAAAAGAATCTGATGGGAGAATCCAGAGCTACTTTGCAGAAATGATGCTGTTTGATGAAGACAATGACACAGAAATGTGATTCTGATCTCATTAATGCTAATAGAATAGATGGAATATTATTGCAAAATGGTAGCTGTCGTGTGGAAACTTATAACACTAACAGATCTGCAGTAGCAAATAGCAATAGCAACTACATTCATATACTGTCCCAAAGCATTTAGTGTATTCTCTGGGTGGTTCACAAAGGAAATTAGCATTTTGCCCCAAAACATGCTGGGTACTCATTTTACCAATCATGGAAGGATGGAAGGCTTAGTCAACCTTGAACCCTGTCAGGATCAAATTCAGCAATTTGGGCTGCAGTACTGCAGTTTAGCCACTGTGCTGCCAGGGCTCATAATGTACCATAAATTGCCCATGTTAGAAATAAATTAGGGGACAGTATATAAATGTAGTTGCTATTGCTATTTGCTACTGCAGATCTGTTAGAGGACAGCATAGGATAAGATGGCTAGATGGCATCATTGGGTCAGTGTAGCAGGTCACTGTTGGGTTACCAAAGCCCATGGGGGGGGGGGGTTGTCCCCTAAATTGATCTGCGAAGGGGGGGGTATATTCGACAGGAGGGTTTGAGTCTGCCCCAGTGCTAGGCCAACCGAGGGGGGGGGGTTGTGATGTCATCACCAAGCTCACATCACAGGCCCACCCCTGGCCAGTGGGTTTCCTGGGAAACACTGGCACCCAGCTAGCCGGGTTGGGACTACCCGGGCGAAGCCAGGCACCCCTACTAGTAAAATATAAATTTGCACAAGCCATTTACAACAAATGTAAAGGAGACTACTGTCTTCATATTGGATTTGCATAATCCCTTGAAAGAAGATTGTCCCAAGTAATAAGGACAGTTTTTACACAAAGCGAAAATTTATTTCTATACATTTATTTAATTGATATGGCACTTTATTGCAGAAGTGGAACAACAAGGGCAACTAAAATTAAGTTAAAGAATCAAAATCCCCATTCTAATCCCAACTCCTTGTTTTCAAGATTAAATTGAAATTGATTTGCCATCTCAACTAAATCCTGTATAGCACAGAAAAGTAATTCTTTCAGGATAAGAAATCTTCACTTCTTACCTGCTTTTCAGGACTAACAAACTTGTGTGATGATCTTCTATGCTTGGCTTAATGATCAAAATACTGTACTTTGAGGAACAGCTTAATAGAAAGAGAAAAGAGGAGAAAAGGTGAAATAAACTGGAACACTTTAAAACAACCTGTTGAAAATCTCTGCATAGTCAATTGGCATTATGAAAATGTAGAAGTTATTTATCCATAAAGCAAAGCAGGAACTACTATTGACAGATGTTGTCATTTTAATCTTTGCATTTGCTGTGTCCCTTATCTGCACTGTTCATCTTTGGTGGTCTTCTAATATTTTTGTTATAAACAGAAGTCAAAGAAGAAGAAGAAGAAGAGAGAAAGAGAGAGAAAGGGGGAAAAGATATCAAGTTATTTATTTATTTGTTTTGGTACAGTTACAGATAGAGCCTTTTTTATAGTTTCATTTTTTGAAACATCAGCTCTTCGAACTCTGAGTGGCTCCCCATTCCTGTATTTACACAGATGTGAGCAAAAGCAGCTTGTAACTGTCTACCTTTGCCCTTGTTGCCACCTTTGCCTCTGAGCAATCTTTGGGAGGTACATTAATAGCATTTATATTAGCTGCACCCTCCTAAGATCCAATATTTTTATTTCGCCATTGTCTTCTGCAATGTAACTTAATCCCCATTCCAAATGCAGGCAGAGGTTTATTTAGCATTAGATGATAAATTCAAGTGTCCACTAGTGGGACTTTACAGAGGAATCTCAAGAGCCTGTGCAAAAGAATCCCTTCCAATCCTCTTTTAGAAGCTCTGGGGGAGTAAGAAGGATAGGGGGAGGTGTAAATTCATTTAAAAGGACAGATTTTTTTTAAAAAATGTTTTTCTTGGAAGAGAAAGGGAAATAGCTATGTTTCGATCTTTCTCTTTGAAATGAAAGTAAAAATTGTTCCAGGCACATGAAACATATTGTGTATGAATTATTTTAAAGGACAACATGACCTCTGGATGAGCTATTTTGTGCTCTTTCTCTCTTAGTCTCTCCTTAGCTGTTCTTCAGAACATTTGAAGAGAAGAAGGGAGGAAGGAGAGGGTGAGTGGGAAAGCCCATTGCAACTAAAGAGATAGGAGAAAGCATTCGGTTAAGTCTCTCTTGATTCTGTCTGATGCTCTTATTTTATGGTATACAGAGGGTGAAATTGGCAGCAGCCTTACACTGCTGACTCCTCTTGCCTCTTAAAGCTTTGCTCTTTCAGAGATTACAGATGTCCACATCCTGCTAGCAGGCCAAGTGCTAGACTCCCGCTGGGAATTTTACTCAGCCAGGTCTCACGGTGGCAATGCTGAGTGATAAACACTGAGCAGGACCTTGGTTGAGAGAACATTTGCATAATAGCTCTACCTTTAGAATCAAAAAGATTGGAAGATGTCTGAAAGACTCAGAAGAGTGACAAAGCATTTTTGTGCATTAGCACCTCACTGTTCAGTTTACATGGGTAACATAAGGGGGAAATCCTGCACATAATCCTAATAACTTGGCTTCCAGATCCTCTATACAGTTCTACATGTTTTTAAAACTTGTAGCAAGCATTGTCTTTCATTGTTTATCAGTAATAATCCTGTATAAAGATCTGTGGTGGCTCAGTGGTTAAGAAGCTCACCTTGTTAGCTGGAAGGCGGGCAAGTAGGCAGTTCGAGACACAGGTACTGCATGACAGATTAAGCACCCGTCTGTTCCCCAGCTCCTTCCAATCTAGTGGATCAAAAAGCAAGAAATTGCAAGTACATAAATAGGGGCCACTTCGGTGGGAAAAGTTCTTGGGGACATGGAAGGAGCCTCATTTGGGCATTGTAGGAATCGGGGCCTCTGAGGGCCGTAGGTCCCGGAGGAGACTGATCAAGAAACGATACGAGGCAGTATGGAGCGAGATCAGATCAGTAGTTTATTGAGAGAAAACTTCAACATATATAGAGGGAAAAGCGCAACGGTGGCAAAACCGTCATCTGACAGAAATCACATCACCTGTTTACTCGGGTTAATTGGGAATCTCTCTGGGGGAAGTTAATTAACTGGGACAAACATTGACATGGGAAACACCATTGTCCAAGGATTAGGCTGAGGTAAACATGGCTTCTATTTGTGCCTGAGATTAGACTGAGACTCGGAGATGAGTGATTACTCTAATGGGTAACAGAGTTAGATATCTGCTCTCTCAGCAGATCCGCTGGCCAGTTCAAGGAATTGGGTGAATCAAACCCTATCATTTATCACCCCCCTTAATTTCTCTGCCCGCAGAGCCCACGGCTCAAGGAGCGTTCTCCCGAAGTGGCCTCTGCGCGGGCCGTTCCATGCCCACCGGGCATGGGGAATCCGCAGGGCATCCCCTGAGCGGAGTTTCTCCAGCAAAAATCCTTTCAATCCAGAATAATTTCTGACACAAAATTATTATTATTATTATAATCCTGTCTCAACATATTCCAGGTTAGCATAATTTCAGAGAAGGAAGATCCTATATATGAGAAAAGGAGATCATCCTAAAGGCAATTGCCACATAAAGGCAACCATAAATATATACCAGTGAAATATTTTCAGATTTTTTCTACTGAAAGAGAGAAGAACCAGAAACTTTCTTCAGCCTTTTGGCTGTGTCTGCATTTTAATGTGTTTACATTCATTTCTCTGAAGGGAAGAAGTAATTGCTTAGTGAAATGGATTATTCAGTTTAAAAAAACTCTCTAGTTTATGAATGTGGGGCAATGTGCATCTGTATTCATGAGTCAAAATGCCAGGAAACAGCTGAATATTCCTGCACAAAATCATGTCCACCTTGCCAGCAGGAAAAAGGGTGCCAAGTTCTACATAGCAAAGGCAGCTTGAATGTTGACAACACCGTTTTTTTAAAAAAAAATCCTTGAAAAATGTTGATCTGCTTTGCAATCACAATAACAAGCATAATCGTCGTCAATGTCATCAACCTTGTCATCGATTGCAACTTGTATCTGAGAATGCATTTTTCCCCTGAAGCAGGAAAATGCCATTGGTGTGAATTTGTTTAAGATCCCAACTTGCCATGAAGTGACCCACAAACTATGATCACAGAGCCATCGCCTGTGGCAAACACGAAATGAGATATGCAGGACTCAACACCGGGACTGCAATGGACTGCCACAGACTTGAGGATATTATCAAGGTGCACCTTCACAGCCAGTCCACCTGGCATGGCCTCTTCCATCTCCATGACCATTGGGAATCAGAGTTCCTCCTCTGCTCATTTTGCTGTTGGGCACAATATGATGGTTTCCAGTGGCATTTACTCCACTGAGGGGGACCATCACCCCACCTAAAGGGGCTCATCCGCCCATTGCCATTGGTCCCTTTAGGGAGTCAGGTTAGTTAACCACCGCCTGACAGTAAGCATTGGGTTGCTGGCTGTACGGTCTACTCCTTTACCGTAGTGAGATGTCAGGACAGACAGTACATGCATAATAGCATAGTTGCAAAATATTGAAGAAGTGATCTGACTCTGTCTCTCTTTAGCCAAGAGAAAAATGAGAAAGAAATTGACCTGAAACAGAAAAGGGAGGAGCCTTAGAGTAGTTATTTTCATAAATATCTAGAAAACATAAGAGGCAACAGTACACTCTGGCTTTCTATCTACCTATCCCAACTTACTTCATGCATTGCAGGCGCACCCCCCCAATGATAGACTCAGACACAAATGAAAGTGGATAACGGCATGGGCCACATTTATTGATTCAAGCCCTAGTCCGAATTATAAATTTCTATTGGTAAAACGACCAATCATAATTCTTAAGGCAAGCAGGCCGAAGTAACACTGGTAAGGTACCACCCAAAATTGTCAACGGCAATTGGTTACAATGTATCTATTTGTATCAATTTGTTTGTTGACAACAAACAAATTGTTGACCGTAGTCAATATCTAACTAATGACCCCACCCTCTGACGTGTATCCGCAAAATCAGGGGGTGATTCCAGCTGTCTAGTGGTAACCATCACCCCCTCGCCTGGTTCGTCGTTGACCGGACAACGTTTAAACAACTTATGCCTATCTAGTGTTGTCCAGTCAATTGCGAACCTGCCGGATACCTGTGGGTCATAAATGTTTACCTTACCAGTGCTACCCGCCAATGTGACCAAAGTCAACAGTAGCACAGACAAACCCCTATATCAAACCATAGCAACAGTGTGGGATGGGCGAAAAAGCCAGGACTCAAAGGCCAATTGCGAGTCCCAGCCAAAAATTCCCACCCGGCCCCGAAGCGACCAAGAAATCACACTGTTAACTAGGGAGGGGGTGGAGGGGAAAAACTTCTCTGCTCCGTCGGTTCGCCAAAATGGCAGCACGGCTGCCTCGTGGCCAGCCCCTTTTATTAGGGTGCTGGCCACGCCCCTAACTACCCGGATGGTTTCGTCCGGTGGGGGTGGCCGCAAAGAGCGCGGCGGCCATTTTGGCGCCGCGCTTCCATTGCAGGCGCACCCCCCCCAATGATGGACTCAGACACAAATGAAAGTGGATAACGGCATGGGCCACATTTATTGATTCAAGCCCTAGTCCGAATTATAAATTTCTATTGGTAAAACGACCAATCATAATTCTTAAGGCAAGCAGGCCGAAGTAACACTGGTAATGTACCACCCAAAATTGCCAACGGCAATTGTTACAATGTATCTATTTGTATCAATTTGTTTGTTGACATCAAACAAATTGTTGACCGTAGTCAATATCTAACTAATGACCCCACCCTCTGACGTGTATCCGCAAAATCAGGGGGTGATTCCAGCTGTCTAGTGGTAACCATCACCCCCTCGCCTGGTTCGTCGTTGACCGGACAACGTTTAAACAACTTATGCCTATCTAGTGTTGCCAGTCAATTGCGAACCTGCCGGATACCTGTGGGTCATAAATGTTTACCTTACCAGTGCTACCCGCCACCCGGAGAGGCTTCAATAAAGGCTCGACGACGCCCCCCAAGACCGTCAGCTCGGTCGACAGGCCTGCTCGCCAATCACTCAGCAGGAGGTCCATACCTCCTCGCGACAGATGGGCCCCCTCCCCTGAATAAAGCTCATAATTTTGCAGACTGATGATGGGGAGGCGAATGACGCGTCCCCAACCCATATCAAAAAGGAACCGGGCAATAGCCCTGGCGCGACGAACCCGGTCAAGCGCCTGGAGGCCAAACGCTCCCCTGTAAGCGTACTGCGGTATCATGTCCGACCAATGAGGGGTGTGGCAGGCCACACATAATGCGAGTAGGCCAGGTGACTGCAAATCGCAAGCTTCCGCGATAGGCCAGTGACCTGTCCGAAACCATTGCCCCCAAGGTGAATAACCAGGACATCAGGCGAGTCAGCATCCCTGATGTAGAAAAGGAATGGCAACAGTTCCCGCCATAACATGCCGCGCTTACCACACCACCTGAGATGTGCGGATGCACCCAGTCCCAGTCGGGGTCCCACTCTGTCGCCGCAGCGTAACGCGCTGCCCTGTGCAGCGTAACGCGCTGCCCTGTGCAGCGTAACGCGCTGCCCTGTACACGTGGCAACGGCCCACCAGCCCTACTGTCACCGGTGTAAAACGACACCCAGGGTCTGTCAAGGAAAAAAGGGGGGGTGAGAAACATTGCAGTGACTAAACTGGCACTCACGGTTGAAGAGGGTGAACACAAAACTGAAAACAATGTGATCCCCACCTTCCCATGCGGCGTATTTCAGCCCCAGAGTACCCAAAAAGTAGCTGCAGTAGAAACCGCCCCCATCCTGCAGGAATGGCTGAGTGAGGGGAGACCCACCCTGGTGACAGAAAAACGGGGCATGGTGCGTGCCACACAGTGCAAGAAACTCCTGTAGGGTACCAACCGGACAGATGTCTTCCAAGGAACATCGTAGCAGTATTACTCAACTGCCTACGCCGTGCTGACCTGTTTTAGAGGAGCGTATCCTCAACTGAGCCCAATCATAGACATCTTCGAGTTCCAGTGCCCTACGACTTGCATCCGCCTTAGACAGCATCATAAGCTCGCTGATGCGGAGCGCTCCAAAAAAGGCCACCGTTGTAGCCGCACGAAACAGGGCTGCCTCATACCTATCGAAACATAGGTCATGCCAGCCTCGTGCCAGTTGGGTAAGTACCCCAGGGGAAATTGGGTGACGGTCGTCCAGGCAACGCCCACGTTCCCGCACCCCCCCTCCAAAACATGTCTCACACGGAAATCAGCGGTACTGTCCGCGTGACCTCCCACCTTGGCCATAAAAGCCAGCGCTGATAGCCTAGATGCTATGGTTCGGGGTGCCAGGCCCTGGGCGTGCAGGTAAACCATGAAACGGAGGATGTGGGCCACTGGGATCGGCCAGGTATCTGGCAGGCGAGATTGGGAACAAAAGGTCCGAAATGCAACCAACGCGTGGTGATACGCCTTACGCGTGCGTGGCGCCAGTGACATGCCTATCGCCCAGTTCACCTCTCCTTGCCAATGGTCCATATCTCCTGCGGTAGTGGCGAGGGAAATTCCTCCGCATCCGGAGCCAAGGCACGGAACCGGGAGATCTGCAGGCGGGACAAAGCGTCAGCAATATCATTATTCACCCCCGGGACATGCCTGGCTCTGAACAGTACATTGAGGCGCAGGCTGCGCAATACAAACTGGCACACAAGATCCATGACCCTGGGAGATTTAAAGGTCTGTGAGTTGACAATGTGGACAACAGCCGCATTGTCACACCAGAAATGCACCACAGAGTTGGCCCACTCCTCACCCCATAGCATCAAGGCCCCCAGTATGGGAAAAAATTCCAAATATGTGAGATCCCTCAGGCGACCCGTGCCTGACCAGGCTGGTGGCCATCCACCATATGCCCACTTCCCATTGAAGTACATCCCATAACCAAGGGATCCCGAGGCATCAGACTGAATTTGAAATTGGGGCGAAGCCAGGAGGTCAGACCTCCAAAATGAGACCCCATTGAACTCCCTCAGGAACTGGAGCCATACGTGCAGATCTGCCCTGATGCCCCGTGTCAATCTCACCCTATGATGGGGCCTGGATTAGCCTGCCATGGCGTTGCACAAGTGCCGAGCAAATGCCCTGCCAGGTGCGACCACCCTGCAAGCGAAATTGAGATGTCCATGTGGCACCTACAATCCCCGAAGGGATGCCTTGCGCTTAGCCAGCAAGTCCGATATAAGGGCCACTATCCTTGACACCTTGTCTGCGGGCAACCTAGACGCCTGCGCTACCGTGTCAATTTCCACCCCCAGGAATATTAACTTATTAGACGGGCCTTCGGTCTTTTCGGGCGCTAAAGGGACACCGTGTTCCTCCATTAGCGTCTGAAATGTGTTGAGGAGACGTGTGCACGTGTCCCAGCCCCGTTCACCCCCGAATAAAAAGTCATCCAGGCAATGGGCTACAGACCGAGACCCTGACCTACGGACAAATGCCCACTGCAGGAAGGTACTGAAACGCTCGAAAGCCGAGCAGGATATGGAACAGCCGAATGGCATGGCTTTGTCAAAATAATATTCACCCCGGAATTTGAAACCCAGCAACTCGAAGTCACCCAGGTGCACGTGCAAAAGGCGAAACGCCGACTTAATGTCACACTTAGCCAACAGTGCACCCGGGCCACATGAGCGCACCATGCGCAATGCCTGGTCAAAGGATGTATACCCGACAGAACAAAGGTCATCAGGGATAGCATCATTGACCGAGTGGCCGGCTGGGTAGGACAAATGGTGAATCAGGCGGAACTCGCCCGGGGACTTCTTGGGCACTAGTCCTAGCGAAGACACTGTAAGGTTGTGGAACGGGGGTGCGGGGAAAGGGCCAGCGACCCTGCCCGCAGCAATCTCCTTATTAATGCTGGCGGCAGCCACCTCCTCCCTTCCCCTAAGTGACGAAAGGTTAGGTGCATCCTGCGGTGACCTATCCCCCGTGAAAGGAATACGAAAACCCAGTTGAAAACCCTGAAGGAGGTACACAGCGTCTGCTCTCCTCGGGTACAATGCGAGCCAACTCTCCAGCATGTCGACATTAATCGGGGAGGGGGCCTTTTGGTGAACCCGCTCCCTCCATGGCAGTCTTACCTGCCCCTTGTCCGCCTCTACCCCTGCCCCCGTATCCTCCCGGCCTGGGACAGGTGGAGGCAGCATGGGGGCCAGAACAAGAGGGGCACTCATGCTTGTACTTGCAATTTTTCCTGTTGCAAGAACCATTGGACGAGAAGGTCCAGCACAGCAGGCGGGCTGGAACCCCATGCCCCGCCACTTGGCGGGGTACCTGTACCGGGGCCGCTCGTTGGACCGCATGTCCACAATGGTATCTCTCCCCAGGCGCCGGGCGCGTGGGGGTCATATACAGAAGCCACAGCTTCTGGCAGGGCTCATCCCACCTCATCTCTGGGTGCAGTGGAATCCTCATGCTGAATTCTTCGTCGTAAGCCAGCCATGACGGACCCGGGAAGTCAACCATAGCCCGGCAAATATTGTCCAGATACTGGACCATAGGGATAGCCAAATCTGGCCTAGCCCTGAGGTAAACGGCCATGTAAATCAGGTACGCTGGCAACCAATTTGCCCACGTGCGTGGCGGCTTACGACGACGTGCCTGCTCCTTATCCTTCTCGTCCAGCCCTTCCCTCTCTTCCTTTGTCGGCTCCCTATTTAGAAGGGAGAAGATATCTACATACTCGCCCCTCCAAATCTTTTCCTTGGTAGACTAGGCCAAATGGTCCCCCAAGGGCAAGGAATACCCTGCTGTTGGCAAAGCCGACACCAGCACTGAGGGAACTACGGGCAAAGGAAAATGAGCCTGAGCCAGCCCGGGGATTCCCAACACATTTTCAGCACGTTGGGGGCACCACCCCGACCCAGGCCCTGTGTCACGGGCAAAGTCGCTGGGTGGGCCGGGGGCCATTGGGCCGCCGGGCCACCCGAGCGAGGCCAAGGCCATTGAACAGCCCCCCCAAGGAAGTCAGTTGTGTGGGTGCATTAGCTTGGACTGCATACTCACCCGCTGCACCCCCGCAGGCCGCCCCCACCGGGGGTTCCGGCCCGCTGGGGGCGTCGGAGCTCACGACCGAAGCTGAGCTCGTCGACGGGGCCAGACCAGCACCAGACTGCTGCACCTGTGGGGTGGGGAGCTGCGAGGCAGTGGCCACTACCGGCCCGTGCGCCTCAGGCGGCTCAACCCGACCCATCGCCGGCCGCTGTTCGGCGGCCAAAGGGGGCACCTGAAAACCTAGAGACACCCCTGTTTGGTTGGCCCTTGCCAAGGACGCTTCAAGGGCCGCCACCCGGGCCAGGAGGGCCTCCACATCGACATAGGCCCCGGCCCCAACAGGGGGCAATTGGGCAACCGGCCCATAATTCACGGGTACCTGTCCAGGTCCCTGAGCCCCAGGGGCCAGATAAGGCCAAGAGCCCATGCTCAGCCCCTGGGGAGCCGTGGGAACGCCCTGCAAAGGCAGGGAACCCAACCACCCTCCGTGGCTCACACCCCCCATAGGGAATAGCGCACCCGGGCAAGAGGGCCCCGCCTCACAGACCATGGCAGGGGCCAAGGGCCGCGGCCCCGTCCGGGGCAGCAGGTATGCTCCGCGCATCAGGCCAAGGAGCTACCGATCCCATCCCACCGTTCCCGGTGGGGTCTGCTAAAGGTGGCTGCGGAACGGGCGCAGTCGCGGTCCTCCGACCCGGCTGACGCCTCCGCGCCGATCGAGCCACGTTCGCGGCTGCCTTCTTCTTCGAGGGCATAGCTAAGGTAGCTAGGAAGCCTAAAACAAGAGAAAGCTGCCCGAAAAGGCTTCCCCCAAGAGGACACGAGCGACGGAGGTAAGGAGGAAAGAAAAACTTCTCCGCTCCGTCGGTTCGCCAAAATGGCAGCACGGCTGCCTCGTGGCCAGCCCCTTTTATTAGGGTGCTGGCCACGCCCCTAACTACCCGGATGGTTTCGTCCGGTGGGGGGGGGCGCAAAGAGCGCGGCGGCCATTTTGGCGCCGCGCTTCCATTGTTGCTCCACTCCAACATTAAGATGATGGACATGAAGTCAAACTGCCTCACGGAAAAGGCCTGATCTTACCTGAGCTCTTCTGAGCAGGATAAGATGTAATTGCCTAGAAATGGCTGCTGTTTCAACAGTTATTGGCAACTACTTACAAGTGTTTCATAGGA
Source organism: Bradypodion ventrale (assembly GCA_035047345.1). Classification (NCBI taxonomy): domain Eukaryota; kingdom Metazoa; phylum Chordata; class Lepidosauria; order Squamata; family Chamaeleonidae; genus Bradypodion; species Bradypodion ventrale. Next base: position 43,157,838 of record JAWDJE010000003.1, on the reverse strand, counting down.
ACAGAATTATGCTGCAAACATAAGACTCAAGCCAGTTCTTGGGAAGTTTTAATTTCTGGAGCTACATTTGCCAGAATTTGGCCATGCTAGCCACAAAATTCTGTGAGCTGTAGTCTGAAAATGTAAATTTTCTAATCCCTGTCCTTGACCCGTTGGCTTAAAATATAACTTTGTTAGCACAAAAAGTAGGATGGTCTTCCAATTTAGATGATTTTTTAAAATGAGTCAGTAAGTTAACAGAATGTAGTATGCCTAGCAGCAGCTTTTAACCAGTCAGCATAATAAACCCCCATACTTGGGACTGCGGTGGCCCAAGTGGTTAAGACACTGAACTCACTGACTGGAAGGTCAGAGTTAGATTCCTTTGTTACTAGAGATTGCAACAAGCAGCAACTTCACTTTTGGCCTGCCTCAGAATCTGGTTGATTACTGTTTTAGGTAGCTGGACTAGCTAAATACTTCATTTAACAGTGTTTTCATGATGTTGGGGCTTTGTATGTGTGTGTTTTGTCCCCCCCCCCTTTCCTGAGCCCTTTCAGGCTAGGCCTGATAATACACTTCAGACAAATTGGCAGCATAAGTGAGAAGCCCTTCTGTGCTAAAAGATGTGTGATTTTTCACAGCAGGAGTTTTTCACACTTCGTACAATTAGCAAATTAGTTTGTCTTCTTTTGAGTCTGATCTTCTGGACCTAACCATGGGCTTTATTTGCAAGTATGATTACTCTGTCACAAAGGTCTGCCTGAATCACATCATAGATTTCAACTTTGAACAATGGGCTGTTTAGTCCATCGGTTATAGTTTGGACAGAATTTCTTCACTGGTAAACTCTTCTCAACCTTCTCCCAATCAGTCAAGATAGTGACCATGGTCCCGAGCTCTACCATCTTATTTTTAGAGCATCTTTGTAAGGTAGATTAAAATGAATGACTGGCCAAAGGTGACCCTTTAAGTTTCATGGCTAACTGTGGACTTGAATCTCCCTGATGAATTTCCAGCAATTTGTTATTTTCTGTACCACATTGTCTCTCATGGACGTAACACAGCTACATTTCAGAAATATTGACATTATTCCCTCACTTTGCCCTTCTCTCTTTATGAGAACTATTAACTTAAAGTAAGTAATTTGGTGCTGTGCACAGTACCTCAATAGGGGCCTATTGTTTTATTTATATATTTGACATCTGCAAGAACAATAAAAATGTGATATGGTATTTTGTGACCCACTCTGTGCTCATGTTCTCTGTGGGCATAATCTGTGGTTCTTGCTGAGGTTGAAATCTCATTATAGACTCACACAAAATGGATTGCTGGCTAGGCATCTACCCACAAACTCCCCCTCATGTTTAGTGAAATGGCAGTATTCAAAAAACTTTTAGTACCTTTGCTCCTGCTGTTTGATGGATTGTAATTTACCACATATATCTGCATGCATATTAATTTTGAGTGTCAGGAACTTGAAAATTTGTTCTAAAGTTCTTGATATATGTGCCCAATTATTATACTTTTCTGTTACATTAACCATTTATAGTTTAGATCTGAGGAATGGAAGTCTATGATCAGTGTCATTGATTAATTTATAATGAACTATGTGGAAAAGTTATAGGTATCTGTCTCACCCTTAAAGCAACCTATACTTCTATTCTTCACTTCTGGCTTCTGTACATGATAACTCAGTAATAGATGTCTGTGTGCTTCAGAATTCTTTGAGATGGAGAATTCTCTAGTGCTAGATGTCAGAAGACATAGGCTGAAATCATGTAGTACAGGTGCACAACAAATGTAACTTTCACAGATGAATTGCTGTAAGTTAAGAAAACTCGGTAGACATTACCTGTTGCATACAAAGTCACTCAATTTGCTGTGGAACAGATACTGGCTATGGAGATTTTTAAAAAAATTTAAGACAGTTCATCTATAACAGAATTTCAGCTGTTCTGTCCTCATTGATTTCATTGAGGAGGGAAGGGATAAGTAAACTGGTGGGGAAACATGGCAGTAGGTGAGGTAGGCTGTTAGGTTCCTAAAATTCTGAGGTTGAAGTAAGACATCAGTACAATGAAAGACTGGGAGGCATAAGTGAGTAGAAATGTACTGAATTAGACAATTGATTGGTGTTAACTATAAAACACTCATATCGTTACAGGCATTATACACATACCTGTCAACCATCCCGATTTGGCCAGGAAAACCCCGTAATTTGATGTCTATTGACGTCATAACCGCCCCCTGCTGCCAAAACCCCGTAATTTGACAGCGGGGGAAAACGCTTTCTGCGCATGTGTGGAAGCGCTACGCCGCTTGTGCAGCCCCTACACAAACAGCGTAGTGCTTTCCGCGCATGCATGGAAGGGTTTTACCCCTTCCACGCATGCGTGGAAGCACTACGCAGCTTGCGTAGGAGCTGCGCAAGCGGCATAGCGCTTCTGTGCATGCGTGGAAGGGGTAAAACCCTTTCACGCATGCGTGGAAAGCGACCTGCACACAAGCGATGTGCGCAGGTCCCGTTTTTCCGGAGCCGCAGGTTGACAGGTATGATTATACACAGTCAGTCAGTGCTGGGTTAAGCCAGCATGAGGCCTGTAGCAAATCGTGTCAAGAGGCCCTTGCTTAGATTTAGGATTTAGGATACCTATAAAATAAACACTACTAGTAAAAACAAACATTTCTCGATTTAATGTGGGCAAATTTAGAGATAACACTAGTCAAATCAATTTCTCTAAGTAAATCACATTAAATGGTCATTAAGATGAGGTTATTTAGACAATCTTGCTCCATTGTGTTCCTGTTGTCTATTAAGATAATATTCAGTATTATTATTATTATTATTACTTATTATTGCATGTTAAAATGGCAACTTGCACCATTCTAGTTAAAGGTAATTTTGGTGCGTCTTCCCCAGTTCAAGGTGTGCCCTTAAGCAAATGTGATATATCCGATTGGGTACTATTTTGGATCCTAGCAGGGATTCATCAGGGGTTAAATATAGCATTACTGATTGGTTAATTAAGGTTGTCCAAAAAGGTTGCTATCTTGTAGCATTGGGTAATGGCCACTCAGATGCTATATATAGGGGAGGATGCCTGCCCCACGGTTTCTTCGGTTCCTGCACCCCTCACTTTTTAGGGGTGGGTTCTTATTGCTGGTTTTAATATGTTTTTATTTGTTTTTATCTGTTTTTACCCATTGTGTGAACCTCCTGGAGTCGGCTTTGGCTGAGTGGGTGGTATAGAAATTTAACAATAATAAATAAATAAATAAATGTATGGATACCGCTTGCAAATAGGGCATTGGCTCTTGGTTCACACGCTCATACGGCGCACACACGTGTGGAGTACCTTCGGAACTAATCACGGGTAGCAGAATAGAGGAACGAGCACAGCCAACTCATGTCTAGACTCATGTCTATTTAAGCTGTAGTATTGTTCCAAGAGTTGTGAATAAACCGTTGCATTGTTGTTTGAATCACCGCTCATTGGAATATTCATTTTAAAGCTGAAGACACAACAGTTCCTTAACTCATTTTTTATTCAGTTTAATTTTGAAAAAGAACATTCTTCGTTGCAGTTAGCAATCATTAAAGACAAGTAAATACATAAGACGATTTCTACAATTGCGAAACATGACTCTAAACCTATAAAACAAAACACAGCTCACATGAATAGCATGTAAGATGTGCACACAGACAAAGACGGCTCTGCCTGTGTACACATCTTTACTCTTTGGCACACATTGAACACTCCAATGAGGCATCGGCGAGTCTCTCTGAGTGAATATTTTTTGAATATCAGTGCGAGTGCACAGAATATTTAAATTTAGATTTTCATTCTAACCAAGCACAGAGGCCATGGCCCCCAGAGACTCCGGGCCCACAGCATTTGCTACTCCTGCTATATAGCTGTTATGTCTAAGTGTCCCACTTAGTGTCCCACTTCAAAGGGACACAGCGCGTGAAGTGGATCCGCCAGAAGGGCGCCCTCTTCAAAGGAGGGGCACATATCAAAGTGGCGCTGGAGACCAAATGGGGGTAGTAAACTGTGATTGTCCGCTGGTATGTTTCCTTGTTGTTGAAATGGAAAACCGCTGTATATAAGATACCATCTTTCCCCACATCCTCAGTCTTGTCTCCCGATCTGAATAAAGAGTCACTATGCTTAACCCACACGCTGCGTTCTAGTCTACTTCTTGCGAGAATCTAACATTGGCGACGAGGATGGGATATGGCTGCTACTGCATCTTCAATCGGACCGTTTGACATTGCAAAGCCGGAGGCATGGCCCATGTACGAGATCCAGTTCGAGAACTTTGTAATCGCTGGGGAGATCGAGGATGAAGGGCGACAGAAGGCGTTGTTCCTGGCCCATTGTGGTTTGCCCACGATTGAGCTGGCCGGGCATCTGCTGCTGCCACAGGCACTGAGGGAAGCCCCATTGACCGACATCCTGGCGGTGCTCCGAGAACACTTCAAGCCCGTCGTTTCCATCTTCCCAGCCAGGGTTGCCTTTTACCGGCGAGATCAGAAGGAGGGGGAGTCGGTCGCTGAGTACGTTGCGGCTCTCCGACAGGCTGCCGTGCCGTGCCAATGGCATGACCTGGAGGAGGCCTTAAGAGACCGGCTTCTCGTGGGCCTCAGGGACGAAGCTACTCAGCGGCGGCTGATGAAGAGAAATAGGTTGACTTTTGCCCAGGTCCTGGAAGAAGCTTTGGCGTCCGAGGCTGCACACGCCGGGGTGAAAATCCTCCATGCCGAAACTGCTGCTCCTGCCCGTGGTGAGTCGGCTGTCCAGCTGCATCAGTGCACTACTCCAGTGGATACAGACAATGCGTCAGAGGAGGGTACTGTCGGGAGGGTTCGCCAGCAAACCCCCCAAGCTTCAAGGAGCAACATCGCGCCATGCCAAGGCTGTGGGGGAAGGCACCTCCGCTCACGGTGCCCGATCAAGACTGCCAAATGCCACAAGTGTGGGCAGAAGGGGCACATTGCACGGGTGTGCTGCTAGCGATCCGAAGGTCACCCCGGGGACAGAGGTCAGCGCAGGATGGAACACCCAATTTCCAAGGTCCGCGTTGGAAGGAAGACATCATCTGGTGTACAGTCAGTGTCCGGGAGGTTCTTCGTTGATGTGCACCTCCAAGGGTGCCCCGTCCGCATGGAGATCGACTCAGGGTCAGCATACTCAATCATCTCACAGAGGGAATTTTTTCAACTTCCTCCAGCAGACCGGCCGAAACTGCGGGCTCTGCAGGTCAACCTGACCGATGTGCAAGGTTGACACATTCCAGTGTTGGGAATCGGAAATTTTGAGGTGCGGTTCAAGGCCATCTCAGCAAAGCTTCCCCTAGTCGTGGTAAAGACCGTTAGGAATAACCTTTTGGGTGTGCAGTGGTTTGGGCCCCTGGGTATTGGGTTTTCGGGAATTAATGCGGTTAAGGCCGACCCCATTCAGGCTGTGTGTGAACGCTGTCCAGATGTTTTCCGTCCCGGGCTGGGTACGTTCAAGGGGGCCCCTGTTAATTTTGAGCTGGACCCAACTGTCCAACCCATTCGCATGAAGCCACGGAGGGTGCCGTTTGCCCTGAAAGACCGCATTGAAGCGGAGTTGGACAAGCTGGTGGCACAGGGCATCCTGGAGCCCGTGGACTCTGCTCCATGGGAGACACCTATAGTCACTGCTATCAAGGCGAACGGGGACATCCGCATCTGCGCGGACTACAAATGCACGATTAATAAGGCTATCCGAGCTAATTCTTATCCTGTTCCAGTGGTTAGCCATTTGCTGGCCACCCTCCATGGGGGAAAGTGTTTTGCTAAACTGGACTTGGCCCAAGCATATCAGCAAGTGCCTGTTAGCCCGGAATCTGCGTTGTGTCAGACTATTACTACTCATAAGGGTGCATTCCATGTGAACCGTCTTCAGTTCGGGGTTAGTACGGCTCCGGGTCTTTTTCAGGCTCTTGTGGAAAGGTTATTGAAGGGTCTCCCTGGGGTGCTGACTTTTTTTGATGACGTATTGATATCTGGGACAGACAAGGGGGACCTGGCCACTAAACTGGGGAAGGTGCTGGAGCGTTTCCAAAATGCGGAGTTGCGGGTAAAAAGGGAGAAGTGTTGTTTTTTTGCTCATGAGGTTGAATTCTTGGGGTTCAAAATCACGCCTGCCGGCATCAAACACCGGGCCAGTCTGTTCCAACACCTCCCCCCCAACCATGGAGGCCCGTTGGCATAATTCCTGCAGTGGACTGGTTGCCCAACCTCAATATAGACATTCCGAATTTAAAAGGTTTTGAGGTTGGGCAACCAGTCCACTGCAGGAATTATGCCAACGGGCCTCCATGGTTGGGGGGGGAGGTGTTGGAACAGACTGGCCCGGTGTCTTACAGAGTGCAAATGGAGAATGGCGCAATTTGGAGGAGACACACAGATCAAATGCAGCTCCGGGTCCTGGGGCAGAACTCTAACTCCTGCCCAGGGAGGGAGCCACAAGGGGAAACAAGGAGAGATATGGATAGTGATATGGAGTGGGAATTAATTAGTGACCCCCTGCCCATGTCTTCCCCAGAGCCCGAGGCGGGAGGGGAAGCTACCCCGAGCTCAGAGGCAGGAACGGAAGGGGGGCCACTCTGAGCTCTCCCCCCACTTCCGAACCAGTTGGGGTGTCCGTTGAGCCTACCCGGGTGCCAGAGACGCACGGGCGGCCCAGACGAGTTTGTGGGCCACCCATCCGTTGGGGAAAGGTTGTTTCTCACTGAGGGGGGAGGGATGTTATGTCTAAGTGTTACTCACTTCAAAGGGACACAGCGCGTGAAGTGGATCCGCCAGAAGGGCGCCCTCTTCAAAGGAGGGGCACATATCAAAGCGGCGCTGGAGACCAAATGGGGGTAGTAAACTGTGATTGTCCGCTGGTATGTTTCCTTGTTGTTGAAACGGAAAACCGCTGTATATAAGATACCATCTTTCCCCACATCCTCAGTCTTGTCTCCCGATCTGAATAAAGAGTCACTATGCTTAACCCACATGCTGCGTTCTAGTCTACTTCTTGCGAGAATCTAACATTAGCTGATCCAGCACTGCAGTCAGTACAAAGGTAGGAGTGTGAGTGTATAACAGGGAATCCTTCTCTCACATTCTTTTACAAGAGATTTGAACCCTAGCTCTTGACTGTGGCTTTACAAGAGAGGTAACTGGGGGACAGGGAAGGAGCCACCAAAGAATGTGAAGCCTTTAAAAAGATGGGCATGCCAGTTAGCCAATGATGACACCTTATAGGCTGATCTTTCAAAACCAGAAGCAAAAGAACATGAGAGGCAAGAGGTGAACTGTCCTTCAGACCATTGCTTCATCATCTGTGCGTCAGAAGACCTCTCTATATAGGAAGGACAACTTCCTGGAAAGAACACAGTGGATCCCCACCCTCCTGATGACAACACTGCTGCTGCTGACAACACAATTCTGAACTTTCTTTATTCGTATCAGAGGCACCACCGGCATACAATAACATACAAAGCTAAAATTAACATATCTAAAACAAAAAGGAGTTAAAAGGACTAGATGACATCCGCCCAGTATCGGGCCACATCAACAGCACGTCCTCTTGCCAACATAAGTTTCTCCTCAGTGCACATTGAAGGGCGTGTGCACTGTGTCATATGGGCGATTGTTTGCTTTTCTCCACATTCACACAGGCTACCATCTACAGAGAAACCCCACTTTCTCAGATTAGGCCTTGATCTTCCTACCCCAGCACACAGTCTATTTAAAGCTTTCCATACAGGCCATGGTTGCTTGTGGTCAGGTGGTAGAGAATCATGTGGTTCTGCCCAGTTATCTTGTAGCTTCTTGCTTACCTTCCAAAGTGATAGGGCGGTCTGTGGATTTAGTGTTCAAGGAATGAAGAAGCAGATGAATGAAGTAGTGAAATTCAGCTCTTTATTAGTGGTGTTTGAACACAGTTTGGATGGGGCAAAACTCGGACTTATATACACTATAAACAGTAACAGTAACAATAATACAACAAGCCCATTGGCTAACAAAGTTTGGACATTTTTCGATCAACTTATTTGCATAACAATAGATACATGAGAAAAGATACATGATGCTCCTGTCAGAAAACACAGTTAACATACATAACATTCTTCCCCCCTAGGTAAAAACAAAATCCTTTAACCAGGATGGGGCTCGTAGGATGGGTGACCCGACTGGAGTGAGGGATTGACTAGAGGGGGAGGATTGTAAACCCAAATTAAGCCCTGTTTGTCAGATGGAGGAGCAGGGGATCGCTCAAAACCAAAATCTAATTCTGTGGATGAATAAGACAACTCAGGGTCCCTCCTGTGTGTACTAAGAGTGGAGGGCGACTCCAAACAAAATTGGTCATGATCAATAAAGGAATCCAGAGTGCTAGGCTGGGACAGTGTAGGGGTACACATGGCCGGAGTAGGGGAGCACTCCACAATTTCCCCATTAAATTGGTCCCTAGAACACACCTCTGGGTCTAAGTTAGCTTTTTATTTTTATTTTAAATTCAGATTTCTATGCCGCCCAATCAGGTAAACCCGACTCAGGGTGGCTCACAACAAGTTAAAACACACATAAAAACATCTTTCATCTTTAAAAAAAACTACCCACATTAAAACTGCCTGCATTGACAATTTTAAAAAATGGGGGCTTATTTTATAAGCCAACAGGTGGGGACCATCCTTCCATTTGGGCCCCACACCTGTCCCGCCAACCAGGATTTTAGGTCTTTTCTGAAAGATAGCAGCTCCATCTACTCCCGCAACTCTATAGGTAGGAGGTTCCACAAGGCCAGTGCGGACACAGAAAAGGCCCTCCTTCGTGTGCCAGAGAAACGAGCCTCTCTGGCAGATGGGACAATTAGGGAGCCCCTCCGGTCCACTCTGGTTGGATGGGCAGACACTCTTGGGACAATGCAGTCTCGAAGGTATCTTGGCCCACTACCATGAAGGGCTTTAAAGGTCAAAACCAGCACCTTGAACTGCACCCGGAGGCAAACTGGTAACCAGTGCAGCTCCCGAAGTAATGGTGAGGCATGGGCATAATGCCCGTGTCCCATCACCACCCGGGCTGCTGCATTCTGGACCAACTGCAGCCTCTGAATGGTTGTCAAGGGCAGCCCCATGTAGTGCGCATTGCAATAATCTAGCCTGGAGGTGACGAGAGCATGTGTGGCCCTGAGCAGGGAGTCCCGGCCCAGGAGCGAACACAACTGATGGATGACACAAAGATGTGCGAAAGCCCTCTTGGCCACGGCTGCCAACTGATCTGCAAGTAGCAGCCCCAAATCCAGGAGGACCCCTAAGTTGCATACCAGGTCTGTCTGGGGCAAAACAGCCCCATCCAAGATCAAAGTTGGCAGCTCCCTGGATAACGTGGGAACCCCTTATCCAAAGCCACTCAGTCTTGGAGGGATTCAATTGTAGCCCATTGTCCCCCATCCAGACCCCAAACACTTTCAGACATCTGGATAGCTTGCTGCCCCCTGGGTTTAAACAGGTTGGGGCCAACCCTAATGTTGAGTGTCTGTATTCATCTTGTGGGTCCAGTATTCTCAATTGATCCGCGTGCCTCCTCCAGATCAGACCAGTAGCTGTTTCAATTCTGTAAGAAACAGGACCAGTCTGATTGAGCACAAACCCAGGCAATCACGTAGGACCACCAGCTGCATAATTGCGGCAATGTACAGGGACTCCTGGAGAAAAACCCTTCTGGTGTTGGATTGCTATATTTGTGCCTTTGTCCTCCACCCTAGAGGGATCCAATCTGTCCAGCAAGGATGATAGTTTCTTTCGCTGGAGCAATTCAGCAGGGGACAGCCCTGAGACAAGGGGGGGTGAGCCTATACGTGAAAAGAAACTGGCATAACTGGAGCTCTAAATCCCCTTCACCCATACGCTGAAGTGTGTCCTTAGTTGTGTGCACCTGCCGCTCCACCTGGCCATTGGTGGCTGGGTGGAATGGAGCAGCAGTGATGTGACTAATCCATGAAGGATTGGAATTCTGCAGATGTGAACGTGGATGCGTTGTCGGACACCAGCACATCTGGAAGTCCAAATGCTGCGAACAGCCTTCTCAGGTGCATTATCATGGTGGCTGAAGTGGTATTAGGCACTCTAATCACTTCCAGCCACTTAGAGAATGAGTCTACAACCAACAAAAATAGGGCACCCCTAAATGGACGTGCAAAATCTATGTGCAACCTGGACCACGGGCCCCTAGTAGAATCCCATTTCCGAGAGGGAAGGTGGGATTGCTTTGGGCGAGAGGATTGACAGCTGGCACAAGTGCCGACCATCTGCTCTAAGTCTTGGTCCAGTTGAGGCCACCAAAAGTAGCTACAGGCAAGGGCTTTGGAGCGTACAATTCCCAGATGACTTGTGTGAAGTAAATGTAAAACCTTTTTCCTGAGAGTGACAGGAATGACCACCCGCTGGCCCCATAGAAGGCAACCTTGTTCCACTGACAATTCTAAATGCTTGCGGTGGAATGTTCTGAATTCCTCAGCTAGAGGAGAGACAGGCCAGCCTTTTTGTACCCAAGACATTACTTTAGTCAATGTTACATCCTTGGCCGTATCTTTGGCTATATCTGAGGTAACAACCAGGGGCGAGTCGAATGCCTCAATCATTGAGGACCTGGTGGTCACTTTCGATCTCGCAATTGGCTTCCCCAGCCCCTGGCAGTGGAGAACATGACAGGGCATCAGCGTGGCTGATGTTCTTGCCGTGCCTGTGCACCAAAGTAAATTCGTATGCATTTAGGAAAATTGCCCAACACAACATCCTTGGGGACAGAATTTGAGGCATGAGCTTCCCGTTCACAAAGATTCCAAGGAGGGGCTTGTGGTCAGTTACGATGGTAAAAGGCCTTCCGTAAAGGTAATCATGGAATTTCTTAGTGCCTGCCACGAATGCCAATACCTCCCTGTCTGTCTGAGCATAATTTTTTCTCAGGCTTTGAGAGCGAACGGGAATAGAATGCTATGGGGGCTTCCCTCCCATCACTTAACACATGGCATAACACAGCTCCCACCCCCACCGGGGATGCATCACACACAAGTACAACTTCCTTGTTAGGATCAAAATAAGTTAATACAGCATCCGAAGATAGCAGCCTTTTAAGTTCTAGGAACGCTTTCTCCTGGCAATGGCCCCAGTGCCAAACAGTATCTTTCTTAAGAAGCTGATGTAATGGTTCGGCAACTGAGGCTTTGCGATGGAGAAAAGCGTGATAGAAGTTTAACAATCCTAGAAATGATTGCAATTCGGCTTTACATTTTGGCCTGGGTGCATTCCGCACGGCCGCCACCTTGGAGTCAGAGGGCATGATACCTTGGGGTGTAATGCTGTACCCCAGGAACTCCACTTCCCATCCCAAAAACACACCTTAAGTGCCCACCTATGTGTTACTATGGTCTGGGCTATGGAAGCAGCAGGAGACACAGTTAATTTTTGGTAAGCCTGGGCAAGGTCAGGTTTTGCGGAGCAATTTCCTCTATGCAAGGAGGCAAGAAGGTGGCTTACCACGGGCACAGGATATGCATTCGGGCGAATAGCTTTATTGATGGTACACTTGTATTCAGCACATATCCTGACCTCCCTGTTACTTTTCAAAGCAGTCACAATTGTTGTCTCCCACTCTGCAGAGTCCACTGGCACTAGGATGCCCTGCCCCACCAGTTTGTCCAGCTCGGCTTCTATCTTCTCCTTTAAAGCAAAGGGTACCCTGCATGGCTTCATCTGGATGGGTCAGATGGTTGGGTCAAGCTTAAAGTCAACAGGTGGTCATTTGTATAAACCTAAACCCTTTTTGAATACCTCAGGATGTGCAGCACAAATGTCCCGGATTGGGTCAGAGTCTATTGCGTGGATGCCAGAAAGCCGGATTCCCAGGGGCCTAAACCATTGGGACCCAATAAGACAGTTAGTGCCCTGCTTAACTACAACCAATGGCAAAGAGGTGCAAATGTTTTTGAATTTAACCAAAAAATTACCCACCCCAAGGACCGGAATATAGCAACCTTGCACATCCCGGAGGGAAGTTTTAAAGGATTTAAGCTTGGGCCGAGAGGCAGGGGGAATTCTCAAAATCTCCCTCTGTGGGATTATGGAAAAGGTAGTACCTGAATCCACCTCCATCTTGAAGGGGACGTCCTGCAGGCTCAGGTCTGCGAATAAACGCTCACTGACGATGACCACTTGGCACGGCTCAGGCTCGGGTGACACTTTGGCGATGGACGTGTTGTGGTGATGACTCTTCTTGGGCACAGGCGCTGGAGGTCTTTGCTTTCGCTGTCGGCATCCCTTAGCAATGTGCCATCTTTGCCCGCAGTTGTGGCATTCTGCAGTGTGGAAGGGGACCTTCTTGCGGTCATACTGGGCTCCGCAGCCATCACACTTGCGAAGGTATTTCTTCTCCTGATCATCACGGTGCTCTTGGTGCTTTTGTCGGACCGCTCAGACTTTTCCCTCTGCATTGCTGGACTCTGATGAAGTGGTGGAACCAGGCGATGCTGAGGAGGATGAAGGTGAACTTTACTGAGCTTGCACAGCTGAGTCAGTGGCACTGGAGGTGGAGTGGCGATGCCGGAAAAGCTTTATCCCGGACCGTGCAGCCTCAGACTATACTGCCTCTTATAGGACATCCATGAAGGTTAGTGTCTTTCTGATCATGAGGTGACATTGAGCATCTTCGTCCCTCATACCGGCTAGCAGATGGTCCCAGAGTGCTTCTTCAATGTTGTCCCACTTGCACGGGGCAGCAGCAATCCACAGCGTGGCGGCATAGTCTGCAATGGGTACACCGGGTCGCTGCTCTCTTCTGTGGAAGGCCACCCTGGCTGGAAAGTTCAAGACCTCTGGCTGCAGGTGCCTCCTCAGTGCGGTCATGATTTCTGCGAGCGGCACCACATCCACATCCCTTGGGAGAACGAGGTGGGTTGCCAGCTCAAGCATCTCAGAACCACGCTGAGCGAGGAAACAGGAGTGCATCAGTTTCCGTCAATGATCTTCTGCGAGGCCATTGTGTGGCGGAAACAGCATTTGTATGTTGCCCATTTCTCTGGATATGCTGGAATAGATACGTGAGAAAAGATACATTCAGCTCCTAGAAACAGTAACAGTAACAATAATACAACAAGCTAACAGAGTATGCACATTTTTCAACCCATTTATTTGCATAAGAATAGATACATCAGAAAAGATACATTCCGCTCATGTCAGAAAACACAGTTAACATACATAACAGTGGGGGCTGGTTGTTCGGGCAGGGGTGCCTTGATTTCAGTCTCTTCTTTGGTGATTGGTGATCAAATAGCAGGTGTGTTTCTGAATGTAAAACTTAGTTTACACTAGCACCAAAGTAGAAGCCATGAAGATTTAGTGCCAACTGTAGTGACTGCACCACTGCTACACTACAGAGCCTCAAGAGCCAACAGAAAAAAGGCAAGAAAAGATTCTGATATGGGTGATACAGATGGCAGGAACTGCCTCTCATGCTATAGCGCTAGGGGAGCAAGGGGATGGAAAAAGGTAAAGCAAACATATGGGCTATAGGACACATACTCCCTACCATATTTGCATAAGAATCCTTCACACTCCTTCTTTTATGATGACAATGCCAACTCATTGACCTTTACATAGCAAACAACGAGAGAAGAAGCATCACAGGTAGAAGGACCAGTTGTCCCTTACAAGGTTGTCCTACTGTAGCTCAGATACGTAAATTCTCACTTGCCTGGATATGTCAGAATGCACAGCATCAAAATGTTTTCTCTGTTTGCCAACATGAGCGTTTACTTGCTTATTTGTTTGTTGTTGTTTTTTGGTTAGCCTTAAGGCTAATTTGTATGTTTGCAAGAATGATTTTCACAGAAATTGTGCAACTGCATAATTGTGCTGAACTATGACAGTTGCTGCCCAGGGTAGGACTGGCCCAATTATTGCTCGCCAATCTGTTTTCTTCCTGTCTCTTATCTAAGAGTGACAGGGATCTTTATCATTTATGTTGACAACAGACCTAGTAGACTATCCCTGAAGAATGTATTTCTATTGAGATTATTTCCCACTTGACCTCAAGGACTTAAAGAGATGTCATTTAATATCAGATATATATATAAAAAAAAAACCACCCACCAATCCTTACTTTTTCTAACTACAACCCCAAGAATATTCTACCCAGCATGTCTAACTAGTCAGGGAGTTGCAGTTCAAAAAAGTAATTATTGTCAACAGTTTATAATACAGAGCCATGGCCTAAATTCAACTGTTAGTCTCAACTGGAATGAATCCTTTGAATCAATGGGATTTTGATAATGTTTGAATTAATTTTCAGCGGTTGGTTGTATTGATTTGTTCCAGCTGGACTAGTGTTTGGACTCAGGCTTGTGTTGCTTTTAATGGTGGCTTTACATAACCATGGAATCATAAAATGATGCAGTTGGAAGGGTTGGTTTTTATTATTATTATTCTACTGTGCTTCACTTAGTGAGCCCCTTGTAGGAATTTGTGATAATCACATTAATAGAATGCAGTAGTCTAGTTAAGGTAAGGAAACATTTATGACTTAGAAGTAAGCATTGTAAGGTAAAAGCAGAGGTGGGGCATGGAATCCTTCTATTTGTTGTTCCCAGAAATCCATTGAGGGTAAAGGAGAGTAAAATCTCAAGCTGATACCAAACATTTCCTCCTTCAGAGATAAAAGATAATGTTCTCTAAATATCTGACCTGAATATAACCTTGATCACAGGAAGAGGTTTGTTTTGGTAGCCTGCTGAAGCTGGCTACCTGCTATGATGTTTGGGATTCCTATCTGAGATAATTCTGAACACTGTGTTTAAAAGCACATTTATGGGCTTGGAGCTGCTTTTATTACAGAATGTTTTACTTCATAGTTAGAGTGAACAATTTTTACCCTGTGTATTTATATCTGGGTTTTTTCCTATCTTTTTTCACATGGTCAAAGCAGGTTACTACATGATATAACCAAGTGTGTTAAAAAAGAGAGTTGAATATATAGTTCACAAAATTAAGATGGGTGCAGCAGTAGCAAAAACAACAGTGCTGTAATAATTTCCCTAACCCCATAAAACAAATACTACTTAATGCAGCTGGCACAATACCTATGAAACATCTCTCATGCCTATGTATCTAAAGCTGCAGCTATATTTATTAAACTTAGATATGTTTAAATGTTTTGAAATATGTTTCTAAAATTGATTTTAATCGTGGATTCAGAATTGAATCCAGGAAGAAGGTTATACCTTTATTGGATCACTCAAAAAAAAATCATTGCCTGTTGTGTCCAAACGTTTATTAACGGAATTTGCTTAAGTTGCATTCATCGTTAAGTCTTTGTTGTATTCACGCCCTTTTCTGTAACATGCCTTGATCATATGTTTTTAAGGTACCTTGATTGGGTTCCGCACAGGTTTCCCAAGTTGACTAATGTCCTGGCAAATGTATCACTGTACTGCCTTCCTGTCTCTATATAAGTTGCTACCTCATCCCTGTTTTCCCCAATCTGATGCAGTCCGATATCATGTTCGAACTGAGCTATAATAAATAACTTGTTGGTTAACCCCTGGTCTGCTGTCGCATTGCATTTAATACTCGGGCTCAACATTGGCAACAAGGATGGGATCATCTGCCGATGCAACACCACTCAGGTGGTTCGATGTGTCGAAGCCAGACACTTGTTCAAGCTACGAGATCCAATTTGAGAATTGGGTGATAGTCAACAAAGTCAAGCTGGAGGAATGAAAGGCAGTGTTTCTCATGAGTTACAGCATCTCAACAATTGAACTTGCGGTCAATCTACTTAGGCCAAGAGAAGTAAGGGACACTTCTCTATGGGACATTTTCTCAGTGTTAAGAGACTATTTCAAGCCGAAAGTCTCTATCTTCATGGCCCGGGTAAACTTCTTTTGGATGAACCAGAAGCCCGGAGAGGCCATCATCGATTATGTTGCTGCACTGCGCCAGATGGCTGAGATATGTGCGGGGCCAAACTTGGATGGCGCCCTGAGGGAGAGGGCACAGAAGTGCACGTTGACCTTCGAAGAAGCATTAGAAGAAGCCCTGATGTCCGAAGTCACCACCGCAGGTGAAAAGGAGTTCTGTGAGAGACACTCCTCAGTAAAAGTGGCTGCAGCTGACCAGAGGCCGGAGTCTAGATTCGCCATCCGCAGCATCCCCAGTCGACAGAGAGTCAGGGAGTGATGTGTGGGAAGTATGCAGCAAGTCCACCACACCTGTTGACAAGGTAAAGGCCCCATGCAAGGATTGAGGGGGCAAGATTGGGTGTGAAAAAAGCCAGTTCGGAGAGGCAGAGTGCCTCAAGGGTGGTCAAATGGGAAACAATGTGAGAGAGTGCAACCAGCATCCCAAAGAGTTTCAAGTCTCCAAAAAAAGTTGCAAAAGACAAAGTTTGCTGGTCCGGAGAGCACTAGGTCTCCAAGGTCTATGCTGGTCAAGAGTCCAGTTCTAGTTCCAGTGTTCGTGCGGTCCAGTTCTTCGTGGACATCCATCTTCAGGGTCGTCATTGCCGCATGGAAATTAACTTGGGATCGTCATTCTCAATCCTCGCTCAGTGTGAGTTTTTCCAAATACCGCCAGCTGACAGTCCCAAGTTGCAGGCTCTGCAGGTCCAGCTGCGGGATGTGCAGGGTCGCCCTATCCCTGTGCTCAGTGTAGGAATGTTTGATGTGCAGTTCGAGAGCATCACTGTGAAGCTTCCGCTCATCATGGTCAAAGAAGGTAAGAGTAACCTTCTGGGAGTTCAGTGGTTTGAGGCCTTAGGTATCACCTTTTCAGGCATCAATTTGGTTCAGTGGGACCCCAAACAGGTTGGGATGGGGGTCATTAGGGGGGCTTTTGCAAATCTTAGTTCGGATCCCACAGCCAAAGTCAGGAAGCAGAAGACTCGCCAGGTACTTGCCATGCACAAAGACTGCACCAAGACTGGACTCTATAAAAACTGTCTGCTGGCCAGAGTAGGGCCAGACACCTTTGAACCATGAAAGCTGATGCTGTTCAGTTCTTTGCAAGCCATGAGTGAAATTGTGTATGTGTTACTGAAATTTCCCATTCTGTTCGAGGTGTTTTTTTGGGTTCAGATTGGGTGGCCTCCACCACCAGTCTTCTTGGAGTTAACGGGTTATTGCAGGGATCATAATAAACTGACAGTGAAGGGGGAGGATTTGTTGTGGGAAGGCAATGGGATATTTCGGTCTGTCCTACAATTTGAGTATGTTCCTGCGCCAAATTCCCCGGGGGTTAAAGGAAAGGAATAATTTGGTAATTCTGTCTGCATTTTGGGACAAGGTTTTGCAAATGCTGCCTGATGGGTATGCCACCATGGCCCAACTGAAGGGGGTTACAGAAAAACAGTTTTGGAGAACCAGGCTTGGTTCCAAGCCTGAGGTTTGGGTAGCAACGGCTGTACAGCAATTCCCCTGGGGGTTGGAGGAAAGGAAGGTGTGGGGCCATGGAGTTCTGATTGCATCTCTGGGAGTGGGGAGGAGACCACCATACTGGAAGAGTGAGGTTTTGGATTGTTCCATGCAAGGGTTTGACGCTAGGGCAGGTCGCCCGTATGCAACCATTTCCCCGGAGGCAAAGGGGAAAGTTAAGGCATGTCCCTATGTGGCAGGACAAGGCTCAGCTGAAATTGAGTTGCCACAAAGTGGTCAGTTTTTGGGAAATGCAGACATGGTTTCACCATCTGATACAGCAACAGCAGTGATTAAAAGTCCCACACTTGCAGTAGTAGGCTTGGGTGTTCCGACAAGCTCTACAAACACCTCAGAGTCAGTAAGGGCTAACACCCCTGCAATCCACACAGGGGTAACTCTGTTGAGTGGTCCCGTCAAGGGGGAGATGGACCTCCCCGTAACAGATCCAGAGCCGGATAGCGGTGGCCAAGCCTATCTTCATATTCCTCAGATTTCTGAGCTGGTCACCAGAAATCACACATACCCAATTGTTATAGAGCTGGTTCCCTCCGACATAGCTCAGACCACCGTGTCTAGTAAATTCAGTGGTATGGGAGTGGGGAACAAATCTGAATGGAAGACAGAACACACAGCACTCAGGGTTTTGGAATAGGGGTTCATGGAAGTTTGGGGGTCAGGAATTGCCCAAAGTTCAGGCTGGTAGAATAAAGGGGGTCAAGGGAAAATTGAGTATCTTCCACTGGGTAAACTTTGCACCCCCGGAATCAAACAGCACCACTAAGTCTGTGGAAGAGAATGTCCCTCGCTCATATGGGTACAATTCAGGCACATGTAAGGGGTTACGCCACAACCCCACACCCAGCCAAGTATCGTTGGTCACCAGGGTGCCTGCCACACCCGGGACTAGTGCAGAGGTGGCTTGTATGACTCTTCCGTAGCAGTAGTCACGAGTCTGCCGTACTCTTACAGGGGTTCGATTTTTCGTTGCAAATACATTTTCAGTTCCAAATCCACTTCACACAAGCTATCCCCTATCCCTACTTAATTTAAACACCACAGACCTTACCTCGTGTGAGCTGTGCAAAACTCCTAGCTTGCCTAGGTTGACTAGTGAGTCCAGCAGCCATCCCATAGATGCTAGTTGTCATGCACTTCAGAGCAGACAGGAGGATTGCTGTGTAGCCTGAAGACAACTCATGAAGCTGTGGCGAAAACAACAGTTATTTATGTTAACTTTGAGCCACATCCAATCACCCCATACTTCTTGGATTAGCTGCTTCTGGTGGTCTGATGTCTTTCTTTGGGTCGGGATTGGCAAATAAACATTCTGCTGGCACAATTTATGTGGGTGAATGCCTGCCTTGTGCGAACTTTCTATATTGTAAAACTGTTGATTATTGTTTATGTTGTGTATGCATGTAATTCATCTGCCTTTGCATGAAGCTCAGCTGCCAGCTATAGCACAGCTGAGGGAGCTCAGCTCACGTGGCTCCAATCACCCAAACAGCAACTAGCGCGGGAAACCTTCCTGCCACAGGTGAACCACGCCAGGTATGCAGTACGTCAGAATGACGCCACTGCAACCACAACCAATAGTCACCCCGTGGGCAAAATTCAAATGTGTTGTATCATATATAAGGAGCTGCGTCTCCGCTATTACCTCATGTACAGATTGACCATGCTGCAATAAAGAAGTGTTTGGCCCTCCTGCTGGCTCCATGTGCAATCAATCTGCCTACATCAAATTGGTGATGAAGGTGGGATAATGGCATCCCACAGTGTCACCCTCGCTCCATTCAATACCTCCTGGCCGAAGTCATGGGACCTCTATGAGGAACAGTTTCTGTACACGATGGACGTGGAGAAAATAGAGAGCGAGGTGCAAACACAAGACTGCCTACTGGCTCAGAGCGGGTTGCCAAACCTGGAACTGACGAGGAACCTCCTAATGCCGAAGGTACTCAAAACGGTACCCCTCGCCAAAATCTCGCTGCTCTGCGGGCACATTTCCGCCCAAAGGTGTCCATGTTCCCGGCAAGAATGGCCTTCCACCGGCGTGACCAATGGCCCGAAGAAACTGTGGCGGAATTTGTCACCGCAGTGAGACTGGTGGCTGTTCCATGCCGGTGAGGAGCCTTCCTGGTCGAGGCATTGCAAGACCGTCTCCTACTTGGCCTGCAGGATGAGGAGGCTCAGCAGAAACTGTTGGCCTGGGATGAGGACATCACGTTCAAGCAGGTTTTGCGGGCTGCACAAGCTGCTGAGGCAGTAAAGGACGGGGTACGGGTGTGCAGGGCGAGAACCGCAGCCTCCAAAAACTCGATGTCCACAGTGCAGGCCCACAGTGCAGGCCCACAGGGAGCAAGAGCCAAGAGCCGTGGCAGCCGCCACCACATCCTCATTGGATGTCAGCGAGAGTGAGAGTGAACCAGAGGTTCAGAAGGTGAGGAAAAGGCCTTCCGAGAGAAGAGACACTGCCAAAGCACGCCGATGCTGCAAGGGGTGCAGGGGCGCACACAACCAGAAAAGGTACCCCTTCAAGAAGGTGCCACAACTGTGGACGTTTGGGCCACATCACGAAGGTGTGCAGACAATGCAGAAGCCGGAACCCTGACCAGACCAACCGCCATGGCCGAAGGGATGCCGCCGTCAGGAAGGTGCATGCGGGAGACACAGTGGTGAGATGTGTGTCGGACCGGCACACCCTTTTTTTGTTGCAGGGGTCCAGGTGAAGATGGAGGTGGATTCAGGGACTGCTTACTCCATAGTCTCGCAGACCGAGTTTCTGCGAATACCCCCTAGGGACTGCCCCAAGCTGAGAGCCCTCAAAATGAACTTGCGGGATGTTCAGGGAAAATACATCCCAATCTTGGGGGTGGGGGACTACACTGTCCATTTCAAAAACTTCACAAGGAAGTTGCCCTTAGTGGTTCTGAAGGGGGGGTCCAGTTGCCTCCTGGGGACCTGGTGGTTTGAACCACTGGGCATTGCATTGACTGGTATCAATGCCATCCAAGGCGACCCCATTCAAGATGTGTGCAATGCACATCCAGCGGTCTTCATGAAAGGACTTGGGGAGTACAGGGGGCCTCTGGTGGACTTTGATATTGACCCTTCCGTTCGGCCCGTATGCCTCAAGCCAAAAAGAGTGCCTTTTGCACTAAAGGACAAAATAGAAGCGGAATTGGACAAACTGGTGGGTCAGGGGATTTTGTTTCCGGTGGACTCCGTGGACTGGGAGACACCGATTGTAACTGCCATGAAATCTAATGGGGAGGTTAGGATTTGTGCTGATTACAAGTGTACTATCAACAAGGCAATTCACCCAACGCCTACCCGGTGCCGGTAGTTAGCCACTTGCTGGCCAAGTTACATGGGGGTAAATGCTTTGCGAAGCTGGATCTAGCGCAGGCTTACCAGCAGTTAACAGTCACACCTGCGGCTGCAGCTGCCCAGATGATAGTTACGCACAAGGGTGCATTTAAGGTGACACGCCTCCAGTTCGGCGTGTACTCAGCTCCCGGAATATTTCGGGTGCTTGTAGAATGCCTACTTAAGGGGCTCCCTGGGGGTGTTGCCATATTTTGACGATGTATTGATAACAGCTGGGGATGAGTCAGAGCTAGCCCAGAGGTTAGACCGGGTACTGTCTGTGTTTGAGAGGGCTGGGTTATGCCTGAGAAGTGACAAGTGTGTAATCTATGCAAATGAGGTAGAGTTTCTGGGTTTCGGATCACCCCCGATGGGGTAAAGCCCTCAAAATCCGAGTTTGTGGCTGTCCAGGATGCCCCCACACCAGCCACCAAGTCAGAGCTGCAGTCATTGTTGGGGGTCCTAAACTTCTACCATTCCTTCCTCCCATGGAAGGCATCTGTGGCCGAGCCGTTACACCGCCTACTGAAAAAGGATGCAGTCTGGCAGTGGGAGGAGGCTCAAGAGCAAGCATTCAGTGAGTTAAAGCGGCTCCTCTCTTCTGAGGCGATATTAACTCACTTCGACCCCAAGAAGCCCATAGTACTTGTGTGTGATGCCTCACTGGTGGGGGTCAGGGCTGTCCTCTGCCACATGTTCGAGAACAGGAGGGAGGCACCGATTGCATTGTACTCAAGATCCCTATCAAAAGCAGAGCGCAACTATGCCCAGACAGACAGGGAGGCCCTCGCGATCATCGCAGGGACAAAGAAATTCCATGGCTTGTATGGGAGGGAGTTCACCATTGTCATGGACCACAAGCCCCTCCTGGGAATCTTTTTCACAGCCAAGCCCACCCCACAGATCTTGTCCCCTAGAATGTTACGGTGGGCAATCTTCCTAAACGCATACCAGTTAACGCTGGTGCATCGCCCAGGGAAAGACATCGCTCAAGCGGATGTGCTTTCCAGGTCTCCCCTACCGGAGCTGGGGGAACCCAAGTGCAAGGTTGAGCAAGATCACCAGGTGCTGCTCATCGAGTCTCTCGACTCGCCCCCAATCGTGCCTGCGGATATTGCTAAGGCAACTGCCAAAGACAAGGTCCTATCCCAAGTGCTGGCTTGGGTTAAGAAGGGCTGGCCCTTAACGTCCCCATCCGAAGAGCTTGCATCGTTCTTCAGGAAGTGTTTCGAGCTTTCGCTTGAGAGAGAATGTCTCCTCTGGGGCCAGAGAGTAGTAATTCCCGAGGTCTTGCGAGCTAAGGTGCTCTGACTACTCCATACGAGTCACCCAGAGATCGTGAAGTCAAAGGCTCTGGCAAGGAGCTACTTCTGGTGGCCCAACACAGTCAAGGACATAGAACAGTTGGTGGGCACATGCGAGAGTTGCCAACTCTCATGGCCTGAGGAGCATAGGCTACCCACCAGGGAGTGGGACACAGCCCGTGGACCATGGTCAAGGATCCACGTGGACTTCGCGGGGCCCTTCAGGGGCACAATATTCCTACTAGTGGTTGACGCATTCTCAAAATGGCTGGAGGTCATTCCGATGCAAAACACATCCTCCGCAGCCGTAGTCAAACACCTGAGGAAGGTGTTCACGTGTTTTGGCCTGCCTGATGTGCTAATTTTGGATAACGTGACCACTTTTACGTCCACTGAATTTCAGGCATTCCTCGAGCGGAATGCAATCAGGCATGTTACTTCTGCCCCGTTTCACCCTGCCACAAACAGTCAGGTAGAATGCCTGGTCCGCACTACAAAGGAGGCACTGAGGAGGATGGGTCCGGGGGACCTGGAGCTACAGCTCTGCAAATTCCTCCTGTCCTATAGGGTCAGCCCGCTAGCATTGGGGCAATCCTCCATGGAGCTTCTGATGTGAAGAAGGCTCTCAACGTTGCTTGACAGCCTGGATCCTTCTAGGGTGGAAGATAGGGGTACGAATGTGGCAGTTGGGCAGAGGAAAGTGTTTGGGGCAGGCAACCCAGTTTACTGCAGAAATTATGTGAGCTCAGAGCCAGCGTGGGTACCCAGGGAAGTGGTGGAACAAACAATGCCAGTATCATACAGAGTCAAGACAGGGTCAGGGCTACTGTGGCGGAGACATGCTTATCAGCTTAGGAGAAGGGTCACGGAAGCCACGGGGGAAAGTGATATAGAAAAATCACCGTTAGGGTTGCCCCCCACCCACTTAAACCAAGGGGAAATACAAGACTCAGCATAGCAGGCTGCCTAGAGCCACAGGAGTCAACCTCCCAACCCGAAGAGGAAGACTCCCATTCCCAGATAGAAATTTTGTTGCAGGATGGGGGGAGTTTTCGCAAGTGTTCCCCCACTCGTCCCAGTGAACAGTGGGGTTTTAAGTTGTCCCAAAGGTCTCCCCATCCTCCCCGAATCAGAGATACCCCATTCCTGCCATTGCCAGGATCCGATGGGAACCTGCAGTTCTCTCGAGGGGAAAGCTTAGGCACAGCGGGCGATCTGGGCAGCACCGCCAAACCGGCGGGTCGACCGCAGCGCAACTGCCGACCCCCACAATGGTTGAAGGACTTTGTCCCATCCTAGGGGGGAGGGATGTTGTGTATACATGTAATTCATCTGCCCTTGCATGAAGCTCAGCTGCCAGCTATAGCGCAGCTGAGGGAGCTCAGCTCACGTGGCTCCAATCACCCAATCAGCAACTAGCACGGGAAATCTTCCCGCCACAGGTGAACCATGCCAGGTATGCAGTACGTCAGAATGACATCACTGCGACCACAACCAATGGGCGCCCTGCGGGGAAAATTCAAATGTGTTGTATCATATATAAGGAGCTGCATCTCCGCCATTACCTCATGTACAGATTGACCATGCTGCATTAAAGAAGTGTTCGGCCCTCCTGCTGGCTCTGAGTGCAATCAATCTGCCTACATCAAAGTATAGTTTTAATTTTTGTGAGCCTCCCTATAGTGAGGAAGGTAGTATGCAATCAATCAAACAAACAATATTCCAGGTTTCACTCCAGAGTTGCCAATGAAACATATATTTATGGATAGCTAGGTATACAGTCAAGTCACACATTGGTACTCTTAAGGTTTTTCTCTAGTTCCTTCAAAGGTACTGATTCACTATAAATTCTTTTTGTGTTCTTCCCAGTTTCATTGTTCTAATATCTCAGTTGCAGCCTGGGATTGAAAACTAAACAACGTTATAGAATATCTGTACCAATTTTATGAATCATCATTCATCTGTAATCAGTTGTCCTTCCACTGTATTTACAAATATAGGGTTGCAAAAACTTGAGTAGAAAATACACCATGAACAGCCTTTTTTTAATGAATGTCAAATAATTTCAGCTAGTAACATGTCTACTTATGGATTGCAGCTTAATATTAAGAAGCAAAAATAGCACCATAGAAGAATTATGTAGCCTTAATGTGACAATGAAAACATCAAAATAATTACAGGTCTTGACCTGCTGACCTTCCCAACATCAAACTCAGCATCTTAACTACTAAGCCTTCATGGCCCCTAGACATCGTATTTACATTAGGGTAAATAGTATTTACATCAGGTGAATGGGAGTACCTGTACAAGGAGAACCTGTGGACCAGGAGCACAGTCCAATTCCATTTCTCTGCAACTGAAGCAGGGTTATCCAGAATGAGAAGCTGTAACCCAAGCCATAATAAATGAATGTTTATTAACTGATTAGTCTTACAACCTTTCCAGTAACATAGCAGAAGAATTAAAATCTGTGCGATACAATGGAGTGCAAAGAAAAACAATAAAAAAACAATAAAAAACAATATGTAAATACCTGAGCTACTTTTAAAAGGAATGTAAACAATTAATACATTCATATCCATAATCAGATAAGTGAAGCTCCCTTGCAGAATACCCTAGCCATAATGGAAAGAAGGGGTAGAAAAAGAAGACAACTAACTCTGCTACTGTGGCCCCTACAGCCCACCAGCCCAGTTCTCAGGATAGAAGTGTTACCTCCTCCAAACCTCTGGCTCTGTGTCAGCAGACTGTCCTTGCTGTCAACATCAGATCACGTTCCTTTGGGACTAAAGAGATAGTACACCCAGTTCAACGAAGGGACCAAGAGTAGCCAAGCCAATTGGACTATGGAACTGAGCATACATAGGGAGAGTAAGGGAACTCTCCTAGTCCAGCAAGTTATAATTAATTGTTCAGCAATATTGTGGTGTCATGATGAGAAAGGGACTCATGGACCCCGGCACAGGTGAGCATCTACACATGTGTTGATTGAAATGCAGCAAATAACATCTGGAGTGATATCAATAGCTTTGTACTTCAGTAGTTTAAGCACAGTTAAAAATAATAGACTTTGGATGTGATAGGATGTTGGGGTGCTGGGGGTACCCCAATGAGGCTTGGCTGTGTTTAGCAGAGCAAAGTGGCTAGCTGTGTATGCAGCAACAGCTGGGAGAAATTTCCACACAGACAAGCAGGTTGTATAAGGGAAAAAAATAGCTTTACTTTTCAGCGAAAAACACAGGAGAAGCAAAAACACATGCCTGAGATAAGCAGCTCTCAGTACAGTTGGCAGCAGTCCACAAGAGATAGCAAATGTCCAAGATATACAGCAACTCAACACTGAGTGGTTGACAGTGGTAAATAACCTGACTCCCTAAAGGGGCCAATGGCTACAGGCAGATGAGCCCCTTTAGGTGGCATGATGGTCCACCTCAGTGGAGGAAATGTCACTGGAAACCATCTTATTGAGCCCAACAGCAAAGTGAGCGGAAGTGGAACTACTTCACTATTCTGATTCCCAATGGGCGTGGAGGCAGAAGAGGCCATGCCAAATGGACTGGCTGTGAAGGTGCACCTTGTTAGTATCCTCAAGGTTGCGGCAGTCCATTGCAGTCCCAGTATTAAATCCTGCATATTTTATATCACACGTGCTGCAGGAGATGACTCCATGATCATAGTGTGTGGATCACTTCATGGCAAGCTGCGATCCACCTTAAACAAATTCACACCAATGGCATTTCCCTTGAAAATGATTTTCAAGGGGGGAAATGTATACTCAGACATAAGCAGTAGCCAATGATGACAATTTTATATCACTCATCCAGATGTACCTTATTCATGGCAGGAAATTTTGTCCCTCTTCCATCTTGCACTGTTCAGTGTATAAGTGTCATAAACCATCATATATATTGATGTCAATTGCTCTTCAAGATGTTTTGAGGTGATAATTTTTTTACCGGAGAAGAAGAAGTCCCCATATGTAGAATGATACCAGCCCCTGAATATTACTTTGCGGGATATAATTGTAGCAAATAAATTATAGTATATACCATCTCGGATTCACCATGGTAAAATGGACTTAAAATTTAGACCTCATGGCTCCAACACCTGCTCTTAGTTTGTGAATTTGTCTATTTCTTCTTGCCCTGGTTTTCATATCATTTTGCCCGAAGAAACATTACACCAGTAGCTAGAAGAAAGAATTCACTAAACTCAACTTTATTGAAAAAATTCAATGATCCTACTAGAGTTAATACCCAACTGTGTAATTTAGTTTCTGTTTGTTGTTTTGTTTAATGTCTTTGTTTATGGTAAGAAGAAGAAGCATTCTAGGAAATGTATCAGAAACAGAACCTTGCACTTAAAACAAAATTAGAAGCCCAGCTAAAGAACAAAATCATTTCAGTGTAGCCAGTTAGAATGGCTTCCCCTGGAATAAAGCATTTGTGATACCCACTCTGTTGTAATCATTTGCAGAATGTATCCACAATAAATATGGTCACTGTGTAGTAGGATATTGTTTTAGTGATATTCATTTTAATGTATTCCAGACACAACAGCAAGCTAAAGGAAGTCTAAGTATGAATGTATATATGAGATCATCCTAGAGGGGAAAAGATACTAAAATGTTCAGGTTCTTGAAGGAGAAAGAAACATCACTATGTAAGCAGACTGGGGGAAAAGTAATAAAGAGAAAAACCTTTGCTGTTTCAGAAAAAATAGTAGCAACTTTCCCTCATCATGGTAGTAATTATCTTTAAGGTAAAATGTGTTCTTAACTCCAGTGTGATAGTGTTTATATATCTGGTGTACTGCAATTCTTAACTTTAGTTGGTTAGTAATTAAATTTAAGGTATCTATGAATAATACATGGAGAATGAACAGGACCATTATTATGAAAAGGAAAAAAATGAAATAACCACTTGGAAATATTGTTACAGAATGCTGAAAGTGCAAGCTTGTGAATGTTTATTTCACTCCGCTTAAAAGATTTATAGGAGACTGGAGGATTTATTATACCCAACCCTAAAGCAGAGTAAAAGAAGAACTGTTTATGTGTGAATATGGTCTCTTCTTGAAGCAAGTTGTTTTCAAGCATTATGATGACTGGAACTAATTGGCCTATAACTGACTTAATGGGACCAAAACCCATTTTAATTCAAGCGCTATTGTGTGTCCTGGTGAAAACTTTGGAATAGCAAGTGCAACTCTGATAACCAATTACAGTAGTTCCAAAGTGTAAAGAATATTATTGTGTCCCTTGGAAGCCTGTTGGCTTATCCTTAAATGTATTCTCTCCCCTCAGAGAAAGGATACCTGAATTGTGGGTGACACAAAATGTGGTACCATAGCAGGATAACCTAGCCAAGCTGAACACACACATTTAACTTACCATGAGCATCCAGAGTATTTACTCCTCATTCATAGCTGTTTGCTCACCTTAAAATACTACTGCACTCCATTCATGTGATCCTTGCAAACTCTAGACAGAGAGCATGGTGGAAGAAACAATATGGTGGCTAGGCTAACAACTGAGCTGGGTTTGGTATCATGTACAGTGGCAATATGAAACCAAAAGCAACATCTTTTTGGCAAAAAGAAAAAATGCTGAGCCAAAATTGTAATGAAATAAGGGTCACAAGTTATGTAAAATCAGGTCTTTGCTTCTTTGCAAGGGCCCTGCTTCTTTTTTAGCTTGCTCATTAGCAAGAACAGCTGATAGAGATTCCTAAGGCCACCAAACTACAGTAAAACCCCAACTTACAAATGCCTCGAGTTACATAAAATTTGACTTACATATTGATTTTGTGCTAAAACCATGGCCCAATTTACACGATTTCCTATGGGTTTGCTTCGATTTGCATAAAAAAATTATTTTTCCTATGGGTTTGCTTTGAGTTATGTAAAAAAATAATTTTTCCTATTGATTTGTTTCAAGTTACAAAAAAATTTGATTTAAGCAAAAGCCTACAAAATGGACTTTTTTTTGTAAGTAGGGGTTTTACTGTAGTGTTGAATCCTAATCACCTGGTGTGCAATGCATGACCACTCCCAGCTCTTGGCAATAGCTAGAGGTTCTCTATAAGAAGTAGAATGTCTAGGTAAAGGTAAAGGTCTCCCTTACTTGAAAGCCAGTCATGTCTGACTCCAGGGGACGATGCTCATTTCCAATTACAGCCAAAGAGTCAGTGTTGTCTATGTCTGAAGATGTTTCCATGGTCATGTGGCAGGCATGACTAGACACTGGAGCACACAGAACACTGTTACCTTTCCTGCCAAAGCAATACCTATGTATCCCTTGCAATTTCTTGCTTTCAAACTGCTAGATTGGCAGGAGCTAGACAGACAATGGGAGCTCTGGTGTCATTGAGACCCAAAGTAAAATGTCTAGCTACAAGTAAATAAGCAGACATGGGTAGACCGTGCTCAGGCTAGCAGTGTAAAAATTCTGCTGGCCACCCATTAGAGGCCACCATGCAACTTCACATTCTTGCAAATGTATTCACTGGGGAAGAAGAATTGCTCCCTTGTTCTTGAGTGCAGTTAAAAAAATAACAACAATACATAACTAATCTGTTCTCCAGTGGCTTCCTCCCATTAGCAGTAAAAAGTAAAGCTCTAAAAGGCAGCTTTTAATAAAAGGGTTTTTGCTTATTAGGAGATATTAATTGATAAAAAGCACATTAAAATTAATATGACAAGGCACACATGTGAATAATGTGCTAACATTCTCTTTAGTAAGTAGCCTAGGTTGATTTATGCATGTAGGTAATTATGTACAGTGTTATTAGTGTAATTCACATTTAGATTAAATTAGGAAAACATACAATAAATTGGATCTGTAGTCATATTTCTTCTTGCTGTGTAAGGAACTGAGATATATTGATGGAAGTTCTAAGTGTGCTACATAAGTTGAATTCCCAAGGTTATAATGGGATCAAAAAGCATTAGACATTCATTTCAGCTGTATTAAGTCCCTGCCATTGGATGGCAGTAAAATTCTACATCAATCACTGTAGCAAAGGGAAGCTAGAGAATAAGATGCCTTTCTTACATTATTTAACAGCAGAAAGCTTGTTGGCTTTGCATGTCATACAGCCAATAGCAAACCCTAGTGCTAAAATGGTTTATTTTCAACATTAAAAAACCACAGTACTCAGGTATGAATCCCTTCCTTCAACATTATCATGCTGTTGCAATGGATGGTCTGAAAGATGAGGATATCTTGGATATTTTTTTCATAATTTGAAGCAATGCCAGATTATGCTTGTATTACCTTGTAAAATCAGGGAATCTGATTCCTGGACATTCTCCTAACAGCCTTATAAACCTTTACAGGCTTCTAGGAGAAAACAATCAGAAACCTCTTTGTCACAGCTGACATTTATCCCAATAGTGGGTTATTTCCAGAATGAAATAAATCATTTCCAATCATATCAAAATCCATCTGGATATTAAGGTATAAATCCTTTCATTGTTCCAGTGATACCAGGTAACATTCGCTTGTTTTTCCTTATGAGCTTTATTTATTTAAATTGCTATTATATTCCACATGCATGATCATACTTCAAAGTTGTTGAAAACATCCAAAATTTTCAGATTGAAGTAGAACCCAAGGATTCTACAAGGCCTGCTAGATATGTCCATATTAAAGATGATGAGATATATACTTGTCCGATCATTTATAACCTGGATTATTTAATTTATAATAACCACTTTCTATTGTGCTGTTGACAAAATTGTTTCAACTTCATGATGTACCTAATTATGGTACAACCATTTGCATTAAGAGGTTATTTCATTTTGTAAAAACTGGGTAATTTCTTTTGCAGCTACAGTGTATATTTGAACAGAGTTCCTACATTGTCCTGAAGCCCTGCCCCAACACAATATCTGAAGTCTATCTCTGATGATATAAAGATTCCTCATGAAAAACATTACAGGACCATTGTTTTCATTCAGCCCAGTATGACACAGCCACTCTCAGCATTTCACATTACTGTATTTAGTCCAGAGTAACAATGAAATAATTTAGGCTACTATCAAAGTTACTATTTTGTTTATCTATTTTATTTCTGTACAACCCCACTGACCAAAGGTTACTCAGGGTGGTGTACAGTGGATCCTGATGGATTCCAGAGGAAGCTGGGTTTTTTTCCTCTGGATCAGGAACACGATTTACCTGAGTCACTCATCGACCTATGGTGTTCGACAACGATGGCGACCTTGGATGAAATCGTGCCACTATGGCCTCTCCAGGACCATGGAGCTAGATCATCCCCGTGGTTCACTGAAGAACTACGGGAGCTCAAATGGGATAAGAGATGCCTAGAGTGCTGCTGGGTGCGGACTCAGAGGGATACTGACCGAACACTTGCTAGAGTCACTATTAGGGCCTATCAAGTGGCGATGAGGGTGGTGAAATGTCCATATTTCACCACCCTCATTGCCTCCGCTGATAATCGCCCAGCCACCCTGTTTCGGGTGACTAGGTCCCTCCTAGGTAGAGGGGGGGGCTGGTGGCTGGCTGGCAGGGTTCGGCTGAGGACTTTGCTGACCATCTGGTGTAGAAAATCGATTGGATTTGCTCCGGGCTCAATCCTGGTGTGGTTTGGGAGGGTCTGGAAGGTACATGAGGACAGTCTTGCAGGGTAATCTGGGATCAGTTTGACCCAGTGGGCCCTGATGAAGTGGACAGGCTCCTTGCAGCTTCTTGCGCCACCACTTGCCCATTGGATCCCTGTCCCTCCTGGCTAGTGAAAGTTTCTAAGGAGGTAACAGGTAGCTGGTTCGAGGCAATAATTAATGCATTGTTGTGGGAGGTGGTGGTCCCTGCACCTTTAAAACATGCTTTGGTGAGCCCCCTCCTAAAAAAGCCTTCCCTCGACCCAGCCATCCTACCTAACTATTGACCGGTATCCAATCTCCCCTTTTTGGGGAAGGTATTGGAGAGGGTGGTGGTGCGTCAGCTGCAGGGGGTCCTGGATGAAGCAGATTATCTGGACCCCTTTCAGTCATGGTACTGAGACAGCATTGGTCGTGCTTGTTGATGATCTCTGGAGAGAGCGGGACTGTGGGCATCCGTCCGTCCTTGCTCTCCTCCATCTCTCAGCAGCCTTCGATACTGTCGACCACAGTATTCTTCTGGGACGGCTCAAAGGATTGGGGATCTAGGGCACTGTGTTGTTTTGGTTTTCCTCATTCCTGGAGGACCAGACCCAGTCGGCGTGGTTGGAGGGTGAGAGGTCCAGCTCTAGTCTTCTCCATTGTGGGGTGTCTCAGGGGTTGGTGCTTTCTCCTCTCCTATTTAACATCTACAGGAAGCCACTGGGTGAGATCATCCATTCTCATGGGGTACGGTACCATTAGTACGCGGATGATACACAGTTATACATCTCGGCTCGTAGGGACCCAAGTGATGCTGTAAACGCCCTGTCTGGAGGCTGTGGGGTTCTGGCTGGGGTCCAATGGGTTACAACTGAATCCTAGCAAGACTAAGTGGCTGTGGGTTCAGGGTACACCTGTCAAGCCCTGTAATTTAGAGCCCCTAATCCTACCATCATGTTTTTTTTGTAATTTCCCATATTTTTTTTAAAAAAAATCAGAGGCATGTAAACTTCCCATATATCATTGTGTTATATCTTTATGAGGTGTGCAGCTCATACCAGAGGAGTTTTGGGCTCACCCTGGTGGAGAAAGAACCACCCCATAAGCACAACTGCTTTCCCTCACGGGGAAAACTACAGTTAGCAAGCCAAGGTTACTAATAATTTTATTCTACATTTCCCCCAACTCCCTCCCCCATTCGACTGCATTTCATATTATGGTGATTTTTTATGGAACTGTTTTTTACACTTTAATCAGTTAATTGTCTCCTGTCAGTGTTTTTTGCCTCAATTTCATTTTTTAAGACTCTGTGTTTAGGAGAAAACCATGGAAGTATGCTGTTTATGCTGTATGCAAACATACTTGAAGCTGATTGGCTCATTCCCTTTAACACCCTCTTTCCCAGGAGAGAGAGGGCTTCAAGTATATTTGCATACAATAGAAACAGCATACTTCCATGGTTTTCTCTTAAATACAGAGTTTTAAAAAATGAAATTGAGGCATAAAACGCTAAGACAGGAGACAATTAACTGATTAAAAAGTGAAAAATAGTTCCATGAAAAAATCACCATAATATGAAATGCAGTTGAATGGGAGGGAGAATATGGGGGGATATAGAGTAGAATTGTTAAAGTAAGCCTGGCTTGCTGGCTGCCTTTTTCTCTGCGAGGGGAGGCAATTGTGCCTATGAGGTGGTTCTTCCTCCACCAGGAGAACTCAATGTTCCTTTGTGGTTCCTCATTTTCTAGGCTCTTGGATGTGCCTAGATTTTGGGGAGAAGGGTGTGTGGCCTGGGAGAGAAGAGTGTGGCCTAAATTTTCCCTTATTTTCACGTCTAAAACTTGACAGGTATGGTTCAGGGTCCCACATTATCCCAGGAGCTGCCATCCTTGGTCTCGGGTGGGACTACATTGCCCCAGACAGAGCCAGTGTGTAACTTGGGGGTCCTCCTGGATGTGCATCTGCTGCTAGAAGAGCAGGTGGCAGCTGTGGCCAGGAGGGCCTTTGCACAACTATGTGTAATTTGCCAGTTGCGCCCACTCCTGGATGGGGATTCCTTGCTCATGGTCACACATGCGCTGGTTACCTCCAGACTTGATTACTGTAATGCGCTCTACATGGGGCTGCCCTTGATGACCATTAGGAGCCTGCAGCTGGTCCAGAATGCGGTGGCCTGGGTAGTGATGGGGTGCGGGCACTATGTTCGTGCCTCGCCTCTGCTCCGGGAGCTGCACTGGTTACCAGTTTGTCTCTGGGTGCAATTCAAGGTGCTGGTAATGACCTTTAAAGCCCTTCATGGTAGTGGGCCAGGTTACCTAAGAGACTGCATCGCTCCAAGAGAGTCTGCCCACCCCACTAGGGTGGACCAGAGGGGCTCCCTCAGTGTTCCATCAGCTAGAGGGGCTCGCCTCTCTAGCACAAGGAGAAGGGCCTTGTCCGTGTCCACCCCAACCCTGTGGAACCTCCTGCCAGCAGACCTACGGCTGCAGACGGAATTGTTGCCCTTTAGGAAAGAACTGAAAACCTGGCTGGCAGGAAAAGTATGGGGGGGCCGACGGGGTGGTGGTTAGAATTTAGGTCCCTCTACTGCTGGGTGGGGAAGGGTGTGGTGTTCTTAATATGGGATGTTTTATACAGTTTTTTATGTATTTTATTATTATTACTTTTTATGGATTTTCTGGGGATAAGTGTATATTGTATGTGTGTTGTGCGCCACCCTGAGTTGCCTTAGGGCAAGTGGGCGGGATATAAATTTAAATAAATAAATAATATAATAAATAAAAACCCTTCATCACTAACACCCCAAATCCACATTACTTTTAATGTTTTTTTCCTAATTATACTGCAATTTATAATTCACCCATTTCAAAATTTGACCATGCTTCTTGAGCTTTTAAAATACCACATACTATGTTCTTCCTATTATAATATATACCTGTAGAAAGAACTTACCAAATGTAGCCTTGATTTAAAAATGTAAATTAAAAAAAGAAGAGTTTACTTGCTCTGCCTATAGAGTAAGATTCTAAATAAGAAAACAAAATGTTCTTCTTAAAAGTAAGTTTAAAACAGATTCTTACACTCTTCTACAAAGATTGCCTAAAACAAATCTAATGACTCTACTTTCAGGAAGATCAGTTTTGATCAGGAATTCAGTTGAATTCACGGGGGGGGGGGAATGGTTGATCAAGTGATGCCTATAAATCAGAGGGTCAATATTTACACTCTACAGTATTTAAAAAGTATATGTGTGTGTATGTGTAACAATTGAAATTGGGAGGCAGGCTATGTTCAGTGTCTAAGTTGATATAAAGCAGTACAAATTGTTGTACCATTATGTTGATATTTTTCAACAAAACCTATTTAGGAAGCTGAATTGCAATTTAAATGGCTATGGAATGAAACAATTGTTTTTCTAAATACATACAGGGTGGTCTGACTTAACTGACAGCTATTAATCAGGATTTCCTGGGATCAAACCATTGACTCCCTGGCAGTTTACTCACTGGCTGAATAGTAAAAGTGTGCTAAAACATATTGCTGTTTAGAATTTATATTAGACATTCAAATATGAAATTTCTGTTCCAAAAGAAAATATGTCCATGAAAAAGAAAAATTAATGCATGTGAACTTTATTTTCCGGTGGAAAAAGGTTCGAAAACAGAGCACATACCAAATTAACAGTAACTTTTTATTATTTTGCAGCAATCTAGACCAGCAGTTCACAACCTATGGCCCATGGGCCAGATCCGGCTCATGGCACCAAATAATCTGGGCCCCAACTTTACTCCAGCCGCTGCCGCCTCCACTGGAATTGGCCAATGAATCTGTGGCTGTCGTAAACACATTTACTACAGCTGTAAATGAGTCTGCGGCCACTGGGATTCTCTACTCATGGTCACTCACACTCTGGTCACCTCCAGATTGGATTATTGTAATGCGCTTTACATGGGGCTGCCCTTGGTGACCATTCGGAGGCTGCAGCTGGTCCAGAATGGGGCTGCCTGGTGTTATGCCCGTGCCTCACCGCTGCTTTGGGAGGTGCACTGGTTGCCAGTGTGCCTCCGGGTGCAATTCAAGGTGCTGGTTTTGACCTTTAAAGCTCTACATGGCAGTGGACCAGGATACTTAAGAGACTGCATCACCCCAAAGTATTCAACCCGTCCTATGAGGGCAGACCAGAAAGGCTCCGTAGTGGTCCCACCTACAAGAGAAGCACATCTGACTGGGACCAGAAAGGAGAGTGAAGAGGCCCAACCGTTGCAGCCTCAGATGGTAAGGAAGGTGTTCCAGTCCCCTAATCATTCTGGTTGCCCTCCTCTGCACTTTTTCCAGCTCCATAATATCCTTCTGGAGGTATGGCGACCAGAACTGTACAAATTATTCCAGATGGGGCCTCACCATAGATTTATAAAGAGGCAAAATGACACTTGCTGACTTATTTTCTATACCCTTCCTAATGATCCTTAGCATTGAGTTTGCTTTTTTCACTGCTGAGGCACACTGGGTTGACACCTTCATTGAGCTGTCCACCAGGACACCTGTATAATTTAGTGTTGTCAGCAAATTTGGCTACCTTGCTATTTACTCCTACTTCTAGATCATTTATGAAGAGGTTGAAAAGCAGGGGTCCCAGTACTGAACCTTGGGAGACCCCACTCTTTACTTCCCTCCACTTGGAGAAGTGTCCATTTAGTGCTACCCTCTGTTTCCTGTCCCTTAGCCAGTTGCTGATCCACGACAAGATATGTCCCTTTATTCTATGACTGGCAAGTTTATTCAAAAGCCTTTGGTGCAGGACCTTGTCAAAAGCCTTCTGAAAGTCCAGATAAACAATGTCAACTGGATCTCCCTTATCCACATGCTTGTTGACACTCTCAAAAAAATTCCAACAGATTAGTGAGGCGTGATTTGCCTTTGCAAAAGCCATGTTGGCTCTCCTTTAGCAGCGCCTTCTCTTGTATGTGCCTATTAATTCTATGTTTAGGATGGTTTCCATCACTTTACCTGGGACATATGTCAAACTGACATCAGTAATTTCCTGGATCACCCCTAGATCCTTTTTGGAGGAACACCTCATCCTGAATATGAGAGCAACTTTGCTCCTGTCCTGGTCACAAGGCACTTTATGGCTTATTTTTAGATATTTATTTCTAAACTTGCTGCCTCCATTTTAGATTAACTAAATTTACCATTCTGTTTAATCTATGAACTTTTATTTTATTTTTTATTTATTAGTCAAATTTGTATATGCCGCCCGCTCAGGCAGAACCCGACTCAGGGCGGCATCACAACAATTCACAAAAGACATAAAAACAATTATAAAAAATAATGTTTGA
Source organism: Bradypodion ventrale (assembly GCA_035047345.1). NCBI lineage: Eukaryota > Metazoa > Chordata > Lepidosauria > Squamata > Chamaeleonidae > Bradypodion > Bradypodion ventrale. The sequence continues at coordinate 43,121,745 of JAWDJE010000003.1, read as the reverse complement.
ATGTTTTCTCACTATGATTATTGAATATGAGGCACTTTTATGACACATTGTTTGAAATCACCTCCTTTCTACTTATAATAGTTAAATTTAATAATAAATTGTACAAGCAGTATGGTAAACTGTAATTAATAAATGAGTGAGATATTCCACACCCATCCTTGTGGAAATAACAGAAGAGTGAAGAGAGGATGCAAGCACATGAGAAACTTGGACTTACATAGAAAATACATGAGATGCTAAATGAATGTCAAACAACTGTGTGGAACCTTTTTTTCCTACTTGAGAGTAAATGTTTGTCTACACATGCATAAATGTGTGGCAATATTAAAAAGGGAAAAGATCAAAAGGAAATCTGGATCTTACACTTTAAATTGTACTGTTGAAATGAAGAAGGCTTACACTGACCAGAAGTGTTTCATGTGAAAAAACTGTGAGTTCTATAAGCATTGACATCTTGGGCATCAGTGAGCTCAAATGGACAGGGATGGGTGAATTCAGCTCTGGAAACCATCATATCTACTGTTGTGGACAAGAAAACCTTAGAAGGCATGGAGTAGCCATAATTGTCAATAAGAGAGTAAGAAAAGCAGTAATGGGATATAACCTCAAAAATGACAGAATGATGTCAGTCAGAATTCAAGGCAAACCTTTCAATATCACCGTAATCCAAGTCTATGCACCAACCACTAGTGCAGATGAAGCCACAGTGGACCAGTTCTATGAGGACCTAGAACACCTCATAGAACAGACACCAAGAAATGATGTCCAAATTATATTAGGAGACTGGAATGCCAAAGTAGGAAATCAAAAAGTGGAGGGAATAACAGGCAAGTTTGGTCTTGGAGTACAGAACGAAGCAGGGCAAAGATTGATAGAGTTCTGCCAAGAGAACGCACTGGTCATAGCAAACACTCTCTTCCAGCAACACAAGAGGCGACTTTACACATGGACATCACCAGATGGCCAACACCGAAACCAAATTGACTACATACTCTGCAGCCAAAGATGGAGAACCTCCATACAATCAGCAAAAACAAGACCTGGAGCAGACTGTGGCTCAGATCACAACCTACTGATCGCAAAATTCAGGTTAAGACTAAAGAAAATAGGGAAAACAAGAAGACCAGACAGATATCACCTAGACAGCATCCCTAAAGAATACACGGTGGAGGTGATGAACAGATATAATGGCCTGGACGCAATAGACAGAGTGCCAGAAGAATTATGGACAGAGATAAAGGACATCATGCAGGAAGCGGCAAAGAAAACCATACCAAAAGAAAAGAAGCGTAAGAAAGCAAAATGGTTGTCTGATGAGGCTCTTAAAATAGCAGAGGAAAGAAGGAAGGCAAAAGTCAAAAGAGAAAGGAAAAAATACAACCTTCTGAACACAGAATTTCAAAGAAAAGCAAGGAGAGATAAGGAAAACTACCTAAAAGAACAGTGCAAAGAAATGGAGGAAAACAACAAAAGAGGCAGGACTAGAGATCCCTTCAGAAAAATCGGGGAAATAAAGGGAACATTTAAAGCAAAAATGACCATGATAAGGGACAAAGACGGAAAAGAGCTAGCTGATGCAGAAGAGATTAAGAAAAGATGGAAAGAGTACACAGAGGAACTCTACAAAAAGGACCTCAACACTCCTGATAACCACAATGATGAAAAAACTGAACTCGAGCCAGACATCCTGGAGAGCGAAGTTATAAAGGCCCTAAAGAGCACTGCAAACAACAAAGCTAGTGGATATGATGGTATCCCAGTCGAATTTTTCAAAGCGCTAAAAGATGATGGCGTCAAATTACTACACTCAATATGCCAGCAAATCTGGAAAACAAAACAGTGGCCACAGGATTGGAAAAGATCAGTATACGTCCCAATCCCAAAAAAGGGCAACGCCAAAGAATGCTCAAATTACCGAACAATTGCACTCATCCCACACGCCAGCAAGGTGATGCTCAAGATAATACAGGACAGACTTCAGCAGCATGTGGAGAGAGAACTACCAGAGGTGCAGGCCGGTTTCAGAAGAGGCAGGGGGACTAGAGACCACATTGCCAACAGACGTTGGATCATGGAGAAAACAAAGGAATACCAGAAACAAGTTTACTTTTGTTTCATTGATTACACTAAGGCATTTGACTGTGTGGACCACAACAAGATGTGGCAAGTAATTAAAGAGATGGGAATACCAGAGCACATCATATGCCTCCTGAGAAATCTGTACATGAACCAAGAAGCAACAGTTAGGACAGAACATGGAATGACAGAGTGGTTTGGAATAGGAAAAGGAGTAAGACAAGGCTGCATTTTATCACCCTGCTTATTCAATCTATACACAGAGCACATAATGCGAAATGCAGGGATGGAGGAATCACAATATGGGATTAAAATTGCTGGGAGAAACATAAACAATCTGAGATATGCAGACGATACCACCCTAATGGCAGAAAGTGAGGAAGACCTAAAGAACCTCTTGATTGGGCTGAAGGAGGAGAGTGCAAAAGCTGGCTTGAGACTCAATATCAAGAAAACCAAGGTAATGGCAACAGGCCCAATCAGTTCCTGGAAAATAGATGGGGAAGAAGTAGAAGCAGTGACAGATTTTACTTTCCTGGGATCAAAGATCACGGCAGATGGGGATTGCAGCCATGAAATAAAAAGGCGACTGATTCTTGGGAGACAAGCCATGAGAAACCTGGGGAACATAGTGAAAAGCAGAGACATCACATTGCAAACAAAAATTAGAATAGTCAAAGCAATGGTATTCCCAGTGGTAATGTACGGATGTGAGAGCTGGACAATTAGGAAAGCTGAACGCAGAAGAATAGATGCCTTTGAAATGTGGTGTTGGAGGAGAGTTTTGAGAGTACCCTGGACAGCGAGGAGAACAAATAGGTCAATCTTAGAAGAAATCAACACTGACTGCTCATTGGAAGGGCTAATAGTAAAGACGAAGCTAAAGTATTTTGGACATCAAATGAGAAGGGAGGATTCACTTGAGAAGGCCCTGATGTTGGGAAAGGTGGAGGGCAAAAGAAGAAGGGGGAGGCCAAAGATGAGATGGCTAGATGGTATTGTGGACGCAACGGGCACAGAGCTGGGAGTGCTGAGGGGGATGGTGGAGGACAGAGGTGCCTGGAGAACAATGGTCCATAGGGTCGCAAAGGGTCGGAACCGACTGTGCGACTGAACAACAACAACAACAACAACAAATCCATGACAATTTCCTCAGGAAATTGAGGAAACCTCAATTATGGATTCTAATTTAAATTAAAAAAAAAAACATTCTACAAGGCTGAAATCCTCCTTCCTTACTTAGAGTACTGGAGTGGGATTTGGGAGATCCAGCTTCAGTTAACCTATGTAAAAACTCACCAGGACCTTAAGGCCAGTCAACCTCTCTCAGCACGACCTCCTTCATGGGGGTCTTTTGAAGAGAAAAGTTTAAAGGAAGACAGACATTTACACCTCTTTGAGCCATTGGCATAAGCAGGCAAGATATTAATTTCATAGGATCATCAGATAAGATATTGCAAAATATGGTATGGTGGAGAGGGATAAGGGAAGTGTTGTAGAGTTTGGAATCTCTGGTAAAATTTCCCTTATCTGTGCAGTAGAAGTACTGCACAAATTCTCACAGAGAATAACTGCAAGTCTCCCAGAGTCCACCTGTTTCTCATTAACTGACTCTCACAGTCTCAGTAACTGACTCTGAGACATTTGTAGAAGGAAAAGATGGGTTTTCTTCTTATAATTCTTAGAATTACAGATATATGCATGCTGCTTTCTTTAGTGCATGCATGCCTAGCAACCAAACAAACAAATAAACAGTATCAAAACAGGGACTGTGGTAGCTCAGTGTTTAAGAAGCTTGCCTTATTAGCTGGAAGGTTGGCAAATTGACAGTTTATGATCCGAGTACTGCTTGATGGAATGAGTGCCAGTCTCTGTCCCAGATCCTGCTAACCTAGCAGTTCAAAAGCCTTATTTGGATGAATCCTGAGCGGAGTTCCTCCAGCAAAAATCCTTTCAACCCAGAAAGCACCTATGTTTATTTCTGACATGATGATTTTTTTTTAAAAAAGTATCAAAACAGCTGACACCAACCTACCAAAGAGAAAGAATGCAAGCGCGGCGCCAAAATGGCAGCCGCGCTCTTTGCGGGGGCCCCCCACCGGACTTGGACATCCGGGTAGTCAGGGGGGCGTGGCCAGCACCCTTTAAAAGGGGTGGCCACGAGGCAGCCGAGCTGCCATTTTGCGAAGCAACGGAGAGGAGAAGTTTTTCCCCAATTGCTCCGTCGCTCTCTCTCCTTCCTAGAGACAAGACCTTTAGTAGCGTCGGAGCAGAGGGATTCGCTCCGTTGCTTCCTCCTTGCAAGATTTGCTTTAGAAGCGACGGGGCAGAGGAATTTGCTCCGTCGCTTCCTCCTTTGTTAGCCTCTGTTGAGGCTCCCTTTCTGCAAGCTGCTGGATAGCTCAGTGGTTTAAGTCTTTGTCTTTGGAGACAAAGGTTGGGAGTTCGATTCCCCACTTTTCCTTTGCATCTTTGCGAGGGGCTTAATTAGGTCAGCAGTCTGATACCTAGGCTGCAGCCAGAAAGGTAGGTCTTTGGCCTCTCATTTATGCCTTCTTGAAAGAAGGCTTAGGCGGGCAGTGGTCGGGTCGGAGGACCGCGACTGCACCCCCTTGATAGGACCTCCAACCGGAGGCTCCCACCGGGATTGGTGGGGTAGGGCAGCTCAGGCTGTGGCCCGCGGCCCTCCGCCCTCAGACCGGCCCTACAGGGGCTTCGGCCCTCGGCCCTCAATCCCTGGCCACGGGTGTGGAGCAGGGGGGTGGGCCTGGCGCGGTTGCACAGCAGGGCTTCCCTGGCCCTTCATGGGCCGGAGTTTGGGCATGGCCGTTTTAGGGCCTGGCTCTCAAATAGGGACCCTGGACCGTTGCCAGGTGGGCCGTCCGGCCCACCTGGCCCCACTTATGCAGGGGGTTGGCATGCATTACTGGCCCACGTGGTGGTGCTAGAGGCACCCCTAGGGATTGGCCATTCAGAGGATCCGGCACACGCCTGCCGGCTATGGGCCGGAACAATTGGGAGGGGGGCCTGGCGCTGGCTCACAGCGCGTTTTGCCCATTAGGGGCCGGGTTTCGGACAGGGCCCTATTCTGGCCCAGGTTCTCAAACTGGGGGCCTCTGGCGCTATACCGAGCGGGCCTTCCGGCCCACCTGGCCCACCTACTAGGGGTTTTTTCGTGGCAGGCCCCTTTCCGAACGTCGGAGCCCCTTTGTGTCTGCCGGCTACTTTGATCGTGGCCACTATCCACAAGGCGGCCGGCTGGGCCGTGCTTCTCATGACACGCCGGCCTGTGTCCGCCGCTGTCTCGCGGCTCCCCGTTTGTCTGAATCTGCGGCGGGAGCGTATTGGAGGCCGCCCCCGGTGGGGGCGGCTCACGGGGGTGCAACTTGTGAGTATTACGTTCAAGTTGAATGCACACACATCACAGTCCATTCCCGGTGGGGGCAGTGCTCTTGGCCTTGCCAATTTGAGGCTGGGGGGCATCACTCGCCATCCTATACCAGTGCCCCTTGGTTGCATTCTGGCACGACGTTTGGGGGTGGGGGTTTACGCTCCCGGGGCGGCACGTGGCATCACAGGGGCTGTCCAGGTCCCGCTGTGCATGCCCGCTGTACATCATGCTCCAGCATGGGCACTGCCGTCAACTGGTTATTCATGCCCCCCCCCCCAGTGATCATCTGCTCCAGATCGTGATGGAAAAGATTTGGTGGGGGGGGGGGAGTACGTGGATATATATTATCCCTATGAACTGAGACCCGAATGGGGATGGGGGTACGGGCAGGACGATAGAGACAGCATGTGGTCCCCCGTAGTAAGCCACCATGCACTGAGGCGTCCGCCCTCGGAACAGTGTTGGGCATTGTGGGGGCTGTCTGGATCCTGCTGCGTAGGCCCCGTTACACAGGACGTCCCGTCGAGGGCCTGGCTGATGATTGGCTACTACTGGCCCCGGTTGATTATTGGGCGCAGGCCATCAGGGGCAAGGGCCGTAGGGGGACATGTGGATGTTCTCCCTATTGAACCACGAGCCCACTGGCAGGAGAGAGACGGATGGGACGGCTGAGGCAAAGAGATGTCCCACTGTCATTAGCCACCGAGCACCTTGGGGCCCACTATCCTGGTTGATCGGATGGGCCCATTACAGTTGGCTCATCGTGGGGGATGTGGATGAGGGTGGCTATAGATATCCCGAGAGAGGAGGGACGAGTTCTGTCACCAAGGGTGCTCGTGTACATCAGTACCACGGAACGGTGCCTGGTGATGGGCACCATGGTGGTCATGCTGAGCAGCGGGCTGTTCAGACACTGGCCCCAAGCAAACTGGTCGGGCGGGGGGTTGCGGCCCGCCTACTGTGTTCAGCCTGCTCAGCTGACAATGTGTGTACTAAGCATCACGGTCGTGACCGACTTGTGCGCTGGGGCGATCAGAGCTCCGTCTGAACCACATATTCTTGTTGTTAGCCCCCCCCTGCCCCTATTATAGTCAGCCTGGGGGGATGTCACTCTGTCTCCCAAGAAGCGAGGGGGCAGGAAACCTGCTGGGGGGTTTTCAATGGGTTTTTTTTGTATCCATTCGGGGTACTGGGGGCCCCAGGGTGTTACTGACCTGATTCCCTTCCAGGGTAACGGGGAGGGGTCTCCACTGTCCACAACTAGGAAGCTGGGGGCTACGAGAGTGGCGGGGGCACGTCTTGGAACCACCTTTCCTTAGTCCCCATGAAGCTCATACTGAGCTGGTCAAAGGGTGCATATCATTATCCTCCATTCAGCTTACCCTGGGCGTGCTCCGTGCTGGGATGCCCTTCCTGATGGCCTTGTTCAGTCAGGTACTTGTAGTGGCCTCTGCTGCTATGGGTGGGCGTGCCCACGCAATTCTGATGCTGTTTTGGCACAGTGTGATATTCACTCAGCCTTCAGCTTTTGCCAGTGCATCCCACGATTTAGCCTTATTGGGTTTTAGGTGTGAGCGGAAATTTAATTAGATAAGCCTTACACCCCTTCTGCCAGCGTTCATTCAGGTTCAGTACCCAACCGATATGGGACTTTCGTTCAGTGGGTATCTGCTCACGGGTTGGGGTCTCGGTCTCCAGCCCACCGCCTTGACTACTTGGGGTACGGGGTTAAACGGGGCTTGGACACGTGTGCGCGTCTCCTCATCATAATTCAGACACTCAGGTGGGACCTGGGTGTCCCCTTGGCGCCTGAATAGACCGAGGCCCCATCTTCTAACCTCACATTTCTGCCTTTGGCATTGATTGCCAAACATATAGTATGCCCTTCGGGATTGTAGTTCATTTATTGCCTTCTTATTCGGGGGTCACTTGGTGGGATCGGACCTAGTGGTCTGCCTTAAGATATCTGGCGCGGTCGGATGCCGCCGGCCTCTCACTTATGGGGTTTACTCTAATGGTGGGTGCCCGGATTGCCCCCGTGATCACAGTGATAGTGTTTTTCCCCTGTTTTGGGGAGCACTGCGCCTATGGTGCAAGGAGTGGGCCTACTCAGTGGTCCAGTTGCTGCATGGCAATGCGGCAGTGGTGCACATTGTCAACGCCCTGAAATGCTAATCCCCGGGCCCTGACTGTAGTTTGTCTATTCGTTTGCGAAGCCTACGCCGAAGTGTGCTGTTCCAGGCAAGACATGTCCTGGGTGTGAATAATGACCTTACTGTGGCTTTTCCCCACCAGCGGATCGCCCGTTCCCGTGCTTTTATCCAGGAGCGGAGGAATTCCACTTGCCACTTTGGCCAATAGCTGGAAGTTATGCGAGCTGAACGGGACCGGACATGTCATTGGCACATCGCACGCGTAAGGCGTATCACTATGAGTTCATGTGTTGTGTCAGGGACGGGTGGACGTGAGAACGTGCCCGCTGCCCCTGCACGCGTCACTTTTCTGCCCAGCATTTCGACCCACCTCGCAGGAGGTGGCATGTACAGATAGGTAGGAGGTGGCTCTTAGCCACGCGGCTACTATGGTAGCCTTGGGGAGCCCTCCGCATCATTGAGAGGGTCCCAGAGTTGGTACCACATGTATAAGGCGGAGGTGTCTCGTAGGGCACTGGAACTCGACGATGTCTCTGGCACATGAGTGGGCTCGAGTGGGGATGCGGTCCTCACGGGTTTTTCAGCACGGTAGGCAGTGGTGTATACTGCTACAAGACATTTGAGACATCTGTCCGGTTGGTGCCCTACATGGTTTTTGACAGTGCCTGCTGCGCGCCCCAGCCTGTTTTCTGCCACCTGGATGGGTCTACCCTTACCATAGTACAGTCCCCGAGGGTGCCCGGTGCCGGGTTTAGCGGTACAGAGCCTGTTTTGGCACCTTTTACTTAATGAAGGCATCGCGCTTATCGCGGCTACGTTTGGGATACTCCGAGGTGGATTTGCGTCTACGCGCAATTTCAGATAGGTACGTCCCCTCATAGTAGGAGTGCCGGTTTATTCCCTTCACCTTTTGTCTCATCTTTTACAGATCCTAGGGGTCTCAACACGCCGGTGGTAGGGGGCTGGTGGGCCGCAGCTATGTACACTGGGCAGCGGTGCGGGCTGCAGCGACAGTGCGTGGACCCCGGCCGGGCTGTATGCATCCGCACGAAGGCTATGGTATGATATGAGTGGCACATGGGGGCGGGGACCGAGGCCATTCCTGCTGTCAGCCAGGGATGCTCAACAGCTCTGGGATTTTAAATTACGTATGGCCTACATACGGTCGCATGGTCTAACATTGTGCCGGGACACCAATTCAGGGGAGATGCGGATCTCCCTCGTTCAGACTTTTTTACATAAATTTCACTAGTAAGCGGGTGAAGGGGTCCACCTGTCGGCCAGAGGTATGTGCCTCGTTCTTGGAGTGTGGCGAGCAGGCCTGGCGACCGAGCTGACGGTCTTGGGGGGTGGGCGGCGAGTCTTTATTGAAGCCTCCCCGTGTGGCGGGTAGCACTGGTAAGGTAAACATTTATGACCCACAGGTATCCGGCAGGTTCGCAAGTGACTAGACAACACTAGATAGGCATAAGTTGTTTAACGTTGTCCGGTCAACGACGAACCAGGCAATGGGGTGATGGCACGTGCTAGGCAGCATGCATCACCCCGTTTTTTATGGATACGCGTCAGAGGGTGGGGTCAGTAGTTAGGTTATTGACTACGGTCAACAATTTGTTTGTTGTCAA